>JAVJGJ010000062.1:10792318-10825744 GCA_035590215.1 Microhierax caerulescens | reverse complement strand
GTGCAAAGCTGCTTTCCCGCCTCCCCTTCCTTCTGCAGTGCCCCCCCACCCCCCCTCAGTTAAATGAGAAAAATAGCTCTGGGCCCTCAAATCCATCAAAGAAGCTAAATATCCAATTAAATGACAGTGGTGAAACAACCAACAGCTCTGTGCAAGGTTCCTTGATCACGGCAGAGTGCCTCTGACCGTAGATAACAAGCCACATGGCCCTGTCTCATCTCCAAACACTTGTGACCTGAAGAGGGGCCAAAGCTGGGAAGCAATTGTGGAAGGAGCACAGCGCAGTTTAGTACAACACAATACGAGGAATCCAAACCATGGGTTCTGGACATTCTCAGATAATCCATTTCTTACCTACACATTCCAGAAGTTCTGGATTGAAGCACATGGCACAAAGAAATACAAGACGACACAGTGAAAGAAACTGCCCAATCCTTTTCAACGGCTCTCCAAAGCACGTGAATAAACTTTTAAAGCACGTGCTTAGCATGCTTAGCTGAACACGGATACCTTTAAGATGTTCCACTCCTTCCCTGTGAACGCACAGCACTAAGCAAAAGCAAGCCCTGGCCTCAGGGTTTGTATCGGTGGAAAAATGACAATGAAGTGCAATCGCAGAGCAGCGCGAGCGGAAGCATGTTGTAATAGGCGGTGAATCACGTTAGCAAGGGGTGCTAAAATCCTCTGCTCCTGTCATATGAGTCTGATCAAGGCTCGGAAACCAAACCTCTCTGAACAAAACCATATACAGTTGGCTGAGCTCCCCCAAAAGGTACTTCTTGCGTTTAAATATCACAGTGCTGGTGAACCATGTTTAGGCTGTTTTATTTGGTTTGGGATTCTTGTGTGCTCAATGTACAGATCCCTTCCAACTATTTCCTAGTTCAGCCATTCAGGCTCATTTGAGAACTTGTTTTCTGTTCTGTAAAAATGCTCAGCTGGAGCTGGGGTTCTGGTGCTGATGCCAATTAGGATGGAAGAGGCCCAGCTCACAGGGTCCTGTATTTGTTTTGTAATTGAGTTGAAAGGGCTGACTCATTCCCCTCCACTCTGTCTCCCCGCTTTGCGAGCGTACGAAGAGCACAGTATTTCACAAATACAGCCAGGCTGCTGAGCGTGGCTGCCTGCCCCCAGCCCTCCCTGGCCCCAGATGTGTGCGCTGCCCCAACCACACACGAGAAGGTGCCAATGGGGAAACCACCCTCACGTTGCACTCACGGGATCCAGCAGCATTAGAGAGATGAGCATCAAGTGGGGTGTCTGCCCTGCACCCACATATCCCGTGCACCCTGCTCCTAGAGGTATGCCAAGGCTGGGCCATGCTGCACATCCACCTCCCCCACCACAAAGGACCTGCATTTTTTTAATGTTTAAAGAAATTGATGGTTTCCCTCAATACCCCACTCACTACATCAAGACGTGCTGCTGTTGTGGAACTGGATTATTAATGCATGGCTTAGAGAAGATGGGGAGCACTCCCTGGTGCATGGGGGAAGGTTTTTGGTGATTTGTTTGGAAGCAAAAAGGTTTGGGTGCTTTTTCCACACCTGTGATCCCATGCATGACTGCAGTGTCAGGGTGTGCAGAAGATGGACTGAAACACTGCAAAAGAGTTAAGACATCATTAGCCTCAACCCAAGGAATAAAAATGAGATATTTTGCCCAGAAACAAGTTGTGCAAAAAAACCCAACCACCACACCCTAAAAAAAACAACCTAAGAAACACTGTTTGGCTGATTAGAGCCAAACAGTGAGGACAAAGAAGGGCTGAACACATATTTAAACCTTTTGGGTTGAAAACTCCTGAATTTGGGGAACATCTGAGCTTTGCTCACTGTCAGTGCCTCTTCCTACAGGGACAGATGGCTTCTATTCTGATCAGAAGAATTTGAATAAAGCCTTGTTCCAAGGCTGAGCTGAGATTTTTGGGTTTAGACTGGGTTATTTCTCAATTTCACCACATCTCTTTGCTCCTCTCTGTCTTGCAGGTCATACAAAACCAGCAGAACAAACCTGGCTTTTGCTGAGATCGTCGTCTCGCTGGACTTGCAAAATGTAGCCTGTCCTGCAGCTCACGTTGCACTGGTCACCGTTGTACCACCCGCCACCGGTGCAGTTCAGCAGTGCATTCTCGATCTCCAGCTTCTGGCAGTCGGTGGCTTCGCAGGAGTAGTGGACACAGCTGGGTGGGGGACAAGAAGTGGTGCTTTCATTCATTTCATCATTCGTTCCACAAAAGCAAGTGCGTCTGACTGGCAAACTCATCACTTGTCAGGCAGCCGGTACACAGACCACAGACGGAACCCAGCGTGGCAAAGGGCTCCTCACCAAGGAGCACCCTCTCTAATTCTGTCTTCCAAAGGACAGGGACAGTGGTAATGGAAATGACATTGAAAGCAAAGTACAGGTCTTGTGGCAAAAAGGAAGAGCCTGCCAATTCTGTAGAATTACTTTCCGTTCTGCAACATTCACCTGCGCTGTAGCTTTTCTACTCCTATACCAACGTGCATCCATCCATCCATCCCACAAAAGCACTCTCCCTCCAAGAGCAGTCCTTACATCCCATCCAATTTAAAATCTCTGCTGAATTCAGGAGTGCCCGATATTGCTAGTGATAAGCGTGCATGTGTGTACGTGTGAGGAGGGGTTTTTGTGATAGACACTCTTATCTTTGAGAAACTTGAGTGAATAATGTGATTGAAATCAACACATTCATTTTATTCCACTTCACAAGGAACACCAAACATCAGCTGTGTAGCTGTGTTGATAAGCTCTTATCAAGCTCAGCAGCATGCTGTCATTTCAGATCTCTCCAGTTGCTGTCCTGCCATCCATAAAATGTTTCCCTGGACAGAAACTCTCTGCTCCCCCTACAGTAAATTATTGTAACATTTAGCGCAACTTGTAAAAAGAGGGGTTTGTTTTATTTTTATATACACAGAGATGTCTGGTTGACACAGAATCTTTCACCATCTCTGATGACCTGAGTCAAACATTATAGCACACGTTCGAATGTGAGTATGGGGCAGTCCCTTAGCTAAAGGGCGATGAAAATGCTGAGAGTCCTGAAGCAGGAGGGTAGATTTAGACTAGATATAAGGAAGACATTTTTTACAATGCGGGCGGTGAAACAAGGAACAGGTTGCCCAGAGAAGTGGTAGATGCCCCACCCCTGGAAACATTCAAGGTCAGGTTGGACAGGGCTCTGAGCAACCTGATCTAATGGAAGGTGTCCCTGCTTAATGCAGGGGGGCTGGACCAGATGACCTTTAAAGGTCACTTTCAACCCAAATTGTACTATGATTCTACACGCAAAGACGTTTTGCTGGATTAGAGACAAAATTTCTGAGGTTAAGAATTCCTACAAGGTGATATGCCTCTGCTGAAAATTAAAATGAATTTACATTAAATACAGTGAAATTAATTCTGAGGAGGGAAAACCTTGACTTACTTCACCATCTATGTGGGTAGGGAAGAACCTGAAACAGACACTTACATAGAGAAGGGAAGGCAATGCACCAATACACATGTTTTGAAATGGATTACATGCAAGGTATTCCCATCTCCCAGAAAAAGGGTTAACAGTCACAAAAATCACATCCATCTTGGTAAGCACAGGACTTAGCATGTACATGGTGTTTTGCTGTGTTCAAGGCATTGTGCAGACATTATCTAATTAAGTTTCATGAGACCCCTGTGAGACACTTGGGCTGGTATTGTTATCCCCATGTTACTGATAGAGAAGCGCATCTGTACATGTCTCTGCTGAGCTCTAGATCAGATTAGACAACAAAATGATTCTATGATTCTATGATCCCATTATGTACCTCCACAACTCATTTCTCTGTCCTCGACTAGCGCTATAGGGAAGCACCCGCTGCTTGTAATCTAAGGTTGCATGTTCAGTGGCAGCCCTTCCCTGGAGTGCAATGAGCCATAAACAAATTCTACATGCAGAAAGATCTTATTTCCTCATTGTGCACAAAGTATCGCCGCTGACAGGACTGAGCAAGAAGAGTTCCACCTCTGTCTTGGCCAACCCGATACCCTTCTATGCAACAAACAGTGCCCTGTCAATCAGCACTACAACAGTGACACTCACTGCTTCTGCAGAACGGGTGATCCTTTGCCAGAGCTGACCTAGCAGAGTGATTCTGCTTTCGGCAGGATCCCACCCCCCATACCAAGGGTTTCACGTATGTTTTCCAGTCACCGCAACTCTCAGCCTGACATACAAATTTGAACTGCCATCAGTTTCACTTTGCATCAATCAACAAGGCTGTGGATGCGATGGCGGAAGAGCAAGTGGACAGCACATCCTCGTGCCCAGGTGGTCTTCTCTTCCAGAGAAGTGAGGTGAGGAGAAGAGCCACGTGCAATCGTCACGTCAATGCCCAACGTGAATCACCCAGGGCAGCAGACCCCTGGCAGCCTCACGTGCTGTGGCTCCTCAAGCGGAGCGGTACCTTACTGTTAACCCCCAGCACTGCTAGCTAATCACCCACTGACAATAGCAAGAACGTCTGAACATGGATGTTGAGTGAGAGCATAAATGATGGATGACGCCTTGTGGAACCCTCCCTACATGTCCCAGCTACACCTACCCATGACAGCTAACTGTCACTTTGCTCCCCTCCATTTTTCAGGAGGTGAGACTGCAAAACGAGTTCTTCCCGTGCCAGGGCTTTGGAAATGAGGAAGTTGACTCATTGAGGAAAAAAATGAGCGCTACTGCCAAGCCATTCTCAGAAGTGTATATTGCGAACCTTGACTGCCCATTGCAAAACTCTCGCAAAATCTGAAACCCTTTTTGCACTAAAGTTGGAAAAACAAAATAATAGCAGACCTATTTAATTTAATACTTATGTGAATCAATGTGCTACACATCTATGTAGCACTGAGTTCAGCTATGTAGCACTAAGTTCAGCCTTGAGCGGCTTCAGAGGGAAGGATAAGCCTAAGAAAACCTTTGTAATTTGCACAAAGGGAAATCTGGAGCAACGTCACCGCAGTCGGTGGCATTGCTTTTCATTTCCATCAATGTAAAGTGGAAAAAGAATTTGGTTTCTTGAGTTCATATCAGGGCACCAGATGAGCAAGCCTGGGCTTAAAAGTCCTACAGAACTGAAACGCCACAGACAAAGGCATTAAGAAACACTTATTGTGATGTTCTTCTTTCTGTTTACAAGTCCCCTTGTGGTCTTCTTAAATGGCCAGGGAACATTTTTAGCCACCCCCTCCAGGCTCCAGATTATGCCTCAGTTAGCAGATCATCTGGGCAGCTTGCTCTGTCTGTAACTCTATATGAATGACTTCAGTGACAAACAATACAGCCATTCACTTTTTGTAAAAAACCAACCACTGCCACCAAATGTTTCCAATTTAAATATTTCTGGTTCTCTAGCTACTGGTTCCAATTTGGTATCAGCTACTGTCAGCCATAAATCCCAATGAATTTTGAAGTCACGATCCTGAATTGAGTTCTGCAAAGGCAGAATTAAAAAGGAGAAATGAATATCTCCAAGTAGGAAGTTTATACAAAGGACCCATCACATCCATATTGCAGAACTGTGGGTTACAGAAGCTCTTGCGTGGGTCCTGCCATTTAACAGTGGTTAATCATCACATGCTCCAGAAACTATGCATTCCTCAGGAAAGAAACAATATAGAGTATCTGAGACTGAAATCACTTGTACTTTAACTCATGTCGATTCCTGGCATAGGACAGTTTATCCCATTTTCCTGCAATCAAAATTGGGTGACTTCATCCAAAACTACCTATTGCAGATCATCCCTGGTCTATTGTAACTCGCCGAATGCACCTGGGAATGTGAGCTGGTCTGGACCAAAGCTATGCAAGGCACCCACAGACCACTCTAACGATTTTCTGACATACACGTAATGAACAAGTGTCAGTGCCTCAGATATTTCCTGACAGAATTTATTTTATTGGGTCTGCTTCAGGATTCACCTGTTCCTGTTCGTGTCCTGGTAGTGTGTGATTTCCCAAAGCAGCACTCTCGCTCCAAGGTGAGTGCAAGGAGCTGTGGGTTTCTCATACACATTCCCCTGCCTGCAGCATGTTAAAAATACTGATGAAGGCAGACCATTTCAGTGATGTGAAAAGCCCTGAACTGAGTTAGCTTCGTATGTAGGCTGACATTCTGAGCCAGTTCTTCCTTTATTCAAATCCATTCTGCCCATCCCTAATCTAAATAAGCTCAGTCATTAACCTCTAAATCTTTATTTCTCTGTGCCAATATTGGCCCCAATTCAGCAAGGCACTTAAATATGTGCTTAACTTCAAAAGCACAGTTAAGTCCCACTGATAGATTTGACTACAGGGGGATGTAAGCAAATAGCTAAGGGCTTTGCTAAATTGGGGTCTTAGTGACACAATCCTAGAAACTTTTGTATTTTAACATGTTTATAGAGAATTATAACAATTAAGTGGAACTCTTCCCTCCTCACATAAAAACAATCCAGGACTTCCTCTTTCAAAAAGCTTACAGCAGCCAAACTTTCTTTTCCTAACCCTGGGGTCAAGCACTTTTCCAAGAACTCATCATAGTATAATGCCCTAATTATTTGTTTCCTTCATGATAGCTCTGGCACATACATATGCACAAGTGAGCATAAAAGCTCAGGGTATACACTTGTTACGAGAAAAGCCACACCATTACCTACTGTACGTAGGAAAAACTTCCTGCCCCACAGCCCAGGCCAGCCTGGATTGCAGATCTGAAGCACACTTTGGTTTTGTTCTACACCACCACACATACAGCTCACACACGCATAGCCTGCTGATGGTTTTTCTAACAGATTTACCCTTACAGTGGGTTTGTCTTCTCCTCTGTAGAGATCCCTCCAAAGGCAAGAACAGGTTTTCTCTCTCTAATCCAGGCATATACGCAGCATTCTGAAAAGCAAAGGCTGCAAGCCACATTCCCTGGTGCAGACCACTGTCCCCACCACTGGCAGGGACACATTCCCCCTGGGCACTGGCTCTGCCTTCAGCCTGTCGGCACCCACTTGTGGGAGGGATTCCTGCCGGGGAGGGGTGTCCATACTCAACTGATAAAGGTCTCCAAGCCCCTTTGCCCTCCCTGCCAGCCTGGAAGCAGGACCGTGTGCCTGGGCGTCAGCAGCCCTGCAGGTCTCCCTGCCAGAGTCTGTCCAGACAAACAAAGAAAACGCATCGCCTTCCGCTTTAATAAAAGCCAAATGATGCCGTTTGCCAATTACCAAAATGGGGCGAAGGTTAAAAACCCACTGAATTATAACACATGTCACGGACCAAAGCTTCCATGATTAACAGTTCTGTGAGAAATTCATTAATTTCACCAGAAGCAAGCTGACAGAGATTGCTCTTAATGACAGAACGCAGGGCAGGGGAAAGACGGCCGAATCGCAAAAGAGAAAGCTGCATTAAATCACACCACCACCACCACCAACAAAAAAAAAAAAAAAAAAGATGAGGAAACCCTCCCCCCCCCTTATAAAAAGGGGGAAAAAAGAACCAAAGTTATAAAGGGCGGTTGCATTTGTTCCGCTGCTGAAGATTTATCTTCATCATTTCTTGTTGGGGAAGCTGACAGCAGGAGAGAGCAAGACAAAGACAAGAGCTGCAGTGGGCTGCGTCTCCCCGGGCTGGCTTGGGGCAGCAGAGGGTGAAGCCCGGAGGAGGAGGATGGCCCCCCACGGAGGCCAGGGCCAGGGCAGGCGATGGCACATTGGCCAGGAGTGAGTCTTGGTCTCCAGTGCTGGTCCCCCCCAGCTGTCAAACACCCAGCTGTGCACACTTACGGAGGAAGGTAAGCCCAAAATCTGCCCTGCAGAAGCAATTTTGCAGCCGTCATGCTGAGCTCATACCAAGCTTTAACCAAACGAAAGAAAGGAAAATCTCTGCTACACTAGCTTGGGAGCGCAGGGAGCTGGTGACATGGGGCATGCACAGCAGGGAGCTGCGGGCGGCCAGAGCCTGCTCCGGCGGTGGGCAGGCTTAGCTTCGTTACAAACATGGAGTTAATGGGGGATTAGAAAGCTGGAAACTCCTAAAATCCACGATTCTGACAGCTGAGTTGGGGTGTCTACCTGGGTTTTCACGCCTGCTGTCTGCAGTTTCCAGGAGAGGAGCAAATGGCACCAGGCGGGATGGAGGAGGGGACAGGTCTGGTGAACATGGCAGGGAAATGCCACTGAGGGACAGTGGCACTTCACAAGAACCGCCTTGCCAGGGGTAGGAGGCCCTCAGCTAATGCTTCCACCTGGCAAAAAGGACAAAACCCTGATTTTGAGGAACTGCCATTAAAGGCAGCCCCACGGCTCCACGCTTGCTTGTTGCTGGCGTGATGCAGGGTGGGCAGTTCTACCTCTGCCTCTGCATCCCGATTGCACCATCTGCTCCACCAGGCTAAATAGGAAATAATAAATGTATAATAATCTGGGCTATAAAACACAGAAGAAAAACTAACTGAGCCATTATGTCTGGTCTAAGGATGCAATGTGAAAATAAAGTGTGTTGTTTTTACAGCACATCTCAAGCAGTGAGGTAAACTTTTGCTAAAAACAAAACCTGTGGTCAGCTGCAGCAGAAAAAACAACAACTGGAAAGTACAGAGTATTTTTTTTCAACCTCTCTATAAATGTCTTCTGAAGGATGGAATGGATTTTCAAAAGAGGTAACGATGGCTGATGACAACTACCTATAAAGTTCAATGGGACTTTTCCATTTAAGCTCCTTTTTCTCTTCTAAAATATTAACTTTAATATGCGTTTTAAGAGAAAAGAGTGAGTGCATGCTTTATTTTCAGTTATTAAGTTGTCACTAACCCACGGGAGTGATCCATTCACCCTCAAAATAAAAGCTCTGTTAACTTTCAAGGGCCGATATATTTCTTTTCCCTCACATATTTAAAATCTGCACCCTTGCCTAGAAGTGTCTGTATCTGGCTATAAATCCTCTCCAACCAAAATAATTCTCCTCGAAGAGAGAGAAATAATATCTCTTGTAAAAAGAAGCCAATAAGCAGGCAAAAATATCCATGTTGACCTAAGGAGAATGAAAGTGGTAAAATTGATGCTTACACAGAGGAAGGAAAGTTCCTTTAAAAAATAAATAAATATTTTAAACATCGTATTAGGCAAATGCAACTGTGGGGAAAGGGGAGAAGGGAAGGACAGGCAGTGTGGGGCTGGCACTCTAAGGGAGTCTGATAGGAAGACCGTGAGCATGGGAGGCAGAAAACCCACATCCTGCTTCTGATCTGGTTAAGAATACATTTTTAAAATCCATCTTTCTATATTCTTCCTGAATTGAGCAAAATAACAATGGAAAAAGATGGCAGGTGACAGCAAAGGCGTCAGCTGTTTCCTGGCTGCAGGACCTAATGCACAGCTTTCTCTGCGTCTTGGATGCCTCAGCTGCTCAGAGATACTTGTACCGAAGGAAGCACATATGGGCACCCAAAACTATCCCATCACAAGGCAAACTGGAGACTCCCCACTACAGCACTGTCACTAGTGGAAAAAAATCCCACTGATTTTAATTGGCTTTGGACCAGGGCTTTATTTCACAGAGTTTCTAGTTCCTGGACTGACATGGGAAACTTTATGATCAATCCAGCATTGCAGCCTGCAAAACCTAAGCCATTACTTGAATGAGCTCTGATGGGGTTTTTGAGAGCAAGGGGCTGAGATGGTTCAGTGCATCATGAAAACAAAACAATGAAAAAAAAAACCAAACCAAAAAACCCCAACCAAAACCCCAAAAAACCCCAAAACAACAACAACAACAAAAGAAGAAAAAGAAGAGGCAAACGGCGGGTGATTCTTCTTCAAGAGATTTCTAAAGGTTAGTTTGCTGGGCTGCAGAGGCTTACTGAAGCTTTGCCTAAGGGGAATGAATTTTTTATTAAGGAAATAACTTTCTAAACAGAGAGCACTTCTAATTTCATAAGTGAACAAATGGTTCAATTCCTACTGAAAACTTGAGAGGGAAGAATGTTGTCCTGAGTCTTAGCCCTCTCGAGCTCCCTGTTGCTTCTCACCATTTCCTTCCAGTGGGTCTTTCTCACCCTTTGCCTGTCCCAGTCCTGCACTGGGATTTGGCCAAACTTCCACAACTAGACTTCTCCTCGGAAACTTGATCCTGCTGCCTTTGGGCCTCTGAATTTATACAACCTATTGCACAGAATGATCAGACTCCTTGAATCTAGGTCAGAACACACTGACTGGATTGATTTAGCTATAGATATACTCCTTTTTAAAAATTTTTATATTTAATTTTATTTTCCCTTCCTTCTCCCCCTTCTCCCCCTCCTGCCTTTCCTGGAATAAAAGCAGGTCCTAAAACCAAGCCAGAACATTATCAAAAACCCTGACAGCTTGCTTGGGAGGCTGAGCAGAGGTTTGCTGGGATATGCAACTTGTTTTACTATTGCTGCCGCTATAGCACGACGACTGCTCACACTTTGAATTCACAAAGGGAAAAAAAAAAATATTCTTTCAGGGGTTTTGCTAAATTCTCCCCTCTTCTTTTCACGGCCTTGCTGAAAGGATCCATGAAGCTGCCGCACCAGAGGCCAGGAAAGGTCACAATCTCTGTGGGATGCTGTAAAGCAGAGACTGAGAGGGGTTGGTGGTGATCTATTGATGTGTCTGTAATAACAACAAGAATAAAACGGTAGCCATAAACCTTTCATCCTGGGGGGTCCCACAGAGCTTTTCAGAGCATGGGCCAGATCCGGAGAGGTACTCAGGGCCCTTGCCCAGCCGTAAAAGCACCACAAATGCCAGCGGCCAAGCATGTGCCACACGGGCCTGAGCACCTCGCAGGATCCGGCCCCACCAGGGCACAAGCATCACTTTGTCTCCGCACGGCTGCTTCTGTGGGAGGTCCCTGTAGCACTTCAGCAGCACAAAGCGGTTTAGATTGAAGCCAGTGTGTGAGTGGTGAAAACGATGCCGTACTGGGGAATGTAGGAAGAGTTAACTGGCCCCAATTCCAAGTTTGGGATAATGGAGGGAGGAGAAAGGAAGAGGAAATAATTCACTAACAGTATCCCATGCAGGTTAAATGTCTCATCCATCCTGATCAATGAGAACACTGCCGGTTTTTTAGCAGCGACACAAAAGGGTCAGCAGGGTTCAGCTGCCGTGTCCCTCCTGCCTCCTCTTAACCCCCGGCGCAGGCGGGCGGCGCGGGGGGCGGTGGGTGGCGAGGCAGAAGGAAGCAAGCTGACAGGCTCACCTCTGCTCCGCCGGGCTGTAGGTCTGTCCTCGCTGGCAGCTGCTGATGGTGATGGGGTCGAAGTTGTGGAAGGAACGCAGGGCCACCCCGGAGATGGCCACAAACTGGGAGCTGAAGCTAATGAGGACAGCCTGGGTGTGATAAAAAGGGTGACTGAGGTCATGGATGACGGGGATAATCAGGGGATTGTTCCTGCAGCTCAGGACGTGGACACCTGCCAGAGGAGAGACAAGATCAGAGGAAGGGTCAGACTTAACACAATCACTTCCCGAAGCCGTGGGCACTTCAGAAGCATTTCACCCATAGGAGCGGTCCTATAGAGCTGAAAAGTTATGGTAAGCTGCCTGGAGGGGCTTCCCAAATCGCTCCGGAGAGCTTAGCAGAGAAGTATATCCCTCCAGACAGCTGAAGAAAGGCTGCCATTCTCTCCACAAGCACGGCAGGCTCTCAGAGCAGTTTCTTTAGACCACAGCTACGTTCCTATTGTGCTCTGTTAAATCAGGAGCAACCATCGCGGAGGAAACGGAGTCGCACTATTGTAAAACTGGTCTGAGAGGACAGTTGGACTCTTTATACCGTGCATCAAATGGTGCTGGCAGGCTGGGTGGCTTTGTGCACCGTGGGCAGCACACCAGTGGCTTGTTTGTAGCTGTGCATGTCATTAGCACTCAGCATAAAACTTTTTTTTGCATGAGCTCTACACTAAATGTGCCCAGGTTTGATATTTTTATTAATGGTTTTCAGCTTTAGGGTATCTTGTCCTTTGCTAAAAAAGGTGAAGATCTTCCTGGAGAGAGAAACGAGGGTCTCTCCAGAGAGCGAGGTGCACAGAAGCACCAGAGATGACAAGGAGACTTCTTAAACCCTTTTCTTCAGCAGAGAAGGTACTCAGGGATACTTGGGAAGAAATTTCCACCTTCAGGTACAGGCAAACTGAATTCAAATGGGCCAAATCCATCTCAGGGGTAACTTAAGGGACAGACAGCTGTCAGCTGGCCTCAAATTCATTAATTGAGATTCATGGCCTGCCGACTGCCGGCAAAGCCCTGCCTCCGCGGCTCCGTGGCATCACTCCGAGGATCAACTTGGCTCCAGCTCCATTCGCTTCACTGGAGCTCCCCCAGCAACGGCTTTGGCCCAGGCCCTTTGGCTACCATGAGAGACTTACGAATTTGGAAATAAAATAAATTATATTTGCATGTTTAACTGGCTCAGGGATTTCTATTATTATTATTATTCTTTTTTTTTTCCCCAGTTCAGGTTTCTTGACTCAAAAGTGAAGGAATAAAAAAGTTTTCATTTTTCTCCTTAGAAAGTGATTTCCTGTGAATTAAGACAGACTTCTGACCACTCTCTTTAAACATCTATCTCCCACCCTCTACTTAAAAAAAAAAAAAATCTTCCTGTAATAAAAAAAAATAAAATAAAAAAGAAAAAGTCTTTTTGTTTTGGTCTTTACCTGACCCTGAAATAACCTCCCTGTCTACTTGCCTCCCACAGGTCTTTTGATATCAGCTCCTTGTGGAACGGTGCACGTTTCTCACTTACAAACAGGTGCAGTTAATACTCGAAATCCCGGGTTCCCAAATTCCTTGGAAGTTTCTGCCTTCTCTGATGGAAAGCCAAGAAAGACCTTATGGTATGAGGCTGTTTATTCACTTCAATTTCATTCCTCACACTCAGGTGGTGTCCACAACAAAACAGACCCTCAGAGCTGCGCTGCAGTTTCTGGTGCTTTCTGACTCCAACAAGTTAAACGGGGACTGAACGGGTCAGGTTCACTTAACTAACCTGCCTTCGTTAGTAAAAAGCCACTGAAGACAGTACATGCACCCATGGCAGTGGAGCTAGAGCCGTCCCCATGCTTGCCCCTGTTTCTGTAGCTCTGTATCCACCCATTCAATGCTCAACAGCTCTTGCAAAGTGCCCAGCAGCTGAACCCCAGCGTCTGCAATGGCTCTGAGCTAACAGCACCGAGGTGTTTGGTGTCCCAACCTCTCCATCTCCTGCTGAGACTCAAAAGAAGCTTCTCATTATTTTCTGGGAGTTCACATGGTAAAAACTTGCTTTGATCAAAGTAGAAAACTGCACTTCTGGATAGACTGTGTTTTGCTCATGGGAGCGTCTAGCACGCTGAGGACTGATCAAGATTTAAATTATTGCTGCTTCCTTCTGGACATACTTCTAGTTTGCCACCAGCTTCTGCTTAAGGCCAACTGACTGTCTGCAGTCAGTCCTGCACCCAGTGAATGCCAAAGTTTGCATCTCAACTGCAGTTTCTAGCTTGCCACAGTGATAATTCAAACACATCAAATACAATATCCTGGACAAAGACTTAATGTCACACCCAGATCTCAGACAGAAGAACGACCAGGAGCTCTGCCTGAGTGAGTGCAGTCTAACTGCAGGGTAGCCCACCTACACCTCTCTGCTCCAGGCCAGCCTCTTCTGGAAATGATGAAGGCAGTGTTTCAGCTGTGAAGATCTCCAGACATCAGTTTGAGCCATGCCAAATTCATGTTGCAACTTCATTGAGGATTTCAAAACCTAACCCTCAGTTTCCTCTTTGCTCCTCTTTCTGGTTCTCTTTCTCTCACAATCTGTCTGTCTCCACGAAATGTTGCATTAAGTGTTTGTTGGCATGCTTTTGTCTCCATCATTTATTTCTCAGAGGGAATGAGCTATGTGCCACTGTTTTGCAAAAGGAGGAGGATAAGGCTAATCCAGGGGCTCTGGCAAACTGGGAGCTATTTTGACTCAACCTGCACAACTCACTATGAATTTTGGATTGTTCTCGGACAACAGACACTACACATATTTTCTTTTTTTTTTTTCCTCCACACCCCACTAAATTATATATTACCCTGGACAGGTATCTATCAGTTGTGTGTCCCCCTTTTCTTTCTCATCACTAGCAGGAAGTTCATTTGAGTTTCAGCTTGTCAAAATTGCAAAGTTACAGTTAAACAGAAAGCTGGGGGAGCAGTGTTATGTTTTCCATAAAAACTGCTCTTGAGGTGACATGGCCAGTGGAATAAAGGGCAGGGCACAGCTCAAAAGGGATTATGCAAGCCCTACCCTGATGTGGAGTTGGGAGCTAGGGTAAGCCTCTTGGTCCTGGAGCTTAAACGCAGCCAGAATCAACGCACCAGACACAACATTGCCAGGTTCAGGTACATGTGCCCAGGCTATGGTCCACCCTGGCCCCTCAGCACAACTATAGCAGGTCCACAGCCTCTGTCAGGCACATCTGCCTGAGGTCATGCAAGGAGTTTGCAAGGGCCCTGGGTTAGACCTTCATCAAACCTGAAATACTCTGCATGAAAAATGTTGGCCATTAAATAGCCATGGAAATCTCCCTGCAAGCAGGACTAGAGATCCAGCCAACTACACCTGGTGAAGCACAAGAGTTTGCTGCAGCAGCTGGGGCAGGTCCCTCACTCCCTGTTACCAGCAGCTATCTGTATCACTGTCAATGTCTCTCCAGGGGGGTGATGTGTGTGAAACGTTGAAATAGCGCTTATTTAACGACTAAAGAGGAACTAACCACTTTGAAACACAGAGTGAACAGGAATGGAAAAACATCTGTATACAATGATGCATCATTTTCAACACACTCTAGTAAACTCAGGTCCTAGAGCATTAAGCAAGCACTTTTTTTTTTTTTTTTTTGTCTTATCCTCGAAAAAACGAGCAGGAGTATTGTTCAGTTTGTGAATGGGGTACCAACAAATTAAGCAAGCAATAAAGAGGAAGTTTAATAAAATACAGTCTTACCAAGATCATGGCTTTGCTCTTTAGTGTCAAACAGCTGCACACCGATGGTCTCCTGCTTCTGATCCAGGTAATAGGTCCCATCAGTGACCAAGTGAACTAGGACTGCCGCAGCTACCATAGGCTGGGAAAAATAAGCCTGGGAAAACAAAAGCCCCATAAAGGTTTAGGTGGAGAACCATGGTGGGCTTTAAAGAAACCCAAGAGTCAGTCCAGGGCTGTTAAAATAACAATTCCCACCCCAGGTCACACAGAAGTCTTCTCTTCCAACCTCTCTTACACAAACTAGATAAACTCCAGTCAAAGAGCCCTGCAGCTGGAGGCTGTACCCTCAGAAATTCAATAGCCTTGTCCCAGGAGGGCACTTCACCACTGGCTCTCTAGACAGCGCTCAGACTTTGTTTTGCTATTTTGCACTAAACATACTTCAAAGAAAGAAGCAGCTTGGCCCTGTGAAGGCTGTCCCACGGTATTTTGCTTGTTGAGGAAACTTTGTACAGACAGGCAGAGAGCAGACTTCTGAGTGACGTGTGTGCTGCCTACCTTCAGCCAGAAAATGGTCTGTGTCATGTGGGAGTACTGGAAGTTGGCCGTGCAGGGATACCAGGCATACTGAGAGACTCCATCGTTCAAGTCAATCACCTTAGTTCGACACATCTGCAGGAGAAGAAAGAAATGCCAAAACAGATGTAGATGACAGAAAGGAAGCATTATGACTGTTTAAAGCGGGGAAAAAAGTCCAGGTGCACTGCTAGAATAAAATAATACACAACAATGACGTTTCTAAATACCATGAGATTACTCAAAAGTTACGTTTCCAGGTCTTCCACCTCAATAAGAAAAAATGAAACATGAAAAGAAGCTGAAGACTCACAGCAGCTGGATGGCAGCCAACAGTTTCTCCTTAATTTGGCACAAGGTCTTTGACAACATTCAGAACTTTGCGCCCACCCAAACGGACCATGACTCTTCCCACTGGGAGTCAAAATGATGATCGCTTCTGAACGTACCAACTCACAGCACAGAGAGTCTGCAGATGCTTTCCACATACTCAAGCAATGCCCTATTTAAACCTGCACATTACTGAAACCCCAGGGAAGTTACAGATGGCCATGTAAACTTGGAAGCAAGTGTAGCCAGGAAAGTCCTGTCTCTACAACCAATTTAAGCAAACTAGTTTCTTATTTTGTTAACTAGTTCTTGTAACTTGAATCACCTTCTCCTTATACCTACAGCACCTTCCATGGCAGACAGGAGTGAGATTATAAGCAAACTGCTCTTTTCACTATGGAACGAGTAAATGCATTTCAAGTGCTAGCATGAATGAAAAGCTCAAAGGAAAAAATGCCAGAATCTAAGTACCAGAGAGCGTTGCAGTGCCATCAGTGTGTAAGATGTGAAAATGAAGCTACAAGAAACGGTAGACACACTGTTCAGTAAAGCTTCTTTGAAAAAGAAACATGCATGACCATAGCCTTTATCCCCCCAGCAAACACGAGAAATGCCCACCATGCAAGAGGCTACAAGTGCTTTAGAAGGATGCCTCCAGCTGAGGCTCTCAGAACATCTGACAGGTACCTGTTAAGATTCCCAAAGCTTTCATGAACTCAGCGACTGTCATTACCAGAATCACAGGGATAGAGGGAATTCCCTGGGGTCGTACAGTATAGTGGCAATGGAGTTATGAATATAACCCAGGAGGTCAAACCACCTCCAGTTGTGTGAGCCAAAGAAGAGTCTAGGACTGGTCACACAGACCACCTGGGCTAGGTGCTAACTGGAGCTATGTACTCTTGGGGACATATTAGATTTCTTTCCAAGACCAGAGTCTGAACTGAGCAATCAGGTGGTGACGTGCTGTCAGTAAAGCTGTTCCCATAAGCAATTTCCCTGATTATTAAAACAAAACCAAAACCCTGAAGTGAAACAAGAGAATTAACAGAGATGGTTTTAACCATTCAAAATCCTATGCCCACTTGGTAATTCTGCATGGAACTGCCCTCTTGGTGTCGGCAGGCAAAGTATGGGCGATGCAAAGAGAGCCTGGGATGCCTGGGAATGAGGCACCAGATTGGCTAAAAGTGAGGTAATTGCCTCCATCATCTGAGTCCCTCAAGATCCAGTACAGAGGAATCTATGGGCAAAACATAAATCAGCTTTAATGGGCTGGAAGAAGATTTTTAGTTTTTTTATTTTTTGAAACAACTGGGACCAAGCTTCATTGAGGCTAGCCAGTAGATAGTGTTACATTTTACAGCAGAGCAAGGCTTTACATAAACTATCTTTGGCATTTGAAATCCAGGCCAGCAATTCGACATGTACCATTTCGCAATTCTCCCTTGCATTTTCAGCAGCCTGTCTCTTATTGGGAGCATGGTTTTTATTTTAATACCTCTCCAGCTAGGGAATTTATCGTACCCACATCTGCAATTTATATGGTCAGAGAGCCCTTTGACACGAACAAAGGTCTCCTTACTTTTATATGATTTTGTTCTTACTCTTGTATCTCCTCCTGTTCTATTAGTCCAGAAAGGTGGCTGAAAGAAACAAAAGTACTGGCGTTTGATGCATTTTAAGTGCCACTTAATGGATGAGTGAAAACCTGTATTAAGAAATCACCTAGACCTTCACCAAAAAGTTTGAATCAAACCCAAAATAAACCCCTGTTGAGGTGGGTTGAAAATCTCTGATAGCTTTTAAATGCCTTGTTTGATTTGTGTGCATTTATACTTCTGCCTGAGAATATTAGCAAAAACCTTAATATTGCATAAAGAGCCTGTGTCTGAGACACGTGGAGCCGAGGTGTGCAGGCTCAGTGGACTGCCCTGGTTTGAACAGGTTAGATAAGCTTCCTCCTGCTGAGACTGATCCATCGCTACTCAGACAAGTGCTTCAAAGTGGTACTGGGGAAAAAAGTTCTTTTAGGAGAAGAGTATAATCAGGAAGTGTGGGAAAAGTCAAACAGACACGACATTCAGAGTGGCTATATAAAAGCTTTTTCTACACTAGCTGCTGTCTAGTCAACTTAGCTAATGGCAAAAGAAGTTCTTTAAGATTTTGTAGTAACAATCTGATTAGATAAACGGCCCCTATCACCTACAGACTCCACCACCTCAATAGGCTTTAATGCACACAGTAAATACATCTCCTTTTTAATTCTAGCCTGTTACCGAGTGCCACACCACAACTGCAAAGCTGGAAACCATTTGCTGGGACAGTCTGTCACACCTCTAAGAAGTCCCCAGAAGATAGCAGCAGCGAGAAGGCACTGACTGCTGCAGTACCACCACTTATAAGCTGCAAGTTCCAATGGCCTGGAAGACAGAGCATCATCTCTCCTCATGGCTACAAATTCACAGGAATTCACGCTTATGAGACATAAATTATTTCCTAACATCCTCATTAGCTACAGTGATGCAAAACTGCAGCTAAAGCACCTGACAGCTGTGGAGGGAAGGGATAGATGTACTTTACATTTCAGGGTGTTGCCATACACTAAAGTATTTTCTTTGAAGAATGACAGCATCATGCAGGATTCAAAAACTTCACTCACTGGGGCTTAGCCAGGTTCTCAGATCCACACAGCAATTGCAATCCACAGGAGTTTAGTATCTGCTCCAAAGTATGCGGGGACTATTTGTGTCTACTTACTGGAAGCCCATGTCATACCCCTCCCTAGGAAGCTGCTTTCAATTAAAATTGCTGATGTCTGCTCCTCTTGGAGGTTCTAATCCAGCTTGTCTCCCACCCACACATTTTGTACACAAACATCGAGAGACAGAATGAACAAGGCCAGAGAGCACTGTGGGATCTTCCCACAAGAGGGAATGCCTGGAGGATTCCCTTTGACTGATTTATACAACCTCTTGTCAATCACAGGGACAACATGTTCTTCAAACCGCCTCTCCTGTTTTCCTTCTCTTAATGGGACCGAGGAACGTGTCAGCAGACAGGGAAAAGTGATATATCGGGAGCACTTAGTTCATTGCCACATCTAAAACGCATCTACTATTGCAATCAACTCCATCTCCTCATACCGTTTTCCTTCAAAGCAGTACGGAAGAATTTGCTGAAGAGCAAATGTTGGAAGGCACCCTGGTGAACAATCCCCATCCAACCCATGGCTCCAGGCAACGCTAGGCTGTGCCGATGGGTTCCTCTTGCAGACAAACTACAGGTTAAGGATCATGATCCCGCGGGCTGGGCACTGGGGCGGGTCTCAGCCTGGCCGTGCCTGGTGCCTGGCCCCGTTACAACCTTCTGGGCAGCACTTGGCTTCTCCAGGCCTGAGGCCCTTGTCTGTAAGACAAGGATGATATTCCGCCATGTCACACAGGTATCTGGAGCGTAAAAGCCATTAGCCACGTAAAGGTGTCCAGATGTTGCAAAGAGAAAGGAAAAACTAGCACATACATGCATGAAGGATACACCTTCCCCCAGGAGGGGGTTCAATACAGACAGATGCCATCCCACTCTGTCCTTCCCATTGAGCAAGCACAGCCAGACACCACGGGCTTTGCATACACTGGTGGTTCTCATCTCTCACACTGTAACATCAAAATAATTCTAAATGCTGACAGGCAAAGCTGCTATTTAAACTAGGATGCTGCCCTACTCAGCGCTGGCATACGGCTGACGCCGCGGTTGGAGTGGACGTGCCTGTCTGCATGCCCACAGGCGGCTGTAAACACAGCAAATCTCCAGTGCGCAGATCTGTTGGCTCCCAAAGTCCCATCTGCTGTCCCATGGTGGGGCTTCCTCCAGACTATGTCTTCAAGCTAAGTATGGCTGCGAAGGGCTGTCACCAGCACTTCTCCTTCAGGCAGCAGGGAGCAACCTCCTCCTGAGGGAGAAGGGTGAGGGGCTATTGTCCCCACGAACTGGCTGCTGCCTCTCCCTCCCTCCTTCCTACTGGGGACTGTGCTGCTGCCCCTTCTGCACCGAGGCAGATCGCTGCAGCTTCCTGGGAAACGGGCTATACCCTGTCCCATTTGCAAAACAGCAGCCACAGAACAAGAAGGAACAGGATCTATTGGTAAAAGCCACAGCCCCGTCTATTTGGGGAGCACACAAGATCCTGAGTGAGGTTGTACAAGTCCACAGAAAAACTCCTGGGCTGATATGGAACCTGTGGAGGCACAAACAGAACCTATTCTGTTGTTTGAAGATCCAGATAAAGAACAGTTTTCAACCATAATACTGAAACCTAATTAATCTACAATTTTTAGCTGACTGCTCTGCAGAATGTTATTTATATTTAACTCAACACATGCCAGAGAATCCCAACCATGACACGAGCAGCATTTTAACACATCCCTTACAGATGAAAACTTTCTCTCTCCATTGCCAGACAAGGTGGTTGGCAGTCACCCAGATCTTTTATTCTTAAATATGTTATTGTTTTTGCAGACCTAAGGTTAATCTTACCAAGGATGAGATACTATGGTGCAGTTGCTAAATACCAGAAAGGTTCCTGCTTGTTTATTGCCCAATATTATAAGGCAGCTTGACTGCCACATGGACACCACCCAGTTTGCCGACTGCAGCACAGACCTCCAATCTGTTCTGAAAGCTGTTGTACTGTTCTTCTCATTTAGGCTGGGAATTGGGTTGGAGTTCCAGAAAAATGAAATTGCCTGCATTAGTGAGCACCAAACCATTAAAAAGGCCACCATTTGGGCTCAAACAAACACCTCAAAAATCAGCCAGTTCCTATGACCATTGCAAACCTCAGGAGCCCACTGAGCTCAGATGGAAATTATAGACATAGGCTTACTTAAGGGACATCAGGAATTTTCTCTGGGTTTTCTTCTAGGTTCTGGTCAGAAATGCTTTAGGACTAGTCTCTTTTATTAGTGTTCTGGATTTGTCTCATCAGAAGATCTGAGTCAACAGTTGTCTGCCCAACTATGAAAGTCATCATCGGGTCATTTCAGGTTGGCCTCGAAGACTTAAGGAAAGCATTCAAAGTTACTTTTTCCAAACTGGTACATATATTATATTTTTATGTGCACTAACAATGAGTTTAAAATACCCTGTTGTTGTAAAAAATAAAATAAAAAAAAAACCAAACCAAATCCAAGATTCAGCAGCCTAGATTATAAGCATCAGATGCTGAAAGCTGTGTACTCCCTCTTTCAACAGCCTTCTTAACTTCCAGTCTGCTGCTTCTTCTCCAGCAGCAACTTTCCCTTGCTTCTGATGCTCACAAACTGCAGCTCCTACTCCATACCTCTCCTTGTCCTCTGTGTCTGATACACAGCTTTCCTAAGTTTTATGCTCTTGGTCTGCTTTTGCCTGTTTTCATTGGGGTACTTCAAGGTCTAATGGCAAAAGATGAAAAACTGCAGCATGTCCTGCTCGAGGACAAAGGCATGCAGGCAGGTGATCAACAGGAAAGCTTGATCAACTGGAAGCTGATAAAACCCCTGGGCTAACGCACTGATGCTATATTACTCCCAGATTTGGTTGGCTCAGAAGTAAGAGGAAATCTCATCTGTCAGTTTTACCTGTGTAATGAAGAACAGGATTTGGTTGTGGGATTGGAAAGCAGGTTACATCTCCTGCAAGATGAAATAAAGCCCCACTGCTGGGTTGCTATGTCCAGCCTCAGCACAGCCACCTCCCCTTTCAACCTGGAGCAGCTGATGGTCTCTGGATCTTGCAGATTTAGTATTCAATCAGCATGTTACTACAGCTTTCTCAGCACAGAGACCCAATTTTCAGCTGAATTGTTTAGTCATTGGAAAGTGACCTTTATGTGTCTGAAAATACTGCAGCCGATATGGCACGGCATCAATAGTTTGTTTGCAATGTGACATGATGATAAATTCCTCTACTTTACAATAAAAATGATGGTGTTCATTTCCAAAGGGAAATTTCCTTGGATAGAGTTTTGGATGTAGCACAGGGCTGTGATTCAGAAATGAGTGGGAGATGCAAGGGCTGTTTTGTTTTGTCATATAAGCTGGTTTAGTTGCAGGAAAGGTAATGGGAGCTACAGGGGTTTCCATTAGGTGATGGCCCAGATTGCATGTGTATTCAACATGTGTTATTAACTTTAACTTTCTCAAAAAATGCAGTTATTCCACTTCCAAAGAGTCTGTATGAACAATATATTTCCATTTTTAAATCATGCAGACCTGCATTCTTTGAGCTTTCCTTTGAATTTCTGTTATCTCCAGATTCAAAGCAAGCTTCATTTAAAACTGATGAGTTCAAATCAAAATCACATAAAACCATAAACTTCACATGGTATACCTGAAAAAACTGTAAATCAGTTCTAACTGGCCCTATCCCAAACCCACATTGGATTTGACATCCAGCCAGGTGTAATCAAAATAACTAGGATGCTAGCTGGACCTGTGGAAAAAACAATATGGATTTTTGATTCTACAACAAAACCCTAACCAGATGATTTTTGCATGGTTCAAAGGATCACCCCAAAGACATTATTTGAGCCAGGGCCAGAAACTACAGAAAAAGAGTGAGAAAAAGAAGAACTAATTGCACTAACGGGATTTAATAACCAAGCCATCTTTGATACAAGTAAACACCAGCGTCTGGAGCTCCTGAGTGCAACTTGTACTTGCCCCTGCTTCATTCACCATTCAGGAACGCACACTAAATAGATGCAAATTCAAGTGATAACTCCAAGTGCACAGCAGCACAGAATGCAGGCTCATGTGAAGCACGTGAAAGTGTAGCCGAGCAATTTGCCATGTGCTCCTGTTTATTCACATCAGATACTTGCTATTTCTTCAACACAGCAGTAGGACATAAAGATGATGCTCCCAAACAACAGCATCTTCCACCCCAGCACTGCCGGGATCTCACCTATGAGGCATAATTCTTAGACTCAGAGCTGAATTGCATTCTGCTATTATGTTCAAATTCACAAATACATCTACCAGCAGAAAGAGCAGCCAAATGCAGCCTGCTAGGCAGACAGCATAATGAAACAGCACCCAAACAAGACCTTATACCTTCAGTTTTGCAAACATCAGCCTCATTTAAGCTAAAAGACATTTTCAATCTGCAGCTAAAGCTCCTGCCTACAACTTCCACAGTGCTGCTCGCAAAAGTGTGAAGGCATTATAGACTGATAAGTGCTTTAACAGACTGTATATCCATCCACTGGAGAGCAAGGTTAAACAAATACAGTAGCCAGAACATTATTGTTGGCTGCACACTTGGGTTCCCAAACTGCCTGTCTCTAACTTGAACCAGCTAGGTCCACTCCAGCAAAGCTCACACACAATCCGGGCCAAAGCTGGCCGGGGAGGTGCTGCAGCAAAGGAAAACAATCCCATCCCATAAGCTTTTACCACTGATGAGTAGAATAGAGAAAACCTTTTTTTCCCCCCTCTTTTTTTTATTTCTTTGACTGGAGTGTTTCATTTGAGAGCAGCTGGCATCAGAAAATCAAACTGTCAAAGGCAAAATGTTCGCCACACTTTAGATCTTGAATGTATTTTTATTTTTATATTTATATTAGCGGATCTGACTCACTGGATTCATTGTAGTTTTGCTGGTTTGGCGCCCCTGCGAGGAAAAGCAGGATTGATCTTATTACAATCTACTTGGTAACATCCTCTCCTTCCTTTCCAAAACTGGTCCTATAAATTTGCTTGGATGAAGAAAGCACACAGCTAGTTAAAGAAAGCCCAAAAGCAACAATGACAAATCCCGAAAGAACTTCAGCTCGATGAAGAGCTCCATCAGGGTAACACACTGGCTGAGGTGGACAGAGATGCTTAGAAATACTTGGGCAACATTTCTGATAGGAAGAGAGACAAACTGGGTGGGGGTGGGGGGGTGGGGGGGAATTAAGCTATACCTTTTTCAGCTAAAAGCAGGAAACCCCAGCAATGTCGTTTTTTTCCCAGCACGGTAGGAGTAGACCCTAAATAGCCCCCTACCTAACCCCACGTCCCCTGAACCACCCCAAGTCCACACGGGGCACAGGAGCAGCTTCCAAGAGACATGAGACAATGCAGGTGCTACCACGAGCTCTGAAGATTGCTCACTAAGCTTCGCCTGCGGCTGAAGCAAACAGCCGTGCAGTGGTTAATGTCAGCCCTGACCACATGATCACATTCAGGAAAGGTCAAAAGAGTGATTTTTCATTTAAAAACATCTGTGTGTTTAAAGAACAAAACTTTCTCATGTGCAGAAAACCAGGGGTTTCCAGCGCTTTTCTTTCCAGAGTCAAAGTCATGCTTTTCAGCTTTGTTTAGGGTTATGGACCATGTAAACATGCTGTGTAAACCACACGCAACCCTCATCACACAGTGTTTCCACATGCAAGGATAATTGGGGGTGCAAATCTCTCTCTCCCTGGCTCCTTTTCCCTCTCCAAGCTGCTCGGCTTCCCACACCGCACTCGCAGCGAGCCAGCCAGCCACCCGGTTGTTGTCCTTCCCTATATGAAGACGTACACATGCCTCCAATCCTAAGGGTATAAGTCTGCTCTGGGCTGTCAACAGGCCCTAATTGGATACATCCAGGGAGATGATACATTGGGAAGAGGCCCTGAATTTAATAGCGAGAGGGAAGGCTGTGGCAGGGCTCCCAGGGAGTGCGGCGGGGGGAGCGGAGCTACCATGTGCCATCTGGGGAGCTGCCTGCAGTTACACCTCCGGAGGTGAAGGGTTTTGGTGCCCCATCCAACTAGCCGGCCCTACACCAGCGTGTATTAAGATTAAACCTGGTGGCTTCTTTTTCTTAATACCTGAAGGCACGGGTTGCGCCATGCAAATCAGAAGGTCCCCCCCTGCTTCACGGGGCTTTTCCCACTGAAGCTGCAGTGACGAAACCACTGTCCCACAAACTAATTCCTCTGAAGGAGTTGAACGTCCAGAGAAAGTCCACAGAGCAGCGGCCAGTTGCTGCCTCCAGCCCATGCTCATCTTCACCCAAGTCAAGGTTTGGTTGCAGGTGTCTGGGGAAGCCTGTTGCTTCCCTCTAACCTCAGAACAGCCCTTGTTGCTCTGATAAACCTTGACCTCCAACAAATTAAGCCAAAAGACCACTTGGAGCATTTCATTTGTGATGCCCCAGGTTAGCAGGGGAGCTCACAGAAACTCCCAGCTGCTCCCAAAAGAAGTTACTGGGGGATTCAAGTACGAGCATCGTCTGTAAGAGGAAGCTCATGGTTCCTTCAGCCTCACTGCCCCCCAGGAGCAGGCTCCGGGAGGAAGGGATGGAGGAACTCACAACTGCTGAGGCTCGGACTTTCCCACCAGAAACAGCCCCTGGGAAACAGTTACATTTCCACACAGTGTGCCTTTCCTTTCCAGCAGGGAAGGGCCTGAGTGCACAGTGCTGTGCACCAGGAACACATCTGCTCTGCTAGCAGAACAGGTTTTTCAAAGGTATTTGGCTGGAGAAAGGTGGAAGGAAGATCATCTCTACCCTGTGTTTCAGCTTCTCCTCCCTGAAAAGAGACTTGTCTTCTGTGAAAGCAATGATGCAAAGGTTAATTACCAAAAAAATGGGAAAATAAGATCCTCTGGCCAAAGTGCTAAGCATAAGGATTTTGGCCCAATGACCAAAATGGCTAAGCAAAACTTGATGTTCTCCTGAAGTGAGGGCTTCTCCCAGTAGGCAGGTGCGTGCACAGGCAGATAATAGCACTGATCATGCAAATAACCATTTCCTGGCACAAATTACAGTTTGCAGCCAGACCCTGAGGCTACGGTGGAAACCCAGGCCAGGGGGAGGCTCCTGCTGATAGCAGGGGGAGCTGGGCCCACTTACCAGACGGGTGAATCACATCTTCTTATCAGACTCACCACCAAAATGACCTCAGAGGAAACAGCAATCCTCTAACTTTGCAGGCAGTATTTCCAAAAATGAGCGTGGATTTGGGGTTCCTCAACAGTTACAGCTCCAACTAAGGCAGCATGATTCTGGGGAGATTTAGAGCCGCACAAGAGTTTATCCAAATGGTCCTCAGTTTTGTTGTTTGGTTTGTGGTTTTTGTCTTTTTGTTTGTTGGTTTGTTGTTTTTGTTTTTTTTTTCCTTTTAAAGCAGATACTTATTTGCAGGTGAGGACAGAGGGATTGACTCGAGAGACTTGCAGGACAGTATTGTGTATCCTCCATATCCATCCACCGAAAACCATGCCTTTTAGAGACATCTCAAGATGAACACCCTAAAATTGACTGGCATTCAAAATATGAGGTCTCTTGTGACAATGTGGGCTAAAATGCCTATGGTACTCGGAATAAGTAGAGCAGACAATCCTTCATTTAAAATAAAAAATAAATTCTCCACTCCTGGCATGAGAAAGTTTACTTTCAGCTTAAAGAAATGATCGTGTGGTTTTGGGGATGGCATTCCGTTCTGCTGAAGAATAGCACCCTGCCTGCCTGTCTATCTGTGGCTATGTAGCTACATTACAATCCTGGAGAGCTCTGTTTACATATTTTACATGTTTTCTTGTGAAGAACATGAAATCAAATTACATAGTAAAAGGCCATTACAGCTTCACTCTTGCAAGCCTTTTCCATCCCCTCCTTCCGATCACTTGTTTTAATTTTATCCAAAATAATCAACTGGATATTTTTAACTGCACTTGATCGACTGATAATGCTTCAGGCAGGTTTATTTGCTGTTGCACAGGGAAATCATGCAAAAGCTGGTGAAGCTACATGCGAGGGGGGTAGGGAGAAGATGGCTGGGGTGGGGGCGGGATGAGAAATGCCGAGAACCCTTCATGCATGAACAAAGCAGACGTGTTGATGCATTTATGCAAAATCATTCTGCTCTGAATGGAGAGGGACCCAAGACAAACAACCCGGATGGGATGCAGGAGAGCTATCCCACGCTTACAGCTGGACATGCTCTGCATCTAAAGGCTTGTGAGCAGCAACAGCAGACAGAGAGACTGGCAGGTTGAGGGGCAAGGGCCGAGGAGGGGGGTCTCCTTTCAGAAGAGTGCATGCTAACGAGCACCGCCGCGGTTGTGGGGTCCGGCTTTCCAGCTCACTGATGCTTGAGGGGGGTCCAAGCTGTTTTCTATTACTGCATGTAATCTGGGTGGGTGGCTGGTGTACAGTAGATATGATCATAAAATGGTAAGTTACTTCCTAAAGAAGCACATAATCCTCATTATTATCCAAGACAATATTCCTTTCTTGCCTTTCTTCTTGCTTCTAGCAACAACAAACAGCATGGAATTCTGCTCTCATTTCATTAGTGGTAAATGTCTCCTGGTCCTAGGAAGACAGGACCAGTTTCCAGCACCTGAGGATTTTTGGTTTGACCTTCATCTCTGAAAAGGTCAGATTGAACCTCTCTGAGAGTACTGATGGATGCTTTGCTCTCTGCATCATCCTTTGTTTCTTTTATCTATTTTCTCTACAGTACACAAAGGGAACACAGTGTACCAGCCCCTGGTACTCACTGTTCTGTTTCCCTTAGATGACTTGCATATGTGCTCTTGAAAAATTATTCTCAAAACTAAGGGGGGGGAGGGGGGGGAGTGGAAAGAAAAAAAAAAAATATCCCTTGAGTGTTTGGCAAAATTTCTTGGAATCTCCTCCGACATCTCATTGTGTTCTCTCTGTCCTCCCCTTACACAAATCAGCCAGAGGCTACGACATCAGCCATGGGGTCTGCTGGTTTACTACTGCCAGGAGCAGGGGAGCACTAGAACACGTGGGGATGGAGGCGTGAGAGAGAGGGGAATCACTGTCTGTCCTAGCAGGGAGAAGGCAGCCAGGTGATGGGCAGTATCCCCTCTTCTCCAGCCAGCTCTCGACTGACTTTAAGGGTAAATGCTCTTTCTCAGCCATGTCTCTGCAACCGAGCCTTTTCCAAGTCAGCCTACCTAGACATCCTGTTTCTCATTTTATTTTTCTTTAGAGACCTCCTCAGAACACTGAGATCACTCCTGAGCAGGAGCCATGGCACTGATGTTAGCACACTTCTTTGTAGCATCCCTCACCCTGGTGTGGACTCCTCACATGGACCACCTCCTCCAGCGAGGCAAAGCAGCCATGCAAACATGTGAGGAGGGACCTGTAGAGCACCTCTAGCAGAGAGGTTGCAAAATCCAGCTTTCCCAGCAAGACAAGTTGGAAACAAGGTTTCTAGCCATTAAAGCGAGGAGTTGGTGGGACAGTTTTCTAGTCTTTTTGTACTGGGAATGAACAGCCAAACTGTGCGAAGATAAAGACTGATTAATTCACAACTGGGAAGACATGAGGTGGCTGAAGAGCTAAAATGTAGATATGATGACCACAACCCCCTTGCAGGTCTCTGCTCCCAGACAATAACTTGCAGCAGGCCCTGAACAATTTTCTTTTTATCCAAGATAGGAACATCTCCCTTTCAAGACATCCTGAACTTCCTCGTCCTGGGTGGTGGTGGTGGGGCTAGGCTCAATAATGCTCAATGCCTGCAACATCTCTGAAGGATACTGAGGTTTAATCCTCAAACAGTAGCTTTACCTTTCTGTGCTCTGGTTTCCACCTCTATTAAATGGAACAGAAAGTGAGCAGCGTGGCTGTGATAAAGCTTAATTAATCCCTGCACATTGGGAAAAAAAAAATAATGTAAAATATCATTAAGCCAAGGGAGGAGCATTCCAGCTTGAATTTGCCTGATGGTCAGGGCCAGGCTCATGATGTAAGTCTCCAGCCTTCAGGCAAAAGACCAAATTGGCTGGTCTGAAGTATGTGGGGGAAGGCTGAAATAAAGACAAAGCTTTGGACCCCCTTGAACTAACTTTAGACTTGGAGACACTGTAAGCTATGCTGAAGCCTTTTGGTGGATCAGCCAGTACTGGAAAGGAGCTCAGATGTGTACAGCAAACCTACATTCCTCTTGCAACAGCCTGTGCACATTGTCTAGTTCATCTTTTTCCGGAACTGGTCTCTGATCACTCATGGTTCCTTCATTAATGGTTTTTCTTAGTGGGATTCTGCCCTCATCCTCCAGAGATTAGTGGTTCAAAGCCTGGCCTGGCTATAAATAACAAAGACATTTGCAAAGCAAATCATCTTATTAAAAATGGAGACTTTTTTATCCCTCCAACCACAACAAAACTCTTACCGTTGAAAAGCAACAGGACTTGGCTGTGAATTGGGAAGTTCAAAAAGGGCCACTTGCAGAGCCGACAGACAGACACCCTCTCTCTTCTCAGCAAGAGCACCCCAAAGGAAAGGAATGGCTTCTCCATTAAAAGTTGCAGGTTTCCTCTCTTCCCACTCCTGTTCAAGATTACTCTATTTGTTGGCTTTGCTGGTTCTTTGGGGAATTACCTTCAGCGTTGTATTTATTAGACAGAATAAAACTGCGTGGCAGAAAACTTCATCATCTTTCTTACGATATTTTCCTACCAGACTTGGAGCCCTCACTCTACCATGTTATTTTTTCTAGCATTCAGAATATTTTTGTCCTCCTGTGTTCTCCTTTTGTGGGCAATTTCAGACATACTGCAATTCTAGACATCTTCCTGCTGCTGGTGGAAGAATAAGTTTGTTGCAGTGGGTCTGGATGAGTGCAACTGTGGGAACTGTAATAGGGGCGGGAGGGGGCCTCTGTTTGTGGGAAAGATGTAATAAGAATCCTCTTCCACAACATCTTACTCCATAGCAGCCCCTGTGGGGTACCCAGAGGAGAACAGGGTGTGTTCATCAGTCCGGGAACGAAAACGAATCCCAGGATCTGTCTGTGCCCAGCAGCCTCAGGAAAGAGTCCCCTTTTGGTTAACTGTGCCTGAGCTGTGTGGCTTTTTCCATACAGGGGAAAAGCAAACTCAAACAATAGTGTAAGGAGGAAAAAAAAAACCCTATTTTTTATATATAAGTGGTTACTTGGCCTAAACAATTTCTGCACAACTAGGAGGAAATGTGTAAAAGACATAATTACTGGGGGACTGGCCCTTTACATGAGCAATGCACACACCAGTTCCCATGTCTTGAGCGCACATTGCTGGGACAGGAGTAACGAGGTCAGCAATAAGCCACCTAAAGATTCCTTAGTCCCTTATCACTATAATAAAGGCCCAAAGGGAAGCTGCAGGTGAATGGGTGCTCCAGAAGCAGGAATGCTACCGGCAAGAAAGGGGAAATGGATCTCCAGCCACCTGTGGTGGGTCTGCACCCACCTGCCTCTGCTCCTCTCACCCAAGCCATGGAGCAACCCTTCTGAAACAGGCCTGTGAGAATCTATAAAGCACACCAGCAAAATAACGAAACCCTTCCTGCTCGGTACAACTTACTATAGGAGGGACTAACATATAAGCTAATGCACTCACCGGGTGTAAACTGTCCCAGAACAAAGTTGGTGTGCAATGAGGCACGGCGACTGAGCTGGCTAAGGCTGTTGCAAAACCCTGGTTTCTTGAAGCCTACGGGACAGGCAATCTTTTACAGCAACCTGCACGCTCCTACTTAGCACTCCTCACTGACACAGCTTCACCATGATACAACAGGGCTTGTCTGGGAAGGCCATGAGTTGGCTTTTTAAATTCGTGTCTTGTCAAGCCCAGGTGTGCCTACCTTGGTGCCAGGAGGCTGTGCCCTACCCCCTCTGGCTGGTAACGAGAAGGTTGACCCTAGCTGAGTAGAAACCAGTCAGGGAAATAAGTCCCTGGGGACTTCCAATACAGAAAAAAATTGCAGCTATTCACAAAACAGATCAGTTGAAGCACCCTTTGTCTGTCTGTTTATGCCTACCAGATCTGTCCTTCAGCTAGTATAAATCTGCCCAGTGCTACTGCCTGTTTGTAGTCTTTGCCAGCATACACTAGCTGATGACTTAATGCTAGCATCAATAATCTTTAGCACAAGAAAGGCCCTGAGAAATAAACAGTGCTGTAGAAAACCCCACACAACCAGTACATCAGCACTGATAATATTTCACACACAGCGGATGGCAAGGAGAGGCTGTTTACAAACTCACAGCAAGAGCGGTAGGGAACAGAGCAGCCCAAGAGTGCGCAAAGCCCTTATTGCTGAATTCCTCCTGCAGCTGACAACAGGTACAGAGCTGTGTCTGCTTCAAGATCTGCGGAGGACGCCAGATTAGCAGTCAAACTGTAAAAATACCCTGCATCGGTGCTTGCATTTCTGTGCTGGTGCAATGTTGCTGACTGGTCCTCTTTGGCTCTAAATATGATGCTGTCAGTACTGAGAATATTTCTTAATCAGCACTGAAGAGTGGCTGCCAGGAAAGTAGAAGTGGCTGTCTATCAGCCTTGCTTTGCAGAAAGAGGGATTGTTTAAAAGGGGGTGGGGGGGGTGGGGGGGGTGGGGGGGGGCTGTTTGACCTTTCCATTTTTCAAACGTGTATCTCTTCGCCAAGACTGTGTCATTTTTTGTAAGCATTTTGTTGTTCAGAACAAATCTTACACTGTGAACTTTTTTTTCCACCTCCCTTAGCATGTTGCTGTTGAGCAGCCTCATACCAAGTAAGGCACCAGCAGGTAAGATCCCTCTCAAAATATTAAGCAAGCACTGTCTGCTTCTTCTCTACTTCTAAGGAACAACCAACTCTGCAGAAAGGGGCAATGTCTTAGGTTAACTGAGCAAACAGGTGTGGGGTGGTCAGTTCGCAAAAGTAATCCTACAAGAATAAGGAAGTGTTCTGCTTGTGCTCAGAAACAATCTTCCAACAGAAAACAAGTGTGCGCAAGCAGATGCTGCTGAGAAGCACCACAGTAAGAAACCAACCCATGATGCTGCTCCTAGAAACAGCCTAGGCAAAACTATGAGAGCCATGCAGAGAAATAGGTGTTAGTAAGGATGAGAAACATTTTAAATCATGAAGGACATCCTTAAAATGCTTTAAAGCACCTTGAGAGCACCGGGGCAATTATGAGAAATGGGGATGGCTACAAACAGGCAGCTTATGTATGCTGTATATTGCTGTGCACTGCACTCAAACATATCTTTCATGGCATTCTTGATGAGAAGCCAACACAAATACCACTCTGATTAATCAGGAAACTACCCAGCAACAACACGAAAAGTTTGCACAAGCCCAGCAAGCACACAACCCATTCTGAAAGATATCTGGGTGAGGAAAGGTGCTCCTTTCATCAATACAAAAACTCCCTAAGGTTCAATGCTTGTGCAGATAATGAAGCCAAACATGTTTACACACCACTGATCATTACATGCAGTGATTAGAGGAGATCTTAGGTTAATTTTCATCTCCGCTAGCTAACAGACTGATGACCTGCTGCCCCACCTAACCTCTCCAGAGTGACAAGTCAGGTGCTTTCACAAGCTGATGAGGCTGTCTTGTTCCTGAGGAAAACAAAGACTTTCTCAACATATACGATTAAAAAGGTCAATGAACCCCATGCACTCAAACTGGTGTAATAGGACCAGCTGAGCTAAAGCAAAAATTCCTTTTGCTGGAAGTAAATAGCACACTGTTATCTCCCCAGGGGCCAGGCAATAACAGGAGGCATGTTCCCATTCACTCTGCTAGTGTGTGATATGCTAGTGCTCTGCCTATAAATACAACAGCTTTTTTTTACCTTTTTTTTTTTTTTTTAACAAGGCTGTGACAACTTCATCTCATCTGGGTACAACAAACACGCCTGAGTTGTGGCTACACAGCAGGGCTTTCTGTTGTGTGTGCGCGTGGTGGTGTTTTTTTCCACCGCAGGACCATATGTTACCCACTGCATGGCGGGGCTGCGTCTCCACCAGTGCATTAGGAGAAAATCAGGGCAGCTCTCCATAGTGGCTGCCCGGGGACAGAGAGCTGGGGGACGTACGGATAAAGCAGCACCTGAACTGCAGGCAGTGGCCTTTGGGCTGTACTACGATACAGGGAGCTCCAACGAGAAAGAAATTACGAAGGCACTGGTAGGGGTCCAGGGGAAAGTTCCTTTTACGGCGCAAAATAAAAAATGAGACCATGACAAAAAGGCAATACTGGGCTCAGGATTCTGTCTTGGTACTATGCCAGCTAACCACGCTTTGTGCATTTAAAACTGACCTGGTCATTAATTTGTTACAGACTTGTGCAATGTGAACAAGGCCAAGTCTCTTGCATAAAGATGTTTTCCCTTGCAAGCCAACTGGAAATGCTTAGCGTTTACTATTCACGGCGAAATCTGCTTGTCATATCTGTGACACGGCACTCCTCCCTGCACTGCCTACTCAAGACATCTCCCAGATAATCCGACTGTAGGAACAACTTTGCTGTGTCAAACCAGAAGTCCACCTAATCCACTGCTCTGTCTCTAGCCAGGGACAGCAATGGATGCTGAAGGAGGAACATACAAAGCAGCTCTTACTTATGATGCTCTTTTCCCTGCTGTACCCTCTAAACCACCAATAATAAGGAATGTGGGCTTTCCTGAGTCAAGTTGCATCTGGACTGTTGCATCTGCATCGTGTACAGCTCTGTTTTCCAGGCACTTATC
>JAVJGJ010000062.1:10719060-10782262 GCA_035590215.1 Microhierax caerulescens | reverse complement strand
ACCCGGGGGGGGGGGGGGAGGGGGGAGTCTAATTTTATTACAGGCACTAGTGCAAAGTGTCTTGAGAGCCTTGTGCCGTTTATCGAAAGGAAAGTTGGACCAACTGAAAAAAAAACCCATAAATTTCACGATCCTAAAGGGCAAAAGGAGCAAGAGAGGCATAGGGACACCTGCAAGAAGGCTACCTCCATCCTTGGAGATATCCAGAACGCAGCTGGACATGGCCCTGAGCAACATGCTCCAACTTTGAAGCTGGATCTGACTTTAAAGTTGGCTCTTCTTGGACCAGAGGTCTCCAGAGACTCCTTCAAACCCAAACTGTTCTGATTCATGGCTCTAAATCTAAAGCTTGATGGTGTTAGTGGGCTCTGTTGTATTTATTTTCTACCACGTGAGCTGACTTGCGTGGTCTCTGCTTTGGAAAGAAGAAATCCACTTGGGCTTTGCTATCAAACGTCCTGCTGTGGACCGCCCCCGACCATATCCCCTCAGCCCTGCCTTTGCAAACAGAATGTTGAGTGATTATTCTCAGCCGTGTGGGACCCAATCCTGCAGACAATCTGTGACAAGCATTGCATTCACTGTTGTGGTTAGATTTGCTGAAGTCTAAAGAATGCCTTGTGGTAGTTCAGAAACATGCCTGGAAGGAAGCATTTGCAAGATCAAACCCTGAGGCCCCCAGTTCAGCAAAGCCTCTGAACATGTGTTTGAGGCTCACTGAATTCTTTGGTGAAGGGGAGTGATTCCCGGGGCTCTAAAGAGCTACATAATGCAACAAGAACATCACTGCAAAAATAACACTGTCTGAAATAATTACTTGTTGTCCTACAGGATTATAACATGTGTTAGCCTTGTAAACACGGAAATAAATTACACTTATTTTTCTGTGCTCCTCAAACAGGGACCCAAGCGTTCTGTATTTTCCAAGAAAACACCCATTGAGTCTCAAAGATGACTTTTGTTTAGCTAAAGGCAGAGGATCCAGTCTGATATTATTAGGCTGGGAAGAATGCTGAATTTCTGCTCTTTTAAATTATTATTTATTATGCAATATGTACTGCCACTTGCTTCCTCAACACCTTCATGTTTTCTGGTGAGATGTTAATGCTTGTTACGTTAAAGCAGAATACAAATCAGTACTGTTCATCTGTCTGAAAGATGAGCCAGCAGTTTCTCCCTAGCTCTTGATGTCCTCATCCATGGTCAGCAGCTGTAAAAGCCAATAGGATCCATTCTGCAGGTCCTGAATCTTTCCCTAAATCTTTCCCAGGGACTCGATGAAGGCAGTGTTTGCCCAAAAGTAATAGCAGCTGGTCTACCCTCACAGACCCTGCATGCACGCTGAGGCCATCACCACACACACACTTGTGAAGTCACACAATGAAACATTTGTAAGGTCTGTGTCCAGACACATTTCCATTGATTCAGCTAATTTGATTCACCTGAGTCCCCATATTCAGTATTTCACACACAATTTGATTTCATTTGCTTTTGTAATCCAGGACCAGTGCAAAACCACAACATTCCAAACCCCACGACAAACACAAAGCCTTTTACCTCTGGAATTCCCCTTTCCTTTTCCATACAAGCAAATCTGAAAAATCAGTGCCTCTGTAATGATGTAGAAAAATCTGTGTGTCTGTTTTAGTTGCTTCATTTTCTAATCATATTGCTCTCAGACAGGTTTTTTTCATGCTCTTAACCAGTCCTATTGCTGGTCCTGGAGATGAAGATGTACGTAGGTATAAAGCAGGCTGCTGCGCTGAGCTGCAGGACACCACTGTGTGTCCAAGGCTTGGGACACCCCACTCCTGTGCCAGCCCATGGACTCCCCTGGAGCACGGTGCCACCTCCCCAGCCCACACAACCCAGCTGCCTTGAGAACCAACATACACAGGGGAGAAGGGATAACCTGGGTCACGTCCCAGTGTTACACTGAGATGTGGTCCAAGTACAGCCCTGGACCAAGGAACTCAGACCTGCTGCTGAGCAGGGTGATATAGATGTAACCATCCAGCTCCAACCTGAACCCTTGCTGGAACCAGCCTCCCACTATGTCTGACTTTGGAGAGCCCAAAACATTTGCGCAAGTGTTTATCTCGCTATCAAAATATTATGACTAATATCTTTCAGTGCTTGAGGCTCGGATGCAGCAAGTTACTTGAAACACAAACGTAACTTCCAGACCACCAATAGTCACAATTAACCAAGACCATAAATATGCCCAGATTTCAATAGAGCTATTTACATATGTAAATAAGTACATCACCAAATTGGGCCTCAATTCTGCTGGTGTGGGATGCTGAAGTAAAAATGAAGTTGTTATTATGAGACAAGCAGCCCCCAGCTTACCACCCAAGGGAAACACGATGCCTGTGAGGTCCTTTATATGTTGTTCCAGGCACAAGATTTAATCGTCAGATTGCCAAAAAAGAGCAAATTTCAGTCTTGCCAACATTATATTATCTGCTTAGAACTGATGCCCTGAGCTGAAGGCATGGGATCACTAGATGGGTATTTGCTTGGTCAGTCCAGATAAGGAATCTCATAAAATGCCTTAAGAAAAGCCCTTTATAAACATTAACTTTGGTTTCGGAAGTTCTGCGTGTTTCCTCCTTCCCCAGACTTCCCTGAGCCCTGGCTGGGAAACGCAATCCCTCCCGCAGCACAGGGCTGCCCCGAGGAAGGTGCGGTGTAAATGGGTCTCCATTTCCCTTCTCTGCCCCCAGCATTCCTAGAGAGTTTAATAAATATGTAAAGCTCACAACTGCAGCCCTGCTATCCCTGATAGCTCGAGCATCTTCCGGCCATTGTGCTTACAGGTTTTGCTAATCAGAGCAAACCAGGCTTGCAAATGAAATCTGATTAAGTAGTTTTCACCTCTGAAAAAGGGGATTAGCTAGACCTTTGATCCTCAGATATTGATTTGCAACTCAAAGGAGGTGTGACCTCAGCTGGACTTGCTTCTGGTCTCAGTCCCTTCCCCTTTCACTCCTCCTCCTGTTTACCAGAAAAAATCAGTTCATGTCTTCTCACGTAGCCAGATCTAAAGCCTATTGAAGGCCCTGGAAAACCACCCACTGACTTCAATGGGCTTTGGATCAGTCCCACAATGGCTGACTTAGCCTTAAGTCCTGGGCTGTTTCAAAGCCAGCAGAACCAATTTCCCATCCAAATGACCAGAAGCTGGGAAGATATGTTCGCCTTTCAAACCTACAAATTCCACCGTTTTTTCTCTCTTCCATGACAATTCTTCAGCTAGAAATGCTGAAAATACTGTTTATTTTTTTCCTTGCACGCTGCATAGAGTTGTTACCCACCATGAGTGGAAGGGCCCTGAGCCAGACTTACCAATGCAATTAAAGGATAACTCCTGCAGGCAGAATAGGGAGCAGCCATCACCGTTGATCTTATTCATATCATCGCATTCTTCCCCCAAGTCTCTGTAGGCAAGGCACACACATGCAAAAGGGAGTCAGATGGCAAATGGCATCATCCCCGATGATTGCTGCACCCCCCCGAAGAACCCCAAAGCCCTGAGATCCAGTAGAGAGGCTTTGTGTGCCGACCCTTAAAATACCTCTCCCTTTCTCCTCCAGCCCTGACTTTCATCATTCCTGGTTCACAGGCTTGCCTGGCCACTTCTCTCCTGCACATGTGGATACCACTTGCTGTTCTGATGAGGATGTGAGCAACTTCCTTCATAGCTCGTGTGGCTGCAACTCAGCAGGTGGGGAAAAAGAGAACAGGAATCTCTGAAACTCTTTGTATTAAATCTGGAAGGGCCAGCCTGTGACCCCAGCATGGGAATAACGAGGCATAAAGGCGGGTGCTGGGCTATTCTAGGTGACAGCACTTGGGGGAGAGCAGTCGGTGTCAGGGATGGGGTCCTTCCTGCCTTGTGCCCACCCGCATGGTTGCAGCAGCATGTGGGCAAAAAGCGTGAACCAGATGAGAAAGGGGCTACCACAGCTGCCAGTGGGGCCACAACCAACCAAGCTGTGACACAGCCCAGTTCCTGCTTGCTCCTGAGGCAGCTCAGCTATTGTTCGGCGCTTGCTGCAAAGCCACAAGTGATGTTTGAGGAATGTGCAAACATAACAGTAAGAGAAAAGTTATGGAAAGCAAAATTAATCTGTCTTTCTCCACCTCTCTCTCCAAGACTGCCCTGGATTCATGTCATTTGATTGTTCTCTTTGATTTCCCTGCCTTTTGGGCCTCATCCTGCAAATACTTGCTGCCAGGTATATCATTTGACAGAGCTGTACTACACGATTGCCGGTCAGCATTATTTCAAGCAAACAATACTGGCTGAATTACACACTTGCTTGTTGTTACTTTCATAGTTTAAATAATTACATTACCTAATGCCAGGAAGCTTTGAAGCAGGTAGCCTTAAGGACCAACATAGTAAAAGAATAAACCTTAACAATAGTCATGAATGATTGTTTTAAGTTTTCAGGGGTCTGGGGACTGGCAGCTGGCAAGAGGGAGCTGCTGATTGAGAACATGCAGTTCCCAGCACTCTCCTTCAGAGGCCAAATCTACCACCTCCAAATGCATCCCAGCTCCAGTGGTCAGTCAAACGAGAGGCTGCACCAAGAAGCTGGCCCAACATGTGGCAGGGTTTTACCCTGTCCACCAGCTGCCAGACACATGGGGCTTCATGTGTAAGGAGAGCATCAAAGGCTGTGAGAATTTTTCCAGCACTTACTTCAGCTCCTCATAGGAAATGTCATATACATGTATAAAGATACGGATACACGAACAAACAGCATAAACAGCATATAGCGTACTTTCGTATCGATCCTGCTGTCTGGACTCCATTATCTATATCTCTGTCTGTATCTACTGGTGCCAGGATAGCAGGGCCTAAGTTCCAATTAAATGTCATCATCCTGGTAATCATCAAGCACATGAGTCATTATCTACAGATGAGAGCCAGCCTAAACTAAGAAGACATCGGAGGTCATCAATTCCTTTCTAGTCTCTGATTCTGGCCATGTAGATGTGACCAGATTTATCTGTTTGCTTGCTCCAGACTTACATTTGGATAATCCCGTCTCCACAGTATCCACTTCCAGAGATGTACACAAGCACGGGGGAAGGCTCGCTCTCTTCCGTCCCAGAAATGATGACGACCTGGTATGTGTATGTGGTCCTGTCACTCAGGTCCCTGCAAGACAAAAGGAAATATGAAGTGATCAGTACAACCAAGGCAGTAACACTGGGCAGAGAAGGAGGTACAGAAATGGGGGTTGGCTGCCTGAAAAGCAAATTTTAGTTCTATCAGGTTCTCAGAATATTCCTGCCTTTTTTTGGTGGGATTAATTTTTAGTTGGGTGTCTTTTTCCTGTGAGCCCAACAAGTGCTACCTATGTCTGTGCTTGATTCGTGCACAGCTCTGCAATAAGTGTAACTCTTGAATATCTGACAGCTGAAGTATGTGCTGATGAAAATCATGCAGCTCAGCGTGTTGCTGCTTACATCTGTACCCACTGCAGAGATGGCACTGCAGTGACACCGGGGCAGGCTATCGAGCCTCACCGAACAATAATAGCATTGCTGATGGTCGATAGTAGTGCAGCATTTGAGAAACCAGCCCTGTGCTTCACTGTGTCCAGCTGTAGACACTTCTGCTCCCAACTCTCCACGTCAGGGACTGTTACCTGCAAGTTTGTGGCACAGTTCATTAAGGAACTTCAAGTTCCCTGTAAACACTCATTGCTTTCTGAGCAGCCCCGAGCTCGATCCAACTGCTGCTGGAGCCAGTGGGAATTTGTCTATTGATTTAAGACAAAATTAGACTGGGGATGTTTCAATGATGGATAAATAAGTTATCCACTTTGCATATGGGTATTAAAAGAGTAGTTAAAAAGAAGGTTTCTTCCTATCCAGGAGAGCACAAAAAATAGGATCCACACCATAGCACTGGATCATGGTATTAGCATCGAAATAAACTAAAAAAATAGAAAGAAAGAATTAGCAAACTGTTACATATTTATGCAAAGTCATAATTACATAAATCCTGTGCATCTGTAAAATGAGGAATCATTTTTATATGCAATATAGAGATAATATAAGCCTAATATAAACATTTAGCTCTTTTACAATGTCTTTTACATTAGCAGAAATCAAAACATTCCACAAAAAAACTCATTACCATTATCCTCGTTGTGCTGATTTGTAAAGCCTCAGAGTGGCAAAGGCGAAATGATTTTCTTGGAATCATCAATCAAGCTAATTGCAAAGCCCATAATACAACCCAGCTCTTTCCTAACCCATGCCCATCTTCTCCTTACTATGCTCATATTGCCCCAATTACTGACAGCAATATACATGTTCTTTTGTCACAGGAACTTGGTCAAAAAGCATCTATTAATGAGGTGTGTACTACGAAGAGATATATCTACTATACAGAGCAACAAAGCTATTGAAATAGATATCAATGGACTGTAGTTACTGGAATCTTCAAGATCGTGAAATAAGTATCTCCTAACAACATTCATTAAATTAACAAGCATGACTTAAACCCCAATATCGCATACTATATTTTATAACAAAGCTGTTTCTCACGGATAGTATGCCTGCAAAATAACTGCCACTGAGTGAATTGCACATGAACGGCACTGGGATGTGATTCTTTGTTAGCGCACATGGGAGTGAAATGGGGAGTGAAATTCAGTGGAATGAAAACACAACTAGCTTTCTCGTTGCTTTTTCACCTTATTCTTGTCAGCAACAGTCTATAGCTCCTATTAGCTAAATTTGAGCATTCAGGTAGCACACAGTTTCTTAATTCACCTACAGATTGGGGAGACATCTACCCAGGTATTGGTGAGAGTGTTTATTCAATGTGAAGAATTTCAAACTTCTGCCCTTGGGCTCTGTTTAAAAGAACAAAGAAAAAAAATGATAGGAAGAAACTTTAGTGGCCAAACACACATCGATGTATAATACTGAGGGTTTCCTCTAGACTTCACTCCCAGATAAATCCACTTATTAGGATGGAAAGTTTTTGATATATACTGCTGAAATCAAAGCAGAGGTAAGCTTTGATTATTAAAGAGCAGTTATTTCTCAAGTTCTTTCTCAAAACTATTCATAAAGTAGTTAAGATTAACAAGTGTACTTGCATAAATGTTGATTTTGTCACTGGGGATCTGCTAACCACAAAAAAGCTTCAATTCTTCGAAAAGACTTAGCAAATGAATAGATCAGGCAGCTGTAACAGCTACAAAATAAACCCATGCTGCTTCCTGATGCACTGAGATCACACGTGTGAGTGTAAACCAGTAGTTTTCAGATACTGATTTTTGGTGTGATTTCCACCGATACCCATAGGTGATGGGCAGGATTCGGCTGACAGCAGAAAGTGTGCCTCTGCGAGCGTGGTTTAGTATGTGGGAGTGTTTGTGTGTGCCTGTGTATACATGTAAGCAAACAGAAAACAGGAAAAGTTCACATTTGTTTATGTACAGGGTGGGAAGTTGGCAGAGCATAACAGAAGAAGACATAGAACTAAATTAAGCATGGGAGAGAAGATGGTGTTTATGAATTATTAGGTGATTGGAGATGAATGTGTATGGGGGTGAATAAGACAAAAAACTGTAAATGAAAGTTATTAGTTGGGGAGAACTCTGGAATATTTAATTATATGGATTGTGAATAAAAAACAGTATGGAGAGAGGACCCTGTGGGCAGCAAAGAGTGACTGCTAGCTTTGCAGCAGTGGGCTTTGGTCTAATCCTGTCACCTGTGTAAAGGAGGGGAGATTTCCAACTACAGCCTGTTGCTCAAAAATGGAAAGTTCTGGTGTAATGATATGTCATGACAGGGAAATCATTCTTATGGTTTAGTGATGAAATTCTCAAAAAAAAAAGTTGAATGAAATACCTGACTCCTTACATATACATTTAGATATTTGCACAGCCTTGTCTCCCTTACTTCTACACAGTTTGGGTACAAAATTGCTATTAATGTTCACCATACCCCATGGACTATGAGGGTAATATCCTTGTCTCTGGTTAGAACATAGAGAAGGGGAAGACAAATGCCTGGAAACATATGGTCCCTGAAACAGCAGGATGGGGAGCCACCTCTCCAGACCCTCCCTGGAGCTCTGAGGCCACTCTTGCCCCTGGTCATCCCAGCTCCCCTTTTGGACAGCATGGTCCAGAGCAACCTGGAGCTTCACAACCTCCCCCCTGGCTGGGGATGGCAGAGAAGCCCCTGGCTGTCCCACCCAGGGCAGCACCACCAAAGCAGCCATGCCCAGAGGAGGTCAGCAATGGGAGCACGCCTGCCCCAGAGGTGCCGTCCAGCATCACGCAGTCATAGCTGGAGGCACGCCTGGATGGAAGCACCAGAAAGCCACGTTAGGAGCGCAAAACTCAAGGCAAAGCACTTTCAGCTCACCCTGGCCTGATGCAACTAGTGGTAAAAACCTGACTGAGCTGGATGTGGCATTTCATGTCTCCACAAATGGAACCTGAGATACTTATACCCTCCTGAACTGTTAAATGCATCATATTGGCAGCAACTGAGAGTTTTAGCATTCCTTCACAGTACCCACATTTCGGAAAAATGTAGCTGCTACAGGGATGATATGTGCAATACTTTGGGCAGTAATCCAGTACTATAGTGAGGGAGGGAGGAAGGAATGCAGGAACAAAGCCGGGGGGGGGGGGGAACCCCCCCAAAAAAATCATTCTCTCCCATATAGTTCCAGGGCACCAGGGTCGATATTACAGACTATATCTGGAGATGTCAGTAAGGCAAGCTCTGCTCCAAGTGTGATAAAAGTGTGATTTTTGACCACTTATTTTCTCTCCCGCCTTCTCTTAAAGCTGATGGCATCCCAGCAGCGATAACGTGCTCTTTCCACTCTGCTGTCAGGCAGGTCCAATGCACGGCAGCCTTGTACAATGCTACTTAAGGAAGTAAGAGAGAAGAACATCTTTAACATTAAGGATGTGAACAAACACTCTTTTAAATTTATATCTATGGTCTTTTAATGACCTTTTCGAGAACTGAGTAAGCCGCATTGATCGCTGCAGCTTCCGCCCGTGGGGAGGCAGTCTTATTAAAAAGCAATGACTCAAGCCCTCTGCTTAGAGGGGGAATTAGGACGTGCCGTGTGAAATACCATGAGGGCAACTTTCCTGTCTGCTGTGGCAAGTGACGGATGCAGGGTCAGGAATATAAAACCCTCTAATTCTTTTCCTGTTTTTACTGGGGAGGCTGGGCAGTTGAGTTAACCTTGCTGTGTCCCCCAGGCAAGAGATCTCTGCTTTTATTTTGGGTGTTCCTGCAAAACTTACAGGAAAAATTACACCCCTGGGAAGTTGTTTTCTACTTAGATCAAGGTGGGTTTAAAAGATCATTGAATTTACAAAAGCAACACGCATGCCCTCGAGTGCCAGCAGACCTGCAAGGGCTGAGAGTGCCCCAGTCACGTCTGCTCTGTGCCCACTGCAGGGCTTCAGCATCTGAGGACACAGAACCCACTTGAGATGTAGTGAAAGCACTGATGGACAGCAAATATCCCATGCCTCTCTCCCTACTACAATGGCATATATGTTTTTCCTACTACAAATCACAGCAGGGAGGGGTTTTATACAGCAAAGTCTTGTTTCCAACAAAATTGAAAATATCCTTAAGGCTGATCCCAGCCTCTGCCCTATGAAAACATAAATGGCCAGGAAGCAATGAAAGCAGGCAGCATTCATGTTGCTTAAGGACAGGACAACAAAGTCTTAGGCATCCCTGATTAAACTATGGTTGTCACAGGCAGTGTCATGTGAAAGAGGCAAATTCCACACCTCAAGCATCTTCACCAAGGACCTGTCTTTCTTTGACTTTGAACAGCCACCAAACTCCTGAGTCAAACAACAGCGTTTCCTGGACAGCTCTCTGCAGCCCGGGATGAGCTCTGGTCTGCCAGCAACAGCCCCGCCGCCCTCCAACACTGTCACCTTTGCTCTTCTTCTCTCACAAGGAAGCCTTGCTGAGCAGAACAGGAAATCTGCCAGCGGCAAATAGCGGCGACCCCACATCTTCCCTTGTTGCAACGGTTTGGATCAGCTGCTCGAGGTGCACTGAATACAACCACACGGAAGAGCTGAAGGTCTGCGCCATCTCCTGTCCTGTCCTCCGCCACCTGGAGCTGTCTGGTTCCTCCCCACATGCTGCTCGCAGCCATCAGAACACCCAGCGACATTTACAGAGGTCCTGGAGTACCCCAAATATCCACTAACTCAGTGAAGAAGCACTGCACTGCTTAGACTTGCTTCGAGCCTCCCAGTCCTAGACACTGAACCAGGGCTCGGTGTTTCTAGGTCGGAGGAGCTGACACCGCTCTCTTCATTGCTACTTAGAGTCGGTCATTAAGCTGTGCTGGGTTTTAGCCCTTAGCAGTACCACTGCAGTGCCTGCAGGCTCCCCCAGCCCCAGGTGCTCCAAAAGCCATTGATAAAGAGTAACCCAGGGGATGAGGTCGGTTTGGGACAACCCAAACAGATCTGCTCCCCAGCTCCCATTCTTTTTCCTGCATTGCCATTGACTGTACAACAAATATGACTGTTTTCTTATTTTATCTCCTCTCTCGCACACGCTCCCCCTTGCCTTGCCTTTCCTTCTTTTAATAAAAATGGCATGAGAAGCACGGCAGAAGATAATAAAGAGAATTCCTGCCTGGCTCTGCAGTTGGGAGAAAGGAGGGGTGGGATGCTGTAAACAAAAAAAGGACGTCAAAAATCCTGAGCTCTTGCGACGGGCTGTTTTTTCAGCTGCGGTCCAATCTCTCGCTGTTTGGATAAGCCCAGTGACATGGCAGGTGCAAAGGCCTCAAAACAAGTCTCCTGCCTCTCTCTCAGACACCGAGCTGACTCAGAAGACATAAATGCCAAGGAAGTAGCCTTGGAGAGGCTTTTCTCTCTATCCATGGTGAGACAGGTTCCAACAGGGGTGGTGGGTTTTCTCTGTGCCCTCCAGCACATTGTTTATGATTTGTTTACAAGCAAGATTTGTTTACAGGATGGTTGAAGTACTAAATGAATATTCATGGGCTGGATGGGAGAGTGGGGATGGTACAGTGGATTTCTGCTTCCAAACCCAGCTTAAACCTGGACTGGGTATTTCTGAGGAAGAAAGTCAGAGCAGCCAACGACCTGAACAGGCAATCTCAGTCAAATACTTGGTGGGGTACGTGTTGTACCATCAAGTGTCTCTACTGTCTGAGGCCCTGAGTCTCATTGTTCAAAGCAGTGGCATCAAGACAGTGTTCAAACTCAACTTTTCCTTCTGACTCTATCAGAAAGGTATTTCTACTAATGCCTAAACCGACCACTTTATCCACTTACATGATACAGTGGAGACCACGCGTATTTAAGATTGAAGTCAAGGGTTGAGGGACCAATCTATTAGGAAAAGGAAAAATTCCTTTGCTCCATTAAATACTTCTAAGAACCAAAGTCATCATCAACTCTTACGATCACCACAAAATCAAAACAAGCGATTAGTTTACAGCTCTGCTTTCACCTACACCGGCATAAAACTCAAGCAACTTTAGGAGACCCGAGCAAAACAGTCCTGGTTTAGATCACTGCAGCTAAGCTGCTCACCTGTTCCTCTGAGCTGCAAACATGTGCATCTGCTGCTCAGACCAGCTCCCTGCCTGCACAAGATGCCCTGGCACAGGACTACGTGCTGGGCTGTAGCACCTTGCTCTCAAAGCCAGGTCCTGCTTAGGACCTCAAACACGTTTGTTTTTTTACACTGATCGCTTTCTTCTGTCCTTCGTGCGAGAACTGTAAGGTTTTTAAGTAGCAAACATACAGATATATATGTAACTGATTAAGTCCAGCAGACTTTGATATAATCGTCCAAGTATTTGCCCTGGTACCAATTTAAAACACAGTAGCATATTTAATAAAAAACTAAGTTTGCAGCCAAGGCCTTAAAGATATTTCTTGTTTTTTTCTCAAAAGAAAAAAAAACAACCCAACATGTAAAGAGGCAATTTTCTATTTATGTTTAAACAACAACAACCAAAACTATGAATTTTTAAGGTGGATGATATAAATGGGGGATCTAAATGAGATTAGGTTACAAATCCTGGGATAAAGGAAATCCTGGAGGCCCAGGGCCTCACGTGGGTGTTTGCACTAGACAAGCAATTTCACGGCAGCACACAGGTTAAGTGTCAGAGCACCTGGTTGCTATTAGAAGCAGGGAAGGAGGGGGGAAATCTGTTGTGTTTGCTTCTTCACGGCTGCGCTCAGACCTGAGGCTGAGATGGGAGCACTTCTCAACACGAAGCTCAGATGCAGCCTTCACGGGAGGGAAGGCTGCTCTGTTTTGACTGCGGAAGGAAAGATCCGGGACACGACAGGCAGAAAGCCCTATTTCCGACTGGTGGAAGCCAGCACTTCCCTATTGATTTCAAGGGACTGGTGCAAGTATCCACCACCTGAGGATAGTGCTCCTGTGCACCAGCATCGCAGGAAGAAAACAGTAACACAAGTGGCAGGCAGGTTAGGACAGATTAATCATTTTAAAGGCCATTGTCATCACTGGCAAACCCTTGCCTGTTGCATAGTGCCTCTCGATGAGCACTGCCTGATTACTCACAGCATTAACGACATCCCAGTTGTGCCACGGCTTTTCCGTGCAGGACCAACACCAGCAGCATCCCTGCAGGCTCCAGTGCTGGTTCAGACCACACTGCAGAAGTGCCTGGTGCACACCCTGCACAGGTTCTGGGACCCCAAAAACCACCCCTCAGCTTTTGGATGGTGACAGTTCATTGCCAGGGCTGGGAGCACATCAGCTGCCACCCTCAGCCCCTGGCCAGTTTGTCAGGTTCAGCTCTCTCTGTGGGCAGAAGCCTCTTCCCAATTTAGGGTTATCAACTTGGCAAAATAATGTTTTTCAGCTTCTCTGAATCCAGACCTGACCTCTAGGATTTCCTTTCAACAGGCTTGAGCCAAGACCTGATTTTCAGAACTTAATACCCTCCCATTTCCATGTAATCCCACCAAAATGGTAAACAGAGCCATGGGAGCAGACGCTCACAGCGCCTGATCCAAAGGCTCCTGAAGCCAGGGGGAGTTATTATGTGCATTTTCAGTGGGGCTTAGATTGGGCCCCAAGTGAACACAGATGTTTGCAGTTTTCTCTGGTTTCACCTCTACCATCCCTCCTCAAGGAAACCCCAGCTGGGAGGGTAAAGGCGTGGGGGCTGGGGCGCTGCTTCTCACAAGGAGGGAGGGAGCCTATAGGTACACGTACCTATGCACGAGTGAGACATATGTGCTGTCACACAGCCACACAGCAGAGCCCACGGAGATGGGAGAGGAGATGAGGTGACTATTCCAAAGGAACAGTTTGTCATTTCCCTCCTTAGGGGCTCTGTGTTTTGCCTTAAACCACTTCAGATTATGAGAAATCCTACTAGCTGGTCTCCAGTGGCATCTTTAATGGTTTAATAAGGGAACATTACTGAACATATTTCCACTAGCCTCTTTCTAAAATCCCATCATGAGCTAATTTCCCCTATTGTCATTACATCCGCAACTGGTCTTACATTTTAAAAAAAATCTGTACCACTGTGAATAAATGAGCTGCTTTACTGCCCTGAGCTCTCAGGGCCAGTATTTTTAGTAGTGGTTGATAATTTGGGGTGTCCAATTCCAGGCACCCTCTCTGGGGTACAATTTTCAGAGAAGAATGAGCTCTACTTCCAGCTTGCCCCTCCTGTCATGAAAAGCTCCAGGAAAACGCTGGAATGGGGGCAGCAGCAGGCAGATGCCCAATGTCAGCACACATTGAAGAAGCTCGTGGCCAGAAAGGCTAAGATCAAGTTTGGGTGAAGCAACCACACAATGGGTGCCCTGGGCCCTTGGTGCGCTCAGTGCATGCCATGCCATGTGATGATACACCTAAAAGGCTTCTGTCTTGTCTGTCGCTGTATCCAATGAGGTATTAAGGACAGCACAGGTACTTTAGTCTCGTTGTAGTGTTGTTTCCAAATCCTTGCCTCTTTGAGTGTAGTTCCACTCCACATTTAACAGAGACTTGGAATTCATTTCCTAGGAAAATATATTAAAATAAAATGCCCAGGAAATGATCAGGCCAATAGTTCAGTAAAAGTAGCTGAAAAAAGCTGTACTGGCTGACACTGCTGATAAAAAGGTAGGTAACACATTTCTGCTTCTTCTGCGGTATTTGAGGCTCACTCCAAGTTTTACAAGAGAGTTATTTTTAAATTGTTGCATAACACATGTCTGTCCAATATTTCTTTCCTCAATCAAGCAAAGAAAATGCATTTGTTATTCCTGGGAGATTTCTGGTGCTTCTTATCTTATTTAGAGCCCAAAATAAAGATGCAGACGAGAAGGCAAACATCAGAGAGAAATTATTATCCACGAGATAATGCACAGACTAATTTACCACATATCTGAGACTGTTTCACCTGCAATAAATTATTTTGCCCAGCAGGAAAAGTCCTGTTTGACCTTCTTTTTTTTTTTTTTCTTTTTCTTTTTTTTTTCCCTGCAGCTGAAAACTCTACTACTACTTCTAGGTCGTGAGTTCAAATTCCACCCTGGCTGGGAGTGATTAAATATATCAGTTTCTAATAGTATTATTTGGTTAATAATAGGACAGTCGTGAATGTTTGCTTTTTCAGGGACACTTGCATATGACTAAGTTGTAGTCTATGGGTCTGATCTCTCTACACATCACCCAAATATCACCCAAGAGGTACAGTGGAGATGTGAATCGAAAGTGGCAGCAGTCCCTGGGGAGTCTTTGGTTGGAGCAGAGCTGATCCTGAGGCCAAGTGTCATTCCTCAAATGGGGCAGTCCCTCTTTCCTGGCTCTTCCCATGCTCTCAAGTCATTTCTTTGCAAGAGGCAGCTGGGGGTCATTCAGAGCAATCTCACCCTTCAAAGATAGACCCAGGCTGAAAAATTCCTCCAGACTGCCCTCTTTCAGGATCACAAACCCATAAAGATATCAACTTGCATCATGTGCGGCCGAGCCAGAACAGGAGCTACGGATTTTGTCGAGTGCCAGCTATAGTTACAGCGTTACATAAGAAACCGCAACAGCGAAGAATCACAAATCTATCACTACAGCTGGCACCAAATGGCATCTTTGCACAGGCTTAGCAGAAAAGCTGCCTACTGAATTGGCACAGACCGTCAAATTGTTCTTTCTCTTCTCCAGGGCAGGGTTAAGGCAATTTGGCAGAGGGTGGTGAGGGAAAAAACTGCTCTATCTGTTCTGTGTGTGGGGTCAGGAAGCAGGTTTTATTCTTTCACAAAGATAACCTGGCACCTTTAATGAAGAAAGCAAGAAAGAAGGAAAGCCACCAGAGTGTGGCTTCCAGCTGTCAAGTCACATCAGCCAAGTGGAGATGTATAATCCCTGAGAGCAGCAGCACTGCTAGCCTCTAACATTTAATTGTGAGCTCTTTGAAAGAAGGCACCTGGTGTATTTCGTCTGTAAAATGCCCGGCACGCTACTGGCAGCTATAAATAATAACAACCGCTACCTCAGTATTCAGCAGCAGAACATATGTGAAGGAAGGATACAGGAACAGTAGATGGAAAAGGTGCTTCCTCTTGCCGGCTTGCCAAGTCCTCGGTGCAGAGCAGGGGTACACGCTGCTGTCTGGCACAGGGAGCAGAACCAGTCACCCCTGCCCAGTCCCAGCTCCCTGCTGCCATGCAAGCCAGAGGTGAGGTCACATGGTTTGGGAAAGGAAATAATTTCCCAGGAGGATGTTGGCAGTGAAGATGCTGCTGGAGGAAGGAGTCTCCTTCCTACCAGCACTTCACCTCCATCAGGGTAGAAGAGGCTGTTACTAGTTTCCCAGTGTTGGAAGGGAACATGTGGGACAGGCAATTGTCCCATCTTTTTCTGTTCTTTCATCATGAGAAACTTCCAGGTTCATTAAGCAGAAACAGGGCAATCAATACTGGTTGCACAAGGAAGGAGCTGCCAAGGCAGCCAAGGCTAGACAGGGCCGGGGAGAGGCACGAAGACAGATGATGCTGGCTAGTAGACTGCCAGCACCTCTGCTAAGCTCCGGGACTGCTACACTCTTCTACACCAGCCAAGTATTAAACTTCATAACTTTGCCAAAAGTGACCGCAGGCAGCTCCGATACACTCCGAGCTCTTCACTGACACACGGAGGCTCTCAGACAGTGACAGCACGGCTGCTAATCCAGCTGGGAAACTAGGGTCAGAGAGCAACAACTGGAACAGTGACTCCTTAATGCAAGGACTGTGGATGAAGAACTAAATGAAAACTAGCAGTGCTAGTATTGCACCTGAAACTGGAAATTATAGGGATAAGAGAAAGCTGGTGGGACAGAAGGGTGTTTGCTTCTTGGGAATGCTCAGAATAGCTCAGTCCTTGCAGCACTGCAAACTAATCTTAGGGAAGCTTATTGGAATGAGCAAGAAAGTGTGAATAAATTTGTTCCTGTTGAAGCTTGGAGAAAGTGTTTTTACTGGAGATGAGCTGTAGACTTTCATATGGATACAGATAGGGATCTCTAATATATTACTAGAGAGAAATAATATGAAGAATTGTGTAATTATGGAAAAGAAAACTAGATGCAGACTAGTTTTCTACAAAAAAATGCTTTTAATAATGGCATGTCTCTGGTACTGCTAGCTGTGAGGGCATGCATCAAATACTGAGGGACTCAGCAAGAGATGACACTGTCTTGCTCTTAATTCTAGTAGCTGGAACAGGTTGGATTGAAAGAGAAATTTGAATGAAAATGGGAATTTCCCTTTCAGTTATCACTTTGAGGTTAACTAATAAGCATTTCCTGAAAATAAAGATCTGAACCTCAAAAGTCCAAGTATCTGCAGACAACACAGAACTGGCAAATAGGCTCAGTCAAGGCAGAGAAGGATGGAGTTATAATGTAGAAATGACTAATTTACAGGACTGGATGTCTCAAAATGGTGCGTATAGTGGTATAAGACAATATTATGCATGTTAGGATCAAGAAACTCAGAATAAACTGGGAGCTCTTCATCGCAAGTGAGACGGGAAGAAGCAGTTGGTTGTTATTTATTCATTTGCAAGACAACTATGAACCATGAGTGGGATGTATCCACAAAAAAAATCATACAAGGTCCTTGCACGCATCAAGGCAAAGCATTTCCAGGGTAGCTGGTTAAGTATTCATGCACAAGGACATCTGGAACACCATATACAGTTCTAAAGCCTGTTGGGAATCCAGATGTGTAGCAAGCCGATATTGCACAGACAACCTAGCAGCTCTTGCAGATAAAACTGGGCATATAAAGTGCTTTCTTAACATTTCAGCCCTATCTTAGATACTCCCCAGTATTTCCTGGCATATCAAGAGAGGTTTGGCATGGTAACTGCGGAGGAGGGGTAAGCAGAAGATGGTGATAATATGGGCTTCAGCTTTTTGGTGTTGGGAGAACATCCACCCAGTGATCTGTATCTTGTTTGGGTAGAAATATGGCCTTAATTATCTTCATGACAGATGGATCTGGCAATTCATTTCAGCTGCTTTAGATCATACATTCCTCTGGCTGGTAGACCTTCAGAAAATAGTGGAATAGATCTTGAAGATGAAGGAAAGAATGCCATAATAAGGACAGATGTCACCATGGAAGTTTAGTGTTGTATTCAGCAGGGACTCGGGTGCATATCATCACCGTGATATTCATGCAGTCTTCCTATTGAGTCAGGGGCTAAAAGGCACACCAATAATTGGTTGTAACGAATTATTGCTCATTCTGAATAGCCACTGCTGATTCTCCAGCCTCTCTGCTTGTTCACATTTGTAGGAACCTTCAGACTAAGAACTGTTTTCAGTTCATAGAACTCCTTTAACTACTCATCACCTAGAGTTTCTGACAAGACACTTATCATACGCCTTCTGATTAATGGTAACCAGTAACAAATGGCAAATTCATCAAGAACACAAATTTTGAAACAATTATTTTGGATAAAGTACAGTGCTGAAGTGAAATGCTGAGGACCCATGAATGATGTGACAGCAGCCCTCCAGCTACCCATGGTCTCGATGAGGGTAATTCCTCAGTCGTTCTGCAATCATGCCCGGGGGCCCGAGGGACAGCTACACTCCACTGTCTTAGGTGAGGAGTTAAAACACAGAGAATGACATGGAGTTTACAAGCACTGAATGGAACTCCTGATTCTAACAAATATTTCACAATACTGTATTTACTTAAACTACTGCTGTTTACACAGATGATGACCAGTCCCCTCCAACTATTATCAAGCAACAGAAAAGGTTTAGCCACAGAATGTAGGTGTAAAATAGCCAAACACAGAAGAAAAGCATATTCTCTAATATGAGGAAATGCAAGTTTCTCTCTCTGCCTCTTTTCTTTCTTTTTCAAGTACAAATGCAGTATCTCTAGGTGTCACTTAGGTACTAAAGCTCTAGTCAGTGTAGGAATGGCTCAGAGGAATGTATTACAGGACAGCACACTTGCTTCTCAATGACACTCAACTCTGTAAAACCAAAACTCGTACCAGGGCTTCATGCTGGAATTCTTTCTAAGGTTATTTCAGTCAAAGCCTTTGTCTTGAAAAAAACTAAAAGTTACACCACACAGATGACCCGATCCATCACTGTCCACCGCATTTTGAGGTTTCCTATGAAGTCTGTGGCAGAAAAGTTGGGAAAATTTCCTGTTCTTAGAAACTTTTCCAGTTATTCTGACAACTTTCCAAAACTAACCTTGGTGTCTCTCAGCTTGGCCTGCTGGAGGGGAGAGCACGGATCTTGCCAGCACACCCAGCTGCTCACTGCTTGCAGATTTGGCTACTGAGAGTGCAATGGGGAACATGGGCTGCTCAGCCCAGACTGTCCCAGCAGGACTGACACCTAACTGTGCCTGTGACATCCTCAGGAGAACATCTCGTTATAGGCACTCACTTGTCATTGAGCTCTTAAAAAATCAGTGGTTGCTACAAACAAATGCAAGAGCAACGATTACATCCCAACTGCAATGATGTGAGCATAAAAGTGCTACAGTGAGGGCAAAGCGAGGGCAAAGCAATTACTACATTCACCATTGTGACTATCTTGCACATTATTTCTAGAGAACAGCCAGAATGCAACCCTCTATGCATGAGCACAACCCGCACTTTGGATTAAATTGTGAGCTGAGACTTTGAGACTTGCAGATGAGGCTCCTTATCACTCGCTGTGGTGTGAAGACTCAGCAGTTCTATGCTGCACCTGGCCTGACCTCTTTTTTTTTTTTTTCCCCCCCCACTGATTTATTTAGCTTTCTGCTCCCTTCCTAGGCTCCGACTCTCATTTTGTGTCACAGACACCAGCAATTCTGGCTGTTCATACTCAGTGGAATTGAGAGTATCTTGCCTGGTTTCTGTAAGGTCCAAGGAAAAGGTCCTGTCCCTTAGAAATGATTGTTAGCTTCAGTTTGAGCCAAGAGCTGAGATTAAAATCCAGTTTGAGAACAGAAGGTCTGGCATAATTTTGCATTTTTTAATAGAAGGTTTCCACTTTTCTAGTTATTTACTCTCCTCTGTGGAGCACTCAGTGCTGACTAGGCAAGGGCTATCCATTAAAGGCTGTCTCTCCTCTCAGCTTAAAGAGAAGTTCCCTCTCTTTGAAGGGAAGAAGGTAGGAGAAATTAATTTTCCTTTCAGTATTGCCACACCTGGGGAAAGGATCTTGCTCACAGATAAAGGTGCAAGCAAATATTTTCTTTGGGAGAAAAAAAGACAGTGGAGATCAAGGTCAGAGGAGGCAAGAGTAAACATATGTGACTGCCTTCAAAATAACCTTCCATAGAACACGTGGGGGTGGGTATTTTATTTAATATGGAAAACGCGCAGAAGCATAAAGGGGTAACTGGCTTGGGCCTTACGGAGAGATAAAGGGGCTGCAAAGTCTGGTTGCACAGATATGCTGAATTCCAGCTGTACAAGACAAACAGGCAGATGCGAACAGGCTGTATCTACCTCCACACAAACACACCCATGCAGGAGCACAGCCCAGCACCTTTGTCCCACACTTCCCTGCAACATCTTCGTCCCTTCCTGCTTATGGAGTATAAGGACTGTGGCTGTTCTTTGCACAAGGTGTTAATGGGAAATTCATCTTGCTTTTGCCTCTACCACGTAACCACAACTCCATGCAGAGTTTCAACTGATTTGTCATGTCTCAAGGTATGGCCCAGCAGCAGCCTGGACACAGAGCATCAGCCGACGGATCTGTGTGACCCCGTCACCAGAGGGTATGGATCAGTGCCGCGCACATAGGAGGATAAACAGATCATCTCACTTTTCAAAATTTCAAAGATGCAGAAGTCTTCAATCAAAACCAACTACAAGTATTTAAGACTCCTCAACCAGTAACTAAAAGCTTCACTGTCCAAGTGTCTCATGGAAGATCACTGGCAGGATTGTCCCTGAAGAGCCTGGAAAGACACAGGTGACCCGAGGCCAGCTGGGCTGCAGGATTTGTTTGGGATCTGGCGGGGTTCTGTGCCAGCCGCCAGGAGCATCCATTTCTGCCCCCTGATGACAGGTAGAGCCCAGAAAGACTTAACAGATTTTGTGTTTTTCAGCTGGCTGTGTAACTAGGTGAGACATACAAACAAGTACAGTAACGTTACCCCTGTGATCTATTCCATGACCTGCAGAAAATCGTCATTAATCCTTGTCTACTGATTTAATTATTAGAGCACCCTTTCACTTCAGCTAGCTGTAAGCTAGAAGTGACCCACAAAATCATAATAAAAGACAAGGGAATAGAAGTCAGAATACAAGTTATGTTTTGGGCTTTTTTTTTTTTTTTTTTCTTTCACATTGTTTTATGAACTTGAAACTGGACCTGTTTCTGTGGGAACTTGTGCTAAGGTATGCAAATATTTCAAACCAAACCAGTCCCATTTTCCAATGAGAGTGGGCCAGGTTTCAGGCAAAGATGCTTTCACAGCAAAACCTTGGGAAAATTCACCCTTTTCCATGTTTCCAATATGCCAATATTCATTCCATGTTAAGTGTTGGAACAAGGCTACAACCCAAGAAAGCACTTAAGCACACACTTAACTTTCAGCACATGAGTAAACTCAGTGATGTTTTGGCGTTTTGCTTTTATATTAATTTCTGTTAGTTACCTTGAATTTTTAAATCAGTAGGGACAATTTGCATCTTCTGAGCTGTATAATTGGGCCATGAAAGGGATGGTAGCTCATGATTACTGAATTGTTAATTAATCATTTTTATTATATTTAAATATGCTTTAGAAGACCATAATGATGTATGCTTCCTTGATATTAGCTGTACTAATTAGATCATCTTTTCTAAATTAGAGTGCAGTTTTCTTAGCAGGTTTCCTTTTATCTGGTGTTCATTTTTCAAAAGAGCTTCATGTTGTTCCCACAGATAAGTGAACCTTTTCTACAAAATCATGTTATGTAGAAGTTTTTCTTGCTGCTGTGGAATACCTACGGGTAGATCACGGATCTCCTTGAAATAGTTAAATATTTTGAAGTTTTTTTAAGAATACTTCCTCAACTGTCAGGCATTCCTTGACTAGACGAACATAACTGCACCTGGGATAAAACTCAGTCCCTACAACAAACTAGTGCATTGGCATGTTTACTATATTAGAACAATCTCACTCCAACACAATTTGTTTCAGTGACACATGAAAGCAGAAAATGAAAGTGGTTGAAATACATTTATATACCTGAACATACTATTTTTTTGCATTCATTCCTGAGCAATTAATTGGTGCTCCAGCACTGAAAGCTATCTATCTCCTCCATCAAAATATTACTTTCAAATTATTTTTAAGGAAACGATGACCATGTTACTCCAGAGGTCCTCATTTAGGTTATCTTAAACATTTAACTTACAGCTTAGGGAGTCTGCATATTCTTCTGGGTTAAGGAAAGCCTGAATTTCACATCTCTGCACGACTAGCCCCGACATTTCTCACAATCATTTGTGAAATCTCAGGCTATTTCACCTGAGTGTGATGGTACTTGTTCCAGAAACTATCAGAATGTCCTCTCTTGGTGATACTTGTTACATCTATCTAGTTCAAAATACTAAAAATCAATTATAATGCTGGACATTACAGGTTATTGTTCTTCTCCGAACAAGTCTACTCGGCTCTCTGGAAAGCAGTACTTACGTGTCAACAAATCTTCTGCTGAGGTTTGAGATGACAACTGGAGATCCAGACTGGAAAGGAGGGTCCCGAACCACTTTGTACTGGATGGGTTTGCAGTCTGCACACAGCATGCTGTGGGGGACAGAGCTCAGCATGGCAGCATCAATTTCCAGGTGCTCATCCAGAGTGTAGATCTGGATCCCATACACCTCCTCACCCACTTGTCCTGCATCCAGCTTTATGGTCAATGGGATATCGCAGAAGACGTTCTGCGGCCCAAGAGAAATGTTCTTCCCACTGATGGTGAGCAACTTGATGTCATTCACCGCTCCACTGGAGTCCCAGTCTGGGGAAACAAATGTCACCCAGACTGTGAGGGACTCTGGAGTCAGGGGATAACGAAACTCCAGCTGCAGGTAGCAGCCCTGAGGCTCAGGACAGGCTGGGGGCACCGTGTGTTGGTTGACTGCCGAGTTGGGGCTCCAAGTTCTGACACTGGATTTACAGGGCTGCTCAACATCAGGGTGCCCTGGAAAGAAAGAAGGGAGCAAAGACAGGGAACAAAAGAAGTTAGAGAACATGGGTTATCATTATTATCAGTCTTGAAAGACAAACTGGTGGCAGAAGAGCATTTCTGTCCAGGAAACTAATTATTTACTTGAGCAGAACAGGCATTGCCAGCACAGAGAGGACAATTAGAATGCCAGCGTCTCCTGGCCAGGTGAGAGACGCAAACCCAGTTTAAGTGCCCAGCTGGACTGGACACCACACAACACACACTGCCAGGGCACCTGGCCCTGCATTTCCTATTTCTAGTGCCTTCCCCTGTACCAAACAACGATATTTTCTACTCCTTCCACTTGGTGATTTACCTGATAAACAGAGTCACTTTGCCTTCAGTTCACCTCAGTGCCCCTTCTTATTCCCTTGCCTCTCACTCTGAAATACAACCTTTCGCTCTTTAACAAAGACAAGAAAAGAGCTTTTGTTGATTCCAAGAAGCTGTTGCACTGTGCTGTTGAGGGGCAACTCCTATGCCATTTACAGGGTAATCTCACACGCTGTGTAAGACCCTTCTTTTTGGAGGCACGTGGAGCACAGGTCTGAGCTGGCGCTTTGTGCTCGTTGTGATGAAACAACAGGCACTTGTACTTTTACGTTTCTCACCGTTGGCTATGTTCAACTACATGGGAGGTACTACTAAAAACTAATGAAAGCCACAATGCTTGCTGGGTTCCTAAATACTATGGTAACATTACAATTTGGCACGGAGTCATGGACTGCAAGATCCAGAGAGGTCAGACGGGTGGAACAGTTGGTAACAGAATCCAGTGAGAGCTATAAATTCCCTCTTCCTTCACAAATAATCGCACGAAAAAGGGAGCACGCAGCCCAGGGAAAAGACAAAGTACAGAAAAGAGGGAAGGGAAAAGTAGAGATAAAGAAAGGTAATGAGAGGAGAGAAAATGGAGAGGGCAGAGAAAAAAAAAAAAAAAAAAAAAAAAAAGAGAGCACACATGTTTGCAACCAAGCAACAAAGCAAGATAAAGTACTGGGCAAAAATGAACAAACAGGACATCACTACTAATTTAAAGAGAAAAGGGCAACGTGTGAAGGTTATTCTTATTGTCTGTGATCCAATGAAGTGTTAGAAATGTGCCTCTCTTGTCAAGGGAATTCTCCTGCTCGTACCAAATGAACCCAGATGCAGAATAGATTTCCTGGTATCTCAGGCAGTCCCTCCCTGCGATCCAACGCAATCGTCCTGCAGATGCACAACTTCTAATGCTTCTCCCGCACCCGCACACATGCCATAGCCCTCCTCTCCTGCTCGCATGCCACAGAGCAGCAGGAATGCCACTAACCTCAGCATCTGGAGAGACCATGGCAGAGATATATTTTAAAAAAAGCTAGAGTTCCATTTAACACGCTCGATTCCCCACCCCACCCCCCCGCCCCCGGCAAGCTCGCAAGTGCTGTGTATAATCATTTTGAGGAGCGAATACCCCATTCAGCTCACGTTATCTCACAACATTCGCTGCCGTCCGCATGTGCCTGGCTGGGACTCACAGCAAGCTCCTGACTGCAGCCCTGAGAAGGTGGGTTTTAACCCTGGTATCTCAGAGGGCTTTGGAAAAATCTGTGAATCTGATCGCTGCCATCTCACAGATAGGAAAATGGACTTGATTAATGACTCACAGTCCAGTAATGTTTTCAAAAGTGGTCTCCCCTTGGGTCCCTGCAAATTCACCTCTGCCAGTTCAAGGCCTCTGTAAGACTTAGAGAATAAACCTACATGGTTTGGTAGACCAGAGTGTGAACCCTGGAGTTAAATGAACTAGACTCAGTCTCCAGGGAGTTTAATGCAGATCATTACCCCAAAATGGGATCTGGACTGTAGTCATTCATAGACTAAAAACCTCAACGAAGCTGAGTTAAAATGATTCTTTCTTATCTATCATCAAACACTTAGACCTGGGTAAGAAACATTCATTTAATTGTGGAAGAGGACAGAAACCTTACTCCATGTAACTCTAGATTTCTAGAGCTGGGTATATACTACACAAATTACAAATATTTGTATATAAAAAGGAATGGTGTAGTAGCTATTCTGCCCCTGTAAAATCAGGTTCTGAAAATCCTTAGGCTTATGAGGTCGTCAGTGAGATGGGCCATAGAACATCTCATAGCATCACGTCTTGCCTAACAGAAAATGTGAATGTGAGGCTTGGGAGGATAAGCCTAATCCTGGTCAGAGAACAGGAATGGCAGGCTGTGAGAGAGGCTTCCCCAAAAACATTGTCCACAGCCACAGCCCGACGGGTCAACACAAGCCTTCATCATGCCGTCAAGTGAAGTGGTTGGGATGAATGTCCCTCCATTGCCCCAGCACATGGACAGAGACACTCTTGTTTGGGGTGGCCAGCTGGGATCAGCAGCCTCTCAGGATGCAGTCACTGTCACAGCTATGAGTCACTTGCCACATTTCTTAGATGGTCAAGACAGAGGAACCATCCAGGGGGACTCTAATGCCCAGCTGAGACAATTCCACTTGCAAATACAGAATGGATTGCTCTTGAGTGACATATTGGCCACTGGGAAAGGCAGCACACTAGAGCAGCCTAAGGCAGCAAAATTTTTTATTATGTTCTCACACTTCTCTTAGTCAATAGTGAGCCAGGCAGTTGGAATTGACTGATATGTGCATATATTGCACAGTAAGCAAAGGTACCTACTTGGGTTTGAGCCAAAATCACCTTACATACATAAAAAACTCCTTTGACCGAGTTGTGAAGGTGCTGTAAGGTTTGTTTATCTAGCTGGTGTTGCTGGTGAGAATCCAGGTAGGTTACAGCTTTCTTGCTCTATGGTGAAGGTAAAGAGTAAATCAGAACTGCCTGATCCCCAGTGTGTTCCCACAACCACTGCCAAGCAGCAAACAACCCCTCACACAAGGGGCACAACTGGCTCTGAGAAAGAATCACAAAATACCTCAGCCCAGGGGGCTGGACCCCACCACGCTGGGCCACAAGCAGGGACCCAGGAAGGGGACAGTGCCCGTGGCAGAATTTTGCAATGGGCATGGCTCACACATGTTCCAGAGCACAGCTGGTGGCAGCTACTTGGGGTATCTGTGCAGCATAACAATGCTGTGAGACTTCAGGAAAATGCAATTAGACCAACCAGGTTCCGAACTGCTTCAGAGACACGTGAGAAATGTGGTTTTCTGGTAAGAAGCTGGATGAGTACTACGAAACATTTTCCATGACTGCCGTCTCAGATTTTAAAGTGAGTTCATTTTGGCCATGCTTATGCCTCTTTTGTATTCACTTTCCATGAACATTCAAGCAGTGGAGATTTACACACATGAACGCTTGCAGAAAGTGAATTTAAAGCTTGCATGCTTGAGTACTCACAGATAGACAATTAAAGAAGCCAGACAATGATCTAACTGTGCTATTTGTAACTCAGACCAAGTGCAAATAGGCAGAGATCCTGAACGTCAGGGAGTGTGGTAGTGATGACAGAAAATTACAGAGCAACAAATACCATACACTTGGTATATTTTCTACCCTAAAGTGGAGACAACTCGTTAACATAGCAAGAGGATAGGATTCCCAAATTTTCTTTCCAGAACAACGGCACAACAGCAATTGAATGAGACAGATAAGGATCAGACTGCACCCTTCATAGTTAAGAACATGCAGGCACACACTGTAAGAAGAGGAAATTAAATGCAAAATGCAGCTGAGTAATAAATCTTAGAGTAGCTTAGTTTCTCTAGGAATGATGCCGCTGGCAAGACGTGTGAGATCTAGAAGTTTTCAAATCAGAGCTCGTTGGAGAAATTTTGATGGAACTGCGTATCTCAATGGAATATGTAGTTCTTTCAAAATCAAAACACTTTGCAAAATTGGGTTCATTTGGCCAAAATTCTACTCTGGAAAAGAAAGTGGGAAGAAAGTTCTAACAATATTGGAACACTGTGTTTTGACATTTTTGGACTTTGAAACACTTTTCATTCTGATATTAAAAGTTGCTTTTGCTCTGTATTATATACTAAAAGTTATTTTCAAATGTCATAACTTAACCAAACTTCATGAAAGAGGAATTATATGAGCTAAACAAAACATTTTGGCCAGCCTCAAACACTTCTTGTTTTTAATTTTCCTTCATGGAGAAATTCAAAAGTTTCAGGTTTTGTTCCAAATGCAACCAGGTTTTAAAGTCTGGTAATCCTTGGCTAAGTCGAAATTCCACCTTCCACCCTGCACTACTACTGCAAGCGACCCAAATTTAGCTAATCCTGTTTACTTGATAATCCAGTCGCACTTGTAGCTGGAGCACTGCTTCCCCGGACAGAGCTCTTGAACAACATCCACCCAAGGGGCAGGCTCACTCCCCACGGTGCCCAGCAGCCTTGGCCCTTGGATGCCCAATCTGGGGGTTGAGTTGGCATGAACCATAATCTCTGTTGGGCACCTACCGTGGGAGATGGGTGCATAGGGTAGGACATACTTGCTTACACGTCTTGTCCCATCAGGCAGCTTTCTTTTGGAAAGAGCAGATTATTATTTCAATCTGCCCACCACAAGCTTGCCACATATGCTGACCTCAGGACTAGGGAGGGCTCCAGGGTGCCAGCACTGCATCTATCACCATAATAGCTTACAAATAATCTTCCTTGTAGAGCAACTGCCACGTGCTCCAGCTGCAGGACACAGAAGCCCTTAATGCAACGAGGTATAGGTATAAAGAGTTTGCAAAATCCAGGGATTGTCCTTTTGAGTTCACTGAGCTCATCTGTGTGTTTACAGTGATGTCTGGGCCCAGAGTGTGCTGCTTCTAGAGGAATAGCTTGTGATGGACAGATTGAGATAATATTCTACTCGTCCCAAACTATAATTTGTGATTACTGACCTCTGCGACCTCTGCTTGGTATAATCTTATACACTGGCTTTACCACATCCACCTACTTACATCATGGAAGGTACATACAGAAGATGATTAATGATGGAGATCTAATGGTACTGTACAACCAGCCCCGCAGACCATTCCCCCTCCAACACTAGGAGAAACGGTAAGAACGTCGCCTGGAGTAGACAGGGCTTGACGTAGACACCTGCCTTCACGCTGCAGACTACTTGCCCAGAGGGCCATCTCCTTCCAGCCTGTCTGCTGGAGCAGCCCACTACTACTGAATGGAAGGGAAGGCAGCAGAAACCAGGCCCAAATAAAACCCAAGCAATTATTCACTTTTGGAGTTGGAGTAGAAGGAGTAAACAGCTCCCCTGAGGAATTCTTCTGGCAGATGTGAACGATCAACATTTCTTGGCACTCTGCTGCTTTCTGAAATTCAGGTTCAGCTCCTGGAATTCATTTAATTCATGGGCAGGGTCAGGACACGGGGGCCAAAACAGAGGTATTTCAGCCAGTGGCATTACTTCAGGGCACAGTGTACTCATCTGCTACATACAGGTATGATCAGTCACTCACTCCCGGATTGTCCCACTGGTTTTGTGGCTCTTTTTTTGCTCTGGCCCATCTTGTCCCCCACCATATCTTTGTCCCCAGCCCTGTGACTCACCTTCTGCTTCCCGTGGGCTCCAGTGACCGGAGGGGTCACAGGGCATCGGAGAAGAGGCGCTGAAGGCGTATTGCACCAGGACTCTTCCTTCTGCACACAGATCACATGCTGATCCCACTTCTCTAGGAGGCCAGGAAAACAGGAAAACACACCAACTTAGTAACAGCTGAATGAGCTGCTTATTCAACTATATTAAAAGCAATAAGACTTAGAATTCAGTTTCACTTAACCCTCTTTTCTCAAGGCACTGACAAGAGTGTTTTCTGACGCTGACCTTCTGTAGGTTTGGGCTAACAGCCTGTGTAGACGGCATCTGTGAGTCCGCCATCCAACGTGAAATGACAGGAACCTGTGAAATCACACTCAGCTATATCTTTTTTTTTTTTTCCGTCCTCCCCTGCACTACAACTGGATCAAACTCTGACAAAAGAAAATACGTGTTGCTTAGTGGTTAGAGCAGAGAAATTGGCCTCAGGAGATTTCAGATCTATTTTTGCTCCCACCATGGATTTATTGCTTGAACTTGTAGTGTCTGTAGGCCTTGGGCTTACTGGTGATTAGAGGAGAGAGTGAAGTCCCAGGCTCTGAGAACATCAGACAGAGCTGCTCTGTGAAGCACAGCTTCGCTAAGTATGCAAGGAGCTGCTTTTGGAGGTATCTCACAGCCCAGCTCACTAGCCTGGCAAAGGGGTTGGTTCTGAACATACAGAAAAGAACATGCCCTTAATCCTTTTCACAGGGGAAACTGGATTCAACACCTGGCAGCTTCGATACCAGTGGATGGCTCTTTGAACTGAAACATCTTATGGCTCCACGCCATCAGACGGCATGACATGGCATTCAGAACGGCACTTCACTGCCCAATGCCAACATCACTTCACCTGCACATCACATCCAGTACCAGCTACAGTCAATAAAGTACTATGAGCAGAAGTGGTTGAACAGGAAAACCCAGTCAAACACTGATTCACAAACATTTTTGCCAATACACTCACAAACTCTGGGTTTAAGCTGATGTAGATCGGGGTAACTCTAATATCTTCCATAACATTAATAATTTATATCAGCTGAGGATGCAACTCACACAGTTCAGCCCTACATTCCTCTGGTTCACAAAATTTGGAATCATGTAGACCCAGAATGTGAAGTTATTCATCCCAGTAAGTTGTTTATTATTCAGAATTCATTGTTCTGCTTTAAGGAACGCTGGCCACTCAAAAGGAAAAAATATAATTACCTTAATGATTAAAGGCACCTAGGAAAGGATGGAAGTTTTCAGCAAACAATTTTTGCGTAACACACAGTGTACTCTCTAAGCTATCCAAGTAAGTATGGATTGAGTCATCAATTATTGTAATCAGCGATGCAAATTTTAACCGTCTCCCATTGTGCAATTTATTTCAGCACTGCTTTGCGAAGGGCACAGTGATCCTCAGGCAGAAGTTATTCTGGATCCTCAGTGAGGACACCAGGACTGCAAATCTACTCTTGCAGCCCTTCCAGGCTGTGTGATCTCCTTTCCCATCAGTGGTATGGACGACACACTCAGCTGCTCCATAGCTTAGCATCTCCTATTTGTTGACATGGATCTATCTGAAAGTCAATTTTCTGTTGGCTTAATTAGGCGGAAGCAGAGATTGTCAACAGGGGGGGCTTGGAATGAAACCGGTGGTAAAACTCATATCCATTTCAATATGGCCCACAGCCACCCTACAAAGAGACGGTAAATGACTGAGCTTGCAGGCAGTGCAGAAAGAGATGCACCTGCTGAAAACATCTGAAGAATAAAATGTGGCAATAAGGTAGAATAAAGAAGAGGGAGGCAAAGGTGCCCTCCTCTTCCTTGCATGATCTGTAGCACCGGTAATGAACAAATTTGGGCATGTTGCGAATACCTTCTCTCCCTGTCTCACTTCACCCACCTGCACTATTGGTATGACACTGTCTCCCTACTTCATTTCTCAGCTGTCTATTCAGCAGTGCTTGAAGTGTCAAACTCGGCTTGTCTAAATAATATATGCAAAAGAATTCAAGAATCTAGAATAAAAGGTACTGAGAAATCAAAATGTAGGATTATTATTGTGCAGTTGTTTTTCAGACACAGCCACCAACAGTCAGGATAGAAGTCCCTGCAATAGTAATCTCTCAGTTTCTCTACAAAGAGACTCCTGCATTAGCACTTGGTCCTGGATGAAGACAGGGCTTTGAAAGCCAAGTTTCCACAATTAGGACTGCTTTTTACTCAAATTAGCAGCTATACAATTTCATCACAGGCTGCCATGGTGGAAAAAACTGTAGGCTTATGGACAAACATTTCCTTTTACCAGCAAGGACTTGGAGGTAAGAGAAATCACAAGGAGCATCATGTGGGAAAGGCTATGAGCAAACTTTCTCTTTTTACTTTTCCAGTTTGGGAGCCAAACTCAACCCTGATGTAACTCTACTGGCTGAAAGGAGTTACACAGGGGATGACTCCTGGGTTAAAGTTTTTGGTCTGCAGACGCTTGCACACAAATCCTACCAACAGCCATGAATGTTCAAAACTAATTACGGCATCACATTTACAAGCTTATGAAATTCTAAGCCAGATCCTTACACCTTATGCAGCCACTGACATCAAGACAAAATGAGCGTAAATTGGTTCAAAACACTATTAATTATTAACAACAGTGTATCTGACAACTTATACACTGGTGCACATGACTCCCCAAAGTGCAGGGTGATGGAAAATCTAGACTTCTCTCTTTTCTAATAAGCCAAATACTGGGGAAATTCCAGTTTATGAAGTTCAGAGCGCAGGAGGAATTCATTGCTACAGCATGATATTTCAGTGTAGTGGATTCAAAATCTGAAGATTATTAGTGAAAAACAGACAATTCTCTTCAGGGCTAGCACCAGTTCAGTGGGGAACTCAAACCCAGTAAAAATCTATCATTCCTTTCAGTAAAGACTGCCTGTTTTCAGACTAAATTGACTAAATTGTATCTGCTTACTTGAAATTCAGAATTGGTGCTCTCCCCCTCTAAGGCACTGAAACTTTCCAGCAAGGTTTAAGCAAATGATTATCAAGCCCAGCCATCTAGATCTGGGACACCATACTGACCAAAATGTTTGCTTGCTAAGAGTGAGATAGAATCAGATTCATGGAAATGAATGCAGTCACCTCAATGAAAACTTGGAAGACCAGATGTATTCAAACTTTTCTGTCCAAGCAGAATTTTCTGCAGAGCCCTATTACAATAACTGTTTACATCCTGCCTATGCATATCAAACAGGAGGCGCATGAATGGATGCTTAGCGACAGCAGATGAACGCATCTAATAGATGCGGTCAGGAAATGAATAGAGTTTTCTTTTTCTCCCTTGTTTTCACTTGTTTTGTTGCCTCTATTATTATTTTATTATTACATATTATTATACGCACATGTGACATTTTTCATGCTTTTATTTAATGGGAGGATGGAGTATGGTAAGTATTCCAAATCCTGTGTGTAGTAGCTACAAGAAGAAATGCTGGTTCTTGATATATTTGATTGTTAGAGATGTTCAGAAGCTCAACCAGCTGGTGAAGCTTAGGGTCAAACACATGTTGGCAAATGTGCAGGTAAATAACTCTCTAGAGTGATATAGTGGACAGCAATCAAACACAGTAAATAAGTAAGGATGCTTTATCAGGAAGAAAAGCACAGCACTCTGTGCGCAGCTCATGTGCACATCTTGCCAAGGTGTGAGGACACAGGATAGCCAACCCCAAATTTACAAAAACTATTGAGTTTGCATTAGTCTGTCCCCAAATCCATGTAATTAATGATGTAATTCCTAGAACCGAGGCCCTAAGGGAACAGCACCTAATATGTGGCAGCTGTGACAAAGTTGCATCTAAGCAGAGAAAAGGCACATGGACTTGTACTTCCACGCTTCATGTCCCTTCAACCACAGACCTGTCAGGATCTCAGCCATACATACAGCCAGCCCAGTGTTACGTTTTTAAACACAAGGCTAAATTTTCCCTTCCTAACTTTCACTAGGCAGAGGTCACTGCCTATGTACAGCTCTAGAGAATAAAAGGGACATAAAAGGAACTTGAGTTACACTGAGTGTGCCTACAGTAGCATTGTCATTTGGATGAGGAACGAGCTTTTGAAGCAAAAAACTTCATCTTCCCTGCTTAGAGCCCTGGCGCATGGATGCTGGACCCATTTCTGCCTGAATCCAGAGTGGACATGTGGTCCAGGACCACACCTGATGTGCTACAACTGCTGATGGGGCCAGGCTGAAACAACCCCCTGAAACCCCTACAGTGTTGACGTCAGGTCTTCATTAACAACTGTTTTGCGCTGGAGATCTACTTATATTGGGCCACAATACTTGCTAATGTAGCCAGAGCCATTCAGCCTTTTAAGGCAGTTCTACACTGTCAAAACAGCACGGAAGGGGCCTCTGTGCATTAGAAACCAGGCCCAAGGCACTCAGCAGTTGAGTATCAGTCTTCTGTTTTTTACATGAATAGTCCCATTGAAGTGAATGAGTTTATTCATTCAAGTGAGGCAAGTAAAATTTGGGCCATGGTGTGCACTTTGTGTAAAAATATCTGCAAAGATTTACAGTATTCCCACACACAGATAAGATTATACTTGGCCAATTTTACCGCCTACTTGTCTTGCACAGTGACCCAATTTTACAAATTGATACAGGCATGCAGCTCTAACCGAGCGGTGCTGGGCACGTCGGTGCTGGAAGTTCAGTACGTGAGCTTTTCCAGTATTAGTCACTATAATACTACTATCATCCTTGTTTTGATTAATATATCAGAAATGTGGGCATGTTTTAGACAGGATCATTTATCTCTCTCAGTAACATTTTCACATGGTCACAGCAACATTTCTGTATCTATTAGCATTGGGAATCTCATTTTAACAAGGAGTTGGACTCAAAGTACTTGAGGCTGTCTCTTTAAATCTCTTCAGTAATACTGAGTACACAGATTTGAAAACCCAAAGGACTTCTTTTTCCTAGAAAATCGCTATTTATTTAACATATGATAACTCTGTTATGAAATTGTAGATTTACCACGCTATCCACTGTATGTTATTTAAGAAGCAACCAACTAGAGGTTATGAAGAACATATTGATTGAGTTATAAGAAATATGTAATAAAGACATATTTGGTTACATAACAATTAGCGCTGTATAAATGTGTTTTAAGAGGCAGATGGTATTTATTTAACACATAATAAGTATCTCCTGAAATCTAAATTAAATTGGAGAAACTTAATTTACCTAAAAATGATTATGGGCTAAAAAATCCTGAATTAATTTTCAGAACTTCATGTAAATCCTTTTCACACATAGGGAATAGAAGGATTCAGTTGCAAAACTGTAATTAAAGCAAACACTCTTCAGAGCACGAGACCCCTCTTTATCAACTCCTAATATGATTTGATTGCCCTCCTCATATTAATTTGCAATAAAGGTGGAAAATCTCATCTGGGCAGAAAATAACAGCTGTCTACTCAGATAAAGTGCAGGCTGGCCACTGAAATGGCCATGGTGCACTAGCAGTGCTGGAAGGAGTTTCACCCCTGATGGAGGCAGTGGCTTTCAAGGTGCTCTCACTGAACAAAGCAGCAGTGCTGAGACAGCTCTTTGGGTGCTAATATGCTTGTAAATTCAGCCTCCTGCGATATGCACTGCTACAGTCCTGAAGGACACTCGAAGCTTGTTCTCTATAAAAATAACAAAGCAAAAACTGGAGAAGAGATGCAAATAGGGAAGGTGAGTTAATGGTACTGTGAGAATCAATCATTTAGGAAGTTCTGTGCTAGGACTCCCATAGCTCCTGCGGCTCATCCAAGAGCTGCGTCAGGCTATTTAGATGAACTACCCAGTTGCTCAAGTCATGCTGGGGTAGAGCTGCGCCGGCTACGAACTGCAATGCGGTGCGACTCTTGTCCCGAGCCCTGCATTCAGTTCATCTGTCATTACGGGTACCACATCGCTGCATGCCCGTCAGACACAAACACACACACATGCTCTGACCTACATGCTCTACACAGGGTGCAGTAAGATGACGCTCGCATGATATTCAGGGGTTTAGGTCCTTGGCTCTGTCTTGCTCAATTCCCATCTCAGACCTGCAGCTCAAGGAAGGAGGCAGCATTTGTTCCTCTCCCCAGCCCTGCCACCTCCTTGCCCTGGGAGTCTCTGCTGCCCATCAGCTCAGTGTTGTCACGGGAGTAGAAACAAGATTTACTTTGTCCTTGCAAAGGAAACATGCAAAAGAAGGAGAGGGGAATGTGCCAGCAGAACTGAAGCCCACAGGTATTTGTGAGCAGCAATAACAGCAGGAATCACAGGGCCAGAATTGTTGATTGAAAATTCCTCCCATAACATATGGAAAAAGATTTGCCCTTTACATGGCAAATCAATGGCCCTCAGCTGAGTGCTACAGGCTGAGAAAGGAAGAGCAGCAAACAGATCAATAACCTCCTCAGTACGAACCAATTTAGAAAAGAGCTTAATCCAGACTGAGCACAGCACACGATAAAGCTGCGCTCCGGGAATGGGGCCCCAGGTTGTCCCCCTATTTCTCCCCTTTCCATTCAGTTCAGTGCCGGAGTACAGAGCAGTGCGTGATCACCTTTCAAAGAAGTGGCCATCGATGGGTGGAAACCACTCCAGTGTGACAGAGGTGGAGGTCCGAGCCACGATCTGGGGGGCAATTGCAATAGGAGCCGGTTTCTTTGCGGGCTGCCAGCTCTGATAGACGAGGTCCAAGTAGCAGTGCATCCTGGCAACTTGGTTGGGTGTGAAGGAGTCAGTGCAGTCATCATCTGAAATTAAAACAGAAGCCACATCAACCATGAGGGAATCAGGCAGGAGCAAGAGAATTACAATCCGGTGAACGGCAGCTCCTTGCAAGGGACGGGATGGGTTCTCGCAGCACTTGGAAGTTAATAGCCTGTGAACAAATTAATGTCATCATCACTTGTGGAGGCAGGTGAAAGGAAACAAACGCTAAAAAGGAAAAAATAAATCAATACACCTTCCCTCCCTCTTGTCCAGGATACGTATGAAGCACCTAGAGATCATCCCTAGGTGAGACAGAGACACAGGGAGGCGAAGAAGCAGAAAGCCCCAGTGCAGCACCTTCTGGTCACAGTTGGGGCTACCAGTGGACCTCTGGGCTTAAAAGAATTTCATGTCTAAAAGATTATCTCTGAGAGAGGATAAAAGGGCAAAGAACAGCTAGCATTAGCATAAAGGATTGCCTGAGATCCATGCAAACTGTGTGCAGCAGTTTGACGTAACCCTTAGATTAAAAGAATGCAGAATTTTAAAAATACATAATTTTTTACAGTCCTCAAATTTTCTGATGAACAAATAAAAATGCTCTGAAAGATCATTTTGAAAAATCATTACTTTAAAATGTAAATTTTTGGTGCAGTAAAACAGCTATATTTCTATTTTAAATCTCCCCCTTTCTGAACTTTTCATAAATGTTTTTGACGTTTCAAATTTGTTTTTCATTCAAAATGGAGAAATAATTTTGCTGGATAATTTCCTATAAATATCCATTTCTCATTTCATCTGTTTCTCCCAAACATGATTTGGCAACAAGAACACATCTAGCGTCCTCTGAACACAAGTAGAAAATTACTATTTCTCTATTGTGCAGATCACAGAAGGAATAAATATGTTGTGCAAAGTCACCCAGAAACGCTGTGCTGAAGAACACGATGCTAGCTCTTTAACCATTTTTCTGGTACTCTTCCCATCACATGGAAAGCTCTCAAAACCACGGAGCGTTGTTTCCCCTGTGCCGGCAGAGTTCTAGCCCAGTAAAACTCAGTCCCAGATGGGACCTCTGCACGCTGCTGTGATACAAATAACAATGACAGTTTTGCACAGGTCAAGTAACACACTTTTCTGGGAAGATGCAGGTCATGAAGGCTGTTCAGAGAGTTGCTTGCATGCGTGTAAGTTGGCAGTTCAATATTGTAATAGCGTTACTAGATGCTCTGATGTCTTCAAGTCCATGCCCTGTGGAACTCAAGAGGAACAAAAAAATATGAATTTGTTCTAAAGAGAAGTGTGACTTTGCTGGCTAATTTAAAACCTTACCACATCTTCCCAGAGATGCAAGCAAAAGGAGACAGCTCCAGTCGGGATCCTGCTCAGACTACAGCCCTGAATGCCGCCCTACCACAGCGAGGACACGTCAGTTCACATGTTCTCCCATGTCTCTCCTAATTCCACTGAGCAGCGAACCTCCTCTCATCAAACATGCACAGCAGATAGACAGACACCAGCAGCTTGAAAATATCTACAAATCCCTGTGGGTATGCAAAAAGCTGCTTTAATATGACATCTCTGGATTTCCTCAATAATTATCGATGGTCTATCCCTAAGCATGCTGTACAAGCCATAAATATTCTTCATGGAAGCACAGAAGGAGACAAAGGCCCTTAATAGCCATCATAAAGGAACAATAAAATATATATAGGACAAAGCAGTGAGACAATGGCACAGGAGAAAGATGACCTGCATTCTCAATCTGTTTGAACATCAGCACAGGCTGTGTCCTGGGGGAGGGGAAGAGAGGGGAGGCAAGAAAGAAAGGGATCTCTCTTGATCACTTGATTTCAAGAAAGTTTCAAGATCCTCAGATGAAGCAGTAACTTGAAAATTCAAGAGATGTCGCTGGGATGGTTATTCCAACAGAATTCAGAGGCAGAACTCCTGCTGATTTCATGAAGAGTCATCTAAACAACTAACTTATCTTTTTATTTGGGAACACCATGGCTATTTGGACTTGTAAAAATAATTTACAAGTCCAGTTTCTCACACTCCTCGATCTTCTGGACATTGTAACTTGTGATTTCAGGGAAAGAACAGTTACTCCTTAAGTCAGTGCTTTGCTGCAGAGCTGGGGGTAACTGGACAGATGGATGTTAGAGACAGACAGATAAACACAATACAACCAAGCTGTATACAAGCAGCAAAACAGAAAGGAAAGAAGGGCAATGTCTAGAGCTGCATGACCTCAACCTAGTAATTTCAAAGGTATTTTTACAGCAATTTGATATCCTGCTATATTTTTATTCAACTGGCAACAACAGAAAAGCAAACAGATTCATGCATGAGCTCTAGAGATACCCATCATGTCGCTTCACTTCATTTTTCAAGGAAAAAAAAAAAAAAAAAAAGGTTTCTGCTCGGAACACCAGCACGTAGGTAGCTCCCAAGAGCAGATAGGTATCTCTGTGGTCTCCCTCTCTCTCTCAGATCTTGAGAGTGTTGGCAAGGCAAGGTCTGGCTGGAAGAAGAGACCTCAGCATTCGGAAACAAGCATGCTCCACCTCTCATCACACACATGAACAGATTTGGTGGAGGGGTATTGTCATTTAGAGTGGCACTGCCTTATCCATGTGATGTTACCAGGAGGCTGTATCAGGCAGTAAGGCTCTGCCCTACCGCATGCACAGAAGTGCACAACATGCTGAAGAACTGACTCAATGTCTGTATGCTTGTCCCTGAAAACACCCTCTAAACAAATAGAAAAATAAAGAGAAAACTAAGCATCACTTTTAGCTAGTGCCATGAAGGGCATAAAAGCATTTCTGTTATAAATCATTTCAATCTGTGCCCCAGATGGCATTAAACACTTTGCTTCTCTACAGTTTTATTACAGAATAAGCACTCCTATGACCTTTTGAGTGGGCAATCTGTGTTTTTGCCTGGAGTATAAAGGTGCCCTTCAGCAGCTATAAGTGTATTGGTCACCTTTAAAATGTTGTTGATGCTGTCAGCTCAGTGTCACAGACTTTCATCAGGGCTAGACCCTGTGACCCAAAATAAGGGGAAATATGACCCAAGGTATTCCCTGTTCTTTCTGGGAAATAACAGAGGATCCTTCAACTCCCCTTGAGCTTCCAGGGGTGCAACAAGGACCCTACCCCACCCCCAACTGACAGGCAAGGGTCACAGGAGCTCATGCCCTCTTTGCATTATGCTAGACTGAGGTTGAATGCCATGAACCGGCACCCCTGAGCAACACAGTTGTGCCTACAGAAGTCTGCAGAGTTAAAACTACAAGATCTACAAGATAAGGCTTTTGCTTAAGCAGCTTATTCCTCTTGGAGGGGTGATTTTATGGCACTGATAATCAAACAATAAACATGGTATATGAACGGACACCTGGAGGGATGAGCAGTGTCTCACTAGATGTCTACCTAGCACAGATGTATCCTACAGCCTTGATAGTACCAATAATCGTCTGACATTCAATATCTCCTTGGGAGAAGGTAAACAATGTCTGAATTTGGGTTTTCAAAGAAGACCTCATAGATTAGGCATCCAGATCCCAGGCAAAAAGGGTGTCAAATTTTCTGTAGAGCCTTTAGAAGCTGTTTTCTTAACGTTTATTTCATTTCCTTCCTCCCCCAAACCTTCTGCCTGGTCTTCCCCTGAAACTATGTAAAGTTGGGGAAAGCTGGGTGAAAATAACAGGATAAGTAGAAGAGGTTCCTGAGGCCATCAGGTTTGTTCCCTCATCAAGCCTGGTCCTAGACCAATGGACACACATGTCAGCATAAAGCCCCATGTGAAACAGACTGTAGGAATCAGAGTTAATAGTGCTATTCCTTGTTCTTGCCCAACCACAGACACCACCAGCAAACCAAGGAAACCCAAGTACCTGCGTAGCTCATGAAGTTACTGAATGGTGTGTTTAGGAAACTGTGAAAACCACACGTGTCATTGCCAGGTCCAGGATCTCCACAGAGCTTGTGCTTAGGAGCAGGGTTGGTGTCGCTGCAGAGGTCCCCGGTCTCAAAAGACGGCTCTGTTTCCATGCACGGGTCGCTGCAGGAGAGGATCTCTGAGATTCCCCGGAAGACATGATAGAGCCCCAGGCTGTGCCCAATCTCATGGATCATCGTGTGTGTGTGGCCAGGGATGCCATAGAAGGAGGGGTTCAGCACAATGCCACCTGCAAGGGGAAAACAGAATAAATAGCTTCTATGTTTGCCTTGTCTTCCTCAGAAGAGCAAGAGAAAGGGAAAGGAAGGCAATCCAAAGGGCAGATCCACTGGCAGTTCATCGGATTCTCTACAGCATAGACTGCTTTTTGCACCGTCAGGCACATTGCTGGCTCAGAGAAACCGCACAGCAAGGTTTTATCTCACCCTTCATCTGGGGCTCTAAGGATGAGGAATTGTGGGACAAAGCCCAACACCTTAAACCAAAAACCAGTGACCATCAGTCTTTCAACTGAATACGTTCAGTTCTGCATGTTTGTTAACTTAGAGAAAAATCCTACCTGCAATTATTTCACGTTAAGCAATTCCAAATAGTTTAACGTGCTTAAAGAGAATAATTCTGCCTAGGTGAGTGTAAGCAATGTATCTGATACCAAGAGTCAAATAAAACATACCTGGAGCACTCTCTGTATTCTGAAAGGTAAAGTCATAAGAGAAGCCTCTTAATTTCTGAAACACCCTAAAAATTGCAGTAGGTTGCACCAATAATTGCAAACTAATAGCTGGACAAAGAAATCAGAATACATCCAAGGTTGGAACAGTTTTTGCAGGGTGTGCTCTGATCACACAGACAGCTTTGAAGAAACTGTCAGAAACACACTCTGTTCATATACTCAGACAAGCCTAGTTTGATCTGAACTGCACAGTCCACTAATGAATATGCATAAGTCTAATGTGTCAAAAAATATGAAATCCTGGAATGTGATAGTTCTAAAGGAACTGCATGGTTGTTAAATGTGCTCAAAGAAAACTAATGGTGATTTTTTTTGTTGTATGAATTAAGAATGTGTAGATAAGCAAATAAAAATTAGTGAGGCTTTACAGTATATTGAATTAATCATAAGAATTATATTTTTAGCTCAGTTAGATGTACCTTTGGATTTATGATATGTTTCATATCCTCTTTATTTAGCTTGTTGACCTCAACTTTTCCAAGCCTTTTATTTAAAACTGTTTGTGCATACTGCCTGTTATGACAATGTGAGACTGCTTTGTAAAAAAAGATATAATGGAAAAATAAATCTCAGATATGGTACACCAATAATTTAGTGACGATGAGGAGAAAAATGTTTCGGCAGGAGGAACTTTATCAGTGACTGTAGTGCAGGGAAGATGAGATCACCGGATTCTGACACAGCATGGACTCTTTCTTCTCATCTGCCTGGAGACTTGGTTGCAATAACCCAGGAATTAGTGAAAAATAAGACTGAGAAGGTCTTAAGTCTTCTAAATTCTACTCTCAAACAATGTAAGACCAATTAGGTCCATACAATCCCTCACACATATTTGCCTAACGTCTCTTTCTTTACAACCCCTGATGACATGACTGCCCCAGCAATCAATTTCAGCACTCAGTATCCTTATGGCTGCAGGGATTTAACTCACATCTAATCTGAACTGATTTTTTGGCAATTTAAGTTCACGACTTCAAGTCCTGCCTCACACGGATGGGAAGAGCAGAAGACGCTCCTCCGCTTTCATCAGCTTTTATGAGATTGTCATCATCCCCACTTCAGGATCTTTTCCTTCAGTCTGAACAACTGCAATCCATTCAACCTTTCCTTCTAGTGCAATCCTTTTTCTGGAGCTCCCTGGCTGTCCTTCCCCTTTGGTTTTCCCAGTTGTCTCAAATCTTCCTCCAAACACATTGTCCAAACACAATACAGTATTCCAGCTGAAATTTTATCAATGCTGAAGAGAGAGGAAGGACCACTTCAGATGTCCTGCACGGACACATGGATAAAGAGCAATAGAGAAAAGATTTTCCCTTTGTGCATGGGCATGTGTGACTACAGACAACACACTGGAGAAAAGTCCCACAGGCATGTACAAATACATACACAGTATTTAAAAAAAAAAAAAAAAAAAAAAAAAAAAAAAAAAAAAGGACTAAAAATCTAAATACAAACACAAAAGAATGAATAAAATCAATCACACTGCAACACCCTGCCTGTTACACCACATGTAGCATCTGCACATCCTTTTCACAGCACTAACCTGTTCCTTACACTAGTTCTCCACGATCCCGATTAATTGCATACATACCCACCAGTACACAGCCACCGTGGCCTCTATGTTCCCTGTATCCCTCTCTCCGCCTTTATACAATACATGTTCTGATTCCTCTGGTGCTTGGGCTCTACCCAGGTGGAGCCATTTACATGCGGAGAGTACCCTGGTATGTTTTGTGGGGGTCTTTTTCCCAAAAATAATTCCAGAGTTTTTTTTCCAATGGCAAGAGTACTGGTGGAATTCCTCAGCAGGATGTGCCTTCAAAATAAAGGCTGGGTAAATGGTTCTGGCACTGGACAGCCCTGAGGCAGCTGGAGAGGGAGATTTTATTTTTGCCTTTGTTGAAAATTTATATTTTTCACAGCTGTCAAGAATCTAAATCAATTGCAGTTTTACAGAAAAGATAAACTCCCTCACGCAGACAATCTCTATCCCAGCCTTTAGATCTGCACCACAGGACATATTTCATATTTTTTATTAAGTACATATTGGATTTATAGAAGAGAGTAAAAAAGATTAAAGATGAATTCTTACAGACCAAGCACAGGTCTGGGAGGGCTATTATGACAGGAAATTATGACCATTATTTATTTATTTTTACTTTTTTCCACTGCAAGTCAACTTTAAACTGTTGGCTAACGTCTTTTTTCTCGTGAGATCTTCTTTTGGTCAATGAATTCTGTCAATACACTATAGGAGCTGAATTTAAATTGTTTTGCTCAGGCATGATGTTGACAATTAGCTTAACGAAGTGACGGAAGAACTCCTCAGGACTTTGGGCGAGCCCCAACCTTCTTGCAGAAGGTTCTTCTTGGTGCTCTGGAGCTCACTCCTTGTTCTCTGCTCCCTCCCATGGCAACACCAAGGGACATATGTGAAAATACTCATTTAGGGAAGGATCAGCTCTACTGCAGCTTTATTTCACTCCAGCAGTGGCATTAGCACTAATGTTTCCCACCAGCGAGCTATACTGTTGCACAATCAGAAGCAAACAGTTACTGTGGGGCTAGTGCTGGAGCTGTGGTACTACAAAGCGAGAGAAATCACATTGGCGTGGGTGCCGGTTGAGGCTGGGATTAATATCTGTCTTTGGTTTTGCCAGAAGATGTGCCATGGGGGATGCTCGCTGGCAGGCATTCACAGCATCTTCTGGTTTGGGTGCTCCCAGCAGGAACCCGTGGACATGGAGCTGGAGGCAAGTCAGAGTGGAAGTGGCTTCACTTCCAGCCCAGCTTGGCAGGAGACTGGATGTGTGTCAGTGCTGGTCCTTGGGAAGGGAAGTTTGCTCACACTTCTTCCAGAGCAGCTGTGGAGCTGGATGTTGTAATAAAACGTTTACTAAAGTAGGGCAGCCAGTTCCAACTGCTTAGTTTGACCACAGAGCCTCTCAGCTGCGGAGACAGGTGACTATAATGAGATGTTAATATCTATGTTTTGGGGTAATGCATTTTTGGACATGGAAAAGCCTCCCTGACTGATGGCTTGAGCTGTAGCTCAGCTCTCATAGTACACTTCAGAATAATAAACACCATATTTTACTCTCCTTGTCTAGGTTTACATTTGCCACATCTTTTTTTTCTGCTCATTGTGGGGTTGGGTAAAATAAAACCTGGCTGAAACAGTCTTTCACAAAGACTGAACTTGGCTGAAACTGGACTTCACTTCCAGCCTAGGAAGGCCTGGACAAGCTGGAAAAAATATCTGGAAAACTTGTGAGAATCCCTGCTCTTGTAAGATGACCAGATCCCGCAGCCTGTGGGAGGTTTGTGCAGTTAGGAGTACACACAGACTCAGTGGGTGCCTTCTGAACCTTTTGAGGTTCATCTGACATTTCACAAGGAACACTGGTCCGGTGGCACGGCAGGTGTCGGGGCAATGAGTCATTTGGGAGCTTGCACAGCTTTGTCTGGATCCCTGCATTCCAGCAGCCATACTCAGCAGCCTAGTTATGAAACATGCAGGGCAATCTGCAGGGTAGTGAACTCTTTCCAGTTCCACTCAAATGAACATTAGAAATACAATCTCTCAGCGGTTTGCTCTTTTGCACATTGGTAGAGAAAAACAGCAACACTTTTAACTGTAGTCTGTAAGGAAAACTAATTGAACACTTACTAAGTAATGTCCTAAGGATTAGAACCTAACAGGCTAAGGTTAAAAATTCACTTCTGTCTAGCATCCCTGCACCTATCCCCCAATCTACTTTGCAAAGTGCTCCCATGGAGTGAATGCCCTGTAAAGTAGCTTCACTTAAAAGGTGAAATACTTTCAGCTTGACATCATCTACAAATACCATAATATGCTTTGGGTTTATAACCTAATATTTTCCTGGTTGTGAGCCAGTATCTGGGAATCGTGAAATACTTTTTTTCCCCTGACTATATATTAGAGGAATGATAAGAAATCAGAACAGAGCTTAACGCATATTTGTCTTTCCTTCTTAGTGCCTCAAAAGAATGCTTTACAAAGAAGGAACATCTTTATCACTCACCTAGATGCATCAAGGCTTCCTTGTCCCAGGGCCAAGTTGCCACTCCAGCCAGCTCTTCCTCGGAGGAATTGGCAAAGAAGATGTTGAGGTGTGTGGATCCATCCAGCTTGAGGATGTTCTTCAGTTCATTGACATCTAAGTATGCTCTGTAGAAAAAGAAAAGCATTTTTTTCCTAAAGGTGACAGAAAAAGCAACAAAGTCTTGAAGAACTGCTGCAATACAGGCAAAGATCTTATAATATCCTGCATATCAGTCACCTGAAATATTTTAATAACACACTCCCAAACTTCAATTACGTTGCATTCACAGAGTGAATCTCATCTAAGAGCTTCAGGCCATTGATTAACTAAGGCCACAAAATCCAAGGTAAATACATAAAGCTGTCCACATTCCTAAGGTAAGTAAAGGAATCTATTTATTATGAATGTAATTAAGCATGTATTATGGTCAGTAAATCTTTTTATATCAGCCGTTATCTTACACATTTCCTCTAAGCTGTTCGTTATTGTTACCTCTGATTTTCCTTCACAATAACAAGTTTCACATCTTCAGGCTGGTGTAACATCTAACACCAGCTCACAAAGTTACTCCTTTAGCACCGGTGGCAGCTGTGTGCCGAGATGCACATGCTCTGACCCTGACACAGGGTGGGTGATTGAGAACTGCTGTTTTCAGCAAGCAAAGTTGTGCCGAGAGGTCCCCTTGCAAGAGATCTCTGCAGGAGTGGTACCATACCACGCCATAAATTCCTAAGGCTCCTTAGGTCCCCCTCTCAGGTGAGCAGCGTTTCTTCTTAGCTTTTGGGATGTCTGGAGATTACAGGGCAACCTACTTGCAGCTAAGCAAAGCCAATCCCTTAAGCTTGCTGGCCATTTGGAAGTACTTTTTCCACTCCTTTAAAGGAGCAGGCTTTGTCAATACTGGAATACGGGAGCTACCTGCCAAAGTGCGTACCATGCTGTCACTCTGCTTTCAGTGGCACCGTGATGTTCTAACTCAGAGCAAAGCTGGAGAAAGTGAAGCAAAAGAGTAAACCCATTGGTTGTCTGCTTCTAGCTCACATTGTCTTTCAATACCGAGTGTTGTGCTAAAACCAGATCTAAAACACGGCTAAGTTCCACTACCTTCACTTGACAGGTAGAAACAACAGAGAGATGGCACTGAGTCAAGCATGGCTGAGTAGCTTGCAAGGAAAGGACACCGTGATGGTCTTGAACAGATTTGATTCCTGCTTCCTAAAGTCCCCCTTTTCCATATGTGTATGGGTGTGTGGGGCTCACGTAGCTCTCACAAACCAAACGTGCTCACATTCAGCAAGTACGGTTCCTTGCATACTTTGCAAGGCTTTTGTTCCCAGAAGGGTGAAGAAAAAATAGGGGAACTGGCTCAGCACCAAGATCTTTCTGTCCTTCCCTGGAGGACTCCCCAATGGAAAACACATTCATATTTCCACAATAGCTTCCCCTGCCACTTGCTTAAGTCATTGCCTCCAAAATAGTTCATGGCTGGGTGTCCCCAGGCCCTCGCTGACTCATCGAGGAAGACGTGCTCTTTGGGGACACCAGTGGAAGGGTATGTTTCCATTCCATACAGTGTTTATCTTCCAATCAAATGTGGATGACATCCTGAAGGACAGGTCAGCAATGTCACCCTTTACACATTTCCCATCTCTCCAGTGTTCTCAATGCATCTATGGAAAATACAGAGATCTTCCCCTTAGCTCCTCAAGCTTGTTCTGCATGTATCTGCACGATGTTCTGAGGCTGTGCGTAACCTATTTCTAGGATCTTTGTGCCTTTGAAAACATCTTTTCCAAACACAGACACATACTTGTAGATGTCCAGGAGCAATAGTTCACAATTACGTATGCGAGTCAATGGGCACTTCCACATAAAAGTGTAAGCCCATCAGGGGAATATGGGACGGAGGATGCATGTGTGTGAAGGGGACAATGTGCACGTCTGCACGTGTGGCAGCATCAGTGAAAGGCAGTGAGCAAAGCGTAAGAGGGAAGGCGGCAGCGATGTGATACTTCGTGCAAGAGAGAAAAGGACAGGAACAGAAGCATTGCGTACCTTTAAGTGGAAAAATGCTTGTGTGTTTTGTATCACAGTGGGAAGGAAAGGCCGCCTGTCTGTGTTGCGACTGCAGTTGTTGACTCTGGATCCAGATGCTTTATGGCCTATGCAAATCCCTGTAGGATCTAATCACACTCCCCTCTGGAAATTACCATTTTTATCCCCACTCCTCTCTTATGGTTTCAAATAATCTAAACTAATATTTCCTTATTCTCAGCTGTCTCTTTGCTTATTGTTTACACAATCCAATCCCCGTTTACATCCTCAGTGCATGGCCACAATCACTCTCTCACTTGCACACAGGCTATGTGCTTCAACATCTAGGGCTGTTCTGTACATGGATTATTACTGCAGACAACATCCAGAGCAGACAGTATTTAACTAATTGGCCAGTGATGTCAGTGCATCACTGAGACTGAACTCACGTCTTACGTAAATCCACCATATTAAGTCAATTGGACTTGGTTTGATATTATTTCTCTGACCACTACTCTGCTAGCCAAGGAAAGCCTGAGAATGAGCAGAATATATTCAAACGGTAAAAGAGCAGAACGATAAGAGGATTTTCAGCAAAAGGTTTGCACAGGAGTAGGTGTAAACAGATCGCGCTTGGGAGGAAGTAAATGCAAACCCTTTTGTAAAAGCAGTCAGCAATCCTCAACACATAAACATGTTCAAGCATTTAGCTGAGGCAAATCCCTTGTAAGCGTGTGAACATGCGCCTGCATGTGCGTGCATGAACAGAGGTGTGTGTAAGCAAGGGTTTGGACTGTGCACACATGCGAGACAGCCAAGAGTATGTATGCAAAGGAACCAGCGTGCGTGTGTGTGTGTGTGTGTAAGAGATAAAAACATGAGCTGGAATTCCATCCTCTCCTTCCTCCCCATGTTTCTAATAACCTCCCATCCCTATCCATCATCACCACATTCCTACACTCAAGGAGGCATAAATTAACTACTTTTGCAGTTCATGTCCAACTACGTAGCCGCAGGCAGCAGACCCAACAGTTACCAGGTCAAAATAGTTTTCAGTTATTGCCTTGGACTGGGCTGACTCCCCCCCGCTGCCGCGGCTGCTTTGTTATCAGCCCAGACTATCTGACCCAATCCAATCTGCGAGCATTGCTTACACTTCTCAAGGTTATGTGGGTCCCCTGATAGAGGACATAATGACTGTCACATGGGCTCGTGCCAAAGAGAGCCAAAGAGCCCAGCCTTTCCAGCACTGCCAAACTTGCATTTCAAAGACATGAGTGCAGTCTTGGAAAAGGATCAAAGCCTTTCCAACTGTCATTAGAATATTTCCTTTATGCATCTCTCCGTGAGTGCCAGCAACATATTTCATAAAATTCATTGGCTCAAGATGGTACCTCCAATATAAACCTGAATGAGGGAACTGTCAGGGCAAGTCCTATGTGGAAAACAAAACAAAACCCAAAGCACAACAAAACACGTGTAATTCCTGTAATGGAAAAAACATACGATGCTGTAAGCATGCCTTGCTCAAGGAAGCCTAGTGAGCCTATTAGTGCATCATAAAAGGTCTCCTTTGCTGGAATCTGTTTTAGACATAGAAATTCTATGGGCTGTTTAAGGCCATTTGGGACACCAAATCATATCAGGCAATGTGCACATTCCCACCCAGATCTTTTCATCGACTTATTTCTCCAATGCACAGCTTCAGTTTGCTTTTTTCCTCCACCGCACTGTAAATAGCCCTCTGAAACCATACTGTACAGCAGCTCGCCCTTATCCAGTAAGCTCCAGACCTCAATCGGTAATATGTATCCCGTACAGCGCTCCAGTTTCAATCTAATGGAGTCTTTAGCTCATCCAGCAGTGTCTCGCGACTACTGTACCCGCCACGCAGCCTACCCCATCAGTCACCCGAGCCATTATCCCCCTGCCTGTCTCATCTCTCCAGCCCATTTCCTGTCCATTTGGGCTGTGGCAGCAGGACTCGTCCCTGGGCGGTGAGGTGCCCCCACCCCCAGCAGCCCCCACCTGCCCACCAGGACCACTGCAAGGAGCTCCCTTCTGGACCTCAGCGCCAAAGCCAAATCCAGCCATAAATCTCTGCCACGTAGCTACAAACACATTTGACAATGGCTTTGAAACTTGGTTGATATCAGGTCTAATCGCATTAAATTTGGCCTTGGTGACTAGAGTCGAGGAGTTTTGTAACTGGGTTGGAAACTCTTCCCTCCCCTGTTTTCTTCCAGTTCAGAGAGTGGCTTTCCTGTGTTTCTCTAATGTGTCTGGGGTGCAGCCTCTTGCACTCCTGGTTGTTTTTTGCAAGGAACGCAGAGCCTTCCAACCCTTATTGTTAGGAAATGTTTTCTGCTGTTTGCTCTGAGTTACTCTGACTGTTTTGGTTGGGGTTTTTTTTTCCTTCAAAGACAAGTGTTGCTTTACAGCAAGGAAACAAACAGGGTACTTAAGGGATTACTCGCAAGACCGCACCCAAACACAGAGTAGGAACTTTGCTGTCTGCTCACTAGAGTATGGTCTCCAACTGCCTGATGAGTTTGTTTGCAATAAAAGGCACTGCATTTCACCATTAAAAATAACAAACAAAAACCCCCACAACCCCCCCAAAATGCCAGCATCTTCTGAATTGGGAAGTCAGCCTTAAAATTCTTGGGTTTTTCTTTTGATATAAAACGTCTCATCCCTTACCTAGTGGTTTCAGCATATGGCAGGACAGAGTAGACCTGCTGGAATCACAGGGACCCAGTACATCATGCTCCTTCCCAAGACTCCTTGCTGCAACTTTCATATGATGCTCTCAAAAGAGCTGTCAGCCCAGCTTAAACCATGGTATACAGTTTAGCAGACAAAGAGAAAGCTTTTCTGGACAACCCTGGCAATGCTCACCAGCAGCCTGTGACAGATCCAGGTGTGGTTCCCACCATGGTGTGGCTGATCACTCTCGGTGGTGTTCCCTTTGTCCCACCAGCTCTGATCTTGGCCCCAGGATCGACACTAACTCGTTAGAGCAGCAAAGACCACAGCAGTTGGTATCTGCACGGTACTCACCAACTGTCTGTCCCGTTTGTTCAAGCAACACAGGGGGCCCAAGGTTTTAGGGTGCAAAGTCTACCTAGAGATTTTCAATATCTGCATCCAACAGCAAGGATGCTCATACATGATGTTCTTTCTGAAGACAGCGGCAAGAGCTGTGACATCAACAGCACTGAAACCTGATTTTAAAATAGGGCCATTTGGCAGAAGGGCATAATTGTAATTTACCTTTTCTTTCTGTGATTTCTCAGTCTTGAGGGGTTAGACATGGGACTCTCCTGGAGACGCAGTGTTGATGCCAGTGTATAAGCTGCCTTTTGCCTTCTGTCACAGAGTCACAGAAAAACAAGCCTGGAAAGGATGTCCAGAGACCATTGCTGCTAGCCCTCCACCCCAAAGCAGAGGCATCTCTGTATGTCACACAAAGGGAATTTTTATCTAGCTCATCCTTCAGACCACAGACGACAAAGGCCTCTGCCGCTGCCCCAGCAGCCCATGGCTCAATACCTTTGCAGTCAGGAAGTTTCTCTGAGTGTCTACCTGAACCTTTCTTGCTGCAGCAGATGTGCGTGACTATTTGTGCCATTCCTCACAGACAGAGAGATTAGATGATTCTCTTCTGCTTCACCAAGCCTATTACTTACTTGAAAGATTATTATATCTCCTGTAAACCGTCTCATTTTTAGGCTAAAACCACCTTATTCCTTCAGCCTCTCCCCACTGGTTATATTTTTTAAGACCTCTGGTCATTTCTGATGCTCTCATCTGCACTCTCCACATCTTTCTCAAAGGCAGGTCATCAAAAGAGGACACGGTTCTCCAGCTGAGAGCTTATCAGTACTATGTAACTGCTACATTTGTCCTGTCTATCACCTCCAACCTGACAGAAAGTACACAGCAGAGATTTCAGACCTACAAACATTTCTAATACTTCTTTTCTTCTTTTTTTTGCCTAAAGTGCTAGAGGTCTGTCAAAAAACTGAATCAAAAAGCCAACCTACAAATCCTCTTTAGCAGTGGACTTACAATAAAATTTTTGTCTGACTTGATGTTAAAGATCTGACTTAGCTGGCAAATTTAATTTTGCTCCTCATTTCAGATGGATTGCCATAAATCATGTGAAGCAGGAAGCGTGCCTCATCTACATTTAGTTTAGTGTTAATTTAAGACAGTGGTGTAAGTGTAGTAAAAGTCATGATAATTTATTGATAAAGGTATAAATCTTTCAGCAATTGGGACAGAGCCTGAAATAGAGCGGAGCCAGAATATTACAAGTGAAAGGCTTCAGGTCCCCATTTAGATTCAGATCTCTGCCTGTGTTCACACTGAAATCCAAATGTGTAACTGTAATTCCGACCGCATCCAAACCATGCAGTCAATAGGTCATGTCCACAAGCATAAATTGCAAACACTGTCAGCACATGCAGACTTGGCAGCTTTTTAAAAATTCTGGTTTATCTGCTGCAGCAAAATGTCCTCTGCAGCCCCCAAATCTGGTCTCCTGTTGCAAGAAAGGAGGAGTGTTTTGGGGAAGAAAAAAAAAATATCCAAGAAAAGCTTGGTAGCCTGTGCTGAACTTAGCATCACTCCCTGTGACACTGCCAATGCATTTAGGTTAGCTGGTTAAAGCTGGACGAGGTTCTTTTACATCACTGGCAGATCCTATGGTTAAGACTGACCCTAAGCAGCACATATTAAAAAGTAAAAGCCCACGTGGTTACAAAAATTGGGGTGTTTGTTGATCCAAGGGTGCCCTCTTTTCCAAACTGATTTTTTTCTACCATTATGCTAGCGACTCAAGGCTTTACTCACCCTATTAATAAATCAATCAATATATATATATATATAGAGAGAGAGAGAGAGAGAGAAAGAAAATAAGAGAAAATAAGAGTTTTACTGTGCAAAATATAGGAAAACCTTTGGGTCTAGGTTTTCTTTATTCTGCAGAATAAACACAGAATAAACAGAGACCAAAAGCAGCTCCTTGGTCTACAGTAGGGAATTCTTACAGTTGTCAAGTCATCAGTTCCCTTTCGTTTGCTTTGAAATGTTGGCTTTCCAGCGCGATAGTCCTAGAACTAAATACATTTCTACTGTAATGTTTTGCACTATATATAGGACTGCAAGGAAAAAAAACAAACAAACAAAAAAAACCCCCCACACCACTCCATACGTAAAGGAAATTCTTTGCTAGTAAGTTCTAAAAATCAGTATTACCATCTATAGAACCCTAATGGCACACCCCTGCTCAGTCCTATCTGACTTTCTCATAAAAGACCTCTAATACACAATACAGCTTTATTTTATGCAATTACCTATAGATAAATTCTGGATGTTGCAAATGCAATATCTACTTCATAGGCTGAGCAACAGATTGGAATAAACCTGATGGCTGGGCTACTCCAAACCTACGTCTGGGTCCTCTTTTGGTTTGGTTTGTGTAAGCTTCTAGTTTGAGCCAACTTCTGTTCTCCCTGGGCTGCACACAAGTCTCGGTGCTGACTGTGATATAGTAGCTCCAGCGTACATCTAGAGTTAGTCAGAGCAAAATCTGAATCCCAAAGTGCAGCTTCAGGTTCAAATCCAAAATCTCAAAGGAAACCTCAGTTGAAACGACCAATTTTTGCCCAATTTCTAGCCAACACAACTTGCTTTTTTTAAGGAGGGAGGCGGGTTTCCTCAGATCTCCACACAGATTCTCTCAAAGGTTTGTAAATCCTTGCCAAATCCTTCACAAACCTGGGCTGAGATTCAGAACTACAGTGAAAACAGATTTTTTTTTTTTTTTTTCTTTTTTTCCCCGGCACTTTTGCTGCTGGTTCTGGCCAGGATAAGGACGAGTAGAGGCTCAGGGAAAAAGAATGGGGAAAAAGATGATGCAAAAATTTTCAAATGTCAAACATGTTCTGTCTGAGCTCTGGGTAAAAATTTGGGGTGGCTGTAATGTACACAAAATTATTTGCTTCCTCTCTCCCTTTATCTTCCCAGGCTTCTCTGCCCACTTCTTATAGCAGAGACCCAACCTTTATATAACCTTTAGGTAGGTTTATAAAAAGTTGCAGTGCTATAGATCAGAAATATGTGACCACTGAGCCCTCTTCCCTTGCAAGGTCTATGTCCGAGAGCAGAACAACGTTTGAGTTCACTTGCGTAGCAAGAACTGAAAAGCCCCTTTTCCTTGCATGACCATAAAAAATAATTAAGCTAACCAACTACACAGAAAACGAGGAAAAGATATGCTGGCTGGCCAACTTGCAGAAAGAATAAAAGAAAACAAAGGAAAAGCCTTGGCAATGGAAATTGTGATCTTACTGTACAATTAACTTCTGAGACAGTGAGTAGGATTAAAGCATGGAACATTTCAAGACGCATCTCTTTAAAATAGCAAAGCATTATGAAGTATATATGCACATTTCACAGACCTTTGAAATCAGCACCACTGGCAGGTTTATTTGTTTTGATTGTCTCTTTTTCTTTCTTTTACTACTTTGGCATTTTTTTTCCTCTCGTTTTCAAGACTAGAGCCAAATGACCCATGAGAAATGTACTGTAATTTGTCTCTTATCCATCCCTCATCTCCAACTGATATTCCCTCTGCCCTGGTTACCCTGATGTTTTTCCAGACTCTACACGCTGAACCATTGTAACAAGGAGAAAAGTCAAACAATAAAGAAAGAAGTGGTGCAAGGATGTTTTAAGGAACCCGTTCTGTTAAAACAGATTTGCCACTTTATGAAAACCCCTTTTGCCAGCAACAAACCTCATTCACGTATACATAAGAATATAAATCAGTATAGGAAGATATCTGTTTTAGGCTATTTTAACCATCAGTTAAACTGCTTGGAACTTCCACGATGCTTCCCCTCTGGGCCTCAAAATACTTCCTGAACATGAAGAGAGAAATTCCACTCTGGTCAAAGCCCCGACACAAGCCCTCTGCACCACTCCAAACCCCATCCAGGGGCTTAAGCGACACTAATGTGGGGCAGGAATCCTTGTGCCGGGCCTCCCCTCAAGGCATTTTACCATTACTGAAGAAGCCATGAAATAGGTAAACGGAACCATTTTCCTTGTCTTCTGAATGGGAAAACTGAGGTAGATAAATACAACAATTTGTCCAAAGTAACAAAATCATTCACTATGACAGCAAAGATTAGAAACTCAATCTCTTGAGCCTACTTTCTGTGATAATATGAATCATCTTTCTTTTAAATAAGCAGTGGCTTGTGTTGCTGATCCTTTAAGTTTTCTGCTGGTGGCCACTAATCACATTTTATACGGCTTCACTCATATTTTACAACCTTTTACTCATAAATTATAGTCTCCAAAAAAGTCCTAAAGGTCCAGTGCTCAGCAGATGGAAAGTCAAAGCTCCCTACAATAAGCTGGTCCTTCCTGCATCCCTCGGCTTCACTGTTCCTGAAGACGATGTAGCGCATTTACTTCATAGACAGATTTTCTGGTGGAACCAGGGCTCTGCTTTCAACGAGTGAGCAGCCACCGGTCTAACAATATTTGGCATTTACATACCACCTCTCATCCCAAAGCTTCCAAGAACAACCAACAGATACGTGTATAGCACACTGCACAACAGTTCAAGTAAAGGACATTTTGGTTTCAGTCACCAGAACAAACCTGATTTTTTTTTTTTTTTTTTTATGACAAGCACCAGAGAGACCAGGAATGCAGCTTGTCATCACTCCCTTGAGTCAGGTCAAGAGTTAGGTAGATCCTGTTAATCAGACTGGAAGTTAGAGATCAAGAGGAAACCTGAGGCTTTGATACAGAATTTTCTTTAATTATAGAAGTAGCTCCTAGCAACTCTTTATATTAAAGTTGTCTAACAACTTCCACTTCTAATATTCAACTCCAACCTGTCTTTCTCATCTCCATCCTGGTGGCTGTGGGGTTGTGCTTGAGGTCACATTTGCAGCCTGCCCAAACAAGTGCCTTGCTGGCGTGACCCTTGGGAGTCATGGCCGGAGTGACCCAGGTTTTGGCACTTCTGGAGCACTGGGAAATGAAATGCTTTATGTCCCCTCTTCAGAGTCTGGGGAAATCATGGGGTTACCGCACTGCGTGGATACTGCTCTGTCCTCAGCTCCATCTGCCTGCACCCCCTGCCCTTGCAGTAGGCAGCCGCGGGCAGACAGGATGGGTCAGGATCCTGCCTGGATGGACCCTGGTGGGTCACCTACTGTGGGAGTATTTGGAATTTTTAGGAAGTTGAACACAGGTCAGGGTAGGGAGCACTGTGGCCTTGGGGGGCTCACAGTTAGACTGCAGTTACAGCTCCTGCAGGAGGGTGACACGTGGCATCATCCCTGCTAGGGTGGGGGTGGGCAGCTGGGACTCTAAGGGGCTGGTCCTTTATCATCTTCTCTAATTAACACACTGTAAAAAAACCAGGATGAAAAAAGAACAAGATCAAATTCTTTGCTCCTTTCATCTCACTTTTTGACGCTAATCCTCCCTACACATAAACCCCGTGCCACAAAGTGAGATATACGTTGCTATTGGAATGAAGAGCAACTTGGAATCAGGCCGACATCAGAAAAAAAAATAATCATATAAAACCACAAAGGACCTAGCATGTTTGTTACAGATACTTCTGGAGTTGATGGGCCAAAATAACCAGTCCAAATATGCATCTTGCAAAACAATCACTTTTGCTTTGGAGATGCCGCTTCTTTTCTGTTTTTGTTTTTATAACTCATGGACTTTCAAATCTCATTTCTTAACCTCCTGGCAGGGTTGTGCATGAAGCTGGTCTTGCTGCAGTGGGCAGATCATCAATGGCTTATGGTTAGGATAATCCAAATTTTCCTCTTTTCTGAGAAAGAAATGAAAACCTGATTCAAACAAAACTGGTTGACATTTCCTCTTATTTCATCTTATGCAGGCAAGGGTAGGAGACGCCAAAGTGAGATGACAAGGAACAGAGTCTGGTGATGGAGACTTCAGTTCAGGAAAACCAAGAAAAACCTGTGCCCTGGCACTAAAAGCCTCACGTTTTCAAAGTTCATGACATTTTTTTTCTCCCTGTTACAGCAAAGGACTAATATTTAGCTCTTTTTATTTTCTGTTTTGGTTTGGGTTTTTGGGGGTTTTTTTGGGTTTTTTTTCAGGAGGTACTGATGGATCATACCATTAAGTGTTTATCTTCAACAGTGATGTCCTGAACAGTTTTTTTAAGAAAAAAAACCAAAACCAACCAACCAAAAACCTCAATAACTCAATAGTCTGATTCAAAGAACTAATAAATATTGTAAGATCTATGAAAGCTGGTTACTTCTGTTCTTTTGCAACAACAAAGAGATTACAAAAATGTCAGCCACTGCAACAGAAATTTCATGTAAGAACATTTAGCTTTGAAGTTCCCAGAATCCACAGTAAATTGCCAGGTGATCTGGTAGAAACACCAACACACCTGCAATGAAAATAGTCCAGAGCTGCAGAAAGAAAATATTGTGGACAGTTTATTTTCTTAATCCAAATTATTATTATATTTTTTAATTTCTATTCCTGTTCACTAAGAAGACAGAAGCAAAGGAAAAGAAAGAGCTGGAGAGAGGATTCAGTAGATGAGGACTTTGTCAAGCGACTACCATTGGCAGATGAAACATGGAAGCAATGGCTGCAACAGATACTGCTGACATAATTAACTCTCTGACATTAAAATCCTGTCCCTTGATTCTCTTTGTTGAGCCAGAGTTAAGCAGCAGGAGGAGAGATGTAAACATGGCTTTTTCAAACACTCAAGAACTTTCAGATTTCCTGGGTTTTAAACCTACGCAGGACCTGCAACGTCTGCATAGACACAAGGTAAAGCAAACACAGTTGTACGTGTGTGCTTCTGGGAGTAGGCATTGCTTGAGCTGAGGGATATATCAAGCAGAAGATCCTTTACCCCTCAATAAAACAGTGGGCAGCAGGGACATCTAATGCCCAGGCTGTTAGTCGGATGGAAGGACATTTGGGTTGCCTCACCTACAGATCTGCTAACACATGTAACCAGAAAACAGGCACTATCAGCCCAAAACATAAGGCTGATTGTAAACATTCCCCAGAGGACACATTTCCCAAGACCCTACAAAATTGGACTGGCAGCTTATGAAACGTACAGTACTGATCCAGCATGTAACAGTAAACTATAGGAAATCATACCCATATATTTGGCCTTCAGACATGAGTGCAGAAATTGCCTGTTCTGGCACCACGAGCCTGTGGATCCACTGGAATCAAACACAGACCTCTAGCAAAGAGCTGTGAGAATGCAAAGATTTGTTCTCCATTGTCAAGACACAAGACAGGGAAAACTCTAGTTTTCCTTTACAGTAAGCAAATTTCTTGACCGACTTGTACCATGAGTACGACTGCTATAGACAGGCCACACAGTTTAATTTCCCCAAACATTTGCACCCTCTGTCACTCTAGTTGCATCTCACAACCACCCATCAACTGTCGCCCTGGTTTGCTGCAGCAATTTATTGATAACATGTCACTAACAACTACTAGAGAACTTAAGATCTTGATGACTACAAAACTAGCTTTGCGAAAGATCCAGCAAAAATTGCAGGTTGTCATTTTTGTCCACCGTTTCCCACACATAGACCCAGAATTATACAAACCCGCATTTATAAAGCATATGTTAGCGTGAAACGTCTTGCAGCTCCCTGTCAAAGACAGAGGGGGGTGTTATGAATTCCCTCACTTCCACAACTCCTCTGCTGCCAGCTCAAGTACATCTCAAGAACTTTGCAAAACCTGACATCCCGCCTCGCTCAGCTGCGGGGGAGAGCAGCCATCCTGGAAGCACCTTTTGGACTATCTCCTCCTGATGGCTTTCTAGATCAAAACCTTGAAATGCTTCAGGTATTCTTCCCAGGTGGATAAAAAAAAAAAAAACAACAACAATTTTTGTGTCTGATCAAGATGAGGGTAGCTAAAGGTTTGAGCCTGCATTTTTAAGACAAAATAAGACATTTTAAAGAAAAAAACACATGAATAAATCTATGCCCAGAAGTAAAGCCATTAGAGGAATTCCGAGTGAATAAGGGGGAAGCCAGGAACTCCTAGCCCTTTTTCTAAATCCAGTGGGGGGCTGGGGGGAAATTAAATGGCACAGATTTTCTTCAGGCAAACTGGGACAAACACTCTGATGTGTCTGACGGAAGCATTTTACTCTGTGTTTGGAAGTTTATCATGACCGATCAATTCTGGAAGAATTAGTGAGTGAGTTCTGGGTTTTGGCACTGACACAGTCGTGGTAAAAAGGCTGGAGGCAAAAGGGAAGTAATTTTCATAATGCTGTGAACTGATGCCATCACTCTTTACCCAAAACATTTCTTTTACTTACTCTAGCACAGTGCTGTTCTGTAGGAGCTTTCCTCTTAGCTGTTGCCCTTCGTCTCAGGAAGGCTCTTGACCTCACTTGTGCTCTGGATGTAGAGATCCAAGCCAAAGACCAAAATCTTTGGGAGTTCAGTCTTTCTATGGACTTCAAAGAGCTTGGGATATGTGACTTTGTCCAGACAGAAAGCATAACATACGTTTGGAACAACATTATATATGTAAAAATAGAAAAGATTGAGTGACTGTTAAGGAGTGCAGTGATGGGGAAGCCTGATGTAAATTGTGTATGGCATTTACATACCTATTTCCAGCCTCTAACCTAGGTGCTCTGCATCCTAGTGGAAGCACCTACCTTTTCTCCAGCAATTATAAAGACTTTAAGATTTAATTCTCTAAATCACACCTATGCTGTGTGTCTATACCTGCTGTGAGCAGATGGCATGACTGTTTCCCTAAGGAACTAACAACAACAACTACAAATAGCCAATGCTTATCCTCAGCACTTTGTGCAATAACATCGAGCCTACACATCAGGGAAGAATCAGCGACTTGCAGAATTAGTCCTTAACAGAAAGCAAGCCAAACGTGAAGGCAAAATAAAAACCCTGAACCAGAAATGCCAAGCCCAAACATATTCAGGTATTTTGAAAAATATACGTTTCTGTAATTTTGTAATTCTGTATTTCTCAGGCATGACTATGTTTGTCTCCATTTGCTCTTCCTGGGATTGAAGACAGAAATAGAGCATCATCAAACAGGGGGACATCAGAAGATCACAGAAAAATGCTGTTTTGTAATTGTTCTAGACCAGTTCTGCAAACCTAAGCAGTTCAGACAGTTTGAAAACATTTCCATACGCTCTGGTGTTCACGTGAAGAAAACTAAGCTCTGGCCTTTTTGATGTCTACCCAGGTTCTCTAAAGGAGTGTATCATATTTCTTTATTAATTTAGATTTTTTCACCAGTTAGTCTTCCCTGTCTCATTCTTAATGAAACAATACCAATAAATGAATCAAGGAAACACAAAACAAGGCAAAGCTTTTCAAAGTGTAAAGGGGATTTTGATACCCACATGCTACCGATAGTCAACAATCTTGTCTTGGGAATGTAATTCCCTTTTGTGCCTTTGGAAGGTACACAAAAAGATGTGTAGGTGATTACAGTAATGAGCCTATTAATTGATATAAGCTGGATTTTATGTTATTTAACCAGTATCTGAGCTCTGACTGCAAAAGAAGCTTAAATTGACACCCTCACTCTTTCCTGCTCAATGCTCCCTAACCTGTCATCTTTGATGCATTAATATAGTCTGAGAAGGGCACAAGTCTCATTACATTGTATCACAGAAATTAGCAATGAATCAATAAACAAAGAGGCAAACTCCTGATCAGCTCGTTCCTACCACATAACATGGAATTCTTCACATTTTACACCTAATCCCATGTCTGATCAAACTGAAATGTCTTCAGGGTCAGGAATGCCTCTGCTTCCTCCTGGTATTTCTTTCAGAGTCTAATCATATCTCAGAAAAGCTGATATTTTGTGCCTACGCGCCTTATCGTTATCCTTTGTATAATTTGTGTTGTTTAAATGCTCAAGAAATAATTCGGCAACATACTTCTTGCAATGGGGCAGATGCTTAAAGTAGGACAAAGGCTGGCATGGCCTGAGTAACAGACTAAATCCCCCTCTTGGCATACTCATTCTTACTGTGTCTTTCACTATAATTTCAACATGGAATTTTCCTGGCATAAATCCCACAGGTTTCCCTCTTCCCCTCCACACCATGCTGCGTAGCTCTGTGTTTTGGTAAATCTCATCTATTAATAGTTGCCCTCTGTGGCTATAAAAAAATACCTCGGTAGTCAAAAGCCAATGCTTGCTAGGGAACAGCTGTGGATGCCTGAACGCACGCAGGACCCGGCATCACACAGCAAAGCCCTTTCTTGGCTCCATGTCAGAGCAAACCGATTAAATAAGGCCATAGTCAAGCGAACGGAAAAGGAGCCCCTTCGCTGCAACAGAGGGAGAGAGAGGCCGACTCCAGTGCTAGGCTGGAGAAACATCAGGGTATTTCCATTTTCTCACTGACATTTTCCTTTTTTAACTCAGCAAACCCCCCCTCCCGTGTCTTCCTCACTCCACCCTTCTGCCAAGTCCCAATAAAATCTTGCACTTAAAGAAATAGGACAAAGACGTCATCGCAGTGAGTATCAAAGGTCGCGGGGTAAATTTTAAGGTCTAGTCTACTTTTTTTTTTGTTTGATTGATTTAACTGATTAAAGCATTTCTGCTCTTCCTGTGCTTTCAGCAGCATCCTGGGTAACTCAGGGGAAATTCAAACCAACCAGCTGTGATCTGTATTACAAAGTCAAGGCTGGAAATCCAACACAAAGATGTTGATGGGGCCATACTGGAAAGGGTGAAAGGAGAGAGGAATATTGTCTCCCAGTAAAGTGACAAAGTGCTTTCATGTGTTAGCATGAGAAAAATTCAGCTTAGCAGAGGATACAGGGAGTTCCTCATCCTCTCAGCAGTGCAGGGTACCAGTCCCAGCACAGAGGGTGACAAAGGACCTGGCTCCAGGCAGCAGGAATCCTCCCCAGATTTCACTTTGAATTTTCATTTGCATGAACTACAGTTACTGAAAATCCTCAAGGACTGCTGAGTTTCTGGGGCTTCCATGCAAAGTGTGCAATGCCACAGCCATCGCAAAGGTTGGCAGGGAAATGGTGGGGGAGCCTCAATGCCTCTGGAAACCAGGCTCTGGCTCTCCGCACTTAGTGCACACCTGGTCTGAGGCTGCAGGCACTTACAAAGCCAATGCCACAAACTTCAGCACTTTCCAAATTCCCCCAGGGACATTTCACTAAGATAAATTCTCCTTGTGAAGCTGATGGGAATGAATTGAAAAAACAAGAGTCTTGTACTGGGGAAACTAACTACCTCACTGAAGTCCTCAATTTATCGACACGACAAGGTTATAGCATGAGAAGCAAATTTATTCCATATTATCTACTGGCAATATAGCTCAAAACTTGCATTTTGAGGCAGCAGAAAGAATTTTATTCTCCAAAGTCTTGTAATTCAACCCTGCTGAAGCTGCCCTCACACAAATCAGTGATGACACATCTTTTCAACATCTAGGGCCAAAATTATTTTTAAAAGCATTGCAGGTAATTGCCACCGCTGTCATTCCAAACCACTGCTGTTTCCACTATTTTACCATCACTGATGTAACCCAACAAATGTCAACAGCAAACACCAGCTGCTTCTGCCATTACTGAATTAATGGAAATAATACATTTCACACCAAACAGCTCACGCATATTGATGGCCATGACCAGATCTTTAACTAGAATTTACATGAGAAGCTCTGTGTTTCCAAGGTTTGTTACATACTACTCAAACATCTGGGTATCTTCTAAAATAATTGGTCTGTGGGGTGCAGATTTTATCAGTCTCTTTCACTGGAGTGGATTAGCCACAAGAGTCTTTAAAACAACTGTAGAAAAAAAATGCTGAACCTAGTTCTCCTGAAGAATTTCAGAAAGATCAAATTAGGCCAAAACCTCTAATTTTGGTTTCAGTGAGGTCCCTTTTTAGCAGGGGTCCCTCTAGCAGGGTCCCTCCTTTAAAAGAAAAAGGAAATTAAAAATGAAAAACAGCACTGGGGAAAAGTTAAGCATGTACTTCAAACTCACACATGCCAGGAAATTTAGAGTTAAAGGTGAAACTCCACCCTAAAGAGCTCCATACTGGAGATATTTCAGTGAACAAACATAACGTGTTCTGAAATACAAAGACCCGGTAGGGTGCACTAGGTATGAAGTTTCAGCCTTCACTCCAAATTTCCTGGCTTTTTGAATGTTTATTAGAGTTTCATACTCCAACCATTTAAGTACTCCAAGAAGTTTCCTCAGTGCAGCTCACCCTGATTCTGTTGGAAGCTGAAAACAAGCCCTCTGATGGTGTAGCCACCCGTTACTAATGAACCTGAAAACACCTTCTTGCAAATTTATGTTAATTTGGATTGCTGAAATTATGTGCAAACTAGGTACTTTCAGTTGAGTTACCCTGAGAAACTCCAAAATTGCAAATCTACTCCAAAAAAACCTGAAGGACAGGATTTCATTGACCCCAGCAGAGCACTAATCTTCCTCCACTGCATGTGGGTCCTGTAACTCTGCCTCAGCCAGGGCTGCAATCAAGCAAACACAGAACTGCTTTTGACAGTACTGGTTTGTATTCCTGGTCTAAACGCTCTACCATGTTGTGGGGCAGAGATGTATCCATCTTACTTCTCAATGAATCTGGCTCTAATGGATGAAAAATGACTACGGCTATCAGCATCACACATTTTTACAACACAGCTTTTATGGACATGTTACAAATATTGAAGTGGTTCCAGCATAACTCAGTAATCCCAAAAAGGTCTGTTGTGAGGCTCTGCATCATTGTATTTCCTCATAGCTCTAAGGAAATTATTACCAGCAGCTCCCTGTAGCCCCTCTGATCACACACACTCTTCATCCTTCTCACACATGGACACAGAGAAAGTTTTAGGATCCTATGACCATTTCAGAAGGTGTCTTAACATGTAGCTAATGGAAAAGACATTGCATATACTTTGAAATTGGCCTCACCAGTCACTCTGCACAAGCATATCTTGGTGGTGGACAGGGGCAAAAGCAACAGGACAGCTCCATACTGTCCTGATCCTGGGGTGTCTGAGGGACAGTTAACTCTTCTTGCCGCAGTTAAGAGAAGATAAACTGAGATGTCCACCTCCTGGGTTTCCCCTAGCCCCGAACTGCGCAGAGGAGAGAGCCTATACTGGAGGAATGATCTGCCTTAGGGAAAGAAGGAAGACAGAATAGGGAGGAGGAGGCAGACAGGGACTTAAAACATCAGGAAGTAGTGCCAAAGAAGTTCAAACAAGGGCCAATAGACAGACTGTGCTTCATGCTGCTGCTTACAGATCTACCTCTACATCCTTTCTCCTTCAACCTTTTCCAAGACCTTCCCCTTTTCCATCACCTTTTCATTTAGTTAATCCTCTCCTCACTCTGTTTCAGCTATCGAATGTAAACTTACATACACATGCAAATCCCCTGACATACACTCCTTATACCTCAGAAATCCCCCAACAGGTCAACAAACTAAAAAAAGAAAGACTACAAAAAAACCCCACAAGGAATGATTACTTGGGAGTAATTTTTTATTTTTTTTTTTTAAACCAGATCAAGTGATTAATTTAGGGAAAAAAAGGACAAGTTTTCAAGCTCGTAAACCCTTCTTTGTATTATAATCTTTTTCTCTTAGCATGATTAATTGCCTTAAGAAAAGACATCCCCTCCCTGCTGCTCAAACCTGCCTTGCTTATAAGCTTCAGCTCTCCTAGCTACACCAAGTTCATCATTGCTCTGAAAATCATAGCAGTGGCACACTAACACCTTTGTCAGTGACATGGACAGTGGGATGGAGCACAACCTCAGCAGGTCTGCCAATGACACCAAGCTGTGTGGTGCTGTTGAGGCGCTGGGGGAAGGGATGCCACCCAGAGGGACCCTGACAGGCTTGAGATGGGCCCTTGCAAACCTCATGACATCCAACCAGGCCAAGTGCAAGGTCCTGCATGTGGTCCAGGCCAGTCCCAAGCACAAATACAGACTGGGCGTAGAATGGACTGAGAGCAGCCCTGAGGAGGCCTTGAGGGTGTTGGTTGCTGAGAAGCTCCACGTGACCTGACAATGTGCGTTTGCAGCCCAGAAAGCCAACCGTACCCTGGGCCGCATCAAAAGCAGCGTGACCAGCAGGGCGAGGGAGGGGATTCTGCCCCTCTACTCTGTTCTGGTGAGACCCCACCTGCAGTGCTGTGTCCAGCTCTGGGGACCCCAGCATAAGAAGGACATGGAC
>JAVJGJ010000062.1:10695128-10712199 GCA_035590215.1 Microhierax caerulescens | reverse complement strand
TACATAAATCTCATCACCCCCATTTTCTTATATATATATATATATATATATATATATATATATATATATGAAGGGGTGCAGAAGAGTTAAATTATGCACCCAGTGTGTACAACAGCACTGCCAGGAACCTGGTACCCACCTCCCTGCTCTTAGCCCATGGACTCAGCTGCCCATCTGCAGCAGTGCTTACAGAAAGCTCATAGCGTTAAGCGTATAGAATAACCTACCTACCTTCAAAGAATTCCTACAGAATTAAAGTCTACCTAAGAGTGTTTATGTTCTGTTCCATGCCTGAAGGGTGGTTCTCTCTCCAAATACGTATGAGCTTTCAATGACATCCAATCCCTACTCCTAAGACTCTGTGGTTAGAATAAAAACTGTGCAATGCTACAATATACTGCTCATTACCAACAACTAATGGGTCTCCCAAAGTTGTCCACTTTGGTCTTTATTAGCCCAGATGGAGAATACCAATTTAATGGTATGAGACTGTTGAGGCCATTACTGAGATTGCATCTGGGTAACTGTAACACGAGCCAAATACTAAGGACAAAATAAATTAATTACAAACTCAAAGCCCATAATGGCAACAACACAAGGGCTCAACAGCCAGAAGGCTAATCAATAACTAGACAGATATGCATTAATACAATCATAACAAGCTTGTTTAAGAAGTTGCCTACCTGTAAGGAGAATATGGGTCAAAGCACGTCTTGGTGACTTCTGTTATCTCTGGGTTACAGCATTCCCCACCATCAAAGTTGTACCTCTCGTAATTACAATCCATGTCACACACACCATTCTGCTTCTTCTTGTTGAAGAGTGTGTGGCGTATGTGTCGGCAGTCTCCGCCATCGTACCCAGTCAAGGTGTGGTTGCACTCAGGATCACAGTTCTCATCCCCGATCTTGCTGATATCACAGTTGGCCAGGATGAGTCGGTGTCGAAGGGAAGAGTTCTTCACCTCCAGCACCTCCAGCTCCCAGGTGATGTTGTAGCGGCTGAAAGCTTCATTTAAATGCTGATGCTGGAACTCAATCTGCTGCCAGCTGACGGTGGGGTTCTGGTGCTTGTCATCATAGAGATTTACCACACGGTAGCGAACAATTTTGTTGCGGCGGAAGCTGGGGAGCTTGTTGTAGCTGGCGATTACATCCGTGTTGTCACAGACTGTCTGTCCGCAGAGAGGAGGGTCTAGGCTGGTATCCAGCAAATAGCCGTGATGATAGCTGAACTTGCTCTGAGGGCTGCTGCCATCCTTCATGGGAGACCAGGTGTTTTTCACATTCAGTAAACTGTCTTGAAGAACTAGCTGAGGTAGAGGCGTGTCTTGTCTGTGAATTGCCTGGCCCATGTCCAGCAAGATCTCCTTCTGAGACCGGGCTGTCCTCCAGAGGCTGAAGTGCTCTACGTAACCCCGATAGTTCTGGTTCAGGGCATTTCCTCCAACCATGAGCACCTTGCACTTCAAGGTCAGAAGACTGAAGATGCTGCCCACTTGCTCTCCACTTGTGGCCACCTGGGCACCATTCACATAGAGTTTCATCAGGTGCCCATCATACGTGGCAGCCAGATGCACCCACTGGTTGGGGAGGTAGCTGCGATGTGCTGCAATGGTGGTTACTTTGCGAGCACGGTCCGTCTTCAGAGAGAAGAAATAGCGGGGGTCTCTATTCCCCTGGTCACTGACGGTGTTAATCCCCAGGACCCATCCTCGGTCACGGGAGGTGTAAGAACATTTGTCATATAGTCCTATGTGCCCCCAGAAAAGAAATATGAATAAATAAGGATGACAGAATAGAGGAATTAGTCTTTAAATTACATTCATATATATCTATACACATATATACACACTCACCTACATATGTTAGAAAGTTATGTGTACAAGAAAGACATTAAATCATCTAGTGCATGATTGTGGGAGGTTATCTTAAGACTTGCTATTAAAGGTCAAGAACTGCCAGTGGCTGTGCTAATGGGATTCCCCTTTCCTGACCAAAGACCGAAAATCTTTTGCAAATTCCTATTAGCAAAATGTTTTACTGGGCATTTGGTTCTTACCTACACCCAAGCCATACATCGTTGGCTGAAAATAAGAACAAGTCTTGGGAAGCAATCCTTGTTGATCTCGCTCATACCCCATACCCCTGAATGCTGTATCTAAGAATGTCCAGAGAAAGACGAAGTATAAAATCTAAGTACTGCACAGTCTGAGAAACACTCAGCAGCTGCAATAATCTTGATAGGTTCCAGCACCCAGATCCTACAGAGAGCGAACGGGATGTGTTCAGGCTACCTTCAAATCCATACCCATTAAAAACTGGTGAGGAAATGGCATACGTTGGTTGGTACACGGTATGTACTGAACAAGGTGTATATCCCACCAGAAAAGGGCAAGAAACATGCACAGATGCACTCGCACACTCAGAAAGGTTCCTGCCCCCTCTCACACACACACTTACTAACAATTTGGTGCACTGCAGGGAATACACGCTAACGATGTCTCCCACAGGCAAAGCGTGGATCCACACCTAAACCGCTCCCAGCCAGTCCTCAGACAGCTCTGAGTGGTGGGAAGAGCCCACTCCTCCTCAGTGTGGGGCATGAGGTTTGGCAAGGTAAAGACGTTTCCATCTTTCCGTGCTCAACGGCCAAGGGCTGCAGGGGCACCCCTCAACTGAAAAACTAATCGTTAGAGCCTTCAGCACCAAATGGCTTTTCTACTATCAGCATATAGAAAACAATCCTTCCCCCAAGCCTGCACTTCCAAAAGCCTACACGAAAATCATAAATCTCTGACAGTTGAGTCCTCATGAAAAGACTAAATATCCCCTTACCTCACCCCTGCACCCTAACCCTCCCAGCACTACAACCAAATAACATCTTCTGCTTCTGACTAAGTTGCTCAACAGCCATCTGTTAACAATCACTCATTAACAGTGCAGTCTTGTCTAGTATCAACAGAGCAAAGGTTACAGGAGCATTCACTGTATTTTTCCTCCCCTCTCCCAGCACCCACCTGCCCCCCTTTCCTCACACCCTTCCCCTCTCTTCCTCCTACCTCTGTAAAAAAAAAAAAAAAAAAAATCTTCTGATGGGAAAGTTAAAAAAAATTTAAACAGGCCTTTTTTTCTGCACACTGGTATTTTGCTAAGGACTCTGAGCTCCCCCTTTTCCTGTTTCCTTTGGAAGAGAGATCCCAGGGTTCGGAAGGTAATGTGTTTATTCATCTGTAGGGCGCACTCGGTTCAAAACCTTTTCGAGACCAGCTTCTAGTTTATACTGCTACTTCTGATCACAAGAAAGGAGAGGAGGAGAACCAGGCAAGGAAAAAACAAATATGCCAGGGGGAAAAAAAAAAAGAAAAAAAAAAAGAAAAAAAAAAAAAGACATTTTCTGGGATTGATGTTTGCCCGAGAAATTTGTGATATGAAAGCCAAAGCTACCAATGACCTTCTGGAATCTGTTTTTTAAGCATTTTTAAATTTCTCTTTATGGAATAAATACTTTTACAAAGCATTCATTTTCAGATGTACAAGAACCCATAAAAATCTGCATTTTTATGAATCTCACAAGAAAGTATTGTCCAATAATATTGGGTGGATAATACTGCAATGAACAAGAAGACAGCTGGCAAAGCAAGTCCCTCTTCCAAATAAGTCATTAAAAAAAAAAAAAAGCTATAAAAAATCTCAACTGATTGTAATAAAACCATTAGAGCTGGTCAGACATTTTGTAAGAGAGCCCTTGCCTGCCAAGAAATGCCAACACAACGAGAGCAGAAGAAGTGATGCAGCAATGGGCTAGTCCCAACAAACCTCTCTGAGAACTGCGGGTCTTTAATGTGGCCAGGAGAAGCCTGGGGACACCTTTGGCTGCTCTGACTGCAAGCACAGAAGATCAACCCATCCCAGCCATGTTCTCCACCATCTCCTGCCACCTTTGCCAACTGCAGTCTCCAGGCCTGCAGATGACAGGGCAGCTGCACACACAATAGCTGCTCCACCTGTTTCTTAAGGCATCCAAGATCCCTGCTGTTGAATGGATGGCTGGAAGTCCTGGCACAGGCTTCTGGGGTCTACAGCTCTGGGGAAGTCCACCATGCAGTATTTAAGGGTCAAGGTTTTTGGCTTTTTGTACTGACCAGGGCTGGAAATATTCCCTCAAAGAACTGATAAGTTGTGGAATGGAAATTCAGTTTCCTAGCCAGCATTAAAGAACATCTTCCTCTCTCTCTGAAGTGCTGCATGATGCTAGTGATTGACCTCAGCTGAACAGATGGAGCGGCTGGAGGAATACTACAGAATAGTAGCAATCCTCCCTTGCCTTTGAGCATTTAAACCCTGATGTGATGCAACGTGTCTTGAGTTTGGCTCAAACAGCTGCCATCAATTCAAGATTTACAGGGAGCCAAAGGAGGGCAGAAAAAGAAAAAAAAAACCCAAACCAACAGTGACAATAGGGACACCACGGAACATGCCAGTATGAAAGCTGCTGAACTAAAACAGTCTACTATTCCAGTTCCTTACATTTGCTAGTTTAGGGCAAAGGTCACTACTGAATCCATACACCACACATAGTATTCTTTTCTCAAACTTTTACTATTACAGACATCCAACTCTTGATGAAAAGATGGATTGAACACAATCCCTTCAGCAGTACCAGTTGTTTTATTCTTAAGAGAAAAGAAAAAGAGTAAGAAAAGGGATAAGAAACCCACACTCCCTATAACTTGCAAGTTGCACCACTTATTTATGACCTTCTTTTGCTTGTATGCGGTACGTACTTTCCCAATCCTTCACTCACTTTGGCTTTAGACTAAGAACCCTCCGGCTAAGGGAGTGTCACTTTTCCGTTTTGTCCCCAGCACAATGAAACTAATTTCAGATGGGACTTTGGATGTCATAATAAAAGAATTTATTACTACTTCTGTGACAACTAATAAGGGCAAAGCCATTGGAAGAGGGACATGTGAAATAATTGCCAGAACTTCTGAAAACTGAATAATTTGATGTTTTCACAATTTATTTCAATTTAGTAAAAGGTTCCATAGCCATGAGTTATTTCTTAGACATAATTAAGAACATTTTAAACAAGAGGAGGCCTCTTTTACCCCAAGCAAGGCTGGTTTTGAGCAAAATCACACCTCACAATGGTTGACACTCTGAATTTCAAAATTCAGCTGTGACCACAACCAACATTTACATGAAAAACACAAAGTTTAGAGTCTCATTTACACTGAGAATTCTTTACAATAATATGGTAAAGGACATTTTTAGCTACTTAATATCCCTTTACAGACCAAAAGTGGTGTAAAGAGGCCTCATGGTAAATGAGACTCAAGCCAATGACTGCAAAACCACAGTTTGGCAAAAATGCCTGTAGTTTCTGAGCCAAGAAATGGTGCGAAATAAAACTGGTGTTTGTTTTCCCCACAGCAATTAGATTAGAAAAATATGTACAAGTTTCATACAGCAGCAAACAGTTTTCCTCACTTCTGCTTGCCCTGAGTTGCTAGAAAGGGATGGAGCTAAAGCCGAGAAGAGTACTGACAGCCCCTCTAACTCCTTAGTCTGAATGGTTTTTTCCCTTCTTAAGCTCCTGTTCCTGAAGCCCAAGGAGCTAGTTCAGCTTTCCAGTAAGAGGCATTGGTAACCTTCCTTCCCCACAGAGGAGTGAGTCACTTTGCAGACAGCTTTGGAGGAGTGCATGAGCAGAGCAAGATGCCACATTCCTGTATGCTTGGTCAGAGACAGACTCCAATGGCTCACAAGGCTCCTTCCAGTCCCGTGTTTGTCCCATATAGGAAAAGTAAATTCCTAGGCATCAAAAGAGTGGGGAAAGCTGGAAAATTAAAATCCAAAGGCTTAAAGCCAAAAGCAAAACACGGACAACCAGGAATACAGTCTCTCCCTTTTTTTTTTACAAGTGAAAACTCAGTTCTCTGGCTACTGACCCACAGCTGGTCCAGCACACAACTGTCCATCTGACCTCCTCCAGGAGGCCCTAACCAAGGCCACTGCATGATTTATAACCCAGTTTGTTTTCAGAACTTTGCTGGGGACTTAAAAAGAGCCACATCTTCACACAGGCCCTGCACACTGGACAGGATTTGGCAGCACGAGCACAGTAGCATCAGCTGCTGAACTCCTGGAAGAAAGTCCTGGGTGAGGACACCAGGCATTGCTGTAACCAAGCTTGCGATGCTGAGATTGGAGCAGATGTTTATCAGCAGCAGCCACAGAGAAACGGGAACTCACAGCTAGAGGCTGTGGCTGCTGGAGTGTAAGTAGCACTCTGTGGGCAGAGTTTGAAAGAAGAGAGGCCGAAGTCGCCCATGCAAGCTGCTTTAATCCACTTTAATATTATCAATAACAGACTCCAGGCCTCCCTCCCTCACTTAGTGCTGTTTCTTGCATCCTGCTAACAGCAATCTTCCCCACTTTGCTGAGCAACGGGTAGCAAAAAAAAAAAAAAGACTTGTTATGCTTTCCTTTTCAGCAGCCAAGAGACTGGGGGAAGGGGAAGAAGGAGGTCAGTTTGACTTTGAACACATCAGGTGTGCTGCGGAACCCGTCACAGCCGTGCAAGGCAGAACAGAAAACAGTGCCCTGCACTTCTGAAAGTTGGCTGTGCCTGTTTTGCTGGGAGACTCCAACCAGAGGTGACAGGACTCAGTTATGAAAGGGGAATTTAGGTCAACAATCAAAGCTGCAGTCAGGGGGCCCAAGAACAGGGAGCTAAAGGTTGGGGCTGTTTTTTTCTTTAGCATGCTTTAATCGTTTAGTATCAAAGCACAGAGGAACGCTTGAAAGAGCAAATATTCTACAGGAACCTATAGAAAGCTTTTATCTGTCCAGAGGAAAATAATTAAAACCGACAGATTTGGGTTAAGTATCCCCATGTTCCATGCAATTGGATAAGTCAGTGAAGATCCACTGGAGCAGTTCTTGAGTTCTGCACTGGATATTTCATGGTATGATGTTGAACCCAACATAGAGGGGAGAAATAATCTCTCCTTTCCTTTGCCATGCTTCCTGCAACCCCCACTTCCTTCTACAATAGTTAAATAATTCAAAGTCCAGAGTACTTAAGGCAACATATCTGTCTATACCATTTCCAACACAGCTAAGAGGCCTCCTGAGGTCGCCCCCTGAGACGAGGAGTGGCTCAAGCAAACCACCTGAGACTTGCTCAGGTGGCAATGTACTACTTAAGCGAGCAAAAAGGGGATGTTTGCTGCTGCTGCTATCAATCTAGCTGCATTCACACCAGATAGTATCGTTTACAAGCTATGCAATAGGATTCAGATCTCAGACAGAAGGATGGAGTTATTGTTTTGCCATGAAAGACAAGATCTTCATGTAGAAATGCAGTTTAATATAGCTATGCTTTGTAACATTGAGAATTTGGCCTAAGGCTCTTTACAATATCAAAATCTTTATATCCTTGCCATTTAGAATTAAATTAAGCATATATTCCATACTGTTTCTCATATTCCCAGTCACTCATATGCTCAATGAGATACCTTGAAGCCTGAAAACAGAGAGACAACAAGGGCTAAAACAGCAAAACATGAATTTGTAGTGGCTGGCTAGTTATGAACATTACATAAATCCTTCCCTTCTGATAACAAAATCATGTAGGCTGCAACAGAGCAGCCGCTGGCATGGACAATCATGTTAGTGACACTTCACTGACCTATTGTGAGAATATACCCGCTAAGAGTATATAAAAGCTTACTGCAAATAGATCTGGTAGGCTGGGGTTAGTGAGAAATTATTAGATTGTGAGGATTTTGAGGTGTAAGTGAACACACAACACCGCACAACCAGACGGCACAGAGAAGTGAGCTTCAGTCCTTGCCATATTGTAATGGGGTCATCCTTGGACCGGGTATTGCTCTTCCAAGGGCTCCTTTGTATACAGTATCAGTGTAAACAAGTATTAGTGGGAAGGTTGGCTTCTTATCTAGATCTTCTTAAGCATTTCACAATAAAGCTGCAGAACCAGCGGAGACTGGTACTTGGTTAACAAACTGTGGCTGTTTATGATCTAATAACTAGGTTTAGGCAGGTTTTTAGATGGATAGCAAAAAGCACATCCTTCACAAGGGTCAAACTGCAGTCCCTGCTATAAAGTCTGGGACCACAGGAACATTCCAGAGAACAAGGGTAAGGATTTTCTAATATCTATGAAACAATTTCTTTCTCCTGCCTTGTTCTCTGAAACAACTGAATATATTTGGTCGAAGCTTGGAAAACCAGTATGTGTCCATGTTTTTAGGGATGATGATAACACATGCAGACATAGGGACAGTATTAAGATAGTACAGGCAGGCTTCATTTGGATACTACTTCAAGTCATAAACTCTGCCTCCAGCAGCATGTTCCTTCAGAGAATCACCGGTGTGTGCCATAAACACGGGAGGCTTTGCATCAGGCTTGATTCGGACAAGAATTCAGGGTGGCGGCTGCCAGTTGTACCCACTCTAGTGTGGCCCGCTGACAACAAAGCAGAGTTTAGTGTTTATGAAGACCCAGATGTCCTTCAAATATAGGGAATGGAAAGCCCTCCATAAGTTTGTTGGTTTGGCTCAAAAGGGCCTTAACACACCTCTCAACTGCCAAGCTTATCTATGCTCACTGATCAGCAGAACTAGGTTACGAATTAACCATCCTATTGTAGCCCAGGCAGTGCATTCACCTTTAGAGAAATCCAGCATTAACATCATTCTCACTTTAAAAGCAGATGTTGCAAAACACACAGATACTGATTGAGATGCATGCGTGAAAATCCATCTTTCACTGACGCGTGCACAACACACGAAACTGGAACAACACACAAACGTACAAAAAAGGACGTAAATACACCGGCACACCGGCAGAAGGGTCACCCTGCACACACAGATGGATGTACCCAGCAACATGCGTGGTAGAACAAACGTCACCTCTGCTTCCACATCGTCTCCTCCTCCCTGAGCTATTAGCCAAATACTGATTAGCTATCAAACCTCTACAGAGAGATCCACTCTTGTGCATGCTAACACAGAGCGGCTTTCCTCCCTTTTGCAAGAGTTAATGCTTGAGAGCAAACACAGAGAGTATCTTCTATGGACGGAACAGACACGTTAAGTCCCATAACTTCCGGGCAATCTAAATGATAAAGTGGTATTTCTGGGCTCCTTTTAGAAAACAGCAGAGAGAATTGATCATAAACTGGGTCAAGATAGGTCAGCATACCTCAGAGCAGATCAGATGGCCAGAGCATCCCAGGAGGAAACGCTCTCCTGGAAGGATTATTAGGGGCACATCTGTGCCATCAGATGACCGTACACAATACCCATCAGCTCACTAGGAGTTCAATATGGCATTTCCTTTCAAAATGTGCTTTGTGCCTGACAAGCACTGCAAGTCAATCAGCTGCAGCAGCAGCCAAGCCTGTAGTTGTGCTGGAAAAATGCCCGATGCGCTGCCCTACGGAACCCCCTCGATGGCCAGAAAGACAGAGCGGTGAGAAGTGGAGGTCTAGTATGAGAGTGCTTGTGATGCTTGTCAAAATACACAGCCAGGATTGAAGGGGGGACAACAACACGGCTTGTTTTGCCTTTTAGAATTCCCTTGTCTCTGACCTTTACAGCAGCACTGGAACCAGCTGAGCAGTTACTGCTCCCAGCTGCAGAGAGAAGAGCTTTTACACCATTGCACAATGCACGTGTGTTTGTGGGGGGGAGGTTAGGGCTGGAGAACAAAGAAGGAAATCTAGTGGCACCTAAATCAAACATTATGATCAATGAGGGAGTGGGAAGAGGACCTGGGGAGTGGGGACAACCTTACAACCTTTCCAGGATCAGACAGATGGCCAACATCCACATTATTACAAAACCAAAACAAAAACAAAAAATTCCATGAATGCAAACTAAGGCACCCTGGGAGGAGACTGTAAAAATCACATCATGATAGCTTAGACTTGTCTTTGTAATTGAGGGGCATTTCCACATGAAACAGTTCTAGCTATTTAATTGGATTTTGAGAACATTCTTGGGCAGATATTTTGTGAGTGCAAAACTGAGTAGTTCCAGCGCGTTTACACTGATTTATACCATGCAAGGTCTTTGCCTCTGTAAGAATTAAATATCTTATTGTAAAAATATCTTAGATCTTATCCAGACACAAATATCTTATTGCATCTGGCTTTCCCATATGACTGCATCTTTCCTGTACTAATGGAAACAACTGAGGAATTTACCAACCTTAAAAGCAACGTCTCCGATGCGGTACACAGAACAGCGTGCCACAATGCCACAGCAGCAGGCGGAACGGAGCTGATTGTGCCTGTTCTCTGCTGTCGCTTTTGAAAGGGAGCTGGGCCTTCTCTAATCATGACTATTTCATGCCTCAAATTCCCTGCTCCATACTTGCATGCAAGTTCCAAACCCATACACAAACCACAGAGACATTTCTGCTTTCTAGGAAACATCCTGCTGCAAAAACCTGCCGCTCTAACATGATATAACTATTAGAGTATGCATTCCAGATAGGCTGTAGTCACCACATACTAACCTAAGTATATAATTTTAGAGCTCTATTTTTCTGCTCAGTTTGAATCCAATTTCATTTATTTTGTTATGATTTTCCTTCTGGAAATACCTGAGCCTGCATTTCTGCTCTACAAATATCGGTGATCACTTGATCTGTGAGCACAAATAAATAGACATCTAAAAGAAAATTCTCAAACAGATACTCACAATGTCTTAGAAGTGTACGGAAACAAATTCACACCTATTAAACCGAAGGCTGTAGCTGAAAATTCAGCCTTTAGTTCTTAAAGGACAAGATGGGACAACGACGGGCAAACCTCCAAAAGGTCATAATTCTACTTTGCTTTCCATAAGCGTTGCCAAAGTCAAATGCTTCTCAAAAGTAATTGACCTTCTCAAGTCTGCAGAACTGGGAGAAAAATGTAAAAGAAACAAGCTACCTTGGAAAATTTTTGGCAATTCTTGTGTTTAGCTGAGCAGCAGGAAATATCATATGTCCAACCTTTCATATGTTATTTCAGCCCTTCCACTTCTGGTTAAATTTGGAACCAAAGAAATGAAGACTAGCAAAGTAGTATGTACACGTACTACTTTCTCTGTGCATTAGCCTATATATACTCGTGCACATGGGTTTGAGGGAGCAAATTGGGGCATTTAGAGCACTTGGCTTAAATTTGAATTTTGAGGAATGGTCTCCAGCTGGGGGTGGCTCAAATGAACTGAAATCCTGTCTCAGAACACTCATCACCTTCAACAGGTCTTTGGTCTATATTTTTTGTTTGCAACTCAGCCAAAGTCACAGGAATAGGTCATTTCAGCATATAGCCTGCACACCCTTCTGGTCTGCTGTTCTACCCTAAGACTGTGAGACAGACCACCCAGCAAGGAGGTGACAAGCAAAAGTCACCCCAGCCTTAGTTCCTTTCATTCACTTCTTTGTTTTTAAGAGATGTCTGCTGTGTTAGCTTCACACTCCTGACACTGTTGATGCTCAGGCTTCCAGAGGGAAACCATGATTTTGCTCCCCAAAGTTTGTATTCTAGAGCTAAATTCTTGGCTTCATTGAAGCCAACTACCTTCAGTGAGAAAAGATTTTAGTCCTGTTTTTCAGCTAGTTTTCACACTAGCACACTGGACTGTTTTGAAGGGGAAAAGTCAAGGCATTGCTCAGCACACTGTTCTGGTTAAAGGTGACAAAATCTAACCAAGATTAACATCATATGAAACTAACTCCGACAATTCAACTATAGTGATGCCGAGGAAAACCTAAAAGAGCTGGAAATATGGTGATTAGAATATCCTCCCAGTATCAAGGAGAATCCATAGAAATACTGGAAAAACAGAAGATTTGAAATTAGCATCCTAGTGCTACCTTGTGCTTTACGGTTGGATTCAATTATTTTTGCAGTTATAGCTGAAAACCCCAGAATGATCTGACATTAGAAGAACTTGAGACACTCACATGGGTGACAACTGAATTGACTCCTCTTTAAAGACCTTGCAATTGGGAAAACCACTGGATTTTACTTTGAAATTTCTGGTGCCAGGTATTCCGTTGTTCTAACCAGAAAGGTTTTTTTCAGTGATTGACTACTCTTCTCAAGGCTAAAATACTGTATTTTCTCGCTGTTCTGAAGTTGTTTAGTCTCCAAGTGCATCCACTGGATTTACTTATATCTTCCATTACTAGATTTCCAATCTCCAATTATCAGATTAATATTTCCCAAACATATACTTAAAGATCATGATGATCAAGTCACCTCTTAATCTTTTTGAGTCAAATACTTTAAGACTTGTCACAAATCATATAATTATTGTCATGGCTAATTTTTTCCCTCCAAACCCTCTGTCATACAACATGCTTCTGAAACTGTAGACACCAGAACCAGAAAAAGTACTTCAGCAGCAGCTACTCCAGTGTCAGGACAAGGATAACACGACCTCCCCAGTCCTCTTCAATGCTTCCTTGTTTACATAGCCAATGATGACTCTAAACCTTTGGCCACAGCAACACATTGGCAGCTCACATTTACACACTTTATCTATTCCAACAGGCAGTTACTCCTACACATGCAGATCCAGGTGAAAGACCCTTCCCCCACCACCCATCTATTATGTATGACTTGCCGCCTGGCCTGTCTTTCTATATGTATGACTTCACATTTGGCTTTATTCTAATGCATGCTGTTTGCATGTTCTCAGTTTTTGAAAACACCCAAATGAGAGTCCTGTTTTGGTCATTGTTTACCACTCCCTAACTCTGCAACATCTGCAAATTTTATCAGCACTGATTTTATGTTTTCTTGCAGGTTGTTGACATAAAATATTAACTAGTAAAAAGCCAAGATTGCATTGTGCTGAATAGGAGGGAATGTGGCCAGAGTCACACTCTTCAGACAACAGCTCTATTTTTCAGTAGGGGAAAATAAATACCTGTGATACTCATGAATATGAGCTTACACAAGTCAAGAGAAAAAAGATGGGACAAATAGATAAGGAGGAGATTGGCAAGATATGCCTCTGTCATTCTCTTCTCTTTGGCATTCCACAATCTCAGTCTTCTCTTCATAGCGGTGAAGCACTGCAGGGACCTAGCACAGCCCTGGGCAATGGGAATTCTGGGATGAGCATTCCTTCTTTTTGGTACAATGGAGTGGCATTTACAATTTACAGCATCATACATGATCAAAGTACTGCTCTGATGATATTACCTCATCCTTACAAAGAGCACCTGAGAGCTGCTGAGAACCATTATCCCACCTTCACAAATGAGGGCAGAGCTGGAGACACCTCAGAGCAGTTGCAAAGTAACAACTAAAACTCCAGAACAACCTGTGCACCTCCAACCACTACACCATAAAATAAGCAGCTTGAACTGGCAGAAGAGGGAGCTGGCTTCTCTCACACAGCGGTTTCATCACTGCTGAAACAAACACCCTTTCTTTCTCCAAAGCTTCTAATTTATCACTGAAGGAAATCTCTGCTCTCTTCCCAAAACCACCAGCCAAAAAGAAACCTCTACCCTTTGCAACTGCCTCTGTTTTCCTTTCTGCCAACTAGTCTCTGTCTCTCCTTTCCTTACAGAACATCTTGTTGCAATGCCCTTCTATAGTAATTTTCACGTAAAAACCCGTGCCTTGTCAAGCTTGCCCTGTCACCAGTGTTTGACAAGTGTCAGAGAAACCCCATAAAAGCCAAGCTGCGAGTTTGTCGGTGCAAAGGACACCATGTGTTGAACACATTGACAGTTCTCAATAAATAACATCCCTGCAGAACAGCTGGCTGGATTGCTTGGGTTTGGAAGAATGTTGGCCACATTGCCTACTTACGTGCATCATCCTCAATGATGCACAGAAGATTCTGTGCATGGGGAGCGGAAATACATCACTTCCAGAAGATACCAAAGTAAATTAAAAAAAAAAAAAAGTATCAGAACACAAGTTTAGATCCTGACTCAAGGATTATAGCCAATTTCAGATGTACAGATGTGCAATAGTGTTGCTTTCTTGATGTAGGTGTAAGAGATGGTCTTTCTGAGGGAAGGGAGAGGCAGGACATGGTAGGATGGTAGGAAGAGCTATCCTAATCCTGTTTCCTTCTTCCCTCTCTCTTACGAAATACATAGCTCCCATTTCATTTAGTGCCTTCTTGTTTGCCAAAACACTTTGGCCTTCACAGCGTTAAGACAAAACACATGGCTGGGGCAGCAAGGCCATTGCTTTTCTACCTCTGCCATCAGTGTTTGAAGCAGAGGGAAGAGTTTAGTGCAGTGCTCAGCCTTCTAACACTGCAAGGTGCCTTCCTCCATGAGTACAAGTGCTCCTGGCCCACCGTTGATGCCAAACTCCAACCCTTTAGAAACCTTTAGAGAAGAAACACAGACCACTGGCAGTACCATCTTGCCTCTGTGTGATGCAGCTGCTGTTGCTTCCCTCTCTGGCCTGTTCCATGGAGCCTGCAGGCATTTGGGTACAACCATTTCCCAGTAAAACTGGTGCTATGATGATGTTTAAAACAAAATAAAACAAACCCCTAGCATTAAAGCGTATAGCTGAAGACCACCCCTGTTTGAGCATTGCCTCTGGTGAGACATAGAATGTAAACAGTCTGTTTGATTAAGCCATCTCTAGCAAGAGGACTTTGGGGAATTCCAGTCTTTCCCAGAGCAAAGAGCAGAATATACTCTGCTCTTCATTAATTCAGAGCTCTTCAAAGGGCAAGAATGATTCGCTCAACTTTCCTCCTAGGAGAAACTGTTGATAGTTATCCTGGAATTCTTGGAGGATATTCACCAGTATAAATCAGGTCCATTTCCACCACCACCCTGCCCCCTTCTTTATTTATTCTCTTCACAGGCAAAGTGATTGTGCAACCACTGATAAACTCTGTCCGTGCTGCAATACAAAATGTTCACTTCTGATTGTCTTCCTCCCCATTGGGGTGGGAGGTGAAGAGACCATACTGGAATAGTCTTATAGATAAGACAGAAAATATTTGTACAATAAGAGAAACTGCTTTTTCAACAAAAAGCAACAGATAAGCTATTTTAAACCATCACAGTTTAAGGTATGGAGGTTCTGCCAGCAGCAGACACCTTTGGTAATACATCTAAAACTTCAAGGCTCTTGCATCTAAAAGTGGGACTACAGCTTTCACATCTATTATGTCTGCAAAAACTCCCTTATTCCTCCAAAGATGCTGCTTATGGAAGAGGGAGAGCCTGGACAGTGACATGAGCACTGCATTAATAACACACCTCTGCACAAGTGAGGAACCACAGTCCTGACCAGTGCTGCTTCCCTCATTCCCAGAACTTTTCTTTATCTAGTGATTCTCCCACACATTTTGAGTTAGCAGAAAGACTTTTTAGAGGATCCCAGTTTCTCCTGGAAGGAACTCACCTCCTGGCTAAGGCCACCAAGATGTAGTACTAAAAGGCACAACCCAGGGGCAGTCACAAGAAAATGGATTTTTTTCTTGGGTTCCCGCTGTGCTGCAAGGGGCTTGGGGGACCTCTTAAATTGGAGCAATTTAAAGCATTTTGCTTTTTCCAGCTGACAGCACATGGCGATCTGTCCCTTGCTCTAAGCTCATGGTGGCTACATAGTCCTGTGTTATCTGCCTGCTTGGGTCCTGCTCACTCCTACCTCCTTAAGCTGGTAGTTCTGTGAGAGTGATGTGCAACGCCAGATGTATCAGCCTTGTGCTCACACTACAGCAGGACAATTATACTTTGGGCTATTTTAGTCCTTTTACAGCCTTTGCGCAACTCAAGAGCAACAGTTTTGCCAGGAGCCAGAATCTAGATTTCAGTGTTTGAAAAAACATAGACAAAATCAGTGGATATATTAAGAAGAAATTTTACAAGTTCATTGATGCTAGCCTCCCTGCTTGGGTTCCCAAATACTGTCCGTGCTGATTTTATAATTTTACTCCCTCTTTTTTCATACTTTCCATGACGAAGGGAAGAGAAAGACGCATAGTTAGACAGGCAGACATCTCACCAAAGAAACTCCTACAAGCAGATGCAGAGTAGGAAACATCCAGCAACCCTGCTGGCTCCAGCCCACAGCATGGACCTGAGCGTATCGTTGATTTTCATTAAGTAACATTTCTTCCTGTGAACTTCCTCTGAGGGTGTTTGTTTATAAACAGAGGAGGGGATATTATTGCTGGAGATGGGACCGTATAGGAGGGGGTGAAGGAGTTTAGGGCCACAAGACCGGAGAGTAGAGTTCAGAATTGTTGCTGGAAACACAAACACTGTAAAACTGGTGTATCGCCTAATTTCACAGTCCACAGGGATTACGATAGGTATATGCAGAAAATGCTCCAAAAAGTATAAACAACCCCACATTGTACAAATGTTTCCCACTGCATCACCATAACCATTACACACCCAAATTAAACTATCAACAGCGGTGACGGTGGTTGGAGGTTGTTCTCCATGACATCCACTTCTCAGTTTGTTCATTTTCCCCATTGCATGCGCTCTGTCTCTGCCCCAAATTCTACACGTTCATTGGTCTGGAGCAGTCCCCCTGATTTCCTCTCCAAAGGAGTTACTCTAGGTTTACATTGGTGTGTTCAACAGCAGAATCTGGCTTGTACTTCTCACCCTTCCCTCTGCCAAGTACATGTTTCAAAATCATGTGCGTAATGCATTTAGTTAACATTTGCTTTTTCTCCCAGTACTCCTTTTCTCCCTGAACATCTCCATTCATGAGCTACAGCACAGGAGGCTTCCAATTCTTGTCTAGTTTATGCTGAAAATAATTCCCATTAAATTATCACTGGTGAAAGGTGCTGTTTTGACCTCAGAGAGGCTGCTCTGTTTATCCACAAGACGGAAGCAATGTAAGACAGTAGTAATGCAAGCTCCAGATTTCAACCTCAGTACCTCAGACTTTACAAGCACAGATGCTGCTGAATTCAGAACAAAACCGCGTGGACTGCATGATGTACAGCCTCCCTGTTGACGCTCCCGAGAGAAACACTGGTTGTTTAGCCATAAGGAGGTGCGCTATATTA
>JAVJGJ010000062.1:10662722-10685843 GCA_035590215.1 Microhierax caerulescens | reverse complement strand
GAGCGAATGCAGAGGGAAAGGACCCAAATTCACGATAGGCTCATAAAATTTAAATAAGAAAAGTGCAATATTCCTCATTATTGTTCAGCTCAGACAGCTTAGACTGGTAGCTGCTTTGAGTACTAAATGATTTTATAGGGCTATTTGACCTTACAATCATTTGTGTTACACTTGCCGTTTCTAAGTGGAGACAAAAATACTCAACACATCCTCTAGCTGCAGTGCTAGTCCCAGCCCTAGCTGAGTGTCGAGGGGTTGGGAACTTTATAAACTCATTTGATTCATTTGAGGTTTCACAATAGCCAAAATTTCCTTTATAGCTTTTTGGAAACCACATGCTAACATTGCATCTAAAAAGGTAACAGTGAAGTCCACTAAAAAGCTAATAAAACTAAGGAAATCTTACAGGGATCTTAGATATGTGTTTCTTTGCAGCCACACACCAGACACATACATTTCTTTTCATACATACATCAAGCTACTTTCAAATGCTCTATTTACACTTTTCCAACCTGAAAATTAGGTGAAAACCCACTGTAAGAGCTCTCTCTCCTATCTGCATCTTGATCTGTACACACAGAAATAAAGAAACTACCCAGGATACTGCCATTTCCCCATGCAAAAGTTTACATAACTTTTTCTGCGAGCATCTACTTTCAGCCAGTTTGCTGAGCTCCGGTATTTCACCAAATATATATAATGATAAACGCACCCGAGCGTGTTTACACATGCACTCGCACACAGATGTACGTTGCAAGGCACACACACAGATTTAAATGTACACACACGTAAACTATACACACGCACGCCTACAGCTGGCTGCTCTGCCGGCTCCCGAAACGTAAAAGGGATGCTGCAGCCACAGGCACGACCAACTACCTACCTGCAATGACAGCCGGAGATCTCTGTCCTCCTTCAGCTTTCAGCCACACTTGCAAAGTGAAGGCATCTCGGGGCAGCTCAATATCTGCCTTCAGCCGCAGCTGATCACCTTGTCCACTGAAATAGAGCGCCCTGCTCGGGGTAAGGGACTCCTCTTCGTCCTTTACCTCCCGCTGTTGCCTCCTGCGGGGGACATGCCCAGGCTCCAGCCCAGCAGTGGAGCGCCTTCCTCGGGCTAACCTGGTGGCACAGGTGCCCGGGGCCGTGTAGCGGAGCTGGCGGCTGTGCCTGGTGTCCCTCCTCGCCCTGCGGGAGCGCTCGTCCATCCCACATTCGGGTCCACTGGCTAGGGCTGTACAGAGAAGCGCAAGAGGCAGCAGCAAACTCCAGAGCTGCATTTCCAATCTTCCCCCCCCTTCTCCCCTGCAAATCCTCCCGATCTGCCAGCTTTGGGCTCCTCCTTGCCTTGACTTTCTTCTCTTGTTCACCCTTCTTGGTATTTGCTCTTTTTATAACCCTTCTCAGTTGCTTTTTCTTTTCTTTTTTTCTTTTTCTTTCTTTCTTTTTCCTGCTTATAGATTTTTTTCCCCCCTTAAAACAAATAAAAACAAAATAAATCAAAACTCCTTCTTGGTGGCAATGTATTTCTCTGTTCTTCCTCCACTATCTGTCTTCTTCTCCTCTATTCCTCCACAGCTGGAATTCCTCTCCCTCTTCTTTTCTCTGCTGGATTTTCTTCCCTTTATTTCTTTTTTTCTTCTTAAAAAAAACACACACACACACTCACACACACACACACCAAAACAAAAAAAAAACAAAACAACCCCCCCAGCTTTCTCCAAGACTTAGACCCACTGATTTCCCTCCCCCCAAATGATGCTATAATCTATTTATTTTTTTGGCCTCCTTTATAACATAAGCCACAACCCCCTCCTTCCCCCCAACCTCCCCCCCTCCCTTCTTCTCCACAAAATGAAAGAAAAGAGAAAAAGCCCCTCAGAAGATGAGTAAACAAGAATATGCTAATCTACTCTAGGGTGCTCCACCTTCCCAATTGAATGATTCCCATTAAAACTGCAGGGATCATGACTAATCAATCAGCTTGAAGGAACAGATAGCTCCAGAGGTTCAAACACTTTTGCTGTTTTCTTTTTCCCCCCTTCTTTTCCTCTATTCCTCTTTCCTCCTATCACTTTCCCCCTTCCTCTTATTTATATTTTAAAGAAGACAATCAAGATGAATGGATCAATGTGACAAAAATCCTGCACCCTCCTTTTTGCAATCTCCCCAGCTTTCTTTCCCAGTCCAGTCCAAAGCACACATTCCTATTTTTTTTTTCTTGGCTAAAGAGAAAGCTATTTCTCCTCTCAGACTCCCCGTTGCACTTTGCTGGTAAACCTTATGCTCCTCTGCAGCACATAAAGAGTCTTGAAACTTGAGTCTCAGATATTTTTTTTTAATTGCTTTCTTTCTTTCTTTCTCTCTTTTTCACTTTTTCTCCCTCTCTTTTCCTAATTCTTTCTTTTCCTCTTATTATTTTCTTAAAGTTATGCAATCAGCCAGGCTCCCCCTTTTGTGGTCCCCCTCAGTGCAGTTGTGTGCAGCTAATCCAAATGTTGCATCAAAGGTCCCCATCGAATCATCAGGAGCTAAAAGGAGAGAAGCTTTTTGAAGAGCATTTGCCTTCCAGAAGCTGTAGCAACAGAGCAGGATTTGGCTTTTGAATGCTCCAAAGACTCCTGTTTTTTAAAAAAATAATAATAATAAATAAAAAAAAATACTAATTTTATTGGTGGATTGAGTCAAAAATTCCTCTCTCAATATTGCTAATTTTTTGGTCTAAGCAATTCAGCTCCCCTGGTTTCCTTGGCTTAGTTGTAGCCACAGGTAAGGTTCTGGCTGCTTGCTGGTTTGTAGATCTCTGTTTCTGAGCTGGGACGTTTCTTTTTTTTCTCCTTTTTTTTTTTTATAATATTTTTTTTTTCACTCTTGAAAGATCTCAAAAGCTCCCCCTGATGGCAACAAAAAGGATTTTACTAAGTACTTAATAAGTGGAAATGACTTAGCAGTAGCACACTCTGAATCTACCGGCCACTATTCCACTCAGAAGCGCAGCAGAACCAAGTTAAATCACACCAAATTCAGTCACAAACCCAGTAACCCACAACATCCTCTTTATCTCAAACCCAATGAGTGTCACAGCTGACTTTCCTATAAACTTTTGACAGCAATCACACAAGAGTGTTTCCCTGGAACTGTAAGCTTTTTGCTTTTGCAGGTTACTGTATTAGTATGTGCTTGTTATGACTATTTGCACTTAAAATATACATGATACAATTAATGAAAGTAAATTTTTCAATGAGGGAGAGTTGATGTATGCTTGAAAGGCTTTTGAGAGATAGTTGTTTTCAGTTTCTAACTAATTTACAAACACTCAAGGATGTACAATTGGAATTTTCAGAGATGGACATATCCATAAAGTCCCACCAGAATTCAACAGTACTTACAGCTGACCAGCCCCTCTCTGACCATACAGACCTTCCCTACGCAACAGCTCTGCTTACAAGGCAGACACAAAATACTGGCAACATCTACAAAGTTTGTAATAGAAGACCTCAAGGCAATTAAGTTTCCTCAACAACCAAGAGGAAATTGTTAGCTAGGAAGCAAACTATTCCACGGTACACACTGCCATAAATGTCCCAAAGAACTCCGAGAGATGCAAAAGAAGATATTTATGCATGTGTGCCTGCTTGGCAGGAACAATTTAAGATCAGAGACAAAGTACTGCACTTTACTATTTTAATTTACACACAGAGGAGAGTGAAAATCAAACAAAAAAAAAATCAAAAATTAGAAATGAACTTTTTCAGCTTCAAATAAGAGCTAAACCAGGAAAAGTGGAGCTGCTGGGGACACTGCTTTCTCCACCTGACAACTCTTTCAATGTCCCCAGGAACTTTGCCCGTACCAAGTCTGAAAGAACAGGCTTCTTTAACGAAATGCAGGTTCCAGTTTTTCCAGAGGAAAAAGCTAATTCTGTGAAATCATGTTTCTTAGGGACGTTATGATTTGGTTGAAATCATGAAAGACAGTTATGGAAACATCAATTTGATGGTACTACACCATTTCACTTTGAATGTCTTTGACCTTCTATTTCGTACAGTAGCACCAGCAAAGTCTCACTGTGACCAAACACAACACTTCAATGTATCCGACTGTAGCTCCAGTCACAATTCTGGGGTACTCTTGTTACAAAAAGGCCAAAGCTCAGCTTTCTGTACTCACGGAAGGCAGAAGAAAGTATGAAAATATGGAATTTACCTCTAGTGCATGAGTTACATGTTCCATCATTTTTAAGACATAGTAAAAACAAAGAAAGTGTGATACCCAAACTCTTGAGTCCTGAGTGATAAAGAACAGAGTGGAAGAGATGTGGGTTTAGGAATGTGAGTAAATCTGGGATTCCTTAAGCCTGTGGGTCAGCTCTAACTTCCCTGACAACAGATGAAATTCTACCCTGCACAGATGGACATTTATTCTCTGCTTAAGCCAGTACTTAAGTGATGTACAGGCCTTCTGGCAGAGGGGCTTCTACCCAAGGAGAATAATCCTACTGTTGAACTTGAGTGGAGTATTCTCCTAAGTAAAGGGAGCAGGATATTGTCCTCCATCTAGAGGTATTTTCACAAGAAAAAGGAAAAAAGCACCAAACCCTAGATACACATACAGAGACAAGAATTAAAATAGATATTTATGATATCATGCCAAAAAAATAGCATTGAGCTAAATGCTGTATGCAGTCATTATAAGCAGAAATACTCAGCAGGAATCTTAGCTGAAGCTGCCAATAACTCCCAGGTTCAAGACTAGAGCTGAGTGAATAAATCATAACAAATAATGGTTTTGTCAAATTTTGACTTTTTTTTCTCTTATTTGCGAGCAGACTGCAAACCCTCTCAAATATGTTAGAAATTATATGCCCATTTCTTCTTCATATTTAGTATTTCTCTAAGGCAAATTAGCACACAATTTAGTGTAATGTACACATTTTTCACATTTGTTCTGTGTTAATTAGGCAAGGAAGTCACACAGCATTATTTTTGGCTCCCTGAGGGTCAGGTTTAATCACTCATGCTATAGTAAAATTACTAATTTTACATACGATGGGAGGTTCTACTGCTTGAAACTCTCCTTGTGAAAAGCAGTGTTGGCTCTTCAAATTACTCACATGAAGGTCAATTAAAAACAATGTTTCTTGAAAGTCGAGCTGAAAAGTCTGCCAGTTACAGCCTAATTGAGGCCCTGCTACTTTGGTCAAGTATTTGTAGATATTTGTCCTCACTGCGCACAAATCCATCCAGCACAGCAGAGGTTCGCACGGGTTTTACCCGGCACAGATACCCCAGCCAGGTCTCTGAACTTGGCTTGGGTTGAGGAGTGCTGAAACGCAACCCAACAGCTACTCTGTTCAGAATCAAGCAGGGCCCAGACACCAGATTTTAATGCAACGTGTTGGATACAGGGAATATTTTATGCAATCAAGAATGGTATGATAGGAATCACGCTGCCTCTACAGAATAGCAAGGAACAAAACCCAAAGAGCTGAGAATAGCTTCAAAGAAACAGGGATTTGGGAATTCTGGGTTGCAAATCCCATGAAGTCCAGCACCTTTTAGGAGATAGATAAAGCCACTTGTTTGGTGTCATGACAGTGAGACAGGGGTTGCATTAGGTGGAATGTGGCTACAGCTCTTCATGAGTCCAAGAAAACGCAGAAATGCTAACAAATGAAAAACCAACAATAAAAAAATGTCAAACGTTCTGTCTTGGAAAAGATGGAACCAAAGACCTAATTTGGACTCAGTATAAATTCACCAGTTTTTAAACTCTTTTCTTTATCTGTCCTTCCTCCTCCTATTTTAAAAAGGACAAATGATTAAAACTCTACGTGCTACCTTTAATGTCACACTCCATAGTAAGAACAATCCTGATTTTAAGGGTTCATTATAACTATTGCCTGCACACGCATGATTCCATACAACTATGCAAGCTCAAGTAGAAATCAGAACACCAGCACTACATTGCCTTTATTAGCGTGTAAAAGACTCTTCTACTTCTGGTCCCCCAGTTGTCCCATACGTCCCATATGTAAAATACACACTATGTTAATTTACATCAATAAAACAGCTTTATGTCAATTTGAAGTATACCATTTAATCGAGAAAAGTTTACTGAATGATTAAGAGGTGCAATAAATGACAATCAAGACTAAACATGTACTTGATGACTTTATGAATGTATCAGTAATTTTATAAGGTAATTTGCAGTCAATGGCTATAAATTCCTATTTAAACCTGGCATACCACTCTTTTTTTGCCCTGCAGAGAGCTGTATTTCCTAACAATACCGATGCCTGTTTGCCCGGAATTTGGTTACTTTATCCTTCAAATTTCCCTCATGAAATATCGTATTTCCAGAAAAGTTACATATTCTTTGTATTTTTTTCACCACATTCTTGAAATACATTCTTGGGGGTGGGTCAATAATCTCTATCCTACAACACTGTGGTGAGAGCAAAAAGACACGGTAGATGATGTAAGCAGTGAGGCACATTCTTCCTCTTCAATTAAACCATGTAAATGCCAATTAATTCAGTGGGTCCATTTTAATTTGGACTGTATACTGTAATTCTGAGTGTTTGGGATGGTCTGCCCAGATGAAATCCTTGCTCAGGCGTGAAGAGGAGAACAACCACAGACCTCACCTATGTGGTGCCCAGTCACCACTCCAAGGCCACATCCCTGGGACCCAAGACACACATGTGAGGATGCACAAGGCTTCTGTGAGCAGTCCTAGTAGGTCTGGTGGGGTGACTTTGGGACCAGGCCCTTTACCTTGCTGCTACAGGGCCACATCCTGATGCAGGAGAGCACCACACAGGCAAAGGAGGCAGGTTCCTAAATCAGCAGACTGATGGGGGCAGCAAAATCACAGCCTAAAGCAAAAGATACTGAGAGGAGGATGGACCTCCTGGGTATTAGCAAGTGCCCACAGCACCATGCCCAGTCAGCCCACATCACTGGGGCATCCCTTGTGAACCCTTGGCAAGGGCGAGCTCCCAGTGCCCTCCCCAGCCCTCCTGGCATTGCCCCTATATCTAAAGCCCTGCTTGAAGCCCCCTGCCCCTCTTGCATGCATTTAAAGCCCCAACAAGAACAAAAAAACTCTTTGCCTCACTTTCCCTTCTCATTTAAAGAGGTTAACCTAATGTCTATTTTAAAAGCCTGTTCACCCAGAGATTTAAGAACCTCAGATGAAATCCGGGATGGCGAGACCCAGAACTGCAGAACACTGTTTTTATCACCTCTGCACTGTTTGCCCAATGAGAAATTTCTGAGGGGCCGTGAGGAGGGGATACCAAATGCTGCTCTTGAAAAAACAGGTAAAACCCAGGAGAGTGCAGGAGGAGATACCCTGATTTTCCAGAATGTGAGATGTATTATGTCATTCCCAAACCATCTCAACCAAATGTTATAATGCTCTCCAGTATTTATGGGGTTGGGTCAAATGCTGGGGAAAGACAATTGGACCTGGCTAGGAAGAAAATGGGAACAAAAGAAGCAGTCAGCTGACCAGGAAGGGAAAAACTCCTTGTGATTTGCATCGTCTAGGGATTTGTGAATACCGCTAGTTGGCTTATGACCTGCAGGAGGAAGACTGCACAGGGCCATTGTTTTATTCACCCCCGAGCATTTTTGGTTTGTTTGGGCTGCTTTGCTGCAGTCTGCAAATCAAGAGAGCTGTCTCCATGACAGGACCCACAAGCCCACCATGACATCTGCTGGGGCCGCCTCAAATCCATCTCTGGGATGCACAGGAATCCTCAGGTCCCCAGAACAACCAAGATCAAATCAGGAGGGTGATGGCAGAGAAGGAAAGACCATTTCACTGAAAGACTTAGCAGACAGCACCTGACGGTCAAATAACTCTAAAAAAAGAAAAGATAGGGGCTTGCTTTTTACACAGGAATCCCCTGCCTTTGTAAACCTATGGTACCTTAGCAGATGTGTTCCACCCAAAGGGGAATGCATCCACAACACAAAATACACCACTGCAGTTGCTGTTAATCAGTCACTGCCCCACCGCAAGTCTCAGCCCAGAGGTCAAGGACTGGGTGAGCTCTGGAGCCTAAATTATCCTCTTAGACATAGTAATGTTTCCCCCACAAGATAAATAACATGCATGGGTGCAGAGAGGGGAGGGGGCCCTTGGAAAGGCACATGAGGCCTCTGCTAGTTGGGTACCTGTGCAGAAGATACATGGGAGGTCATCAGTCTTCCAGTGCTCCGCTCTGACATCTTCCTTTAGCCATACATCACTTTTAAAACTTTAAAGAGAGAGAGGTCATGATCAGCTGTCCTGAAGGAGGAAGGCAGCAGAAGCAGCGGGCGGCTCGCAAGCCCCACATGTCAGGGTGGGCTCCCTTGGGCAGGGTGGCATTGACCACTGCAGGAGAGGTGGGTCCAGGAGATAGGGATGGAGAAGAGGGCTTTGCTTGCTGCTCTCTCAGCTCCCCCAAAGTGTAGCCAGCACACTGTGGTACTATATCAGAAGAGCCCACAGAAGCTGCTCTGAAAAAGTCTGATGCTGGCATGTAAGTATGCATGGGGAGAGGTGAGGAGCAGGACTCAGACAAATGGATGGAAATACATGGCTCAGGAATAATCTAGAAAATTCAAACCTAGCAGGCTATGTTTCGGGATTCACAGGCATCATCTACAAGAAAGTTTAACGTACCCAAATATTTTTCCTAAACTCAATTTCTGCTCCATGCCAGTACTAAGAGGATTAACAAAATAAACCTGTCCTGTCTTGCTATTGAAGAGGATAATCAAGGAAATGATAAGCAAATTGATCAAGAGAAAGACATTCGGTGTTATTCTGCAGCAGGAAAGCCAAAAGACAGAATTCAGAGGAAAAGCTTCTCTCTGCATTTGAGAGCTATTTCCAGTGAAATGGGATTTCCCCTTTCTGCTTTCATTTGAATGGCATTTGAAAAACACAGCTGCAGAGTCCCATACACACAAGGTACAGAGCCAAGCAGGGAACCCTCCCAGCCAGGCCGTCACAGCCTTCAGCAGCGGCTCTGCATTTAGCACTTTGTCCTGGCTTTACAGCACACAGAGCCCAGGTCCTTGATTCAAACGCTCCCGAGCTTCAACAGGCACCTTGATCCTCAGCTGGACTTGGGTTCCTGAGCTCACCCATAAATCAGCAGCCAAAGGCCCCAGGCTGGCACAGGAGGCCATGTCAGTGCAAACGCAACGCACCTGGCATCTGAGCCACCCTCTGCCCTGCTGTGGATTTTATCTTCACCCCAAAGTTCAGAGCAATGCAGGATCTGGCATCGCAGAGCAAGGTAATTACCTGCCTGCCTGGAAGACAGATCTAGTCTTTTCAGTCATGCACTTAGCTTCAGAATTCGAAAAATCTCATAACTTTTTCTCATGCTCTTGCACCTGAAGCAAGCTCCAGAGTCCTCCCTTCCTCATCCCAGCCCCACTACCAAGTTTCCCCATCCTTCCACCCACCTTGCAAGCTGGCTGTTCTTCTTCCTGTGCCCCCCAATACTCTGCCCCCAGAATCCACAGATATTAATTGATTTGTCAAAAGAAAGTTCAGGCAAGGATGTATTAAATCAAAACATTCCACTCATACCTTCCAGGCTTCTCCATGAAACTGAAATTCCTCAAATACAGTAAAAAAACCAAAACAAGACAAAACAAAACGGAGAGGGAAAGAACAGAAAGAGTGGAAATAGAAACCAGACAGATGAAAAGCAGAAAGAAAAAGAAAACCAACAACCAAGCACAAATAAATTGGACGACAGCCCTCACTAAAAGCTGCAGGTTGTGGTGTTTTTGGTGGTTTTTTTTTGGTTAAGAATTTGGCATCATTGGCTTTCTGTGATATGTCACTGCATGAAATAAATACAACATAGCAAGCATTATAGGAAACAATTGCCATATGTGAGGGTGGTGGCAGCCTGCACTTTCCCCGCCACCCCCTATTGCTTTTGTCTGCACTAAAGCTGCATTTAAACTAGCGAAATCCATCTCTATCTGCCTTAATGTATAAATACATTTTAAACCAAGACCAACCACTGGCTATACTTGTATGGCAACTCTCAATCGAAATGTCTAAGCAGGGTTTTGACTATATCCCCAGCTCATTGTTAATGCATTTAACAGGATTTTCAAAAATTCCCTTTGCTCTTTAAGGTGATACCCAGTTCTCCAGTGAAATGCAGCAGATCTCTCTGAGGCAGTACAGCTCGCTGCTGAGTGTCAAACCCTGTTTGCCCACTAGTATAGAAAAACAGAAAATATCATATGGACAGGTATAAAAGCTGCAGAGAACTAGATCTGAGAAAACTATATCCTTGTTTGCATTGGAGGATATTTCACATATGCTAGTTTTAAAACTGCACAAGTACATCTGTGCACAGAATTGGCCACACTAAATGGCCTGGGATTGTTGAAATGGCAGCTCAGATACAGTGCTAAGGAAGGTAATTAAACTGGTGAGTACGTGAGTGACCTGGTTAAGAATCTCAAGAAAACAGAAAATTCCTCAGGAGGCAAAAAATGGAATTGAAATATCAAAATTTATCCTGTAGCAAAAAATAGCCTCCTTTCATTCCTTTGCCACCAATGCTTTAAAAAAAGAACAAGGAAAAAGAAAAGTGCACAAAATAATACATGAAAACATTCTCCAAAACTAAATAGGCATAGAAGCACAAAGCCCTCTATATAGTCAATACTATTTTTAGAAAACATTTGAACCCACAGACTTCAAAATTAATTCTCTAAAGTACATTTCTATAACACAATACAAATCTCACTAAATTACACAGTTTGCAATATTTATACAAGAAGGTACCCTTTGCTATTAAATGCTATAGGACCTGCCCAGAAAGGTTAGCAACTCTTTCTAGGATACCAAAATCTTTTCAGTTCAGTTCATCACTAAAAAAAAAGTTGGACTGATTTTGATTTGATCAAACTTCAGTTGTTGTCAGAATAGTTTACTGAACACTTACTATGAAAAATAGGGAGGGTGTTTGTTCACAAATGAAATCAACTTTCTTAGGAGTATTCATAATGTTTCAGCCCTTAAAATGTCATGTGCTCCAAAACAGTACATGCTTTGTGGTAAATAATGTATTGCCAACTTTAATAGGAAAAGCTGTATGTGGAATTTACAGCAATTACTTTGTGGGTAATGCAGGCAGCTTTCTCACTAAAGGTGACTGGGGTGATGAGCCCCATTGCATAGGATGGGGAAAATCAGCCAAAATCAAGAGCTAGACAGGTATATTGGTGCCTACATTTCCAATTATGTCAATGGAAGTGAAGGATTTACATAGGAGTTGATGTTCACATGTTTAACTGCTAACTTTGTACCAGGTTGCAGTGATAGCTGTTCTTTTTCCAGCCTTGTCAAGTATGGCCAGGATTATCAAGTCAACCTGATCCTTTTTGATTGCCTTCTATGACCTGATTTTTTTGGAGGACATCATGACCCTTCACTCCTCAAAACCTCACCTAGAATCCACCTCAAAGTACCAAGGGATAGCAGAGGGACCGGGCCAGGGGTGCAGCAGACAAAAACATGTGCTGACACTCACTATACATGTTCAAGCCTTCGTTCTTCTATGTTTAGCATCTTTTGCCAACACTAAATTCACAAAGACTGCCATCAGAAAAATGCAGCTGGAAAATTAGAAAGATTATCAGACTCAAGAACCAGTACTTTAAACCGCATCCTATATTGGGTTTTTGTTTCCTCATTCCACTAACTTACTTTTACTAAGGCTGATTATAACAATGGCATGAAACTAAGTGAGAGAGAGGAAAGGGGGGCAGGGGGGAGGAAGAAAAACACTCTTTGTTTGTTTAGATTGGGTCACATTGTGAATTTAGGTTTCATTTTTCTCTTAATTTTGTGCAAAGATTGGCCTTAAGAAGAAACACATTTCTGGAATTGGGAACCTACACCATGGTACAGCTTTCAAGACACCATGCCAAAGTGTCTCTTTAATTATTTTTTAGATGAATTTTCCTTGTTCTGAGCTAATGGGTAACAGACCATGTCACAAAAATATTCCACATCCCTATTTATTCAGCAGAAGAGAGCTTTTTCTAAGTTTTCAAGGGGTTTTAAAAACTATAGGCAGAGAGTCCTCAGAACCAGTGCCTACAGGCTGTAGGCATCTAGTTCTGGTTCAGTGGAGGCACATTCAGCCAAGGACTTCCAGTTTCAGCTGCAATTTAAGATTAAACTCAGGATGCTCATGAGGCAACAGACCATTTTGCTTTCCTCTGTTCCCTCTCTGCCTTCACAACCCAGAGTAAAACCATAAAAGAGCTCCCAGAAACTACAGGTATAGCTTCAACAACTGTTTAAATTTTACAAAATAAACCTGCTTAAGCAATTAAGATGTTTTTGATGTTTAGGATTACTGAATGCATGAAAATTAATAGATACCCCTGAGTCATCTTCAGCCAGAAAAGCCATAAGACACCCTGGAACGAACCATTTTCAGCTCTAAAAGGCACTGAGGTCCGTGGCAGGAGTCGCTGTGGGAAGCTCTCAGCCCCTCCAGGTTCAGCTTTACTCTTCAGGAGCCACTGCCAGGGCAACGTGCTGGCTTGGGGCACCTCAGGCGAGTTTGACGGCTGAAACTGGTGTAGGACGCTGATGCTGGGGAGAGGGCAGCTGCCCAATGCCTCAGCCAGCCTGGCTCTGGGGGCCCGGGTGGGATCCTTTTTCTGGAGGAAATCACACTTTTCTGTAACATTAGTCCTTCCCAAAAGGGCTGCTGAAGCCAGCCTGCTTTTTGTTCTCAATAATCACTTTACCAATATTTCAAAGGCATTATGTAACTGAAACAGTGTAAAGTTATTGCTACCGACATTGTCAATAAATCATTAACATTTCTTAACAGGAACAGCACAACTGTTCATGTCATGGCTGTCTCATTCACTTTCAAATCAAAGCTTTCAAATTAAATATTCATTTAATATTAAAATATTAATGCAGTCCCACTGTTTCTGTAATATTAATTTCTTATGGCGTTTCCAGGCAAATGCATATATTATAAACTTCATTTCCCACAGGAGGTCCCTCAGCCTTCCCTTTCCCTCTTCCAGCATTATCCTGATACCGGGCCAGGATGGGACTTTGAGAGAAGGAGGGGCTGCCCGATGAAGGAGCAGCAAGGTGGATAATTTAACTTAAAGTGTACCCCATTCCTCCCCTCCCACACAACCTCCCCACCCTTAGATCAGGATATCGAAGGCTGCCATTATATCTCCCGCCTACAGAATGAGTCATTCATACATTCAGCAATTCCTGTTGGAAAAACAGTGAATGCCTCTGCCACCAGAGCCCATTACAGAAATTAAACTTTGCAAATCATCAGGGAGGGGCAAGATTTAAAGTCTTTCAAGGCTCACTCCTGATCTCTCTGGTCTCAGTAAGAGCAGAATTGATTTGACAATAAGCTTTTACAGCCTTAATGTCTACAGTAGGCAGCACGCACATACCCGGGTAAGAAGCAGGTCAGAGGAATAGAGTACTTCTGAATATTATTTTTTTTTTTCCCAGTGGTTCATCTCAGGCAAAAAGACACTGAATGGAAATCCACAGTGGCATTTCCATTGCTGGGCTACATCTTGACATCTAAGGCTCGCACGAAGAGCACCCCTGGTCCATCAGGCTCCTTCTGGCTTCCCCCGCATGAGGTTCCCTGGAGACAGTGAGCGAGCTGGGGGGAAACCTGCATCACCCTAAGGAAAACTTGGGTTTTCAAGCATTTTGCTCTGCAGGAAACTCTGATTGGGATAATCCAAAGCAGAAGCCAAGTTTATACACTGACAAATGGTCAAGACATAACCCCATTCTGAAATACTAATTTTCTGCACAGTTGTGCTGGTTTTGGCTGGGATAGAGTTAATTTTCTTCATAGTAGCTAGTATGGGGCTTTGGATTTATGCTGGAAACAGTGCTGATAACAGAGGGATGGTTTAGTTCCTGTCAAACAGAGCTCTCTGAGCCAGGGGCATCTCTGCCCCTCACCCCACCCCACAGCAAGCCCACTGGGGGGCACAAGGGGCTGGGGGGGACACGGCCAGGACAGCCGAGCCCCCTGACCCGAGGGACCTGCCGTGCCATGTGGTGCCGTGCTCGGCATGGAAAGCCAGGGGAAGAAGGAAGGGGGGGCGCTGGGATGATGGCATTTGCCTTCCCCAGTGCCCACCCTGGGGATGGCTGTGCCCCTGCCTGCCATGGGGAGCTTGGGGGGGATCCCTGGTTTCGCTTTGCTCGTAAGCGTGCCTTTTGCTTTACCTATTAAACTGCCTTTATCTCAACCCATGAGTTTTCTCACTTTCACTCTTCTGATTCTCTGCCCCATCCCACTGAGGGGGGGAGTGAGTGAGCAGCAGTGAGGGGTTTAGTTGTCAGCTGAGGTTAAACCATGACAACAGTTTACTAAAATTATTTCTGTTGCTTGTAGCTTCCTTATCCCTCCTCCTGAGACCATTAAATCTATGCTACTTCTTCAGAGTGAGGAATAAGAGCTCTTCAGCCTTCAGGCTCTTTGGTATGTTCTCTCACTTTTCTCTTCTCTAGTCATGAGACATCCTGGGTTTTGTTTGGGGATTTGTTTGTTTGTTTGTTGGGGGCGCGTGTATGTATTTTTTTTTTTTAAACCAAGTACTTCTCCATAAAATTCATTCACTTGCATTCTTCAGGGGGAGGGAAATTATTTCTTGTTTCATTTTGCCAATGGCACCAGACTTCTCTCTCCATCTCTATAAGGCCCGAGAGGTCTCTGAGACAGGGAAAGCACTATCAAGGCTTAGTGATGAGCTTCTAACAGGAGTAGACACAGGTTGCAACCAAAATACTCTGGTACTGTATTTCAGGTTGGTTGTTGGATGCTGACTTTAAAATGATGTTGGGATATTCCTTCCTCAATAGGAAGAGCAGGAGGTGCCACCCTGGAGGTACCATGTCTCTTTATGCATTCTAATCCTGCTACAAGCCAAGCCTTTGTGTCTGGGTATTGGTAGTCTGAGTGCTCAATGGGACTACAGGAGCTACTTTCTCAGTTTATTCTGAATACAAGAAAATCTGTTTGCTCAAATGGGTTCTTGCCGTTCTTTGAGGTTTGTCACCAGAGAGCACGTTGCCATATAATCACTTAGTATTAAAATCACAAAGGACTATCTTTGAGAGTGATAACTTTGGATACTTTAATCCGTGAGAGAGGAGTTGGATGCTTGGTCTACCTGAGGGTGTTTCTGCTTAGCAATCTTTCTTTCCATGCAAATCCCTTACAGAGACCACCTTTGGAAAGAGTGCTTCTGTCCAGAAACTAGTGGCATGGTCAATGAACTTAATATTAGAATTCTGTTCCCTTAAATTCTCAGAACTCATATACTAGGGTACAACATCACCTCCAGGAGAAGAATGGAAAGCCACCAATTTAGTCAGGCAAACGTCTCGCCCAGCCAACATCACTCCTCTGACGGTCCTCGCCCCTCTCCCTCCCCTTTCAGCAGCCACATCCCACTAAACCCATCACTCTCCCATCCTGCCAAAAATTTTCATCTGCATCTAGCCCCAATGTAACATTCACCTCCCCTCTTCTTTCCCTTTCCATAAATTGCATTCTTCCCCTCTAGTACTCTCCAACTCCTCCACATTTGTCTTCTTTCTCCCATTACTCTCACTTTCCATTTGCTCCCCTCACCCTTCCTGCTTGTAAATGGTACCTGTCCTTCTTTACATACCACTTCACCCTTTCCCTGTCCAAAGCAGCATCCAGCTCCTGGAAGCATTCACTGATCATTTTACCTCCTCCCTATAAAATACTTTTTTAACTTTTTTTTTTTTTTTTTTTTTAAAGGATGCTACATAAAAATAAACTATATTCTTTTTTGAACGTGCCTGTGACCATTAAACCACCACACTCAGCAGTGAGTTTTTACAGCTCATCATAAAGCCTCCTGCAGTCCCATTATAGTTGACTAAGGGAATAAAACATGGTTTGAAAAGAATCCCAACAGTCTACCATTACTGCTTTCCTCCTGTGCTTTTTAACTGATTAAAAAAGTAATCAACATATTAGAAGTGCTCTGTCCCCAGGTTTTCAGAGCAGCACCCAATGGAGACAGGGGAAGGGAGAGCACGCAGGGCAGCTCCTGCTGAACCCACCACATTGGCTACCAGTCCTACACAAAACAGAGTGAATGCAACGCTCCCAACATCTCACTTTGCCCTGCGACACAGAGACATCCAGTCACACCTTTGCTGCCCGTTAGGACACCTTTGAGGGGCATCAATCTAGTTTTTCAGCCAGAGATTACGGAGGTCATATTGAGATCCCCAAAAGGGATGCAAGAACAGAAAAGAGCACAGGAGCAGCCTCAGGAGCAGCCAGCAATGCTGGAACAGGCCCTGGGCTCGGCTGCAGGACCAAGTGGACAAAGGCACCGTGGGGCCGCGCTCCACAGATGTGTTTTGGGGTGGGCGTACAGGAGGAAGTGGCACAAACACGAAGCATGAGTCAGAGCCACACCTTGCAAGTGGCTGTCACTGATGTCTGTTACTGTTATGCAGGAGACTCTGGCATTACTGGGAAGGTTCTCTGGGTTGTGGCCAATGAAGTGATTGCTGTGGAGGATATTAGGTGTAACAGGATGTTTTTCTAGCAAGGGCTAAAGGCAGAAGCTATGTCATTGCTTTGGCTTCTCTCCTTCCACACAAGGGATGAAAATGGATCCCAAGGTGGGGAAAAAACTTTGAACGTGCAGTCAGCAACTCACTCTCCTTCTTTTTGAACAAGTTATTTAAAAGTATTAATAATTGTATTAGGAACGAGTACATTTTCCAGCTATCCAGCTCGCCTTCCCTCCCTAATGCTGACATTTCAAATGGAGTGTTACAGAGTTATACCATTACTAGATTAAAAGGATGTCACAGGCAGCCTCAATTATAAAGTCAATTGATTGTATTGAGTGAAAAAAAATCTTCTGAAAATAATAATGCTAGTTTTATACCATTCTCTGCAGTTGTAGCATACTCTATGAGCAGTGGGGACAAAGCTCTACGCCCTGTATCAGAAGATGGGTAATGCTGGCCCAAAGTTTCTCTTACCTCTATGTGACGATTCTCAAAAACTTTCATACAAGAGAAAGACATGATGACCAGCAAAATCTGTAGTAGCAAAGGTTCACAACTTTACGTCACCTGATATATGGCTTCTGTTCCTTGAAAAGTAAACCAGCCAAAGAATCTGCTACTAAACCACCAAATCCCCAAATAGCTACCAGTAATACAAAGAGTTCAAAGGATCGTGCTAGAGCACCAAAGCACATAGTGAAGCAGGGCAGGTACACGTGTATCTAGATGTGCCCTCATGTTGTCTCTCACCAAGGCCTCTTTTCCTACCTGTGCTGCCTCTCCAATTGCCAGGATCCTGAGCGTGGACCAGACAAAGCTTTGCACCTGCATTCCCACAGCTACTGAGCAGGGTTCAGCATGTCACTGCCCTGCTAGCATTGTGTGAACAGCTCTGGTTTTGCTTTTAACATTAGTTATATTCTCCTTCAGCTGTTAAATGTACACAGACACTCCTTTCCCCATTTGCTCTACTATCCCGTATAGTGTCTACCTAGAAGACTCTGGAATAACAAAGACCACAAAACCAACAGTTGATTAACAATAAGTAAAAACTATAATCTTTAATCAATACACCACTTCTAGATAATTGCTATGCAAAGGTAAAAGGCAGACCCTTTCTGCATAACTTATAAAGTGTATTTAAAGGTAATTATGATGGGCAGACATAATTTAGAGCAGGAATATTTCTTTCCAGCACTGGAGAGGGAGGGATTGTTCCCTACCTTCATTCTCTAGTTTTCTCCATTTTGCTTATCCCAATATCAAATTATGTAAATTCCATCATTTTCCTTAAATCACTTATGATCCCACAAGAGTTCAGAGGTTTAGTTCTGAAGGACTCTCTCAAAAATTCAGATGTTTTGCTACCTCCGCTCTAGGCTTTCCAAAATTCTTCAAAATTCAAAGGAGGGCGGGAAACCTTTCCTAGGATTTACATCTTGCATCTCTTTGAACTATGATGCCACCAAAACAGCCTCTGACATGACATTTTGGCATACCTGGTGCTGTGAAGCCAGGAACTGCAGAGGTCTACAGAAGCTGAGGTTTTCTGAAAAGGTAACCTAAATCTCCCCTGAAACACTGGGCTCACAACGTACATTGAGTTAAGCCAAAGTTTTGGGAGAAAAGTTGCATTTCCTTTCTCCAAACTCGTATCCCCCATCCTTAGCTTGCAGCCTGCAAGACAGACAGGATTATACCTTCCTATCATTTGTGTTCTGTCTCAACTCATGTAGACAGGCTACGGATGATGATGATGATGCATCCATATGAAGCTGCCACAGCAGAACTGTAAAAGCTACTACAGTGACAAGTGCCTACTACCTGGCCGCTACCCAGGAGGAAGTAGTGAATTGTGAGCTATATAAAAAAAATAAGCAGGGAGTTTAATAACATTGTACGAAAACTGCATTTTATAGCCAGGTAACACCAAATGTATATCCATATCAAAACCCGACTCTTCACAGTATATATCATCATAGATCACAAGACTCTCAATTTTTTACTATTTCAGTCTTTTGCCTTATCATGGTTTAAAATAAACTCCTGCCTTCTGTTGCAATTACAGCAATGAATTACACTACCACAGATGGAAGATAATTCATAAGGTTGCAGAGTCAAGATTTCAGTGATTAGGAAATCCCTGAATTATGCTTGAATGTGCAATCAATATTTGTTCCCCATGTGCACGCACACTACAACAATGCTCCCAACGGTACAATCACATGCTCCTTTATCCCATGCCACTTTGGTCTGCCTCACTGAGCGCATAGATTCTTACTCCAGGAATGAACTGGGGTAGAGAGCAAGTGAAACTCAATTTTTGGCATGTTTACATGGACAGCAGGCTCTTCCTCTACCATGCACTGATAGCTCCGGAGCAGGGGCTCCAAAACCCAGCAACACACACAGTTGGAGACAGAATTAGCTGCAAATTTATGACCAGAAAAATGCATATCAGCAGAGTGAGGCCCCCACATCCTATTAACAAATGGCAAGGTTTTTTTTTGTGTAGAGTTTTGAGAGTTTCATATTGAAAGAGCTGTGAGTTTGTTTGGGTTTTTTTTAATGGGTAATACAAAATAATTTCCTCCCAATTTGTTCCTGGAAAGAGAAGACTACTTTGGCTCAAACATTGTAAGAGATGAACCAGTAGGAAAAATTTCAGCCTACATGAGTAACTGAAAAAAAGTCCAGTTTTATACTAAAAGCACTAGAAAATAATAACCTTGGCTGTTATCTCTCACATGGCCTATTCCCAGAAGCAGCTACACCTGAGGGCATTTGTTTTAAGGTAGGTTTGGGAGGTTGTTTTGATTTGGTTGGGGTTTTTAAGCTGTAAGAGAAATTCTGGATCATTCACAATTTCTGTTGAAGCTATATAAAATTAAGCTAATAGTTTTGGCCAAAAGAGATGAAAAAGAACAGAAAACAAAAGCTTTTGAAAGAGTCCAAATGTTTCAGTTCCAACTTTTCAAAATGATGGGATTCAAGTTTTCACTCCATATGAAGTTTTGAGTCCAAATCTACCTCCATTTACTTTTAAAGCACTGAAGGCTTACATTCAATGCTTTATTTCGAGCTACATAAATTTTTTTTCCTAATCTGATGCCCTCCACATCTTGAGGAAAAGGCACTTCACAAGGTGGCAGCGACAAAAGGCCATGCAACATACGTCAGCAGAGCTTTTCTGCAGGCTGAAATCTGTTCTATGCAAGATCTGCAGGAGTCTCTTTCCAGGAGTTTTTGGACACACATTAGGCAGAGGAAAATATTTCCAAGGCTGGTTAACTGAGAGTCTGCTTTCCCTTTCTAGGTGTGGTTTGGAAGATGCTCTCCAGAGACATCCTCCTCAACCATGCAGTCACTGTTGCCTGCATTAACACCTTTGTATTTGGCTAAATTGTTGGTTCCAGGTACCTTCTGGTAGTTTGTTGTCCAATGCTGACCTCCATTTGCAGCACTTGGTTAGATGGGACAGTTCTCTGCAAGACATTTTGTTCATTTCTGGAAAGCTTGCAGGAGAGTGGGGAAAAGGTGTTCATTGGAAATACTTTGGTGGGGTGTCCTTAGAGCAGCCCAGGGATCACTGCTTCCAGGGGTAATGTATTATCCTCCACAAGGTATTTCAGAACTTGCATTTCTTCCCTCTAGGAGGGGAGGAATCTCTCAAATTCATTGTACGGCTCTATCATCCTGATTCTAATTGGGCCTCTTTATCAGTGAAGGCACCTGCCACCTTGCAGAAGAGAGGTCACCTCTAGGCTTAGGGAGGATGCACATTCCCTTTGCCACGCAGGAAGCCCAAGTCAGATTGTGCTATGCTATCAGTACGCTCAGTCTATTCTTCAGGAACAAACTATAATTTTTTCCAGCAAGTGCACTTATAAGTTTGTTTGCTGAATGGAGTGGTGCTGCATCCCTCCTTGATTATGGTTGAATAGAAGTGTGGGTGGTTTTTTTCAAATGGAAAAACAAATGGAACAGATTCTCTGGCCTTCCAACCCCCGCAGGCACCTTTGGTATGAGGTTTATCACTCATCGAGGGAGAGGAAATAACTTTTTTGGACACCTCTTGTTATGATATGGACAGCTGATCATAATACAAGATAATCAGAATAAATTATTTTTGACAATGTTTTAGAAAACTGTCACACTGGTATGCAAGTCAGAGAAGAAAGTTCTAGGCCAAATCCTTAGAAAACATAAATCAATTTATACTGGAGAGTATGCCCCTTTGCCTATAGCTTACAGAATTATTCATGACAAATCACTTCATAGAGAAGTTTGGGCTTTTTTCTTGTTGCTGGACAAGTTACTTAGGGATACAATTTTGCTGGTTTCTGCATAAGAATGACCTCATGATCAGATCCAGTCTCCATCTAGTTGAGTATTCTGCCTCCAACTGTGTCCAGAGGGCAAAAGGCAGCACCTGGATCAGGAGATCCTTCATTCATGTGACAAAACAACATGAAGGTAAACCAGAGCCTTCCACTCCTTACCCCAGAGGAAAAAGCAGCCATGTACCTGCATCACGGTGTGGTTTTTGGCATTGTAGTCCACAGGCATCTGATTTCACATTTCCCTAAGCACTCTTAATTTTCTAGCCATTCATTCATTTCTACCTGCCACCTTCTGCTAGATCAATGCTCTAAGCGTGTGTGCACATGAAATGCTGAGCTGCGGGCACCTCACTTCTGGGATTTTAGATGAAACAATTACATTTCACTGGCAGAGTTAAAAGAAAGCATTGCCTATTTCTGTCATCTGAGACTGCAAGGAACAGTCGTAGTGAGATTTCTTATCTACTAAACTTTCCGAGGGCTACCCTGAAGGACACGGGCTCTGTTTCCTTGAAATAGCACACAGCGTATTACATCAGGCTCGTGTCTGTCCCAAGCTGAACTACAGAGTAACTGGAGAATGGAAAAATGCTGCCAGCGCCCCAGTTGCCTGTTGCTACCTCCCACTGTAAACTCCTTATCTGGGAAATGCCTTGCGAATCGGATGGCAGAGTTTCAACTGCTGCTTCTTCTGGTGCCCATTCTGCCCCAAACTGCCCACCGCAGCCACAGTGCTGAGCCCAGGCAGGACAGCCCTCACGCCACGACACAGGAGAAGGGACAGGATGGGTGGCCAAGTGCACAGAGGATTGCCCCTTTCAGGCTTTCATTGCTTATAATGCAGGAGGATTTTGATAAAGAGGGAAGGGAATGACTAATTTTGCCATCAGATGGAGTAAAATTAGCTTAGGTGAGTAAGGGTGTCTGGCTGGCAGACAGCCATTTTCAAATACAGCCCAGTTTGCTCAGCTCCACAGCCAAGAAAACAGTGGGATTTGTATTTTAAAGTGCTTCGTTAGATCAAGTGCTTGTAGCCAAAGCCGAGAGCAAGCCATAGGGGGAGGAACAGGGTGGTGGCAGCTGGGAGTCTGGCAGCTGTGTGATCTCTGGGGGCTACAAATGAACATGTAAATTTCTATATTAAGCAGCAAAAGCATCTATTAGAGTAAAATTGCTCCAGCTTAATTGTTAGATAGGCATGTTTGTTAAAATACAATTTAAGCAAGATTGTATCGCTCTTCCTCACTCAAAAGTGTATGCTCGATAACGTCGTTTGTCAGCAACTGCCTACTATGTTAAATAGCTGAGGAATTGCTGGATATCTTTCTGCTTAGATAATAACATTAAAGTTTCTTGAAGCATTTTAGAAGTCTGACTAATCTCTCTGTCTCTCTTTTATTTTTCTAAAGTGAATTTAGTGCTGGTGAAAGGTTCCAGATTGACAGCCCTGGAGACAGAAGCTGATTGCTTATCCACCTAATAGGTACAGTCCAGACAGTTGCAGCACACGTACCACTCCCTCCCAGCCACCAGCTCTGGTTCCTGCACCGTGCACTGCCACCCTGAACACTGAAGAACAGCTGCAAGGCTTTGCTGCACATGTGATGGTGGTGGGCATTCGCACAGGTGATCCATGGCTTTGTCAGGTTAACCTTCTTGGGCTCCCTTTATAGCCAGAGAGGAGGCTATAATGAATCACCCCACAGAAAAACCAGCAGGAGCCTAATTTCACCTTCTCTGCCTCCTTTGGATTATTAAGGGAGCCTTGGGAGTTCAGGATTAAGGTGCAGTTAACAGGGAGTGGGAGTCTACGAGGCTCACTGTGATCTGGGAAATGACAGCTTTTACGCAGGTGCCTTCCACAACAAGCAACAAATACCCACAGCCTCAAACCAGTCTTGAAGTCCAGGCCTTGAGAAATGCCTGCAGCTGAGAACTGACAAAGACACAGAAAATACTCTTTGGCTGAAACTGCCTAAAAGTGTAGCAACCGGAGCCAGCCAAACATCAGAGGATTTGCTTGTTTGCTTCTGACACATACAGAGTTGAAACTACCTGGGTGTTCAGACACCCACAACCCAAGATACATTCAAATGACAACCCAATTACAGCAAACCTAACGATACATGGTCCTAAA
>JAVJGJ010000062.1:10623811-10662715 GCA_035590215.1 Microhierax caerulescens | reverse complement strand
AGCCCCTGACTCACAACATCACTCTCCATTCAGCTCTCATGGACATTCCCACATTCTGGAAGATATATGCACTGGTAGGAAGAATATCATACTGCAGGAGATGCGTTAACTTGGGGGAAAAGTGCTTTGCTGAGGTTGCAAGGTAGAAAAGGCACCTCTGGAAAATGCATTGAGCTAGAAAAGTCCTCTTGACTTCACACACTGCACTGACAGATTTTCTCCTGCTGGCAGCATTGGAAGGTCTGCTTTGGCAAATCCTACTAAATCCACACAGTGCATAGAGCAGACAGGTAAAAAAAGCAGCTAATCAAACCAAAGCAGGTAGATCTGGATGCTGTTTTAAATAAATGAGGAGAATTTTTCATTAGGCTGTCATTGCTCTTTCCAGTTGTAGAAATGTTATTGCTCTTTGGGTACCAATATGGCAAGCAAGGAGGTAACAAACTAAACCAGGCTGTTACTTCTTCATAGTGGACAAAGCCTTTCCTTTCTCAAGCCAACTGCTTCCAAACATCCACATTCAAGCCCTGTATTAATAACCCTGCTTCTACAATGAATTGGGGCAGTTTCCAGCATCAAATCTTTGTGACAGCCAGAGTGAAAAGCAATCCTAGGGAAAACCATACTAGATAAATTACTTTTACTCAACAATTCTTAGGTTGAGAAACTGTAATTGTTGGAGGAGGAGGAGTATAAACCACAAGCCTCAGCATGGAGAAAACTTTATGCAATAGTTCCTTGTTTTCCAAAAACTGCCCAAACAAACATCACAGTGGCAAATTCTATAATTTTATTTCATTCTGGTTTGGCTCGCAAAGGGACATTATCTACATCCCCAGGCCTGTAAAGACAGATGTACATTATTAACATATACCTTATGATTGCTGTTTCATGCAGCTACTCCTAGGATGCCAAGTTTTGTTTACACAGAAAAGCCTTCACAGAATTGGGGGTTTGTCCTCTTATATGTAGTCAGACCTCATCAGTTCCATTCCCTACCATTGGAATATTGCAATTGCAAAGAATTTCTCTTTTATCCCAAATACTGACTATTTCAGGACAGAGAGTGAAATTGCAAACGTTTTGGTTATGGCTTTAAGCAACACGCATATCGTAAGCGCAATGAGCTGAGCTCACTCCAGTCCCAAAATTGATTTGGCTTCCACACCTCTGCAAATTAGGTTACATATTTCCATGCTCAAGTGAAAAAGCCAACCTGCAACTTTAATACTTAATATTTAAACAAAGTGCTTAATGTTTACTCACTAAGTTCTTTTTCTAAATTTAAGCCTCTGCCTAAGTTAGACAGAAAATAGTAATGGGTGAACCTCAAACCATTGGAAGGTTGGGTCCAGTTCAGAAGCTTATCCAAACCCCTTCTGTGTTTAAAAAACACTGGCTTTGAGACTTGCAAGAACATGAGTCATCCGAATGCCACTCTGACTTATTATAGGCCATCAAACTTTGAGTGATGGTCCCCAAATTCTCTTTCTGATCACCAATTTGGCTATTGCTTTCAAGTTTAATGATGCTGAGTCACATGGATGATAAAATCTTTTGGAAAACCAGTTTAAACTGTCGGCAGAGCCACAGCCAAATGTAGGTCTGTCTGAGCCATGCCCCGATTTGCTCCCAAGTCAGCTTATTCCAGTCTACTCTGGAACATTCCCCAAGGCCACGGCTGACGCAAAGGTGATACAAAATTAATAGATCTGCATTTGACTCCCCAGTCCTCCTGTTTACCAGGGGTATTCCAAAAGCCCTAAGCTTTTACCTGCAGCACCTCTCTGTCAGTTCGCTTTATGTTAACAGCCACAGAAAAAAAATCAAATCAAACCTTGTGGCTAATGCAAGATGGACACAGTTTATGCGGTGGAGTTACATAAACTCATGACAAGTACATTCACCCAAACTGCACCCCAGAGCCGGGCAATGCACCATAGGAAAAACAGTTTTTCTCGAGACTAAACGTTAGTCCACTGTAAATACAGAGTTGCATGCTCTGCAGCCATCCTTAGCGACTTATCTTTAGAGACTGTCCAAAGCCTTAAAAGGCAGCCATGGCCAGGTTTGGATGAACTCAGGGGCCTTCAGAACATCACATGAAACTCTTGTTCTGTTAAAACTCACCATTAATCCACCAGGTTGAAGCATCTCATCTCACTTTATCTAACTGTTTATTGTAGGATGATATGATCCACCACAAAAATCACATCAGCCTTTATACACCAATAAACAATTTAAATAGTCTTAGCTCAATGGTCCAGAAATAATAACCATTCTTATCATTGAGAGATAAAAGAAGGCAAGAAAAGTTAATAAAAAGGGAATAACCAAGCTTTCTGGAGCCTAAGCAAAACTTGATACAGCTCAGAGTTTCAGTTAAGTCATGTTCTTCTTCAGCTTCGATCTTAATGGAAATAAACCTACATAGCTAGTGCTATTGAGCTCATAAAAATACCCCAAACAACAAACAAATCATTGGGAAGAGGGTGTTTTGCAGATAACAGTGAGCTGGTAAAGCATGTTGCTTGAAAGAAAAGGAAACAAGAAAAAAAAAAATAATCCTGTTTATGCTTCTCCAAGCCTGTGTTCAAGGCCATTGACGTTAGCAGAACTCTTCACTGACTTTATCATCTTCTCCATCAAAATTGCTCTTCCTTCATGGAATTACCTAACTGACATCTAAGCCATCCTCACCAATCTGCTATCATTTTTTTTAGGGCAGAGGACTGTGATCATTCACCATTCACATGCTTCCACTAGCAGACTCTCAGTTTGCTTTGACAAGATGAATCAGTTGTGGACAAAGTCCACCATATCAGGAATTTGTCCTTAGGTATTTATGCTTATAACTTTCCAAACCAACAGAAAGAGCCAGAATTTAAGAAAAAAAATACTGCCTTTAAGTAACTACAGCAGTAACTACATCAAAATTATCCATCATCTATAACGCTTCTCCAGGAATTTCTGGACCCATTACTGCCAGAACTTCAGAGAAGAAACCTGGGCTATGAAAGGACCTAAGTTGCATCCTCCGATGGCAACATCACGGAGATCAAATTAAATCAAGGGAACCCAAATAACCTATTTTTATTCCTGCAACTTCTGGTAAATTTTATTTCTGTGACTTGAGGTGATTATTTTTCCCTTTTGATACCGTTTTCAGTGCATGCCCTTCATCTCCCCTGTGGAGCCAGCCCAAATGTCACAGAGACTATTAGTGGTGTATACTTAACACACATACTTACAGTATGTTCATTCTCAGGGAGACTAAACATTATTGAAAGGTTACAGCATTTATTTTGATGTGTGTCTGTTTAACCAATTCTAGTAAATGTTACACAAACACAAAACGGGCTTTCCTTCCCTGTTCCTCACAAGCCATGCTGAGCCACGATTTTTAAATAGAAATCCTCCCTCAAAATAATGAGGAATTAAAAATACTGATGCCACAATACGGCACATGGAGATAGTTTGAGCATAAACAGATACATAAAGGAGAAAGAAACATTTCATCCTTACTCCCTCTAGCCCTACTAACACCAGTTTCAAGATTCAAGTCCACCATTTTCTATCAGCTTCTGGCTGTTTCAGGGACCACCTCTCCAGCATCAATGCGCTGTCAGGAAGACTCAGCAGTTTCTTTTCTCACTGTCCTGATTCTCATTTAATAGATGAGATTTGGATGGATTTCTTGTGATTCCTAAGGATTTCCTGTTTTAATTGGGACTGGATGTAACTGTCAATAAATACAGCCCTTCCCATGGCCAAGTCCCTAGCAAGTAGCACAAGCATGGAGAAAAAGCACCAAACCTGTAAACCACTGGTTCAAATTCAAGTTTGTATATTATCCCAGCCATGGTTTATAAAGGATCTAACCATGCAGTTACCACTCATCTGCAAAAGTGAGCTTAATAATCCCCACTGTAACTAATAACAACTCTTTTCATTCTTACTCTTATTTCAAAAGTTAGACCTTTAGAAAAAAACCCAAAAACAAAAAACAAAACCACACAAAACCCAACCAAAAACCACTAACAAAACCAACCAAGTAGTTTTTCCCCTCTTGCCTCAAACTCTATAAAATTGCAAAGATTCGGTGCTAGGGAAACCCCACATCACTCCTCAACTGACTGCAAAGACAGTCAAGGGCAGATGAGGCCATAGCAAAATCAGGTTCTTCTATTTATCATGTGCTTGTTCCACTTGTCTTGCCCTACTTTAGAGTTGTTGTTGGGAAAGATGTCCAATGCCATCAAAGCAGAGTGCTAGCGTAAACACTGTTCACATGAAGCCAGAATCATAAAGCAGTAGCAACAACTAATATTCAGAATATTAGGAAAGCTAATAAATAGGTTCCCTCAGTATACATCTCCGGTCCAAAAATACAACCTTCTGCTGCCGGTCACCAACTAAATTCAGTGTCTTTTCTTTATGCTGGAAGAAATTGGACTGACTGGACTCCTTCACCAAAAGGTCAAATGTTAAAACAAACTAAGGAAAACCAGGCTGTCCTTTCCTCAAGCACCGTGCTACTCTGACACCTTACCCTTGGACTCTAACCTGCTCTTCTCAGAAACTCATCTTCAAGCAACCGACCATTCACCCGCTGCTTACCTTCCTTCTAGCTGCCAGCCAGCACAAGCATCTGCCCAGGCACTTCCCAGACCTGGAGAAGGTGGAGCAGCAAGGACGTTTGCTGCTGCAGGCAACTAGGAAGTGGTGTCAGAGGCCTCATGGCTGCCCTCAGTTGCTCCCAGAGAGCCCTGTAATCCTACCTGTGTCTTCCCCAAATGGACCAGAATTCTATCCTTGGTGATATTATGGGGTAAAGGAGGAGCTTGGAGGTAGGCCAGTAGAAGCAGAACAAAAGACAAGCCAGTTCTCCACCTCAGCCACTCTTCCTACTCTCCATAGTGTCCTTGCACTCACATTCATCACATCCCAGCTCGCCCAGTTAGCCAGACTGGGAAGCTCTTCTGTACACTGCTTCCAACCAAGCAACCTTGGAGGAGAGACTCTGTCCCTCATCTGAACACAACAATCCTTGGTCCTTAGGAGATGACCTTGAAAGAAATGCCCTTCTCAGGGCAGACAGCCCAGTGGTGCTATGGAAGGGAGCTTATAAGCCCTTGCACAAATAGTCAATGGCATTTTCCTATTGCCAGGACTGCAGCCTTAAAAATAAGTAAATAAAATAGAAACCAAAGATTGGTAGTATTTCCATGTCTTGCCAGTCCTCAGAGTAATGTGGAAGGTTGCACCCTCTGCCACTGTAGAAGAAGGTCACTTGGGCAGTAGTTTCCAAATGTTTTACCACTGGCTTCACTGCTACATGGAAGCATCATTTCATGTGAACTTGTTGCAGGCTCATAAGCCCCCATTGTACCAGATCTGCTAAGAACAAAGCAGCCCCCTCAGGAGACCAGTGCACAGGGGGTTCACAGTGACCATTTCCTATCATGGCATCCCATGTTTTCCCCATTCACTAAGGACATGTAGGGGCTGGACTTGTGGTGACACCCCTTGCATAAAGAAATGCCCTTCTCTCACCTGAAAAGGTGAATGATTCAAAAACTACAAAAATTTCAACCCAGCTGGAATAAAACAGAAACTATTCCAAAACACAACACCAAAGTTATTACTGAAAGTTAAAAAGCAAGTATTTTCATAATTCGTTTTTCAATTTCATGCCACCTCTGCACTATTTATGGCCAGGATCCTGGCCTGCCAAAACGTTACCAACCAACACTACAAGAGAAAACTTTTGGGAGAATTCTCACACAACAGTCCCACAGCCACATGAAACGACAGAGAAAGATACACTTTGAAAGAGCCACCCAGAGCCCTTCCCCTAAGCAGGTCTCCAGCCCCCTAAAGTGCCCTCCCTCTCCTCCACCCCCTCCCCACATTTGCAGCAGGACTGGTCCCTGGCAGAGGCTGCTCTATACGGTATATAGGGCCCTACAGGGTGTTAGGCGGCTGTACGTGTGCAGGGCTGTTTAAGCAGAGGAACCAAACAGCTGCATAGTTTCTGACCATCTCAGCACAACAACCTCATGTCGATATGCAGAGAGGAATGCGGAGACCTCAACGGTGCCTCTCGACACCCATCTGTTTTTTAGAGTCAACTTCCCCGAACTCCTCTGCAAACTATTAGCACGTCGAATGTCCAGTTGAAGGCTGTGTTTTGTGTGTGCGCTTTAATTCCAAAGTAAACTCTTTTGCCTCAAGAAACATCCAACACAAAAAAAGCTAATTTGAGTTTAGCTTAGTTTAATCTTTCTGGGTTTTTTGTTGTTTTGATCTGATCCCAGAAGTGGAAGTCTGGTTTAGGTATCGTGTTTTTGTTTTGTTTTGGGCTTGAGGGTTTTTTTCCCTCTTTCTGGGATTTGCTCTCCACAAGCCAGATTCCTGGATTTGACAAGTTCTGTTTTATGCTACTTACACTGCCACCTGCGCAGCCGGGGAGAGATTTAAAAGGCTGACTTCCCTGTTGGTAAAAGCAACAACAAGCAAACACAGAGCTGTGTTCAAGACAAGCTGAAAGGAAATTTGCTTCCTTTCTTTATATTAATTTACAGATGTGTCCTTCCCCATTTTCCTATGCCCTGTCCTTGTACCTGGCCAATGCTTTTCCTCCACATAATAGACTTAAGTAGTTCTCCTGCCACATTAGTTTTGTTTAATAATCCTCCTTTTTACACTTACTAATTTTGCCACTGCCTGAAGACAAAGTCACAGGGAGGCACACAGGATGCCTCAGGGACACTGCTAGGGCAGTTTCTGCTGAGCAGTGTCACCTCCATGTCATCTCACCGCTTCTCTCACCAGGCCAGGAAGACCCAGAGACCACAGCTGTCCCGCCAAGAGCCCAGTGATGTCATCTGCCCGATATTCAGGCGAAACGAGGCCAAACTTCGCTGACTGGTGAAGTGACTCATGTTGTAAAGAGAGTCCTGCACGAGGTCGAGAGGAGGTTCGGGAGTCCTGATTCAAAATCTCTTGTGTGGCTGAACAGACCACAGCTCAAACAGGAAGGGTGGGGAGTAAAAGTGAGGGAGTAGAGAAGAACGAGGTTCACTGCAGCCCAAACCCAGCAGCACCAGCTTGGATATTTAGGCGGTAAGCCAAACGTCCACACTTCTGCTGCAAATTTTAATTTTGGAAAACGAAAGGTCAAGGGACTGGAAGTTTTTCTCAGTTCCTAGTAAGGTCTGCCAAGCACTACTGTAACAACCCAGCTTTCTGAGTACGTTACAGGAACAGTAACGCAAAAGGAAAAAATAATAATACAGGAACAAGTAATCCCTTTGTATAAAAATAAAAACAAATAATGCACCGTAAATATAAAAGTTATTCAGAGAGTTGAGATCTGGTGTTACAACTCAATGGGATTCTCTGATACAGCATACAGCTCAGAAAGTGTCTTAGAAAAAAAACAGTGGCTTTCTGGCCTTCTCATTCTTTCACAATTGTATCACTATCTAGAGTAAGTCAATGAAATAAAAATAATCTTTAAAAAAAAAAAGTAAAGACCAGCTGTTACTAAATGTAAGTGGGACCTCTCCTTCAATGTGTGTACCCTTTCCACCCCCTCCAAGTTCCCTCCTTCACTATTCAGATAAACCAAAGTGAATAAGCACACCAGGATGCAAGAGCAGAACAGAATGACTAAGACCTCGATATGTAATAATATGTCTGTATTGTAACTAGACATAAACCTTTTAAAAATTCAAAATAGGTGACTCAAAGCAATGGAGACTTTTCCAAACATCAGACAGAACAAAAAAAACCCTGCATTAGGATTTTTCAGTTAAAGCAATTACATTTAAATAAAGCCGCTTATTAGTGTAATTGCAGAAAAGCTCTACAATTCAGCTTAGCTTTGATAATGAGGTGCTGACTGAGAAGCGTCCAGGGCACACTCTGCCTTGATTTGACATCTTTCTCCCTCCAAGTCACTCATCTTCAACCACTGGAGATAGAAGGACAAGAATTATTTCAAGCATCTGCAAATTAGATGCTGTTTCAAAAGAACTTTGATTTCGTACATAAATCACAGCTTCTTGTAAACATTATGGTGCTCATTGGTCTGCAGAGCTGGAGGCAGTGCCAACAGGTAGGAGGAGATACGGTGACTCCAGTGCTGCGGATACAGCATAAACCAAGCACCAGTTGCTAGTCTGAGCTCAGCATAGGACAAACACATAACCCTGTGTGCCAGCCATGAGCAGGCTGCTGCCCAGCTCCCTCAGCAACGAGTGGCACCCAACTCCTCAGTCCCACACACAGATCCACAAACTAAATTCTACTTCACAACAGTCAACTTTCAGCTAATGAACTTGTAAGAAGACCCACAGCCATGAGATTTGATGCAGAGAATAACTGTACTCAGGGTGAGTTGATTAGATAGGCCCTAAAATACCTTTAAAAAAATTAAAAACAAACAAATAAACACCAACCCCCCAAAAAACAACAACAACAACAACAAAAAACTAAAGAAGTGGAGCATAATTGAATATTCAATCTACAGTTGACAAAAGGTAACTCCACATCAAGGTACTCCTGGAATGCAAGAATGCAAACTATTCTGCTCCAGGCCTAATCCTGATTAGGTGCCTTGGGCTAAAAGGAAATACTTTTTATTTCTGTTACAAAACATGAATAAACAGAAGGCCTGGGTAACACAAAGTGAAAATCCCTGAGTAGGGACTCCAAGATTTACCACATTAATCATAAATTACTAAGAAAACCAAAATATAAAATAGCTCACTTCATTTTCCTTTGGTTTTTGAAAGAAGCAGCAGCCACAAAAACGCAAGTACAGATGATAGAATAACAATGATTGTGTAGAAATTGCATCAAGGATGTGCATGGTTAATTGTTCGTTAGGATGGCTCACTTCCTAATGGAAGGGCCAGGTTGTGCAACAGCTTCTTACGCAGGGAAGGATTACCGACACAGTAGTCCCACCGGTGTCGGCAGAGCTGTGAGACACTCGTCATGAGTGTAAGGGGCCACGGATCCAACCCAGGCGCTGAAGTGATTCAGGCAGCAGGGCTTCAGCTTTCATCACCAGAGCTCAAGGTGGATAAGTCCACTTAGATCACCCAGCTCCTTTGCCTGACAGCACAGGTTTTTCTAGGGTTTTGTCCAGACTGCTTTAAAAAAGCCTTGACAATGGGATTCCCCATTGTGCTGCCATAACAATTCCATAGCCCAGTGCCCTTCGCTTGTAAACATTTCCTGATAACCTGGTTTATTACATTTCTTTCCTATGTTACTCCATTTTTTTGTAGCCCCAGACTTCTCCCTCTGGCAATGGGGTGGCACAGAATTAAAATCCAACATGATTCACCTTGTTGGGATTGCAACAGTTTATCTTGTGGTGACAGTTTCTCTTTTAAGGAAATAGGTACAGGATTTTCCTCCAGGAAATTAGATGTCCCCTGGATCCTTATGATCTTGGGAGGGCTTGGTCATGAACTCAGCAGATCTAGAAAGGGTCCCTACAACTGCTGGGTTTTATTTTCAATCCTTCCGAACATATTTGCCCCTTGATTTAGGAACATTTGGGAGATTCTGCCCTCTCTCTGCTCCCTCTCTTCCTTCTTTACAGGCTTTATAACCCACAGTGATATTACACACTCATCTTGGATTTCTTGCTGCAGTCACTCTACAAAGTCTCATTTGGCCATGTCAATACAGAACTATTTTTTTTTTTTTTTTGCTTTGTTCTGGACTTGGGCATTTACACCCAAAAAACCCAGGGAATACAGTGTAGCTGACTCAGTCTATTTAAGCTTTCTTTATCAAGCAGTTCTCACCACAACGTTGTATGAATCCTAAAACCCTTACTGATAAATAATGCATTCTAGCAAAATATAAATCCATTTCCTTCTATTAGCTACAATTACAGCCTAAAATAGTAATGGAGGTATTGGGTTACTAAAGCAGCCATGCTTTCATTAAGAGCATTCACCATTCAGATTGCACTTTGAGCCCAAATGGGATAATTCCACATTTACCTTTCCTTTGGTCATTGTCTCCCTCCACTTATTGACACTGAGAGGTTTACCCTATTTGCTCCTGCACTCCTTCCAGATCCTTGCAGGGGCTAATGACTGAATCAAGCCTTCCTTTGCTGGGGTTATTTAATCCCACCTGGGCATAATAAATGGGAAATCCCCAGCACTCTTTACAATATTTGTAGCACTGGGACACTTTTACGACATTATTACAACTAGAGCATTGTTGTACCTTGAGATTTTTAGAGAGGTCTCACTACTAGGAATTCTCTCTTGATTTTCAGCCTGAATTTTTCTTATTTTCCTTCCACTGCCTACAGGTTTGCCTCTGTTGGCTCAAACCAGACGTTTCTGTTTCTCTCTAGTATTTATGTATTTGAAGATAGTTATCATAATACCTACTTAGTAATTTTAAACCAAACAGCCATATTTAGCTCCTTTTAGTCTTCTACTCATAAATCATCCGGCCCTGGTCTCCTTTGCCAATGTCAGAAATGTTTTCCTATAGCTCCAAAAGAGAAATATGTCTCTGTTACAAAATAGTTTGTATGTGATTGCAGAGAGAAGAAAAAACAGATTCAGAAATTACAAGAAAAGGAAATCTGAATATCCTCTGGCAGGTAAAATTCCCATGAGTCCAGAGCCTCATGCCTTACGTTCCCTGCTTCAAAATCCTTAAAGAACCTCAGAAATAAGCAATGGCGTATCAAAATACCCAATAACGCACCTAATCATTCATGTCACTTCTGACCCTTGCCACTTGAGATCAGGGCATTTCCTTCCTTGCACTTTGTTAAATGTGTTTTTAATCTGCTTAAATTGCATGACAACATGGCACAATATAAATGGGAGCATGACCGAAGTGATTTTTAAAAGACCTTATTAACAAAGGTGGTTCTTTCCCGTTTGGTCAATAGAAAGGATTGGGCCACATCTTGCCTTGACCCTGTTTAAGCTCTGATTGAAGGGAGGAAAGAAGAGAGTCCCCAAATCCTTCTCCCACATTGCTGACCATGTACTCCCCTCCACCTACCTTCAGACATTGCTGTAGGAGCAACTAGACTGTCTGTCCTGCCTTGTGAGCAAGGCCAGTGTTGCCCCAGGACAGTGCTGCTGTCCCTTCCACAGATGTACAAAACATATCCCTCTGGGAGGCAGAAACGTTTCTCCATCACTCTGCCCAAGCCTGGCCCCAAGGATGTGCACGTTTGCCCAGCTGCTGCTTGGGTCCCTTTCTGACCTTTCATCCTCACTTTTCTACTAGGATGGCAGGTAGGGACCAGAGATCCCAATGTAATTATCCTGTAAAACAACCCACTCTATATTTCCTTTTTCTCTTTCTTTTTAAAATTCTTTTAAAAGAGCTAATACACTAGATTTCCGTATGTAATCAGCCAAACGTTGCAGTACAACTTTAAAAGACAAAACAAGGTGGGTTTTTTTCTTAATACATTTCTCCCACTGTTCACTTGTTTATAGGATTCAGTCATTCTCATCAAGCCAAACCTGGCACGACTAACTCTGATCCCACGTTCAACAAAATCACTGCTGTGTTTATATATCCAGGGGGACTTTTCAGAGGGGGAGAAAAGCACCTCCAGTATGTTAATTCCCAAGTACTCGACGATTAATGAACTAATCTTATTACACGTGCCGGGGGCGGAATCCTGGTAGATGAAACCTGAGCTAATGAATTAAAGCCCAAAAACTCCTTTGGCTGCATAAACGTGCTTTTAATTTCAGCTAACGTTTCAATAATAATCCTTCAGGACTTTTTTCCATGATGCTTATACTTTCTGAAGATATGTGACTCCTCTTGGATACAAGCTCCTTTGTTATTTTATTTCTTGGAAATATTTAGCAATGTCCCAATAACTTTCTTGTTAAAAGTGTATTTGCTTTTCCTGTCCTGAAGGTTGTAGCTGAGTTTTCCTCTCTCTGTGGAAGGCCCTTGGCTTTTTACTGAATTTTTACTGCTGGGAGTAAACATAGAATAGGAGAAATGTTTGCCATATGTTGATATAATGGTCACATTGTGGGAGGGGAGCAGAGAGGAAGGCTGGCCCCCTGACATCATGGTAGAAGTGCCCTTTTTTTCACAGTTAAAAGTAGGTAAATAAGTTATGGCAAATGAAAACCAACCTGAACTTTCACTAAGGACTTCAAAGGAAACCTAAATACCATGTGATTATAGAAGCTGAGAAAAAAAAAATCAATTAACATTCCACATATTTAGAGACATTGGTCAGAAAGACACCTATGTTATGAGCAACTTATGCTTACACAAGGACTCCCCAAAAAAAGTCACTTTTTCCTGTGAACACTTTAGATGCCATATGGAACAGCAGTAGGGGAAATACAGGGGCAGACACCGTCAAAAAATCTTTCAAACTTATTCCTATCTCTGCACTTTCTGTTCAGTTTACAACCTTAGCACTCTCCTTTTATTTGTTATTTATATGTGTCCATGACACTGCACACAATACTCTTAGTACTTCTGTATATTTTCATAATAAATCATGACTGATCTAAGGACTTGTATCAGAACATATTTGTCGAGCCAGTGATTAACACACTGACATGGTCTTTATTTGAAATGGTTTGGAAGTTTATTCTGGGAGAATCAAAGAGATTTTAGTGTCTTACTACGTAATACAAGTTGTGGATGAATAGTAAACATGATCCACCCTCAGCCTGCACTTGATCCATTAAATGGACTGGCAAAGGATTGGTGATTTTACCTTACCTGGGTGGAAAGAAAAAGAAAACAAAACAAAAATTTTCTTTCCAATTTTACACTTAAGAGAACTGTTACCATGTAAAACACCAGACAGACAGGGAGGATCATCGCTTTCATATACACCTAGCCAGCTACAAAAAAACTGCCTGTGAAGAACAGGCATACAGATCTTCTCAAACTCTTGAAAGAAAACTTTTCTTTATGCTCTGTGTATACCTCAGTTGCACCTGGAGATAACCAACTCTGTGTAAAATGTTTCTTTTCTCTTTTTCGAAAAAAAACCAATGCAACGTTTCCCCACAAACATACCTCACCTTTCTGAATCCCACTCTGATGAGACAGACACACACCCACACACTGTCTTCAATCCATTTTGCCTTGGTTAACAGCTTTTGATAACTTACATTTATTTTAGATTTCCTGCCCCTGTATCTTTCAGCCATAATTTTCAGGTTTTGAGATCTACAGCCCCATTTTTCGTGACTGAGAGACAGATGGGCAACTTTTGGTCAGCCATAAGATAATTCAAAATGCTAACCTTTCATAAAATGCAGAAAATGAAGAACTAAATCCTATGACATGAGGGAAGCACCAGGGAAACAGATACATGAGTGGTAAGTGCATGCATTGAGAGTCCGCTGGCGTACCCATCTGCACACCTTGATTGCTTTGATGCAGTTTAAGGCCCTAAAATACACTCTTTACAAGAGGAAAAACACCAGCCTTTTGCAGAACAAAGCACTTGACAGTGGGAGAAGTGGGCAGAAAGAGCCACAGACACACACTGAGTGTGCAAGCTCACCGAGCAGCCTCCAGGCACCGTGCCCGGCAGCAGAGCTGGCCCGGCACCACCATCGAGCTTCGCCATGACCCTCAATGAGCTGCACCAACCTCCCTGCACGTGGTTCACCTGTCTCACCCGCATAGACCTGAAGGTCAGAACAGCAGGACCTACCCCAGGCCCTGATTTCCGCAGGGACTTCAAGATACTACCACAATGTGTTTGTAACTTTAAAAGCCTTGCTTTGGAATAAATTCTACCCCATGGATGCAGGTAGGTCTGTCTTTTGAGAATAAGGGAGGTGTTTCCTCACAGCTGCCCTGCCTCTAACCATACGGCCAAAGTCTCCAGCAAAGTATTAAAACATGCTAGAAGGAAACTAATGGGGAGCAGGAACGGGCAGCGTAAGGGATTCCTCTGACATACAAGAAACCCAGATGCTGCTGCCTGCGTCGGATGGGGCAACCGTAGGGAGGCCCTGCACCCCGAAAGCTGGCAAGCCCCGCCACAAAGCACACAACCGCACCAGACTGGGCAGCTCTGGCAGCACTGGGAAAACCACCATGCTCATTTGATACCCTCTCCCCACACGTACACATGCTTCTTTTTCCAGGCGCACCACTAGAAAATATCACTTCTAATGATATGCCTCTGCTGGCAAAGTTTACAAATAATTCTTTCAAGGCGGGACAGCGGGGGTGACGGCGGCCGCCCTGAGCCCTTCTCACAGGCGCTACGTGGGGAAACAGTGCTTTTTGTTGGCAGCCCAAAGGGCTGAGCCCCCCATGCCGGGGAGCTGTGGGAGGAGGATGGGGGGCTATTGTAAAAGCAAGCACAAGGTTTGGCAGACTTGCAGCAGACAACCTTCCTCCCAAGACACATGGACATTCACGGGTTTATTCCACATGCTGCTGTTGACGATTTCAGCTATTTTTTCCCCCTAGACTCCCCCTCTGTCAGCTCCATAAAATAATGCATAAGTATGTGATACCTCAGAAGCTGGACAGGGTGGTTGCAAGCAGAAAAACCGCTATTTCAAATTCTCTGGAAAAACGGGTTATAGATTCTATATTTAAATAAAGGTTAGAACAATAAAGCTGCAGGGTTTTTCCACAGTAACTCTCACCTTCTCAGACAGTAAATGCTGAGTAACCTCTCAGCCCTCCTCGCCCGCTCCCTCCCGCGCCCCGGCTCTCCGGCTCGCCTTGTGTTTACTGAACAACTGCAGCGATGTTGGGGCAAGCCACAAGACCGCTCTTTTTCGGAGACCGTTCCACTTGTCACCAGGTTAAAAAAGAAAATATAAAGGAGGGAGGCAGGAGCAGCCGCCCATGCGTGGGCTGGCCCAGGCAGAGGGCTGCTCCAGGCCAGGCTGGCGGCGCTTCCACCCGCCTCCAGCTGGGCCGCAGCACGGCTGCACCGAGGGCCAGGAGCGCGGCGAGGGATCCGTGCGAACGCGAGAGGGGCACTGCCTATTTTTAGGTAGCTGGAGTTTCCACGAGGATTCCTAAATCTCTAGTTTCATTAGGGCGTGTGTGCTTTTTTAAGAACAGGTCATTTTAAATTGTGGTTGCGTCGCTCTGCTTCTTTCCCTTCCACAGCGAGAGGCTCGTGATATAAATAACAAACCTATTAAATAAACGTGCGAGCCTGCCGTAAGGCATAAATAAGGCCCAGCTGAAAGGCTGGAGCCAGGGTGAGTACCAGGGCCAGTGGTGGGGCACAGAGAAGCGCAGGGGCTGGTGGCAAGCGGCCTGTGCAGACACTGGCCATGGCTGGTCAGTTTGGCGAGGGACCTTTCCCTGCTCTGAGCTGTTTTTCCCAGGCTACAACAAAGTGGGGTTTACCTACTCAAACCACTCATTGCCCAAACCTGACTGTTTCCCATATGCACATAATTTCTGTATGCTTTGAAATAAACAATGTACATTAGAGTCAAGCTCTCACGCCAAGGCCTGTGACTCTCTCACTGGGGTCTTCCAGTTTCAAGCCTCGCACGGCACTTACAACTGCCCAGTGATTTGGCTTGTCAGCTCACTGGCATAGGCACTTGTGCACATTACCCTCCTGACCTCAAAATGACAATCTGCCCCCTCCCACCCTTTCTATTTTTTGTTTCCCTCCTGCCCCTCCTTGCCTGACAAGGCTAAACTGTCTGCTTACCGTTCCCCACACAGCAGCAGCAGCTGGGAGCATCTGGCATGGGACATATGGAATTTAATTTCCCGATATTTACATAGATTGAAACAATTCTGACTCCAGACTTCAGAAGGCCTATTGCACCAGACCTTAAGGCAAAAGCTTTCAGTTCATTTCATTTTCCTCCTCTTCTTTTGGCAAATGAGCTGGGAATACCAGTTTAAAGTCTGCACAGGCTTTAGGATGTTGAAAGATACTAAACTCCTTGATCTATAAGGCTTACAGGGTAAATGCTGCTTTTTTGCTTCTGGGGAATCTAAAAGGACTTTTAAGAGCCCTAGCCACTTTAAAAATATCTTTTTTCAATGACCTTGACTAGGTTTGAAACAGCTCATTTGAGAGTTTTGCACATGTGGCTACAGATAAAAAGTTTCTTTGTAAAAAAATGAAATAGCTAAAGGGAAATATTCGGTCATACAAAGGAGAATGAAAAGGGACATGTCTAGTGCTGACTGCAGGGCCAGCGCTGCTGCTCTGCTGCTGTTGAGCAGAGAGTTAAACCAGGACATGCTCCCGAGCAAGACAGATGCTATAAGAAAACGGCAAAGCAAAATGTGGCTGAAACACTGTAGTCCTCCAAAACAGTTGGTTGTCTTTACTTTGCTGGTCAGTTACCATCCATGACATTTCCAATAATTACAGAAACAGAGACTTTAAAGTTGATGGAGTCCATTATCAACAAAGAATTGCCAGGGATGACAGCACACCGGTCCAGCTTTGCAAAATCTCTCTTGTAACAACACTTGAAAAGAATGGCTTAAAAATCCCACCTTATTTTAAGGACGTCCACAACAGATTCATCAGTTAGAAAAGCAGATAGGATAGTTTGTATTCTTTATGGCCATAATTGACTGGATTTTTCAAATGGCAGTGGTGCAAATGTGAATACCAGCAGTATCAGTCATGGAGATCCATGCTCCAACATACAACATCTGAGGACCTCACACACTGATGTGCAATTTGCCAGTAAAATCCCAGTGGCTGAGCTAGAAAGATACTACGGTTTCCTGGGAGAGTTCATCCAACAGAAAATATGCCTGTTGCTTGGTGTATACACATTTTTTAAGACAAAGGTAATTTTTTTTTGTCTTTGAGAATGCATCAGGATGAGGCCAAAATAGGACTTGGATCTTCAGATTTAGACTCTGAATTGAGATTACTATGCTCAAAATGGCAACCTAAAAACTTCCGTCAACCCTAAAGGCACCTCACTCAGTTCCTTTGAACTCCCCAAGCTCCTCCAGTTTTGCTTCTTTGCTTGCTCAGCTGTTCCATGAAAAACACTTAAACAACCTTGGAGTTATGGCTGGAACTCAGGTCTCCTACCACTGGCAAAGGCACTTTTTACAAGGCCTCAGATTTCCCCCCCACCTCCTCCTCTTTACCCAGTGACTCCTGCATTCTTATTATGAGACCAGTAAAACTAACTGCAGTGCTGGAAAATGCACCCAGTGCAGAGCAACTAGCTCCCTGGGCAGAGATCTCTCTGAAAAGGAGATTTCAGTCTGAATTCTCCCAGACAGAAGAGAAATCTGTGTCTCCATCATCCTGGGTATGCATTCAGACACAAGGCCATCGTGTAAGAATGGGTCACTTCAGGGAATCTGACCCTCCATGAGAATCAGGTCTTCAATCTTTTCCTAAAAATGCCAGCCTCTGTGATAACGCTACTGTTCAGGTCTGGCCATCACCAGGGAGGGTTTGCAATAAACAAGGCAGATTTCCACTTGTGCTAAATTAGAGCAGTCAAGACTGGAAAGAAGTTTAAAATCTCCAGTCCTAATTGCTTATTTAACTCGCTTGTTAAATTTGATTTTGTACTTCTGCGCCAAAGGATCTCCTTGTTATGGACTTTAAAAAAAATCTAATAATAAATAGTGTTTTAATATTGTGTTCATTCAACTTTTGCTACTCTATTTAGAGGACCTTATTATACTTTTATTGCTATTAAAGAACTGTATTCTCCTTATGATTATTTTACAGGGCTCTAGACAGTTGATCTGGATGCTGTCTTATTAACTGTACCAGGTGGTAGAAACACCAATTATCCTCTTTAATATCAGTAATTCAGACTACATGGCAAGGCTGACCTCAGCGTCTATCATGCCCCAGGAGGAACTACATTATATCACCGCATAAGGGGTCAGAGATGAGAGCGCTTCTGGCAAGGGACTTTCACTGTGTAGATGAAAGCATCCTGATTAAAAATGATGCTTCCTGCATAACACTGCTGTTCTCACACTTCCCAGACCCGCAAAGGCTGCTTTCTAAAGATGGGTAAAATGGTCCCTATATGGTTTATGTAATATATTTGCTGTGTAGTTTTAGGGTTTTTCAGGATGAAAGATGCTAGAGTACAGTCAGGCTTTAGGACAGCTTGTTTAGCATCCAAAAGTAATTGGTACTGAGAGGGAATAAAAAGGTGGTGAGATGTCCCTAGGCTGCTCTGAACTGGGCTTCAGAATTGGTACACGGGATTAACATTGTCTCTTAACTTAGTTCCCAAACACTTTTTAGAACATTAATACATTTGCCCTCACAAATCCCTAGGAGGCAAGAATTTTAAAAAGCAAACAAAACAACCAAGAAGCTGAGCATACCAACTGGGAACGAAACTCTGAGCAATGACTGTGAGTGCCTCCACTCTCGCCACCTAATTTGGGATAGACATTAAAGAGCAGAGGTAGGTCTCAAAAATCAGGTTCTTTCAGAGTATTGTATTTTTAGGACTCAAAAGCTGAATTGCTTCCTTTTGACCTTCAAATATCCATTAAAAAGCCTGAAAATCCCAGCCAAAGACCCTGAAGACCATCTGTGGTGGAACAGGGAATAAAATGCCCATCTTCCATGTTAGAGGCCCCTTAGCATCCCACAGGATGTCACACCAGCCTGGCCACTCACACTGGATGGCGTCACTCCACTGGAAACCCCAGCGCAAGGAAGGCAGAATCAAGCCCATGGTATCCCCAAACATTCATTGTTTGTCCAAGAACAAGACATTTGAGGCCAGCTTTCTGAAAGCCTTGAGCCCCAGACTAGATGTGAAATGTAGACTCTATTTTCACAAGTGTTCAGCACGCAATCTATTGAGTTCTTCTGAAAATCTGGACCTTATTTAGACAAGTAAATGAGAGCCAAGCTCTTTTTTTAAAAAAAAGGAGGGTTTAATAGAAATGTCTGCCGCCTCCTATTCTTAGGCCCCTAAGTAAGTGGTGCTGGCTGTGGTGGGAGCTGCTGATACATGGCTGGTGACTCGCTTGGTCATCCCAGGAGATCCTATGGGTTCCAAAGGCACTCATGAAAAGCCAACAGAAAATTGTGCACAAGCAGAGCAAAAATAAAAAATAATAATAAAAAACCCACAAAAAACCACCAAACCCTCCCCCCCAAAAAAAACCCAACCAACCAACAAACTAGGACCCCAATCCAAAAAACCCCCAGCTTCATGCTACAGCAAATGTTCAGGAAAAAATATTTGCATAGGTCTAGCATGAACTGGTTAAAAGTCAAATCTGAGTGCTGGTCTCCTGGCAGCTAAACCCATATTACAAAACCCCATTGCCTTAGTTCACTTCAGAATTGTCTCAGCTACTCATTCCTATATCAGTGGGAAATTTGGAAGTGATTTTGGATTTGCAGTTTCCTTTTGATAAATGTATTAAAAATACCAATATAACAGCTTTTTATATCATAATAAAAAATACATGGAGGATTAAATCCTGCCTAACTCTTGCTGACTTGGAAGCAAGTTTGCATGCTTTCCTCACATCCAGATTCGATTACACTAACTCTTAATGTACAGCTTTGCCAGAAATGTTTTTATTAGAAGAAATTGCACTTGGTCCAGAATGTGGCAGCAGAAATGATCTCTGGCATGCATGGTAACAGGCTTTTTTCACCAGTCTGAGATCTCTACATGGGTTTCTAATTTCAGCTGAAATTGAGTTGAAAAATTGGCTTTTGGATCAGCAAGAGATTGGAAGATTATAGGTAATGCTGGACTTTGGAAGTCTTGGAGAAAAACTTCTGGCCAATAGGCCTTGTGCGTTATATTCCTCAGCTGGGAAGCTCTCTGTCAGAGTGTACTCACATTTACTCTTGACTTGCGCCTCTTTTTGTTACTAGCGTGTACTTAATTCCTTAAAACAACTTTTTTAAACCCTTTCTTTCCCAAAATAATTCAGCTGTATCTGGAATTGTGCTATCTATCCCAACCAGCTTTTAGAAGTATTGATGAATTTGTGAAGGGCTTTGAAGTAACAGCGGTGAAATATACTGCAGAGATGAAAAGAGATTGAACGGATGACAGCCTTGCTTCTATTTTATTGGCTTACTTTGTAGCACTAACTTAATATCGTCAATCAACCAGATAGCTTTCCAAAGCAGGTTTTTCTGTGCAAGCATCTTTGGCATTATTCACAGCTAACCGAGTAAACCAATGATGGTTTTGAACAGCGAATCATGATTATTGCATTAATCTTTCTATCAGGTGTGTAATTTTAAATAAAAAGTACTAGAATCATTCCCATTGTTTTGCTGGAAGTTGGCAAAGGCCAAGGGAATGTGCCTCCGTGTGTTTGCACAGCGATTCCACTTGTCTTTCTTGGGGCCTGTGGACAGAAGCCTACTACCTACTACTACAAAATGAGACAGTTGTAATGCCAGAATGGAATTAACAAAGTGCAGCACTGAGATCCATCTAAACCTTCTAGTTGACTGAATTCTGCACAGTTGGAGACTTTGAGGAGCACAGGCTGCAGGATCTGTAAGTAACTGCAAGAATCACGCTGGGAGTTAAGATTAAAATGAAGGACAGATTGAGGTTTCTGAAAGCAGCCAAGAAAGCCTAGGTCTCAATCCTGCTAGATTCCTGAGGCGGTCGTAAGACACTTTAATTACATGATCAATACAGTTTCAAAGCAAGCACGGAAGCCACGATGACACTGAGGGCACAAACATTATTTGAAGGATAAAGCGAAATCCCGTTGAAGAAAAACGTGAGATCTCTGCTTTAGAGAAACCAATCAATGCCTACTTAGTCTCCTATGTGTTAAGAAACATTTGAAGGTATCCTAAATGGAAGTGTAAAGACAACTATGCAAAAATTCAGCAGTTTCCCAGATCCCTGAGAAACTGTACAGTGGAACAGACGCTCACCAGCATCACATTCATCCTGCTGAGGCAAAGCAGGTGCCTGAAACCTGGCATTGCTTGTTGCAAAATCATGCCCCCCCCCCCCCCCCCTGCAGAACGAGGCTTGTAAGTAGCTTATCCCCTTCTTTGCAGGCTGTTGCTGCCTCGGACAAATTAATGAAGATTCCCCTTTTCACTGAGAAAGCTCTGCAGCCAATATCCCAAGAGAGACAGCAGACTGAGATGCTGCAGCAGCAAATACATAACCTATCCTGTCTTTAATGATTAAGGTAATATTCCGTAATTACAGGACATACAGAAGAGGACATAAAGGAACAATAGCACTGATCCCTATTGCTATTTATGTGGGTTTAGAAAAAAAATGTTTATTTGTGGAACCAAACACTGTAGGCATAAGTTTCAGTGACAGTATTGTTTTGAAAGAAGATCAAAATTGGATTCAAGAATCCATTCCAGAATGCCCTCTAACATGACTAAGGTACCCACCTAGATTTGACACAAGGCCCAAATAAAGAAAAGGAGGACTCTGAATTTAAATTATCTCAACCCAAGCCACTGGACAGTGATGGTTTCAGATGGATGTAATCATAGACTTCCATCTTCCCTATCCTGAAAAATGTTAATAGTTTTAAATCTGGAAAAAAATGAAAGCAAACAATAGAAAGTAAAAAAATGTTTTCTGTTGAATTGAGTTCTTATTTTCAGGCCAACTGTAACAAAAACATTGTAGAAGTACATGAGCAAAGCCCAGACTTTCCAGGCTGGAACACAGCACTGGTCCATCAAGTCAAGGCCATCACATTTATGTCCCTCCTGCAACAGACATCTGCATCATTTAATCACTTGCAGAAATCACTCTGCATCCTAAAACCAACACGGTTTACAGCAATTAATGACATCACAGTATAATGTAGAAAAGTGGTGTCAGAAGGAATAACTGTAAAGTAAACACAAGCCTGAGAATAAGAGAAATTTAGTTGATTAGGTTAAAAAAAAGACAAGCTGGTAAAGAGCTTTTTCTGATACACAAAACCCTCCGACCCTGCATTCCCTCTTCCAATCCTTTTTATATTCTGCCTACTAGACAAATAAAATCTTTGTGGCAGGCACAGTGTCAGACTATACATTTAGAGCAATCGGCTCCATCCAACACACCAAGTCAAGTCCCACTAAGCCTTTACACAGAACACCACAAAAAAAAAAAAAAAAAAAAAAAAAATTACATGCATCCTTGGTCATGCCCCATAGGGTTTTGCTGAGTCTTTAAACAGAGCAAGAAGCAGTAGAACATCCACTGAAATTCCACAGGATCCAGGTGCCAGCTTTTCAAGGCTCCTCAAAATACCCCCCACTAGTATAAAAATTTCAAGGCACTTTTCCCTTCACTGTTAATTTCTCTTGCCCAGAACTAGTCCAGAGTTAAATTTTATGGACTATGGATTTAAGGACAGACACATCCAACAGAACGATAAAGCATATTCCTCCCAAGGTGTCCCTAATTCCCTGCGATTACAGAAAGAGGACACTGCAGGTTCTTATTGCTGATGAACTCCAAGAGCAAGAAATTTTCTCTGTACTTATTGAGAATGCTAAAGATGCAAGAGTGATTATTAATGTGCATCTCATGCATTTGCAATTATGCAAATACACATGCAAATGAAGCACAACCTTTGGGCTCCTGCCATGTTGCCGATGCATCCCTCTGTGGCACAAATTTTGGCTACACTCTTAGCTTTAATATCAGGTCCTACACACAGGGCCCAGATGCTATAGCATTCTGAGCATCTCTTAGCCAGCCCTTAATAGCATGGGGCTCCCTCTGGGCTCCCTCCGACTCCAACAGATGCTCAAGGCTCTTCATAGATCCCCAAGTCTCAAAACCTCTCTGGGGCAGGTTAGGAGGACACCAAACTCACCACTCACAGGGGAATTGGTGAGGTAAGTCACTGATATGTGAAGAAAAGCAGCAAGCAGTGCCCCAGTTTGCTGGGTCTGTAATCATTCAGGAGATTATTTAACGCTGTGGCTCATGGTGAAGCTGGAGCATATGCCCACCTTTCTGTTTAATTAAAGCAGGAAATGTAATTGGTAATTTGTTTGGAGGTTCTCTTGGGATGTTGAAGAGCAAACCTGCCAAGGAAGCCAAGGCGATGCAGTGTGCGTGCTGAGGTGAAACTCATCCGAATGCACCTCGCAGCATGCTGCCTTGGACGTACAGAAACCGTTCTCTCTGCTACCCACCCCCACCCAGGAACTGCTGAAACAGGATTAAGTCATGTCCTAAAGGAATAAATCTGTTACTTTCATCCCGCTCCAGCCACACACACATTGAAAATCTTGATAAATGGACAGGTTACAAACTTCCTAAAACAACCTTTGGCCATACATCAGTTACTGTACTTCCACCACCTGGGGAGGAGGGGGGAAACATTGCTGAGACGGACCATGATCCTCGACACCTGAGAGCCAACAAGGGCTGGAAGCATGTCCCAGGCGTGTTCCTCAGCCCCTGAAGGTGAGGGGTTGATTAAATGACTTGGGCTGAGCCTGAAGCTGTGCTCTGCCTTCTCACCCACTGCTCAGCCAGAAGCACAGGCAGACTCCACAGGGGGATCTCACAGCATGCTGCAGGTATGATGAACATGGAAGCCCACCGTTTCTTCCAAAAGTTGTGCAAAGCGCAAACGTGCAGAAGCAAACGGGTCTCCCTTGTTACACCAAAACAAGAACTCCTCTAACTTTTAGTCACCCCTCTGGTTCAGGGTCTTTACTCCTGAACAGTCAAATTGAAGTTGGTCCCTCAACTCGAGGAACACTTGGAACAAAGTGAAGAATAGGGAGTGAGCAGGCACAATACATGCTGGGGGTATTTTTTCCTGCAATGCAGTCTGTGCCATGCATTCCCTGTCTTCAAGAGATGTTGAAATCCAACCCTGACTTGATTCCTATCAAAAAGTGCTAACTAAAACTCCCAGGTTATAAACGTTCACAGAGAAGAACATTGTATGGAAGTACTTGCAAGGTGACTACTGCTAAGACAGTCTGTAAGAGTCTCTTACACATCGACCTCCTGAGGGTCATTCCCCAGAAGGGGAATATTTTAAAGGGAAGATAGGGATGGACACCACCACCACCACCCCAAAGAAAAAAAATAATCAAGAGGGGTTAAATACAAAAAGACCTAAAAACTCAAAACCTAAAATGTAACTGAGCAAACTTTTGGCAGAATATTTTTAAACTTTCTTTGGTGACTCTGGGACTGCAAGTGTGGGTGGAGGTACAGTATAAGCCCTGAAGAAATCCTTTCCCAGCCAGTTATCTGCAAGGCAGTGTCAGTATGCAGTTTTCTACTGTGCTCAGGACAGCAAGGGAATTGAAGCCCTAGCCAGGGCCAGGAAGGATTGTGCAAGCATCTTCTGGACTGTGCTCTCATTGTCCTTCTCCTCACAGCAGTGCTAGACAAGTACCCTAATTCTGCAGGGTCAAAAACACACTAAAGGTTTCTTCTTAAATGGACCTGGATCTGGGAAGAGCTCTGCTCTCAAAATGTCCCCTACAATTATGCCTGGTTCCTAATTCATGCATTTCTGGAAATCTTGCCTTGCTTCTTTAAAGCCTGTAAAACCATTTCTTCCCCTCACAGTGTTGGTGTGTCTAGGACGAGTCTTCCCCACTTCCCCCATCCTATCAGCTCAGGTGAAAACAAACCAACAAAACCAGTGGCAAACAGAAGATAATCCACATCCTTTTCATAATCTTCCCAATAATCCACCTTCTAATGCAATTACAAGTGAGGGCTGTGAAATCCCTGCTGAACCATAACTCCATCCTCTTGCCCTTCACTGGGACTGTTACAGTGCTTACTGCTCCTGCAACAGTGCCACCACCAGTGACTGCCCCACCTTTCATGCAGGGCAGTGCACAGACACATGGCAAAAAGAGAAAAAAAAAATGCAGAAAAGTCAAGACTAAAGACCTTTTCACAGCAAAGACCAGACACGCTGCTGCAAGCTACACTGACTCAGTCAGCATGGTGTCTTCCTCAGCTATGCAAAACAGTTGAAAGGGAGAACACCATGCACCAGCCAAAATTCTTCATGTAACAGGATGTCATCACTAAAGCCAGAGACATCAGAAATGTGCCAGATGACACCAAGATTTGAACTCTGAAGTACTGCTGTATTGGAATGCACCCATCAAGATAGCCCCTTGGATCAACGTAGACCAGTGTGTGTTGAGAAAGTTGTCATAGGTTGAAATTCAGAAGAAACGGGCTCTGTCTGCTGATATACTTTGTTGAGTCTACACTTCACAAAAAATGCAGTGGCACCATTCAAAGCATAATTCATCATCAGCTAGATACCATATATGCGCAAGTAATGGATGCAATTTTGCTTTCAAAACCCTAGGTGAAGCAGTGGTACATGCTTGCTTAAAACTGCCAGAAATCTATTGCTTGCTATAAATCAGGTCTTGATCCTATACAGGAAAACATCTTACTCTTATCCTGAGCATCTAAGTACCCGTGTCTACTCAAACTCCTGTTTTGCCTGTGTCCCTAAAAATATATCAAAATCAGTAGAGGGAAAAAAAAAAAAGGTCAGAAACCAAGATTTTCAAAGCAATTACAGGTCTAATTCTCAAGCACTTACAACTCATTGTCTGAAAAAGCATTTCAAAAAATCTCAGAAACAGAACCAACCAGACTTGATTTTTTCGGTCCCACACAACCATTTCCATTAGCCAACCATTTTTCTTGTCCCAACAAATGGAACAGAGTGCTGAAACCATGAAAATACACAGATGGTTTCAAAACCTAGGATTGGGAAACGCTGAACATATTTTCATCAAAGTTGTACTTTTGTACAAATTTTCCATTTATAAAAAGTCATTACACTTGACTGCAAAAGACAATCTTCCTTCCCTTTCAGAAGTGTTTGATTCGGTCCAAACTGTAACATGTTCTCAGGACATGCATCTACAATGGTTCAACTGAAGCCTATTTAAACACCTTGGATTGGGAGTGTTCAGCTCTATAACCTCCTGTTGAGACACGACCTCACCGTTCATAAAGAGCCTCACAACATGCAATGCCACATGGACTTCGATGCAAAAAAATAAAACTCCAGGAAACAGAACAATGGCAACTTCAGTCTTGCAGCTCTTTCACGTTCACTTTCAAAAAGGAAAAGTAACAAGCCTGGGAGGCTGCATTACCGCAGGCACCGATCCCTCAATATGCATGTGAACTCAAGTAACCTCCTATTCATCCAGGCCCTAAAATAGGAAGGCACAGTTCTGGACAAGCATATTGATCTGGATTCCTGTAACTATCCCTTTGAAACACAAATAAACTATTGTTAAAAAAAACCCAACAGATCTCAGTGTGTGCTCTGGTTCCTTTGCAATGTGTACTATCCGACTAAAATCCATCTTGGCAATGGAACAGCTACGCAGACGTTCTTCTGAGCCAGCTCTAATGTAAAGGGATGCCAAGTATGTCTTCCCTTTTGTATTTACAGTAATAGTTTCGGCTTTCGCCACCGCTGGGAGTGCTGTTGGGGGACCAGCTGGCAAAAATATCCTTATCTAAAAGGACCACTGTAATTCCACTTGAAGCTGAACTGTTTTGCAGGGGTTGTCGGCAAGGACCTTCTCCCACATTAATCTACAGCAACTAACGTCGCGGTGCTGTCACTGGCACGAAGCTGACAGCAAATCCTGGGTTTGCCTCCTCCCAAGCTGGACTATCTGCTGACAGACCCCTGGCCCCAGTTTGCTCCCTTGCACTGGTCTGTGTTTGGAGCGAGGCTCTCTGGTGTGTCTGAGCTGTGCTGTCTGCTCTGGAAGTGGAAAAACAAGGGTGATCTATCATAGAATTGGGTGCTTCAGAGAGACAGGTATATAATTTTTTGAATCAAACAGTGCTAAAATGCAGCCAGGATATTCTGGCCGCCAGGAACTATCAAGGAGTAGAGATATGGGATGTGTGCCGCAGCGCTGCACTGAGCAACCTGCAAATAGAGCTGTTTGTGGTAGTAGAATTTGCTAACTTCAGGGCTGCTTCACACCACAAAGCCTAGAACACAGTGTCTCCAACTGACCTGACAACACAGCTGGCAGGTCGCCTCAAGATAGCCAACTCTGGCAGACAGACTGGTCACTAACGTTCATGAGGACTTCCAATACTTCAGCAACACAAAGTTTTGCTGCTGGTGATCTTAACCACGTTAAGAACAAGAGCTAGCCACCAGTTCTCCACTAGCTTGAACTATGGGTGAACCCACAGGTCCTATCACTAAAACACCGACAAGGACACAGATGACAGGCTGTGGGTTTGCAAGAAGGAGAATAAGCTACTGGCGAGGGCTTGGATTTGGTGAATTGCTGAGCAGGATTAAGATTTCTCACACAACATAGATGAGCAAATCTGCTCTGGATTTCTTAGGAATCTCACCAACTCTACATCTTTTTTTCTGAGCTCCTACACATGCCCAACAGTCTGGATCCCAAGGTCTTACCATCTGTGGCCTTATTTACACTCATATAAAGGAAAGGCACAGATCCTACACCAGCATGACACCACATCAGGCTTGCTGCAGCTCTGTTGCACTCTTCCACTCTGTCACACCTGCGCACCTTAGCATTGCATTCTCCCATAACAAGACAGACAGAGAATGCATTGAAGATCCCTCTGAGCAGGAGATGAAGGAGGGAGCAATTATTTTATCTTTTCAGGATATATTCCTGGATGTCAAAACTCTGCCCAAAGCACTGTGCAATCCAAAGCAATCACTGAGGTCTGTAGCAAGGAAATGCAGGGAGTAATTTCCCACTACTAACAGCAAATTCAGCTTAGAACAGCTTAGGGTGCAGGAAGTCTGAAACAATTATAGAGCCACAGAACGGCATTTGTTCAAAGGGACCTTAAAGATCATCAAGGTTCTACCCCCCTTGCCATGGGCAGGGACTTTTTTCCAGTAGCCCAGGTTGCTCCAAGCCTCATCCAACGTGGCCTTGGACACTGCCAGGGATGGGGCATCCACAGCTGCTCTTGGCAACCTGTGCCAGTGCCCCACCACCCTCAGAGTGAAGAATTTCTTCCTATTATCTAATCTAAATTCACCCTCTGTCAGCTTAAAGCTGTCCCCCCTTTTCCAGTCACTACAGGCCCTTGTAAAAAGCCCCTCTCCAGCTGTCTTGTCAGCCCCTTTAGGTACTGGAAGGTGCTATCAGGTATAAGAACTGTGTCCTCTCCATTAAAACGGGGCACAACCACCATATGACTACCCCGTCCTCTCAACACTGTTGAATGCACAGTTTTTGTCGCAAAGCTAAAACTCCCACTAGGATTTCAGAAGACTGTTTTGTTGGGTTTTTTTTTTAAGGTGATAATTCATGTAAATAAACCACCCCTCACGACCATTTAACATTTAACTTATTATACCATTATCCTAATTTTTATTTTGTTAAGCCTTAGGGGATTTAGCTGAGAGCACAGATCCATTGCAGCAAGTGCTATAAAGACACACAGTAGAAAGCAGTCCTTGCTTCAATGAATTTACAACCTGAATAGACAAAAGGCAGGAGAAAGGCAGAATTATTCTCCAGGCCCCACCAAAACAGCCAATAAACTTACCCCCGCTTCCTGCTGACTTGTGCTCCAGAACGTCAGCTTTCATTAAAAAAAAAAAACCAACAACAAAAGCTATTTCTAGCTCCTGTAGTTGCAAAAAACTCATGAAGACACGCTAAATAAATGCAATCACGTTTACTCAACTATGCAGATGACTTCGGCAAGAGACATAGCCATTCACCTCTGACAAGGCACAAACAATTACAAATTTTTGCAGCCACAGATTTCTCCATTTCAGTGCAGCGACTTTTAGTGCATATATTCCCTGTCTTACTTCATCCTACCTGAAGTTGTGCCTTATCCTCCAGTTTTCCCACCCCACATCCACGTTAATATACATAATTCCCATCACTATTGCAGGCAGTCCATGACTAAAATTTGGTTGCCAGAGCTGGTATCCTTCCGAGGCTCAGCAGTAGAAGCACAATGCAGTATAAAAGCAGGAATTCTGAAATGAACTGCACTGGAACCAAGACCCAGAGGAACAGATAATGGAAATGAGCAGAGAGGGGGAAAAAACACAACAAAAACCTCCACAGCAATGCCTCTTCCTGAAAGCACCTGTCCATGAAATGTCCACAGTCTGGGGGACAAAGGGGATGTCACAGAAAGGAAAAAAAGCAACCTTTACCATACTGTTTAAGTTTGTACCGCAAAACGTGTGAATCACCAGTGAGCATCCCCAGCACACAGAGCTCGTGTCACTCCAAAGTCAACGCTTGAGCCAAAATTAGATCTTCCCAATTGAAACCAGCAGTGTACCCGCTACCTTATCCCTTTCCAACAGAACGTGTTGCGCACCAGTAAACCTTCCTACCCATAAACAATTACTTGTATTGAAAGCACAGACAAATCTTCAACAACAACAACATAAAAATCCAGTCCTGTCTTCTCATCTTGAAAGGACTTGCCCAATCACGGTGATGTTGGGAACATTACACACTTGGGAAGATACCGGTGCTTTCACCACCTGCTGGCACGCTCCAGGCAGACCTAGCTCTGCGAGCTTCACCTCCCCTGCCAGCAGGAAATAAATCTTGTGGTTTTAGAGTTGGAGAGCGAATCCATATTCAGTTAGGAATTTATGGTGACTTTATGGATCCCACAAATGCTTCACTACCACCATTTTCTGGAAACTACACAATTCCTGCAGTTCATTCACTGCGTTCAATTGCCCTTTTTCAGGGAAGTACTTCTAATTGCTTTTTTACAGATATGGGTTTCTGTAAAGAATAGAACGTGGCTCATACTGAATTAAATGTTACCATAGCCTTTTCAACTATATATAGCTTTTATAGCTAGATTTAATTTCCCCAGAGTATTCATCCCAAAGGGTCAAATCTGTCCCTCGCGTAGCTCCCATGGATACACACCAAAGTCTATTTAACACAATAATCACAGTGCTACAATTCAAGCAAAGTTTTCTCATACAATTTCTACCATCTCACAAGGGCCCTTTCCCTTCAGCTGCAATGAAATGTGTAGCAGTAAGCGAATACCTGTGCAATCTGCACTGATTTACAGATATTCAAACATTGTTACCAGCCCCTATTATCCCCCTGGCTGTTTGTTTGTTGTTGGGTAGGTATATTTTGGTTTTAATATTGCATCGGATTGTTCCACTCTTTCCCTGGGAAACATTTGTACACATTTCTTCACCACTAACACTGGAAAGCCAGTATCAGTTTTCTTCTTTTATATTAGCCCCTCTGGTACCTTTACATTAACCCAAAATGAATCATTGGCCTCCCAGTCATTTCTTGCTACATACAGTTTTGAGAAACGGTGTAACTCACGTTTCAGAGAAGGCCTGGTTTCTGCAGATGGGTTCCTCGACTGCCAAATAGCTGGTGTGGTGGCTTACACTTCCCATCCAGACAGCTCCTGGCAACTTGTTCACTTTTTCTCCCAGCTCTGCATCCAGCGTGCTGGCAAAAAAACTCCACTGCAGCCAGTGCAACATACAAGGAATGGCGAGGTGACTCCAGTCCTCCCACCAGCATTATTTCTTTCCACCAGACAGGGTCAGCTCGTACTGTCGGTTTTCACTGCCATCTCGGTGTCCTTTTTCTATCCAAATTGCTCACCTTTTTCTTTAATTGACTCAGTCGCCCTGTACAAAAAGAGACATGGTTACCCCATACACTCCTCACTGATGGGGCACCCAGCTCTATCAAAACAAAAAGACACAAGCTGAGCCAGCATTTAACAAACTGCCCACCCGCAGCAAACTGGGCAAGCTAATAGTAACAAAGAGCCCGTAAGTGTCCGTATTAGAGCAGGGAAACACGAGTTGTGTTTTAAATTGTAGCAGACTCAGACAGATGAGATTTTCTTTAGGCCAGCATAAAATGCAAAGCACAGCGTATCGTTCGCAGTGGTGGAAGAAATGTGGGAATACAAAGGACGTTTCAGTGACCTGAGGCTCTAAGTCCTGCTTGGTGCCCTCCTGCCTGGCCAGCAGGCAAGCAAGCCCAGCTGCGAGCGGCCGCACTTCTCACAGGAGACCCAGGGCAGGCAGAAGTACTTGACAGTCAAGGCTGAATATTTGGCGTCTTCCTCTGCGTTACCACCAGCCAGCTGTAGAAAGAGCCGTATCAAATTTGTTAACTTCAGCATCTCTGCTGGGCCCTGTCAATGGCACCCTCCAAACTGTCCAGGGTGCCTTCTGCCCTTGCTAAGGGAACAGCAGCAGCAACACAAGAGAGGTGCCAAATTACTCACAAAGCTGAAGAGTGTCTAAAAGGTGTGCCTTTGCGTACCAGAACAAAACTGAAAGGAAATTAAAGTGACGATTTAAGAAGCAATGAAAACAGCAAAAAGAAAAAAAAAAAAGAAAATAATTCATTTAAATAAAATAGTAGGGCCTAGCATAGAAAAGACATTTTTTTTTCCATCTTCTTGGTCAGAAGTCTCCTTATTTCATCAGCCTTATTCACTGACTCTCAGAAGTGTTGTTATCCCCATTTAACTCATGAGAAACTGGGGCATAATAGAAGTAAGTTGTTTTTGAAAGGCCATGCAAGGTTTGTATGGCAGAGCAAGAATGAAATATTTATGGCATTAAACACCCAGGTCTTTTTTCCTTAAGGCACTGGCTGGCTGAGGTATTGACTTCTACAGCAAATCAGTTTTGACAACTACAGTAAATCTGTCTCACGACAAGGGTATTAGGATCAGCCCAGGACAAAACATGACATAAATCTGTCCCTTACAGTTGAAGAAAAAGTACAGATTTGGGTATTAAAACCATTGAAATCTCCCCTTACAACCTCCCCCCGCAACCTCATGACACATCTATTCCTTTCAGGGCCCGACGCTCAGATAGCTGAGGTCCATGAAAACTTTGATTTGGGTTAAGACATTTAGCTGGCAAAATACAAGACTGAGATTCAAGAAATGCAGTTTTGGCCCATAGCTTTGACATGAATTTTTTGTTGCTTTTGGACAACCGAGCCCCCTTGCCTGCCAGCTTGGAATAGCTGCCGTCTTGTCTCCTTAGCTCTTAAGTTCTTCATGAAAAGGGTCATCTCTACAAGAATACACAGTGCCTGGAGCTCCAGCCCTGAACAGGATCTGGAAGTTGGGTCAGCTTAAAATGACATCAGATACAGCCTGGTATCCTGCACATTTCTACTATTAGGCAAGTTTTGGGTTGTTTTTGGTGGGGGTTTTTTGGTGAAAATTCTGGCTGAAATCTCACAGAAAAGGTCCGAGGACTCCCCACGATGGGGAGTCAGCATGAAGTGAAAGAACAAAATAATTCAGTCCATGCTGGTGCCACAGCCCCTGCCAAAGCCACGCTGCCGATGCCTGCCCGGCTCTCCCCGAGCCCTCCTCACCTGCACAACACGCTCACAGCAACGGGCAGGCATTTCCAGGGGGGTACTGCGAAACAAAACCAAGTGCATTTAAAAATGAATGTGTTGATAGTAATTCAAGTTGCATTAAAGAGCCAGTGTGAGTACTCCAGCGGTAATATACTGCATACATTTGTCAACCAAACACAAATCTGTTTGAATAGATTTCTTGTGGCCTGTTATTTATGAAGGGAAAATATCCCCTAGTTTGGGCTGATGAGAGCCCATACTTTCCCTTCTAATCTTAACTGCCTATTATTAGCAACCCCATTTATAGAATACCCCTCTGCCTTATATAGCCCAAGTACCCCAACTTTCCACTCTGCATGGGCATGTGGCAGGGGAAGACACGGAGCAGTCAATTACTGGCATTTCAATGTGCCTTTTGCAGCACACTCCTACACTTGGGATAATCTAATTACACAGGGCAGAAACCTCACCCAACCATATATTTTCCTTAGACCCTGTTGCCACCAGCTACTTTTACTTCTCATTGAAACAGTCCCCCTCTTTTTTTATTTCCTCCTTTTTTTTTTTTTCCACATCGTTAAAAATTTATTATTTAGACTGATGATGACATCATCTGGAAAGGGACCCAGGCTGCGGTCATCAGGGCCTTTTTCTGCATTACAGAGAAGCAGTTTCTCCTCTCTCCCTTGCAGATCATTAATTTTTAAAATAGAGCTTTGCTTTAAATACATACAGCTCATTTTGCTTTCAGCTGATGAGTCAGAGGAGCTGTCTTTCAACCAGGTCAGGTGCCCCCCGTGCCATGCTTCCTGCCTGAAGCAGCACGCACTCTCCCTGATGAAGCTCTGGCTTCAGGGCTCTGCAGGGAACAGAAGGGAGTTTCTGTGTAAATAAACAAATAATTACATTTGCAGGCTGACCAGCTTTGCTCCGCCATGCATCCTGAAATGGCTTGGAGAGTACAAGCCTGACCCTGCAGCTGCTCCTCAGGGGTAGGATTTCATTTGTTTTGCCTGAAGATACTTAAGGGAAGACTCTACAACATGGCTCTTCCACAAAGAACGTGAGCAGGTTTCAGCCTGGTACGGGCGTATTTCTCTATACCACGCGGTATTTTTATGGTGACTATTCCATGAATCCTGACACTGCCCTTTTGAGAGCTGTGGTTTCCTCTCCCCTGTAGACACCAAGTCAGGCCTCTGCACTATCTGTAGGATTACACAAGGGATTAACAAAGCACATGCTAATTGTAGGTATTCACTGTTTGCATCCCAGACCTGAAGGACTGGACCACATGCCTTTCAACCAGGCAGAGTGGGCAAACGTGTATATGAGCACCACAGCGCTGCAGGTTGGCTAACAGCAGAAGAACCAGCACCCAAGACAGCAAACAAAGCCCTCCAAGAGGTGTCAAAGCTATGTGTCATGTGCACCTCACAGCACAATCCAGGTTGTAGCAGATGGAGCCTGGCAATGGAGCAACTGCAGATAACTGTATGCCTGCAGTGTTCTTGCAGAGAAACGCCTCCATCCCCACAGAACCCACCATCCAGGTCTCACCTTGCTGGGAGCAGGAGCTCTGGTCAGCACAACTCGGCGTTCACCCATTTGAACTGTGATTCAACCCTAAATCTACAAGTAGTGGTTGCTAACTGCATTACCTGGGGGGCAACCATGATTTTACTCAACTGCTCGTACTTTCTCCTTTTTTAGTATGCACTAATCCTTGCAGACATTTCTCTCTTCAAGGCAGTGGTTTTCTGCTTGCAAGTCCCTTCAGATAAAATAGATTTTATTACGCCCATACACATCTGGGTATTCACAGAAGGGCTTGGCACCACTGTAGGTGTGCAGATGCCTTGGAAATGCTTTAACATTGACATAGGAATTTAGGAGAAAGGGTCGAGGCATATCTTATCTGAATGTGGATGCAGGACATGCTTAGAGAATGGGGACATAAACACCACTTACTTTTAGATACTTATCTTTACCTACATTATGCAACTAGCATCTCCAGACTTCTTATATACTTAGTGAGGGGGGAAAAACATACTTCCAGAAGGCAAGTAAGAAAAGAAACTTAATTTAGATGCATTCTTCCTTCGTGGACTCAATGGAGAAAGAAAGTGATGGAGAGCACCTCCTAAATAAGGTGTTATAAATAGCTGCAATCAACACACAGAAAAGATTCACTCAAATAAGTGTCTGACCAGGGCAAGGTGTTGCTCATCCAGCACAGTGAAAGCTGCCACGGGTTCTTTTAATGAGTGCAAGTGGCTTCAGCTTTGGTTTTAGGTTTACTCCAAGCACAACACCCGTCCTCAAACTGTGCTGGGGCATGAGTTCAGGACAGGTCCATGAAGAACAGTGCTGCTCATTCAATCGTGTCCAGCTATTACTTTCTTTAATGCCTTGTTTTTCACTGAATTTTCCACATCTTAGAACAGGCCCATCCCTTAGCTTATGAGCACTCAGAAGCTACTGAAACCCTAGCAGAGCATGCAGGGATTCAGGTTTAAGAAAAAGAATTTGATAGTCCTTTATTAGATTATCATATCATTATTGTTATAATTTCTATAACTCTCTAGTAGATAGAGAGGGCTGTGAAAGTACATATATTGCAAACAGTATTGTACATAGCTTTTGAGAAGAATGTGAAAAGGTCAGAAGCATGAACTGGCTGTTACATGGACACGTGCTGTAATGTTTTCTTAGACTCGGTGATCCAGTAACACAGTTCAACAAAATCTGTCAGAACAATCCACAATGCCTTGCTCACTCTCAGAATCACTGCTTTCCCCTCCAGCTCCTCACCCTGACTGCTTGCAGGTCTTCAGCTCCCTCCCCACCCTCCAAGCTTCCAAGGGATGATCTACAGAGTACTTAACAATCCTTCCTATTTGGCTGAAACAAACAAAACTGATGGGAGATGGAGATGAAACAAAGAGCAAAAGTAGAGAGCACAATCAAATACATTTTTCCTGCACCTAGAGTTACAACGACAAGAAGTATTCTCCAAACACAATTTCTCCAGCTAATGGCAAAGGCAGAGGAGGGAGGGTAAAATGCCAAATGATCGGAAATGACAGTCTCTGGATCTAAGTAAGCTCTGTAATATGGAAATTTTTAAGGGAAAAAATGGTAATTTCAAGAGTACAACGGAGAGCCTCTTTCAAAACTCACTGCTTTATCTACATATCTTGGCTCTGATTCTCTTACTCGCTCTCTAAATTCCAAAGCCCCCTTTCCTAGACCTCCTGCTGCCCTCCAAAGAAGAGCTCTGCCGTGTCTATGATCGCTGCTCTGCCCTTCCCAAGGGCCTCCTGCTCAAAACCTCTCAGCCTACTGTGCGGGAACCTTCCCATCATCTGCCACGAGCCTGTGAGTTGGGCCCTAAGTGTGCTGCTGGAGGAGGAAGAAAGGTTTCATATGCAGCAAAAAAAGAAGTTAAAATGAGTTAGATTATGGTCGTATTAATTCAGGGCACCCACCCAATCCTTTCATTAGCTTGATTCTCCTGCTACCGTAGCAATCCATAAGTGTTACAAGCTTTAAATGCTTTATGTACTTCAAGCTTTATAGGAGACTACTACTATTAACAGTTACACAAGTTGGGAGGAAAGGGGGATGTTGTGCACATTAAATATGAGTCTGTCAAGGCTGCGAATGCACAATCTTATGCTAAACATTCCCAGAACTTGGGATGAGACTTCCAGATACTTCACATCAAACAGCTCCCAAGGTGACACCTGGGGCTACGTTTCCAAGAGTGCTCAGGTCCCACCAGCAGCGCGTGAAGCCTTCCACCTTTTTGGCCATTCATTGCCTTGAAAGAAGACATTACATGACTGTGATCAGGTCCAAAACACTGAGCGATTCAGCCTAACTCTTCACCCTGCAGCCCAGACAGCCACAAGCACATGGTTAGCAACAGCGTTCCCTGAACTTCTGAACTCTACTTTTTTCTCTTAGGTGAGGAATTAAGTGGACATAGTCACATAGAGCTTTAGTCAGGGGTCTTTGAAGATGAGGAGCTGGCAGTGATAAGGCCTTGCATGGATTTTTTCCTCTAAAGTCCTGAACACCATGTTCAGCTTCTCAATGAAGGAAAAAAAAAAAAAAAAATCCAGGGATGAGGGCAGCTGCCTTCATATGGCAATGAAATCGCTTCTTCCTAATCTTGGAGCCTCAGCAGCAAGAGACCATCAGGTCACAACCAAATACCGTTTCCAATCATAAATTTCTAGGTATCTCCAGTAATGGGCCTGATCTCAGTTTACTGGAGCTGGGCTTTTTTCATCTGTTTTTCTCAGAATAGCCTTATGGAAGAACGCAGGCGGTACCCTGAATTTAGAGAGCTTGATCTCAGCCACCGACTGACCATTAAATTCCATATTTACATCTCTAGCCAAATGGGTAAACAAGTAAGTACAGTAATTTTAAAAGTCAAATCTCCATTAACTTTTATGTAACTGAAGATGAGATGAAAGTACATAGGCATCAAGCCTAGCCTCGGTGTGCTTTCCAGGAATAAAACTATGCTGATTTGTTACCTTCCATAAAGAGATCAGGGTGAAAATTAATCAGTAATAGTTTCACTCCCTTTTTATAAATGAAGAGTATTTCTCTCAGCCAATGTTTTCTCCCTTTATCAGCAGCTGCATTACCAACAGATGCCCTTTCTCAACCTTTCACCTGGACAACAGAAAGTCTCAAAAAAACCCAGTTTTGGAATAGGATACATTTCATAAGGAAAACACACAGCAGCAATGGGGGGAACCAGAAACACAGTAATAGCTATTTTCCTTTCCTCTTAAGGCAGCACAATGAAGCAATTACTGTACATTACCCTTCCAGCGGCTGTTCCAGCCAAAGCAATTGGCCGGACGGCGTGGAGGGGGCTGGAGGTGTGGCACAAGAAAAAGAAACAACTCCTACCAGATCTGATTCACTAACAACAAAAACATCCCCATGGTACCTCTTACTTTTCATCGGATGAGGACAGGTTTTCCACCAGCAGGATTTTCAGATTAGAGGAATTTTTCTGTAATGGGATTGATGACATAGGTGTCGGTATAAAAATAGGAAGGACCTCAGAGGTTACAGCTAAGCTGGGAGTCTCCTGGTACCTGAACGGTTGCAGATTCTCAGAAAACTCCTTGTGGTCTCAGGATGATGTACCATATGGGAAACCCTTTAATTTACTTGAGAAAGGAGAACGCATTCATGGGTAATTATCTCTCTGGAATTACACTAAACAAAGAATATATGAACAAACACAGAACAGTCCTTGTTAGGTGAGCCATTGTGTCTCGCACAAACACGCACCATCTATTACTGGACACACAGAACAGGGAACCAACAGACGAGACCCAGGAACATCACACAAATTAGAAATAGATTAAAGAACATAATATAAATGTGTCCTTTCTGCAGGCATCAAATTATGTAAATCATCAGACCTGCTTTATAGGTATATATTCTAAAACGTGTCTTTAGTTCTGATGGCATTTGGCACACAGCCTTGGTATGAGTATGCCTGTAAATCTGTATTTGTTTTAAAAGTATTAAAGGCAGAATTGGCAGCAACTTCCACATTTAGCTTGCTTGGCACTTTCTTTTACAAAAAAATCTTTAAGCCTTTTTTTGGAAACTTAAAAAAAATTCTGAGACACCCGCTATAAAATTAAATTGAAGGACAGGCAGGTGGGAGAGAAATACTATTACCATTTTTCTCCATGTCAGCAGGCGCTAATAGTCCAATATTTTGCATTAAAACACATGAACTTTTGTAATTGTCTCCCAGAGATGAAAGTTTGATGAGACAGAGCTGAGGTTAGGGGTGTCTGAGATGTCTTTGTCACACTGTGAAAGTTTTCCTAACATCCTGGTTGTTGTACCTCGGCAGGGAGTCTGATGCTGCAACACTGAACGCAGTTAAAGCTTGTGTTGATCTGACAAATGATTAAATTACTGTATAATCTTTAAGATCCCTTCCAACCCAAACTGTTCTATGATTCTATAATCCTATGATAATACATTTGAAGCAGTATTTTGCTATGAGGTTACATGCTTTTTGCAACTTTGACTCACACTTGCTACTCGCAGCTCCCAGTGAGTTCAACCAGAAATGTGAGTGGTTGGTACGCCTTAGAGCCAGACTTTTTTAAACCATCAACCAGTGGGTAATATTCCTGTAAACAATTAAACAGATGATTTCTTCTACCCTACAGCTGTGCTACCACAGCAAGTGGAATGACCATTTTAGATCCAAAATGTGCTTTTGATAAATAAACAAAGAAAAGCATGAAACTAAGATACAAACTGTTAATACTGCCTGAGTTGGGTTTTGGGGTTTTTTTTATTATTAGTAACTGAACAATGTCAAATAGTGTAAGCAATAATTTAACTGCCCTTTCAAATTAATGAATCTGCCATAGGATAAAGGTCTATTAATATCAGATTTCTACTAATGGATAAAACCAAAAGTTAGATAGAATAATTCATAAAAGAGAAACAATACCCGTGAC
>JAVJGJ010000062.1:10550251-10620330 GCA_035590215.1 Microhierax caerulescens | reverse complement strand
TGAGGGTTTAGGGGTGCCTACTGACTCATTTAAGCCAGGATCATCTTCTTTTTCCCCACTAGACCAAGACAGATGGTTTCAGATGTGTGCACAAACTGCCTGAAAAACATCAACTTGTATGTACAAAAAGGTTATCTGTGTGAACACGTATACAGGCCAGTCCACCTTCAGCTCCCTGTTTGCAGACAGTCTTCTCTTTGCAAGAGAGAGTATTTTCTAAGCCGGCAGGTTCTGTCACTAAAATTCTAGCCCATGCAAACCAACCTTATGTCCACCTTCCCAGATCCTAGTCCAAGCCACTCTGATATAACAAAAGGCTTGCTTCAGGTCAGGTTTTATAATGAGATGATAATATATATATATATTATTAATATATAATCATAATATAAATAAGATGATTTGCAAAATTCAGAACTAGAATGGGAACAAAGCTGCAAACCCTCTCCCACCTGCTTGGATGCTCAGAACTTTCCCTCGCTCCAACTGCACAGCAGCTGAGCCCCACCAGCGTCAGTAGGACTATTCCTGATTATACCTATGTAAAAGTCAGAAGCCAGAAGCCCAAACTCAGTCCAAAATAGAACAGACTCTCCCTCCTGGCCATGACCACAAATCTCAACAAAGCAATCTCAGCACCTCAGCACTAAAAGCTGCTTTTCAATATTTCTAGCTACTTTCACAATTCTTATCACCCAAAACTTGGAGGGCATAAAAGCAACTCCATACTCTTCTGTTTTTTGGGGGGGTGTTTATTATTATTTCTAGCATTTTGGGGTGGTTTTCTTCTCTGTGATCACAGCTGAACTTCCTACTGGCCCAGAGGGAGTAGAGAGCAATAACTTTAAATGGCCTCATAGATGCAGCCATGGCCTCAAGCCAGCACTAATTTCCAATCTTGTTATGCTGAAGGAAAAGGGTGAAGAAGAATAAAAAAAAAAAAAAAAAAAAGGAGAGAAAAAGGAATAGAGGAAGAATGGAAACCAAAAAACATACAAATATCCCTTAATGTTAGTGAGAATTGATAAGTACTATTGGTGTTTTCAGTTAAAGGGTTCATTTTCTATTAAAAAAAAAAAAAAAAAAAAAAAAGAGAGAGAGAAGAATTCAGAGTATCTGTTTAAAATGAGAGTTAATATTTTTCCTTAGACACAGAATATCCTTGTGACATTCAGGTTTTTGCATACTGTAGGCAGGATGGAATTTTACTGACCAAATAAAGCATCGTCACTACTTGAGTACAGCAAACATTTTTTAAAATATTAAACATGTCATAAATTATCTGAATTTGGGAGCCTGTAAACACTTACTTGAACTTACAGTTCTTTGATTTCACCAGCATATCCAGATATCTGGATACCCAGAGGATTCCAGATTCATCCCTTAACCTGTGAAAGTGTTGGCTTTTTAATTCCTTTTGCATTTTCTAAATTCCTTTGGGCCTATTTAGTCTAGTCACCATCCCCTTCCCTGGCAGTGGATGAAAATTCAGAGCACTGGGGAAAAGGTAGCATTCTGCAACACCTTCCCAGGAGCTCTCACTTTCCAAACTCAGGCTTTTACCACAACGGGGGAGGCAGGGGGGCTGCATTTATAGCAAGTGCTAGTCAAGATAAAGTAAAACTTTATATCACACAAGAAACAGATGCAAGTCAAAATAAAACTCCATGAGGAATTTAGCAAGGAAGTATGGAGTTACCCACGTAGATACTTGGCCAAGAAAATAGAGATATCTTGTGGAGAGCACTGTGACCACAGCCTCTGAGAGCTGAGGCGCTGGGCCGGCAGCAGCAATGTGCTCAGCTTTTATTCCCATCGAAGGAGGAGTAGGTTTGGAGAACAAGCTGCTGATGGATGGAGAGAAGAAGCACCCTTTCCTTACAACATGGTCTCCTCAACAGTCAGGTCACATTGAGCAACTCAGGTGAGTATGGCTGCACTGCACAGTAACATCGGCACAAGGCGATGGCACTAAAAGATGCTGGCAGACTTTGTCTTTTTCCCCCTAAGCGCTGCCTGACCCCTACCTGCAGCACATGTTTATCTTTTCCATGCAGCAGCATCGCCCAGATGGATTCAGCCTGCAGCCCTGCTCGCCTTATATCAGGATTTCTGCGCATGAGTAGAAGGTAGGACTGAAGTATAACCAGAGTCAGAGTTCAGCATACTACTACAAACACACCACAGAGTCAAACCTAAACTGAGGAGGTCTGGCAGGTGACCCAGATTTGATCCAAAGGGAATTTACACAAAGAAGCTTAATATGCCCAAAGGTGTGAGGAAATGAAGAGTATAAAAATTAACAACTCATTCTATAATATCGAGTAAGGAAGGGACAAGGAAAAGAGATTCTCCATCATTGTACTTTGGTCTCTTTCTGCCCTGCATTCAAGCTTTCCAAATTCACTTGACAGACTTTGACAATAAATGGTGTTTTACTTTGAGGTTGCATGTCTCGCATCCCCTGGAAAAGGCAGCAAGCCACATTGTCTCCTTTTAATCTCAATAATTAGTCTTCAAGCCTGCCAGGCATTTTATTGCCTTAGGTGATGCAAAGCTGAACCTGGATTCCTCAGTCAGGGCCATCAGATCCAAAGTTTAACTGTAGACAAAACAACAAATATTAGATTCCCCAAAGGCTGCCACTAAAGCCAAGGAAATTGCTGCTACTGCTTTTAGTTCAAAGTCTTCCTATCCGCCTGGACAATCCTGGGGTACACTGGAGACCCAGAAAAGCAAAGCAGTTAAAGTACGGTCAGAAACAACCATAACAGAAACTCCTTGGAACGGGGCTGTGGGGACACTGAATGTCGGGTGACAAAGTGCTGCTTTGCTGTAAAAGACACACCAGCATTACTCACTCCACCCGCCACCTCAAGTCCTCAATAGGAGGGAAATTTCCAGGCACCCAACTCTTACTGACTTCTCGCTGATTTGCATTGGAATTAGAGCCCAGACAGCAGCAAAGAATCACTTACTCAGTCCCTTAAGCTTTTAAGTGCATGAAAGACATTTAAAAAAAGAGAGTGACAAATATCTTAGATGCCCGGTTTCCTTCCAAAATTGGATTTTGTTTGCCTGCTTGCTTTCTTCTTGACTTATTGGACAGAGAGAAACAACTCAAGATCCGGGCGAGCGTGCCTCAACCTCCCACGCAGACACCTCGTTTGCCCCAGACCCCCTTGCAGTGGGGCCCACGCCGCACGCAGAGCGACGGCGCAGAAGTAGCATTGCGCTTTTATGGCAGCAGACTCGAGGCCAGCACTCAAACATGTGGCCCTAGAACCAGATGTTGTGTCCTAACATGCACATGCATCTTTTCCCTCTGAATGCAGATTGCTCCTGTTGGTCTGATGCCAAAGGTCCCCTCACGAGCCACACACCCCTCCCCTGTTTTTTCACCTTCCTGCACTGGGGTAAGTTGCAAGTCATTAACATCATAATTGCTTGGGTACAATTGTAAGTAAATCCAGCGCAGTATGCTAAAATGAACTGCAGGTTTTAAAAAAATAAATAATCTGAACACCCAAACAACAAAAATAGTCATAATTTCTCAGCATTTTATATCAGCTGTGGGCCCATGCAGAAACTGAGGCAATTTGGTCAAAAAAACAGATGTTAACTGAGGAGACGCATCCTGCACTGCAGGTCCTTGGCAGTAATGAAGAAGCTGTACAAAGAATCTTGTGCGTCTAAATTGCCTTTAGAGGATAATTGTCCCTGAGAGCAAAGACTGGACGGTATTTGGGGCAGGGGCTGAGTCAACTGCTCTTTGGATAAGATGCCAATGTCCAGGCATATAATTCCTAATTGCAAACAAAACAAAATATTGTTGACAGGCAAGATTACACTGTAGGGAGCTTCTATGTGAAGGGGTGGGGGTATGTAGGTACCTTTCCTGGTCCTGCCTGGCACCCTTTAAAAGTCACTTGAGCACTTTGAAGAGGCTGTTTCTGCATCTGTAGAGCCTCATCAATGGCCTCACTTCAGCAGAAAGCTTGTGAGCCTCTTGCTTCCCATGTGCTTTGAGATCCCCAAACGACGAGGCTCAATAAGAACAAACAACAAGACAAATGACCGATCACCTGGCTTTCAGCTTCTGTTTGAAAACCAGCGCTGAGACGCGCAGGAGGTGCTGCCAGGCGAGTAGCAGTGAATGAGCAAAGCTGCATCCCTCAGGAAGCCCAGCTTAAGCAGCAGCTTACCTGAGGGCAGCAGTGTTTCTTGGGGGGACACCACTCGAGGTTTTGGGGAAGCACCTGCACAGGTCTGTACTTTGCCAGGTGGATCTGAGGCCAGCGAGGAAAATGGTAATTGTTTCTTTTATTTTTCATCTCTCCCCTACATCTCCTCCCTAGCAACTTCAGCTGCAGCCACGTTCTATTTTTTCCCCTTACAATTGTTTCAATAGATTCTTTATGGTTTATGGGTTGGTTTTTGGTGTTGTTGTCCACCCCCACCCCCCTTAAACTGAAGCTTGAAATATGCTCTGAATTAAGAAAAAGCTCCATGTCACTGGGGATTGGACTGTTGCTGAACTGTTCTGCGTGTGTGTGTGTGTGTGTGTGCACACACAACCTCCTGGCCAAAAATGCCTCAGGGGTTCTCCCTGACTGTTGAGGTCCTAAAAAGGGTCCGTTTCTCCTGAGTGCCCCCCCTCCCTGACATGGCTCAGGGGGGGAGAGCTCTCTCCACCCCCACTAACACCACACTCCCTCTCCTAGCACATCTGTCCAAGCTCGCTCACTGCTGGCCCTTTCCTTCCCCATGTGCTACAGGCATTTTTGGCCTGACTGAATCCTTAGTGCATTAAGCAGGAGGCCCCTGGTTCAAGAAATCTCCCCCACTTGTAATATGTGGTGCAGAAGAAATGGTGTGTGCAGGGTGAGAAGGGACCAGCAAGGAGGAAAAGGGGGGAAAAAAAAAAAAAAAAAAAAAAAAAAAAGGTGAGCGTGGGGAGACGGAACACCTCTCCTGCTATCTTTATCAGAAAAGAAGTAAATTAACTGCAGGAAAGTAACACACAGCTTTGGCTTTTAACCTTTTGTGTTCCCCAGGCAAAGTGTGAACGCAGGGCTGTAGGTGCTTGCTGTTTATAAGCAGTGATTCAGATACACAGAGGTCTCCCTGGTCCATGTGGTCTCTGTCTCTAGTTAGGGTAGTTTATTCTGGGATGTTGCAGCTGTGTAGCAAAACAACACACATGAACACACACACACCCCGAACAACAAACCTTCTGGATATCGCTTTGTTTGGTCCCAGGTTTAAAATTGGAATTTGGGAACTGGTCGGTGCAGCTGGAAAACATCCCGTCTGGATCACGCTGGTCCAGCCCTAGTGAGGGTCATGTGCTGGGGCAGCCAGCTACACTGTGCAACCTCCCTCAAACCTACCATCAGGCTACCTAATTCTGCATCTTAACTCCCAAGGCATGAAAAACAGCAATCCCAGGGCTAAACACACACGGCAGTGGTCAGGACTCGGCTCTTGTTACTTGGACAATTGCTTCCTGCTGCTGAGACACACAGAGCAACATCGTGTAAGGGAAGACAGGATGCTGTGAAGGCAGAAAAGCTGCCAACCTCCACTTCTCCTCTCAACTCGTCATTAGGGTGGTCTCTTCACAAAAATTGCTTAACCTCCAATCCACAGGTACCCAGCGTACCTCGCACTGCTGTGCCCAAATGACTGTGGGTATTCAGCGGGGATGGTAGCTCTGCTGTGTCTCTGTTTCCCCTAACTGCACAAGCTGAGCTTCACAGAGGCCACGAGATCCCTGGGGAAAGGCAGTTCAGAGCGGGATACTGGGGGACTGCACCACCAGTCCCTGCTCAGTGGGACCTCACCGGGCAGAGCCTCCCTTCGGAGCCAGCCCAGGCCTGGCCTGGGGAAACGTGACAAAGCTCTGCAGGTGGGAAGGCCAGCGACGTGTTTTGGTCTTTGGTTTTTTTCCTAAGCAGCGTCATGAAATTTCAAATGCAAACGTGTTTAGGTATTTGGCCTCTCCAGAGGCCACTTTCATTTACTCAAAACCCTTTTCATGTCCCTTTTACACTTCTGGATTCATGCATGAAAAACAAATGGCATACAGTAACATTTGTATTCTTCTATTCAAAATTGTAGAAAAACAGAGGGAAAACAAGATTACACCCTGAGTTATCCTTGTTTCAGCAATGAGGTGATCATCAGTCTCAGGAAGCTCTAAGTGTCTGGACATCTCAGGCATTTGGAAAAAACCCTGCCTCCCTCGCCTTTTGTATCAAAAACTCATCAGTGAGTTCAAACGAGAGGACTGGGCGCCCAGGAGGTTCACTAGCTAGTGGTGAGCTTGGAATGGAAAGCTGCGTACGTATCACTGAACTGCTCCCGCTCGGTCAGTTGTCTCACAGTCAAATAACAAATTCAGCCATTTAAAAACCTAGGCACGTTAATTACTAATCACAGCACAATAAAGGAGAAAAGTAAAACAAAGGCTGAAAAACATACAAGAACCACAACGCAGCTGCTGAGGAAGACTATGATCATATTGAACAGCTATTCCCAATTGTCTGCTGTCCAAATAACAAGAGGTGAGACGGGCACAAGGGTATTTTAGCTGAAAGGGCACCTGGCCTGGTTATATATACTGGTTAGCTGGCATAACACAGAATAACCTTGATGGAACTACTCACTCTACCTCGTTCACGCCTACTATAAGAAGTGTAACAGTCACTTACCTCGCACAAGTGTTGGATGGGTAAAATCTTTCATGACTGTAAGAACTCAGATTTATCACCAGCATCATGCCTCTGAAAAACACGGTAGACAAATGATCAACACTCCATCTACCTGCCAGTTGCTAATATTTTATTCAGTCTAATCCTGAAATGCACTTACAATTACAGAGAGGTAAGAGTCAGAAGTTACCCAGAGCTGCAGTCTAGCCTGTTCCTGAATGCAGAAGACAACACCGAATATTCCTAGACCATCCCTGACAGATGAGTAACTTATTTTTAAAGACCTCCAAGGAAGCAGATCCAGCAACCTTCTCACACAGCTTATTGTAGTACTGAAATATCCTTGAAGCTAGAATGCTTTTTCTAGTATCTAAACTAAACTTTTCTGCTACAAATTACACGAATTATTTTTCTCCTACTCATTGCTGCTATGAAGAACAATCCATCACGATTCTCTTTCTAGCAATGTTTTACATATTGAAGGAATGTTATCACGTCCTGTCAGTCTTCACTTCTCTAGACTAAACAAATCCAATTCTTTCAATCTTTCCTCATAGGTTGCATTTTCCAAACCTCTTATCATTCCTACGGCTTTCCTTTAGTCCCTCTCCAATTTGTCAAGATTTTTCTTGAACTGCACAACCGAAGTGGAACATGGCCAAGGCTGTACGAAGGTTGCCTGAAAAGCGAAATTTACCCCTTGTCTTTTACACACAAGTCCCACTAAAACTCTACATTGCATGAGCTGTCTTTTCTGAAGCAGTTTTATGGTGTTATATCAAATACAGTTTAAGATTTTGTAGCACTCTGCATCCTCAATTGTCTTAATTTTTTAATACTGCTTCACTTGCAAATTATCTTCTGTTCTGCGTTTTATTTTGTACCTTGCATTTGTTTTATTAACCATTATGATTTGGTTTTATCACATTTCAAGTTGCTCATTTCATATAACCAGGTATGAAAATCATTCAGAGTTCTGCTTCTCCTTTCCAAAACGCTGTGATCCCACCCAACACGACCTCAGAAGATTGTACTGGTATGCACTTCATATCATCACGCAAGACGGTCATGAAAGTGCTGAGCGCTTCCCAACCCAGGGCAGACCCTTGGGGGACCCCATCTAACATGCCCTCACCCCCCCAACAATCTTGACAGGAAACTATCTACAACTAGTTTTTGAACCTTAATTTACAACTAGTTGGGCCCCCACAGTGTGGCAACTTGAAACTGAGCACGTACCTCTGCTTTGACTATGATGATGCCATGAATGAGTGTTCAAAGCCTTACTAAAAATCATCCACCGCCATATCCACTTCTCAGGTTTTACTTACTAGTTCATCCACCCTGCAAAGAAATTGCACCAGTTCGACATGATTTGCCCTTGACAAATCCATATTTGCTGTTTCTTATTAACTTCTTATTCTCTGAGTGCTTGTAACAGCTAATTCTAGAAACTTCTAAGGTATTGAAGTTAGTTTTACAGTTCCATAATCCCCCTGGTTCTCATTCTCCCCCTATTTAAAAATAGACCTTATGTTTACCCTTCCCTGGGCCTCTGGCTCTACCTTGGTCATCTGTGAACTCTGAAAGATAATCTCTAATCACTCTGGGATTGTTTCAGCTAGATCCTGAAGTACTCCAGGGCAGATTTCATCAGGTCCTGCTGAATTACAGAACATCTAAATTATCTACGTTTTAGCCAGCATAGTCTTCTGCTGGTTTAGATGATCCCCTTGTTAAAATTTACTGCATTAATACAGAACCACAATCAACCTTTTTTTTTTTTTGAAAAGCAACCAAAAAAAGTCATTGAATACTTAATTCTCTTTATCATTCGTTATTTTCTCTCCTTCCTTTTAAAGTAATGGACTAACTAGCCTAACACTTGTTGTTTTAATGTTTGTATTTATGTTTTTAAGGGGGTTTGACTCAGGGACTGATTTATGGGGGATAAAGTAATGCAAGAGGAGGATCTGTACTATCAAGAAACTCAGATACCATGAGCAAATTAGTTTATGCCTAACTTTTGGCTTCAAAAAATAACCCAGAGCCATTTAAATTTAAAGAAAAAAAAATGACAACATTCTCTTAGAACTTAACAGAATTCTAAATAATATAAATACATATGCAAAAGCTTCTGCTTTATTTTAAGAAAGTTTATCAAGTAACTGGAATACACAAGACCATGCGTGCATGCTTGTGCCTCTATGTACAAGCTGATGATCAAAAGCATTTTGAAAAGCGAATTTATATGCTAATGTGCTCAATATATAATTTCCTCTTCTAAATGACCAAATCATCTCCAAATATATTTTGTCCAGAGATGTCACAGAGAGAAAAGGAAGATGATGACAAAAGTACATAGTGCACTTCGAAAGAAAAATAACTCAAAGTTAAGCACTTTTTTTTTTTTTTCAAGTGCAGCCATTAGCAAGAAATCCTTGGAAACCCTGCAGGTTTTATGAGGTTTGATGAGCTTTTAATTAGAAATGGATGAAATTTGAACTGAAGACTTCTGAACACTGTGTCTGGATGGAAACAGAAGGCTTGCTTCTGCCCCATTTCCTACGTAAAACAGGCTTATGTGCAAATTTTAATAAACCTGGCTAAGAATGATAATACCAGAGTGGGCTGGTAGCACAGGGCCAAGTGTTTCTGATACAGGCTAATGAAAAAGAATTTCTTCCCCAACTCTGCCCAAAATAAACTCTGATCAGAGAAATGGGTAAAGGGTTCAGAAGTGGTTAAAGGCATCGAGAAAGGAAAAAGGATGAGGCTGGGGCAGGGGAGGCCAAGAAAAAAAAAAAAAAAAAGAAAAAAAAAAGAAGAAGTGGAATTTGAGAAACAGTCAATCACAAAAGAGCTAAAAAACATCTAGGAGAAAATCTTAGATTTTCAAAGGTTAGGTGCCTAGCTCTCTTTGGAGGTCTGAACCTAAACTCTTAACTGGTGTAAATGAATGTTACTGGAGTGGAGGCAATGGAGATGCTGCTGATTTCCAAGGCATTATTGCTGATATAGAAGCTTTATATAAGCTGCATCCTATCAGCATAAAAGAAATCTGACCACTGGACTTTGCTTGCCCATAGGAGGGTGTTGGAACATCTTCTATCTCCTGTTTATTAACTGGAACACCCCAGATATAGAAACCAAACTGCAGAGCACCTGGAATCACTGAAATCCTCTGTGCACCGACAGGAGCTATTGAATTCTCTTATAGGAGCTCTGAGAAAGTTCCCTTATAGATCTGAGGCTTTTTATCTATTTCCAAGCTCTACCTGAAAGCGATACATTTATCACTTGTATATACATCTTAACTGTTTCCCTTTTCTTTGAATTTCAGGCTGCATTTGATTAATGCTACAAAATATTGTGGGATGTAGTCATGCTGGAACAACATATGCAGGATGGATTGTGATTAGACAGGGTGAACCAGATCACTGAACATGAGACAGATAAGCAGCTATGCTAGACAGACAACCTATTTAGTTCTTCTGCATTTCATTGTGATTTAATTTTATTAAAATACTATGCAGTTTTTCCAGCGTATTACTTGAAAATAGGATTTCTTTTTTTATCTGGAAGACTAGCATTATTATTTAAGGGTGTTCCTGTTCTGGACAAAACCCCTCTATTTTTGCTTAAAACTCCACATTTTCCAGAAATTCCAACTTCTAAAAATTATACCTCCAATAAGACCAATTATTGTTCTCCATCCCAAGTTGAAACACAAAAAGTAGAAATTCAAGGTTAGAGACTCAGTGAAAGTTGATGAAGCACTTAAAAAAATTAAATAAATTACAGGCCTAGAACAGTTATTACTGTTTCTGCTAGAAATCTTAATGAAAAATATTTGCTAATTTCATACTGTCCTTTTGTACTGGAGAGCTCACTGGATACCGTTTAGGTCCTTCTGTGTCCCCTGAGCTTCTTTACTGCTCCTATAAAACATTTGGACATGTGTGCTGACTGCAGCATCCCTGAACAGCAAGCGTGACCGTAAGGAAAAAAAACCTTCAGTTGCAGCATTCAAATGGTCGCATGCAAAGGTTTTGGAGGGGAAGAGGTGGCCTGCACCAGCATGGCCAGCAGCCACAGCTTTCCAAACACCTTCACTGCCCTGTTCAGGCTGTTATCCCGTGCCAAGCTGCTGGATGAAGTTTTGGGAGACCCCACTTGGCTGCAAACAGGCTAAAGTGGAGCCAGCCCGGGGGGAACACGGAACTGCATGACAAGCAGAAGCACTCTCCTGTAGCTTTTGATTTCAACCTTTCATTTCCAAAAATGGAAGATAAGTATCAGCAGCTGGACCCTGGGTAAGCCACAGCCACGGAGCCTGTGTAAATACGGAGGTTTCAGAAGAGTGAACTTACGCCAAAGAGCTTTGTGCCAGGGAGGGGGGCAGCAAGGCTCCGCGTCTGCTGGAGGAACTCCCGCTTCGTTAAACGCCCTGGACGTGTCCGAACAAGCCCAAACTTGCCAGAGGTTAAAACCAAACAGAAATTTCTGCTGGTTTAGCCTGGCCTCTCTGTTTAAATTGGAGTGATGACATCAGAGGAAATGAAGGATCAGGGATGGAGAGAGGGAGGGAGCCTTCAGGGACAGAGACCTGCTCACTGCAGAGTGCCGCAGCTCTGCCGGCTCTCACACATCAAATACCTCGGCTCTAACTTATGCATAAGCTGGCAAGAAAGTCAGTCCCCCTGTTGAACTCATGGACAGAACAGAAGAGTGATTTGATTAATGTGCATAGACATATACGTGAGGGGAGGGATGGGAAGAAAGAGATGAGAAAGTCTGCTCTGGAGTCTCTGTATTAATTAAGGACTACTCTCCAATGAAATAACCATCTACAGAACTGTATTCCAATTGCAAGCCTCCTGTAAGAATTTCAGCATCTCCTGACTACGCTCCTCAAGTTTTCTGCATTAAGCCAAGCAAAGCTCCTCACTCCCTCCCATCACCCTCGTCCCTGGGCTTTGGGCACAGCTCCTCAAAGCCAACCGAGAGGGTTCCATAGCAGAAGAGAAGGGCCCACAAGCGAACACAACAGGGTTCACAGGAAAGCAGAGTGGTCATATTCATTGGAAACCAGGGGCCAATAATCAAAGACAAGCAGGAGTCACTCACAGTAAAAATCAATGGGAACTGGGGCATCGGCTTAGCCATCCTTCTTAAACATGTCCTCTGCACCACAGGGATTTACCTACGGAAGGCCTGTGCTCTACAAGGTACACCTGGATTATAGGAACTATAGGGTTTATTAGTTTTCTCTGTGCTCTAGAAGATCTTTAAGCCTCCTTGTAACTTTATATGTGTGGGTACACCCCTACACCTGGCTGAAACTCCCCTCTGCAATCCAGAGGTGTCCATACGAGAGCAGGGTCTCCCAAACAGATCCTGTTTCAGGTCTTCCTCAGCCTAATGTAAAAAAAAAACCAAAACACAACAACTTATTTGTTTCAATTTCATAGAATCTCATTTTACTAGAGTTTCCAGCATCCCCTGGGATCATGGTAAAATTAAGCTTTACCTGTCTTGTAACATTTATTCTGGTATCTTGCAATGTGCTGGGTATTACGACATGAGGGGAACCAAGCCAGCTGCTTCTTCCTTTTCTTTTTGTATTTTTTTCCCCCAATATGAAGACAACAGATTAAAACTGCTTTGGGGAACTACAAGACAAGTCATAGTCCTTCATGCAGTTCCTGAGAAAGTTGCTCTGGCCCAAAAGATTGCTGTTCTTGCAATGTTATTCTACTCAAGAGCCTTATACTAATTGTTCTGATCAGCAATAACATCTTCTGTTTTGCCATTTTATGGACATTATGTAAAGTAAAAGGACAATGAAATAAAATGGATTTTGTCAAAGCCACCAAACCATTACAAAAGATTCATTGCATAATGGATGCCCTTTTCCCCATAGGGAAAGAAAAATACCCTGGCTTCAGCTTAATTTTTTTGTTTTGTCTGTTTGATATCTGATGCCTACCAGAAGGATTTGTAAAGAAACCTAAGGCATTTACAGTCCAATTTAATGGGATTTAAGCATTTACTTCTGTTGGAAATATTTGAAAACAATATGCTAAAGACCAAGCTAACTACTGAGTTTTAATCACCTCCAAACTTTGATACCTTCAACAACAACACATAGAAAAAGAGTCAAAAATTGTGGGGCTGGAGGCAGCAGAATGCAAAGGAACCCTTCCGTGCCTTGGCTTTCTAAAACATTTCAGACTACTATTAGTTCTCAATAATTTCTGCTGGGGCTGCAATTACTGAAGACTTCTGAAAGTCAGCTTTTAAAGGAGGGGGGGTTTCCCCCCAGTAATAACAGATGGTTTGGAGATATAGTGGCTCTAAATGCTCGCTTGAGGAACCTGAATATTCCAGAAGTAGGAGATTTCAAAGCTGACAGTCGATTGATAAATTTTGAGACTATTCTACAAAGCTGAGAAAAGGCGACAAGAAAAGATCAGGAGGAGACAGCGAAACAGAAAATACGAGCAGGCTTTCTCAAAATAACCAGAGCTCTGTGGCAGTAACAGGGGAATAACAAAACCTGCTCGGTGCCTGACTCCGCTACTTCTGCCTTTGCTCTTGTTGAGTAGTAGCATTAGTTTCACTGAAATCAATCAGCCTGCCTCTGGAGTCAGTTGTTATTTAATTTCACTGAAGGGAAAGGGCAGAATCAAGCCAGTAAATACTATCACGTTTATAGATACGTTTTGTTATGTTACATGAGAAATAGTAGCATGGGACTGCTGGGAGTTTTCAGACTGATAAAGCTGTTATCGTATTTCTATTTTTCACTGGGGAACTGCAGCACCAAGAGATCAAGGTCATGTTTAGCAGAAAGAGCTTAAGGGGTATTTTACATATGAATAACTTCAAGCATATGTTTAAGTGTTTATCTGAACTAAGAGTCTCTACAAATGGCCTAAGACAATACAGATTGAGCACAGTCCACAGCAGCCAGCATCAATGAGCCCCAAGTACCTGTTCAGGGCTGTAATTACAAAACCATAAACTCTTTGCAGTGATAGCTCTATTAACGTCGTCATTTTCTTGTCCCTAAAGAACGTTTCTGATCCTTATAGGCCGTCTAGCAATGGGACACGAGCTCCAAGTTCCTCTCCATTTCTTATCTAAATACAGCCTCTTAGTTCATCAAGAGCGTCACACTGCCCTAAGCCTCTCATTTTAACAAGGGATGAGAGCTTTACCTGAAGTGCTTCAGTGACTCTCTTAGACAAGTCTGAAGCTCTTGAGACTAGTATTAAATGCACTAGGTGTTTCTTCTGCATTACTCAGATCCTTCAAGAAGTCAGAGGGAGAAATGAATATGTATTCTATATGTCAGCTGGTTATATCAAAGCCTATCTGTGTCTAATTATGGAAAACAATCTGCCTATGTGAGGTTAACGGGGAAAGCTCTAAACAGATGTTGATTAAAGTGTCTCTGTAGAGTACTTTTTGAGAGGTCATTTTGCTGAGTTTAGATTGAGATGGATGAAGGTGAGGTATTTGGCACTGAATTGCATCTTTGAAGTGAGTGACGAGATCAGGTTTTAGTACGGAAGCACAGAGGTTGCGGTGACATTCATCCACAGGGGAGGCAAGTGGAATTATTATGAGAACAAACAAACTAATGCGCGCGAGCGAGAAACCTTTCTGAAGTGAGTAGTCGCGTTTACTTTAAAGGTACGTATGAATGTAAAGGTTAGTCCAAGTCATGCAAGAGAAAAATCAGTGAACTTTTTCCTGGAGATAATGGCATCAAGAGGATATTCAATTGCCAATCTCTCAAATGATGAGCCTTTACTTCAGATTAAATTCTTCCTTACCTTGAGCAACATTACAGTGAATATGTTCCATTAAAAACTTCTTCACAGCCCTGAAGGTACTATCAGAGGTCAATCAGCTTGCCCAAGAAAAGGGACCATTTTTTAGTTCCCCTAAAACACCAGTTGCAGAAATAAAGCATGGTATTACCCTAAACAATCCGCAGAGGGTGGGCCCAGCCCTTTGGTGCTGGAAAATGATAGATCTGCTGGGCAGAGCATTTGGCCCATGTATTCAAGCCTCTCTGGAGATGATGCTCGAGATGGATCAAAAGAAATGCCACAAGTTCCTCGCTCTCAAATGATGTTGGCACTCGTGTGACAATCCCAGCAGATTTATTACCTCTCTGAAAACATCCTACTGTGCTTTATACCTCCTTGTGGAATAGCCACCATTTACTGGTAGCCAGAAGCCATTAGAAGGAGGTAGCCCTTTCTCTTTGAGTTCAACAAACAAAAATCCGATGCACAACAAAGCTGCAGATAGGAACTCCACTGAATGTCTGACTGTAAGTGAAACTCTCAATAGCTTATTACGTGGAAGTGAGAGCAGAGGTTGAAAAGTAAATGCATTTTGTCCAGGGCAGAGCATTGCAAAAATAATTTCTGACAGCCTGTGCCAAGGCAATAGACTTGGCTAATCCACCCCAATAAATGCAACATTTATAAAAATAAGTATCTTTAAAAAGCAGCTGGAAGCTGGCCAACACTAACAATCAGAAGACAGCCACATTTGACACCCCTGAACCCTGAAACAGTCGACAGAAAACATTACCTTTCCAGAGGCATTGCTATCAGGCATGGACAGCCCCTGCTTGCTACCCAGCACGGCCACCTCACTTAGGACCAGCCTACTCGCTGCTCCAAAGGACTCTTCGAGGGTACCAGCTGCACGGCTCTGGCTTATTTCCATGAATTTCTTTACTCAAAAACCCACTAGTTCTAAAAAAACCCAGTATTCAAACAGCCCTACAGGACCTTCTGCCTGCTTTGCTGCTTGCTTGGTACTGCTGTCACCTCCTCACTTAATGAGAGATGGGCAGGTCAATTTGAGGTGACTTTTGAGCCCTCTGCATCGACACTGGAAGTAACATGTCTCACAGATTTACCAGTACTGCCATAAATGCTTTCAAATAGAACTGAGAATGAAAATGTAACTATTTTTTTGGCAGTTCATCTTACTTTTGTGGCAAATCAACTTACTTCAAAGCATATTTCACTAAGTACAGAGGAAGAGTTGCTGTGGAGAGAAGCATACAAAGGAGAAGAGTGACACAGATAATATATTTAAGAACTGTCTTTTCCTTTGGCCCACTTCCCATGGAGTCTTTCCATCTAATTTATGTGGTACTGTGTGAACCTCAGAGAAGTCAACGGACCTCTTTGCGACTTCCAGAAGAAGCCAGGAAAGAAAGATGCAAGCACTTGTAAGGAAACCCTTGAATTTCCAATAGCTTTTTATGCAGTGGCTTAATGTCTAGACTCTTTCTTGGAATGAAGGCTCTGGATCATTTTCCCTTTTTCCCCCCAAGTACTGCCCTGCATGACTGCAAGGCATGAAGAGCCAGCACCTCTCAAGCTCTATTCATTGCTTTCACTAAACTTGTACCTCACTTTCAAACTTTATAAAGTGGGATATTATAAAGCCAGATATAAACAGAAAGCTGAAAGGATATTTTAATCACAATTTATTTTAAAGATTTCTGACTAATTCTGCATAAACAAACCTTCAGAACATTGCAGTTCAGCAGCTGATTACCATCTTACAACTGGGCTTTCATTTCATAGATTGTTTTATATATCTTTTCCTACAAGATCAAGCTCTAACTCTCCATACAGTGTTGCTAATCTCAGATTTACTCTGCTCTCAGAGCTTGTGCACCCTGGTTTCGCTCCGTTACAACCATTGCAGTTAAGTATACAGTGTTCTGTTGACATCTGTATCGGTATATCACCAGCCTCGCTGCAACCCTAGGAACACAAAGCTTTAGCCCTGCTGCTGAGCTGGCTTTGCAGGTCCATCTCTGTGCCTTGCAGAGGGTGGCGATTTACTACAGTTTTGCTGGAAGAGACTTTGCTCATTCTTCAAGTGCTAGTGGCTCCTGCTTTAGTATTTCAGACAGGCACCCACTCCACTGTAGTCCAGCCCTGGACTGAGCACAATCTGTTTGTGACCAACAAAGTTACATGATCAACAGCACACCCAGCTGCCTTTGTGCCTACCCTGAACTTTAGCTATTGCCTCCAAGTATGAAACCAGAATATATGAGCATGATGTTGCAGGGAAGAAGCATCATTTATCAATATTGCCCATTTGTAGAAGGAGAAAATAAATAAATAAATCACATCCCACCACAGATTCAAACTCACATCTCCATAACCTCAGCAATGCTGCCCCAACACATCACTTCAGCGCACAAATGTCCCTCATCCTGTCTTCAAAGGAACAAACACAGTGTGGGTCCCAACAGAATAACTTAGCCCTGTAAAGCAGTTTTATAGACGTTAGCAACTGTGGTGTCACTGTACATCCACAATAGGAGCTTGCAGTGATTTAACAACCAGAGGTTCCAAACTATTCTTTATTTTAACCACGGCTTCCAAGTTTAAAGTATAGAACAAAGTCATGGTGGCAATGGCAGAACATGGCTTGTTAGGCAGCCCTAAATCTGGGATGCATTAACGGTGGTTGGGGACAGCCTATTTGTTAATTCTCGCTGTAGGTTCCCAGAGCTGTTGTCTGCTAACCTATTAATTCAGAGTGTTGTTGGTCTGAACTTGAAGCACCGTGGGCTCATCTAAAGAACGACTCCAGTACCTAAGGCAGTGATGAAAATGAGAGGCTTACATTTAGAGAAGGCACGGGTCAGCTTTGGTGGAGGTCCACGTGCTTTGGCACTGCTGCTTTTCTCTTCCTGGTTCACGTCACCGGAACTTTGCAGAGGTTTTTCAGACATCATCTCCCTTTAGTCATGGAGGCTTATCATGGTTATTAACACTGAAATAAGATAATCAAGTTATGAAAGGCCAGCTCCAGTTATCTCCCACCCATAATGCACTTCATCAGATGAGCCAGAGTGACAGGGCAGAACCTCAGAATACATTACACATTATGGCTCATTTCTTGCATCTCTCAGGCACTGCATTCTTACATCACTTCTTTACAGGAGGCATGAGACAGGGACTAATATATGCGTGTCTTAGCACAGTATGTAATGCAGTGGAGTCCTGACCTTGTTCAAAGTTACTAAGTGCTATTAATATATATAATGGAAATAAATATTAGCCTTGCTTTGCAGATCGAGCAACCTGAGACACAAGGGCCCCAAGCGATTTGTCAGGACCGACAGGGAGCCAGGTATCCTGACAATTCCTTTTACTCTAAGCACCTGACAAAGTTCATTTCCATCCATCCTAGGGCTCCTGCATGGGCGGGGGGGGAGGGGGGGGAATCGCCTCTAAAAATGTTCCTGCTTTATCAGCAAAAAGAGGGTGATAACAAAAACAGCTCAGGCCAGACAAAAGCTAATTGAAGCATATGGGCTCACATAGATACTTAGAAGCGTTGCCTTAAAATAGCCCAGCAAGACCGAGGGATGAATATTCCTCGAGCACTGCAATAGTCAGAGAGGAACCAGCAGTAAGGCTGGAAATGAACCACAATAAAGCATTTCCACGCAGGTCAGGCACCTGCTTCAGACTTTCTGAAAGGACAATGTGGTCCACTGTGCTTAAAGCAGCAGTGGTAAAGAGAACATATCCCTAAATCATTCTTCTACATGAGATGGCTGCCTAAACTTTCCAGTGGGCAGTCTGAGTCCTGCCATACTCTTGCCTTAGAGCCAGCCTCAAATATATGCATGAGATCATGGGTACGGAGGTGCTATTGATGCTGCACTGAAGTGACCTTCTCTAGAACCTTGAATATAAATGGAAAACACCATAGGCAACCAGACGAAAATTTGACACATTGCCTGGAGAGAGAACAGACTGTTTCAGTGCTTGAAAGAGGAATGCTGTATGGCAGTAAGTAATAGGTAGCATCCATTAAGCAGGATCTCTTTGGACACAGATCTGGGGGATAAGTTTTCAGTGTGACATTGAATTCTTCAGACACTGTAGTAGGCTTAGCTTCTTTAAAGGAAATTTGCTCAGAGGAATATAAGCCATTTCCAAGCATGAACAGAGTACATTAAAGCACTGACTCAGGCTTTGATTCAGAAAAGCACTTAAGCACCCTTCTTGTAAAGGGATACTTTTCGGCACTCGGACCTTGGAAAGGAAGGTGTATTGTGGTCTCTTTGGCTCAACGCCACATATCAGGGCATAAAATAAACCTCAAACTAATGCAATTAAGGAAGATTCTTTCACAGTGGACGTATTTAATCCATTACTGCCCACCACAGCAGTTCTCGCACCTAGAACTGGTCCCTGCCAGGAACGGCACACTGACTAGACAGAAGAATGACCCATTTTGACAAAAGCTGTGTCTGAAATATTGAAGAAAAAAAACCAAAACAAACATCCCTATTGCTTTGTACTGTGAATTTGGAAGTCATGACTTTGCTCTTCAGCTGTGATAGTTTGGCATGGGTTTATAGTGTGACAGACACACAAATGGAGGCACAAGGAACATAGCAGGAGAAAACAGCTTCCATGGACAAAGGAGCTTCTATACAACAGCATCAATGAGCAACAGAGACCCAGGGGACTGTGGAATTTTGTGCATGAAAAAGGGTGTGGGAGGTAGGAGCAGAGGTAGAAAAAGGTTGATTTCATAAAAGTTGTTTGATCTAGAGGAAAAAGAAACAAGCCAGGGAGAAAAAAAAACACCAAACAAAACCACTCGTATTTTATAGCTGGCTGAACTCCTTGAGAAGAAGATTACAAAGAATCTCACCAAAAATTTACCCTTTCAGAATTGTGCAAAAACTTCCAAATTAAAACAAATAAAACCCTAACCAACAGACATTCTTGTCATTGCATTCATCTTGATCACAAAAGCATCAGTGTTACTGATATCAAAGATTCTAAATCACAGACTCATTCCTCTTACAAGCAAAATTCTTTTGTAATTCTACAGCATTTTATTTCATGATGCACTAGTAAGTGTTCAGTAGTGCATTTTGCAATAATAATAAACTAAAAGCAACATGAGATGTCAGTGCTGTAACTTGGCTGTTAAATCTTTTTTTGAAAGAGCTATGAGCCTGCCAGAGTACTTGGTGAGCGATGTCAGGGTTACAAATTGACACAAAGAATTAACCAGGTTCCATAATATACTACAGACTTATTTTTAGGTACTTATGTAATGATTAATCTTCCAAACTCTTTGTAAATTTTTATATTATAAATATTATTATTGATATTAAAATTCTTATAGTAGGACACCTATAGTTTTAGTTCAAATTCCAGTTTGAATTTGATCCTCATCACGCACGCTGTAGAAACCAATTTCCTCATGTCTGTCCCTTCAAAATATTACGTAGATGAAGCGACATAATAGAATACAATAAAATGAGATTAATAATATAGGAAAAAAATTCCTTTAGGATGAGAAAACTGATCTGCAGTGTCATAGCCAGGGTGACATGAAGAGTTAACAGCAGAATTAAGTTATTCCTGTTCCAGTGCCTTAATGATGCAATCATCCTTCCTTGCCAGTTAGCTCTCCTTATAATTACAGTGTACAATGACGCATGTTTTAAGAGTAGAGACAAGCACAGAGCTAATATCATGTTAAGTGGTCTGTCAAGTAACTGCATCAGCTCTCCCAAAGTCTGTCCATCTAGGGATGTACTCAGAAGAGTGTGACACCAGGGCGGTCATGGATGAAGAACATGCAATCAAATTGCTAAGATTGCCTTACAGCCTAATTCAAGCAATTTCTGTAGCTCCTAAGGAAGCAGAAAAGGTCCTCACAAAGTGTGAGGAAGGCAGCACTTCCTCTTGGGACATTGATGCAAAGTCAAGGGATGCTTTTCCATGGAAAAGAACTGCAGATTTAACCATGTCCTGGAAAGCATATAAACTAAGCTCACCCATCTGCCATCAGAGGCTGATCCCTCTCTGGCTTGTTCCACATCTCTGTCTTCAGCCACATAGGACCACAATTACTTTTGGCCCTGGCTGCATGAGAAGGACAGTTTGGCTTTCAGTTCCTGAGAATCCATCCCCTATTTTTAAGTTTACGTGAAAAAAGGTAGCAGTACAGCAGAAGGTGATGTACTGGTCTACAAACAGGGGATCCTCTTACACTAATGAAACACTCCTGGGCACAGTCTACCTACTGGTAAGAAGTGTCAGCTTAACAGCTCTTCCAAAGTCATGAAACCAGACAAACCTTCCTGCATTGACTTTCAGCTTCCTGAAACACTGAGGAAAAATATCAGCACTTATCTTTTAGATGTTGGTTTAGAGCAAGGGTTGGGTAGACAGCACCTTGAACTCCCTTCCACCCCCAGCTTGCTAGGACTACCTGCTACAGATAATGCACAAGCTCTTGTCTTCACCTTGTGATACTTTCTTCAGCTTCTGGACACAGACTGTCTTGCAATTTGTACTTACAGCTTCTCATGCTGCTGCTCTTCTCCAAAGGTAACATGTTTCTTCTTGCACGCACAGGCCTTTTATGTACTTGAGACTTACATCCTCTGTCACTCATTTCTTCTTAAGTAAAATAAATCTAGTTATTCACGATTTTTTCTCAGAAGTCACACATTCTCTCTGACCACCCTGTTGACTCCTAACCCAGATTTATCTGGGGAAATGAGAAAGAAAACCTTTCATAGCTTTGCCATGGTGTTAAGGACTTCTCTTTTAAGGACAATAAATGTCTTTGCTGCCACCCAGGCTCCTGCCAAGGGCCTCTACAGGACAGTTTCTTTCTAACTGAACTTTTAATAAACGCTTCATTTTTCTAACTTGGTCACCTGATCAGTAACGGCTATTTGTCTACTTCTGTAAGTACAAGGATGAAACATTAATTGGTGAGACTACTTATTGCAACTACTTCATTTGCACAAAACAAGGTATTTGTTAGAATGTCTACATACCATAATAAAGGTTGAGCCAAATTATATTAAGTGCTACAGAAATACATAGGAAGGAGAGCTCCCTCCTAGAAGATCTAAACTAAGTCAGAAAAGACAGGAGATGTAAATATCACTATATACTCTCATTTCACAGAACAGAATATAGAAATGGAATATTTAGAAGGCTTCTAAACAGCCAGCGTAACAGGCAATTTCCTAATTGGATCCTAGCCTTAATGAGTCGCCTTGGAGGTCTACTCAGTCTCAGATCAACACTTCAGCCACACTCCTTCCAATCCTTTACAGTTTAAAGTGAAAAAGTCTGCTTCATTCTTCATGAAAACAGCTCCATTTTCAAAGCCTGAAGAGGCCAGGAAGGCCATAAACTATATGAAGACTACAATGACGATAGGAAACACTCTGTGAAAGCAATGGAAGGTATGAAGGTCGTCTTGAGAAAGGCTGAGCTAAGATCATGCCCCTTTATGTCAAAGAAAACTCTCTCAGTTTATCCACCAATTTTTATATCCCATTTCTTTAGGCTTTCCAAAGCTCTGCAAACCAAGTCCAGAGTTTCATTATTTATTTGGGATGCTGTGTGTCACAGTGACACATTGAGAAACTGGCATTTGCAATTTTCACATGTCAGAGTGACTGTAACTTGAACTGACAAAATAAATTGCTGTTCACACACTCCCACTGACTTTGTTATGTCCCTGAAGCCCTAGGCCTATTTTTTCAATTAAGATCCCCCTTCTTCCATCCCCCCTCTTCCTACTGCAAAAGCACAATGAACGGCTGGCAGGAGGGAACGTGACTTCCACAGCTGGCAGTAGTTGACTGGGAAAGGCAATGGCACCGCTGATACAGAGAGCAAATAACTCTCCTTAGATTTCCTGGAAAAGACACACGTCCTTGCTGCATCTGATATTGCTACCAACGCTTGCAGAGCTCGGTGTGCAAAAGATGACAAGACTGTGTCAGGTTTGCTGTGGCCTTTTGGCCCACCAGAAAAAAAAAAAAAAAAAAAAAAAAAAGTGGAGCAGTTCTACCAGGACAGAGCGATTCTTAGTTAAAACAAGTGGAAAATTTCCTAATTCGGAGAATAAATTGATGTCCTGATCACAGGAATGTCACAGATCTGAGTGAGTTCAGTGAGACACTATAGCAGTCTCCCTTAGGAATGGTGGGTGATAAAATCTCACGTGGGGATATCTCATTTGCTACGTAGTCCAGCAAGGGGGGAAAATAAATAAATAAATAAATCTTACAGACCTGAGAGCCCCTCAAGCTTTGGCTCACTGAAGGCTCAAAATGAGCAGTTCCCGTCTCTCCTTTACCTAATTTCCCGTTAGTGAGCCTGAGCCATGACCTCACTTCCGACTCCTACCTTCATTCCTCCTTGTCCTGTCACAGTGAGCATGGAAAACATTCCCTTCTCTGCCGCAGTGCAAGCCAAAGCAAGCAGCAACTATTTCAAGCACCAGAACTAGTAAGGCTCATGAAGCAACACTGGCCGGCATTCTTAGTCCTGTGACAATTATACCTCGCCTGAGCCCCTGACTTGGTTTCCACACAGTCTTCTTCATTTGGTAAAATGTATCACATACTCCAAGGTGCTACCGTAGGAAAACATATTTTGTTTAATACTCCAGGTTGAACCAAGTTGTTCCCTCGTTTTGTAATCCTTTCCATTTATTTGAGCTGAATTTGGAGCAACAAAACCACAAGTGGCTTGTGTGACATTTAATTGCAAGTACTTCACACACTTCTAAATTCCTTCCTTTCGTGTGCAGCACTACATATTTAGTCAAGGACAAATGGTGGGGAAGGTCAGTGGGAAGGGAGAGACAGAAGAGAAAACCATCTTCTGGAATGGTCAATGCACTAGAAAGAGCCCTGCTCAACCACAAGAGCTAGTCATAGGTATGAACAATTCTATATTCCTATGGGCAGAGCCGCGAGGGCGAACTCGGCTATCTAACAACAGCCGCTGACTGGGCAGTCATCAGCTCAGGGATGTATCTGGGTGCCTCATGGCCTAGGAAGTGATGAGAATGCAACGTCACTGGATTACAAATAGGGTTATTTGGAGGCTTCAAGGTCTGTGGTAATGACTAGCTCACAAAAAAATCTCCTTCTGGGCTATGAGACTACAAAGAACATCACGGTTCTGCCCATCCCAGACAAGCCATGAGCAACAGAGCAATGAAAAGAGCAAGGAAAGAGGGAGCCCAAAGCCTCCACAGAAAGGTACTCTAAAGAAGTACAAAATACAAACCAAATCAATGAAATCCAATTGTTCAGTTAATTACATGAGAACAGTTATTTTGTTTCCTAATCATAATTCTTAAACAATACGATCAAAACCAAGATAAAAATCAAAGAACAGATTTTATGCTCCTGGGCCCATGCCTTAGCACAGATATCAACTTCTGCTCTCAGGAGTAATGTCTTGTAGTCTCTAGTTCAGTGCTCAGTTATCACCCCAAGATTCCTGTGCTGTCAAGCTCCTATTCCACATTTAAGGACCAGTCAGGTGCCCTCAAACTTGTTTCCATTTCATTCCAAGACTTCAATGGACTGGGGGAAGAAGATTTAAAAATTTGAATAATTCTTTTCCATGAAAAAATTTAAATCTGTATTTCTTGGGTCAAAATAGATAATATTTTTTCCTTCCCCCAAGGCTTTTCCATTAAATATTAACCCCCAAGAGTGATTCTTACCCATAGCCCTTAACTTCAAGGTTCCTGAACTGAGCCTGCTACTGCCCAAAGAAGGCTGCCTCCACGTGCTCCACTCAGCCCCATCCCCTCATGTTCTTACGGCCCCATGTGTGCATGGGCAATCCGAATCTGCTCTGGTTCTGCCCTAATTTCCACAAGAACAAATGGGAATAAAGCCTTTTTAGCTAACTGAATCTCACACAGAACGGATGAGAGATGAGTGTTAAGAACAATGTGTTCTGCTCACCAAAGTGACTGAGCATGAATTGGGTAACAAGCAGCCAACGCAGGTGTGACAGGGAGAAGAGAATGCATGAGTAGAGACACCTCTGAAATACCAACAGGAGCTCAGCATCCCTTGGACACAGATGCCCATAATTCTTGGTGTCATTTTAAGCCATGGAAATGAAACTTTCTTCTCAAAATGACATCGGCAGGGCCTTTGCCACTTTTGGTTTCATGCTAAGGAAATCAAGGGCAGTAGTTGCTCTGCCTTTAACCTTGAAGCGAATCCACTGAGAACAGAAATTGCTAACTTGACAGTTGATGAGAGTATATTCCTCTACATGTACACAGCAGGTAGAACAAAAATAGCAATAGTATAAACTTCTTCCCATCGACTCGCCTCTCCTCAGCACTCACCTTCAAAACACTTGTGGGCTTTTTGCTGCGCAAGTAAGGCTCGGCTGCCTTCTCACCCCCCTGGCACGGGTGGTCTGCACAGGATAACCAGAGGAACAAGGACAGACCAGGGTAAGCACACACACCTCCATATAGCAGCCCAGGCTCTAGAAAATGCCCTGAGAGCTTCTGAGGACTGGTGTGCATGTAAAAATTATTCCTATATGAGAACTACAGATGCCTAATATGGAGAAATTTAAAAAAAAAAAAATCTTCTTCAGAAGGACTGTCCAAGGAAGAGCAGCCTGATTCATGCAACTCAACTATGACTAAAGCCACTGTTTGTGCTTTGAAAACGTGCTTAGGTGTTGGCAGCCATCTCAGATCTTTGTAGTGTGTCAGCAGGTTATAGATTTCAAGACCAAATTCAATCTTTCAAACCCAATGCCATTCCAGATGAAGGCCTTAACATTTGAACTCAGCAAAACACACTAGAAATATTTTAAAGAAAATACTGATTTGTCAAAAACAAAGATATTTTTCAGACATCCATTTGTTTCAGCAAAAGCAGAGAGATATTTCTTCCTGCCCCCTAACTCAAACTAAGCAGCGGTGGTTGAGTGATTACAATCAAATTTGTGCAGGCTGAAGACCTGTCTGGTTTACAGAAAGCACCTGAATTCAAGTACTTGCCACGCTACGTGAGCACCCGGACAGCACCATACAGTTTACTGGGTTGGGGAGTGGGGGAAAATAGCAAAGTTCCTTTTTGGAAAGAAAAGGAAGAAAGAAAGGAAAAAGAAATCTTGTTTGTGATTTCATTCGGTACCAGAATGTGTGCCTGAACCTCTGCACCTCCAAGCTGGACCACGCATCATTCAGCAAGCCCCTCGAAAAGTACAACTTTCCCATTAACAGCACATTCATTGAGGAAGCAGCAAGGCTGAGGCTGCCCCAAGGTGCTTATCAGTCAGCAGCAAAACGCCCAAGAGACCCCATCTTTACTAGACTACGTCTACCAAATACATTCAGCGTTTTCCAGGGTGGAGCAAATTTTGTTTCTCTGTTGTGATGCATGCTGCTAACAGTTATCCACAGATGGTAGTTTAAACAGCACCTTTTCCCCAGAAAGCCTTTGTATCGTCCCAGATTCTTTGACTAGCTCCCCTGGAATAAGAACAGCCATCATTGTAACGAAGGTCTCTATTCCAGGAGACCTGGACTTGCATCTGCTCATCTCCAGACATCCTGCTAAATCATATCATTCCTTCCCCACTCTCCTTCCGGAGCACAGCAGATTGAAGAGCAAAAAAAGAATTTCAAGGTGAATAAAAGCTCTGTTTTAAGCAGGAGGTTAGACACAGGGGTTGTGGTATCACAGCAGCCTTGGAAATGCCCATGAATCCCCAAAGCTTTGATTTCAGCATTAAGTAATGCTGGCTTGAACATTCATCCGGAAATGTGCGCTGCACAGAACTTTTTATGTAGAACTTTTCTTTTTCAAAAGGTTCACTTCTCCCTTCAGGTCGGGAAACTAAAAAAATGCCAAGAACATTGGATTCACTATTCGGGTCAGTCCAGTAATACATCTCTTTCGGCACCCTGCCTGACAGGTGAGTTGAGCCAGCACCAGCTGCTCCACTGGTAAATACAAAACTCCGCAGTAGGCAGTTATGAAATAACCTTGGTAAGAGGAGGTTTCTTGCTAGCCTCATCCCAACCCCTATTGTTTAGTAGTTGGCTTACACCCAGAAATACATAGCACCCAGAAGGATGCATAAACCCCTTTTTAAATTATCCAAACATAATTGGATGATCTCATTAGCCTTACGTATTTCTATCACAGTCAATCATCCCATAAATTGAAATGCCAGTGCTTATTTACACATCAGGGGCAGAATATTCACAATATTTAATAAATACTTGATGTTTATATTCCATCAGACCTCCCAGTCCAAGTCTGACCATGCCTTTACACATAGCAAGAGACGGTGTCTGCTCAAGCAGGACTATAACCTGCCCAGCCTGTGCTGCCGAGACAAGAGGCAGATGAGTATTTTGGGCAAAGTTAGCTGTAAGAACAAGGAACTGGAGCAAGACCAGTGTTTCCCACGCTACCTAGAGCAACAACATTTTTGGACGCTTTTGTGGCCAGCTCACCATGGTCTTTTGGACTGTGGAGGAAACCAGTTTCACAGCCTGGGGACGGCTGGTCTGTGCAAAAGCCTCCCCACTCAGCACAGTAACCTCAAGGCAGACACACAGCGAAAACTAGGATAAATTTATGGACAATTAGCAAAGCAAACATGGCTGAAAACACTAGGAATATTTTTCAGAAATGGTTCTGAAAAAAGCTAGTCACAAAAGGAATCAGACATGTCCAATATATCAAGAAACTCCTATACATACGTACTTGTATATAAATATATCTACAACTGTGGATCTATAAGTATTTGTATGCCCTGGCTTTCTCAACCAGGTGAAAGTTGTCCAAGCAAAACTGCATGAAGTTTTTCTCCGCTGTCATGCGCACATTAATGTTGATGAAGAATTTTCACTGTTCTCCTTCTTCTCAGAAAAGTTAGAAGAAGGATATTTCTCTTGCCTGGTGAAACACACTGTCAATTCTCTTCCATTTATCTGCAAAACTCTTAACAAACACTTCCAGTGGTTTTTGAGCAAAACCTAGCTTTTTCTTTTTTTTTTTGGGGGGGGGGTGGGGGTGGGGGTGTTGGTGGTTTCTTTTTATAATAATTATTATTATTTAATATGCTTTTCATTCCTTCTCCAAAGCAGAGGTAAAAATAAAACTTTTTGCTTTCTTTCTAAAACAGGTAAGATTTTCCTTTGTTGACCTGGTGCTCCCCCATTCCAATTTAGCACTTGTTTCCACTGCTGGGAAGATCCATCTTCCAGCAGAGCTACTTTTCCTGGTTTACATGGAAAGCATACACAGACGAAGGCAACAAGCACTGATAAGAGTAGTTAGGACTAGCAAGGAGCCATAAGCAATGCAGCAGCTATATTACGGCAGCATAGCAGGGACTGAGCAAATATCAGGTCCCTTCACTGTATTACAGCTGTACTCACACAAGAATTATACACTCCCTGGGACAAGGGCTCAGCATAAATAAATAAATAAATAAATAATAATTAAAAAAAAAAAAAGGACAAGAAAATAAACCTGTGAAGCACGTTCTGATCTAAAATAGTCAGTACTTCCAGAGTAAAAGATTTGGTATCAACTTTTTTTGGTGCAAAATGGGCTTCTGAAGGATTTACTCAAATCTCCTAAATGCCTTGTTATTTCAGCCAGGCTCAACAGCGAAGCAAACACCTCTGAACATCCCGCTCCAAGTCTTGTTACCCTTAATGTAAAAGGCTGAGCCCTGAATCACAGTAAAACCTGGGAAGTACAGAGAAAGTCCAGCTACAACATGCTCAATTCACCTTCTTCTTTATAAGTAAACAAAGATATAGCCCTTCAACCTTGTTTGGGCTCAAACCTTGCTTTGAGGGTTTAGCTTCACTTGCTACAGCTTGCCACCCTTTCAGAGAGCCCAAATTTTACCCAGGTTTGAGTCTGCACAGAAACCAAGGGAAAGGGGGGTGGGGGGTGGGACACGGATGACACACACACACCAAGAGTAGGAAGAAGAAAGAGTTTTCTTCAGGATCTGAACCCACAAACTGAAACATGGTGACACCATCATCTTTCTCACAGCTACATCGCATCCCAAAGGCAGGAGGAGAGCAAACTGGCAGCTCTGAACAGCTCTAATGTATTTGCAGATGCTGAATCAATTGAAACTCTTCATGATCATAATATAGCAAACATCATGCTCACTTCTATCAAAACTGGAGACCTGTGAGTTGAAAGGAAAAGTCTTCCTTGTATTTCCAAGACCTAGAAAGGCTTTCAGGATGGCTGTACAAATTTTTTCTCCAGGTCTCCCACCTCCCTCATATCTCACTGGACAAGAGAGGTTTTCCCTTTAATCTGCAATGCCACCTTGTGGCTATAAACAATGAGAACATTTAAAAGACCTGTTTCAACGTTTAAAACAATTTTCTAGGTCACTTTTACCAGAGGTGGAAGTACTACAGCTGCAACAGCAACAGGTGATGTAGGAGGGCAAAAGTCACCTGTAGATGCCTGCATTTTCTTGAAGTTAGTGTTTGATCTGTATGGGTTTCAGTGATCCAAATTCATATCTGCATATGGACAAGAAGCTCATTACGTTGGTCCAGTGAGGCTAATTTCATTACACCCTCTCCCTACATGCTGTCAGGAGGCAGGTGGGTAGATGGTCTCCCTGGGAGAGGGATGCAGGGTTTTTTCCGAAAACCTTGTCTCTTATGTCCTGTAATCCTTTCACACAAGACCTTTAGAGAAGCAGCAGCAGCTGAAGCACAGAGCCAGAGCATGCAGCCAAAGCATAAACAACATTCTCAACCCATAGCATTGACATCTGCTGCAAGCATGCAGCGACTGCCTGAGCACCGTGGGCACATGCAGGTACTGCTTTCCAACTCGCCCATTAGTCACTTCTTGCACCAGCGGGGCTCCGTCCCACCAAGGATTTACAGCCCCTTTCAAGAACAGCAGTCACAATGATTTCCCCAGGCAAAGCAAAATTTATCCCAGGTAGAACCAGCCACCTGACAAAGACTGGTGCTGAGAGAAGATATCCCATCTGTAAAAGCAGCAATTACAGCCAGAGCTTGTAGCTGTGTGCTACAAACAAAAAGCCCCAGCTCCAGTCATTCCCAACCCTCCTGGATGCTGGCTGTGCCAGCAACAGCCCGGTTGGACTCTTCCTTCCTCCCTCGCCTTGCAAGACAGATTCATTCTTTAGGAACGTGTGCCTTCATCAATAGCACTTACAACCTGACACCAACAAGTCGGACATCCACAGCCTTTACCTTCTTCTGTTATGCTGGGAGATGCACCGAGCTCCCTCTGGACTGCAAGACCTGGCTTAATTAAAGTTGGACACGATTAACCTGTCACAGGGTCCAGTATCTAAAATCTTAGTGCAACTCAGCAGTCTCTTCCGAAGGCTTCAAAGATGTATTTTGAAATAATTTAGTCTCAAAGTCGCCTTTTGAGCAGACAAGTATTCTTCCCATCTCACAGCTGGCAGGCCAAGGCACACAAATACTAAACCCTTCTGGGTAGGGAGTAGCTGCCCTGCTATGCACAAAAATTATTGTATTTTTAAGCTTTAAAATATGATTCTCTCAGGCAAATTAGGAGCAGCTGTCCCTCCCTGGGACAAGTTGGCTTCTCACAAATATTTGGCATTCATAATACTCTCGTCCTTCGGCCATTGGGCCTGGTTTGCAATTAGGCCTAATTTTAAACTTACTAACCAAGCTATTGCTCTGGGCTGCTGGGGCACAAGAGGTAGTACAAGGTTAAATTCACCAACAGTGCAAGTCAGGGCATGTTCAGAAGCTAGATGGAGGTGCTCCCAACCCCAATGTCACCCCAGCTTCCCAACCCAACCGTGGTTTCATTCCCTACTCCCTGTATCCCACGGAGATCTTTGCACCTGGGAAGAAGCTGGTATGAATTACTTATGGTTAACGCATACACACCTGCTCCACCAAGGTGCCTACCTTCACCCATGCTCAGCAAGGCAAGCACAAATCACCTAGAGAGAGGGGGTCCCTCTCTCCTTGGGGAGCATTTAACATGTACCCACGGGATTGAGTATGAAGAAATCTCTATTCATGGTTCTGCTGGAAACTCCGTGGAGGCAATAAACTTCTTTAAGTGACAGCACTGAACACGGGCTTCGATTTGTCCCAACTTACTTACTGAACTTACTTACTGAAGCCTTTAAGTAAAAAGTCCAGGAGGTAAAGCCTAGGGGTAAGCCTTCTGGATCACCACTCTAATCAATAAAGAGACAAACCCCCTCCTGAAAGTAATTAAGATCATAGATGGACTAAGACATTGTTTCTGTAACTTACTTATGATGTCAGTGAGATGCTGCTAAAGACCTATCTGAAATCTGAATACATAAATCTGCTGCTGCTTCTCTGTCCACAAGACCTATTGCCATACTGCATGAGGATGTTAGATGGCTTTGATAAGATTTTTGGCATGTTATTCTTATCCCTGTTACCTTGTAGGTTTTTAAAAAAGGTTGTTGGATTACTTGTTCATGCACTTTTCCAGAAATCAATGTTAAGTTGGTGGATCTCTAGGCTCCTCTTTCTTTTTTTAAGAATGTTCACTGCACTTGTCTTCTCGCAGACTTCCCATTCTCTCCTTAACAAGTTAACCCCACTTGCAGCACTGAAATACTATCTTTTTTTTTTTTTTTAAAAAAAAAAAAAGTATTCTAAAATTAAATTCACAATCCCAACCAATTTGAAAACACATAAATTATCCACATTGGCCCTAACCCATTTTCAAATATCTAGGTTGGGACCTTACTGCTTTATAACTAGTCCTAATTACAGAAATCATCTAATTAGTTTTAAACTTCATGTGAAGAAAAGACATTAAACAATTATCTTCAGTGCTGATATGTCGAAGCTTTCTTTCCCTATTGTATAGCTGAACAGCCTCTTGTAACAGTGGTACCAAATGACATCTAGTTACTGCCAATGGCTCTTAAACATTATATCTTTATTTAGTTCTTTGGCCTTTCTGATTTTGTCTATCTATACTCCCGCTACACTCCTGTTCTCATTCTGGGAGCCTGACCTAGTTTCCTCTAACTGCACGTTTCTTTCTTGCATTTGAGGTCAACAATGAGATCATGATAAACCAATTAAGTCCCCCACTATACTTCCAGAATGGGATAGCTTGAACTGGTGGCCTTAAGACTCCCTAAGGGTCTCCCAGCTTTCCTTAAGTCACCTTTCCCTTAGCTCAGCCTCTCAGAAGATCTTTCCTCGCAATTCCTAAAGTCTATTCCAGTTATCTTGCTTTCCTGAAGGCTGATTTTTTTTTTTTTTTAAGTTTTGCTGTGATTTTTCACCATCTAAAATACACTCATTTTGCCTTTCCAGTCTTTGTAAAAAGCATATATTCTATCAATAGACATATTTATTTACATAATATGCACTTAATAAAATGCAGCAAGAAGTAGGAGTAGAAAAATAGTGGCAAGCAGCAAGTAAGAGCAGATTCTGTGAACACTCACGTACTTTAGCTTACCAATATACTGTGTACAAACAAAGTGTTCGCCAAAGCCATTTGTTAGGCAGCGCACATCAAACAGATAACTTCAAATTGACAATGCGGACTGTTTTGGCCAGAGGAGATACCTAGCCAGAGCAGTAATCATTCATACCTCTAACTCAGGCAGTGCTATTTTGAACACTGGTATTTGATGCAAACTGTGCAAAGCACAGAGGGGAAAAAAAAAAATCTTAAGTAATTGATCTAATTAATCAATTTACCAATGCTCCTCTCGCTCAGCATCTTAACAACTGGAGGTGTAGTGAATTTTAACAATGCATGCAGTGCTCATTTGCTCACCTTCAGGATATGATGGGAACATAGATCCCCATCCACAGCAATGAAAAAAGTCAAGAGCGTGAATAAAATGAATCTGTATGCTGTTCTCACACCAGGAATTGAAAATAATGCACAGCCTTTCTCGAGCTATTCTGCATCAATTAAAACTGAAACATGAGGATCTACGCTACTGTTCTAGTTCAAAGGCTTATTACACTTGCAGTAATGCAAATAATCTCACTAGCCATAATGTAATCAGCAATCACACATTACCTGGAACCTGCCACAATGGTGCAAAGATAAACAGAAAAGCTGGCTAAATTCTAGCTAGCGTGTTTGAGACACCCGTGGTCCCAGAGCAGCCCTCTGCCCCATGGATTTGCTTTCTCTGCCACTGCCCAGGCATTCACCCTTCTGGTGCTGAAGCAACGTGCCTCTCCAAGGATGCAACACGTCACCTCTTTAAGAATTAAAAAGCAGTAAGAAACCTCAGCCCTTTTTCATTTATCATAATTTTGTGCCCCAGTCACGAGTTAAGTTCCAGCATTCTGGGACTCTGAATTAGAAGATGGTAACAATCCTTTATCCATCCACCTCCCACTCCTTGCTCCTACCCTTATGAGTTTGACAAGTGGGCTGATTGCCACATAACTCAAACTTCACAAACAGAAAATACCACTTCCAACTGCTATTTTCATTATTTCCTGCTTTCTAAGAGCACCCTCACACCTTATTCCTGGTCATCTTCACCTCCTGCCACATTACTCATGTCTTCTTTTTCCTTAGGGACAGGGATAGCCAGTCAGCAGCCCCAGGTTTGGTGGAACCCTGAATGAGGATCTGATCTTTAGGTAATCTTTGTTACCACCAAACTGCCAGATTTCCCATCTTCTCACAATATACTTCAATGGCTTAATAATTCAGGGGGGAAATATCCCAGACGCAGTAAGAGCAACTGCTTTTTCTCACTTACTCTGTGATTAAGCATGGGTGCCAAATCCTGGACAAACAAACAAGTTCTTTGGATAAAGAGAATCGGAGAGCCACTCGAGTTGGCTGAGTTACAGATGTTGTCAATGGAGTATCAAAAAAGTTCATCTGGGGATATATACAAAAGTCTGCACTTTACAGTCACTGAATGTCCTTTAGCCTCCCCAAAGAGGTCAAGATGAGATCGACAAATAAGTGCCATTCCAGCAGATGAGTGTATTTATTTTTTCCCAATGTGTTTTTTTAAGTGCTGGATCAAACTTGTAAACTCTCTCATGCCGAGTACTCCTATTTATGCAAAGTTTGATTGGTCTCAGCCTCCCAGAGACACCTGAAGGGGATGCTGAGATAAGACAGCCTTGGCAGCCCCCTGCATCCCTTACAGGGAAATAAGGAGCAAAATGAAGCATTAATGTTGAAACCTTCAGGAGAATGAATCAGAATACATTCACTTGTCAGTAATGTCCGTACTGATTAATATAAATGCACGTGGTAGCCAGTATCAGAGCACACTATGTGGATTTATTTACATAATTATTTAAGAACTCACACTCCCTTCTTGACTTTGATGCTTGGTACATATTTATTTACACAACACTGCACTGCCAAACAAGCCAAATGTTTTCCAGAAAGACATCAGAAGAATTACAATTGTTTGAGCAGTGGTTATTTCAGGATGATAAAAAACAAACTCAACTCAAATCCATTTAGCAACTGAAGCGCTTCCCTCAGATCACAAACAATGCTGCTGCTGTCCTTGCGTGGTCACTGACCTTGAGTGGCTCTGAAGTCACTGGTGCAGCTTCAGAAAGTGCTGCCCCAGGTATAACTCGGGCTAAAGATGACTGTGGTGTTCAGCAATGTGGGAGCAAGGTAGGGGCAAAGCCCTGATGCCACAGGTGTTACAGATAGGGAAGAAATTTTGAGAGATGTTTCATCTCTGTTTCCTGTAATACGAGGGAAGTGGCTTGTATGAACCTGTATCTTTACCACAGCTGATCTGCCCATCTTCTAGACCCAGCCAGGTGCACCAAAGCCTGATTTCTATCAGTGCCCAGATAACTACGAGGCACCAGTGTGCTCACGTTACACCAAGAGACATCACTGTGGGTTTTGGGTTGACAACACCTTAGTGAGGCCACAAGTATCTCCTGCCAACAAGAAGACATGCTGCACGTTGTCCTCTATACATCCCCTGCCCACCTCAGACACCTTCACAACATGCACAGTGCAGAACCTGACATCATGGTAGAGGAACACTTACCCCAATGGCTCCTGACACCAGCCCATCCACCCCTGGATCCTGACACCAAGCCTCAGCCCATCTTTGCCCGATGTGAACGCAAGCAGCACAGCTCCCTGGGCTCAGCTCTGACCGGTGTGAACACAACCTCGCCACATTCCTGTCGTGATGCAGCAAGAGGTGCAACTAGCCAGCATTCACTTGGTATTTCATTATTTTTATAACATTTCTCATTAGTTTGCTGAAATAAAAAGAAAACTACTCTCATAAGTTAAATCAAATATGGGGAAAAAAGTTAACTAAACTTTCCAGAACTTCCAAAGGTATCAGTTGAGAGTTTTTGGCAGGGGAGGCTCTGGTTTTACATTCATCTGGACACAACATGTTTTTTTTCCAGATCCTAATTGATCACTAGAGTTACTCAGCACACAAACAATGCCTGTTGTTTTGGAGCTGATTTCTCAACCTATTATGTGTATTCCTGTTTACAAACAGTGGCTGCAACATGCAGAAAATCTGCAGGGGACTCGACTGCACCCACTTAACCCTTATGCCTGCCTGCACGTAGGCAACTCTGAAGTACTTTTCCATGATCACACGGAGGATCTAGAGCAGACACCAAAACTGAACCCAGCGTATCCAAAACTGCTCTTGCCCAGATAGTATTGGATTTGCGGGGGTGTAAATGGTGGAAGGAACTGAGAGGAGAAGGGAAGTAACATTGCAATGCTTTAAATAATTGTAACAATTGTCATAGTAACACAAGACTGTGGCACATACTTTAAACGTGTCGCTCAGCCTATGTCCCGGAGCATACATGTAACTCCTGATGTGCTCCTTCGGGGAAAAGGCAACCAAGCAAGAGACATCAAAAAATTCTACCTACAGCTAGAGACCTCAGGAAGCAGGGAACAGAGCTGTATCTATTTGCATGGGCTTGACATTTTGGGTTGCTCAGAATCACAGGTCCAGAGTTTTATCTTCAGCTCAAATGTGAACAGAAGTGCTCAAAAGCCGAGTGTGAAATATCAGCCAGAATCATGAAGTTTTGCCTGGCTCAGGAGAGGGATCAGATTAATGTAAAATAGTTCAAACTGGTTTCCACCCAAGATCATAAATCCACCTAGGTTTGCCAATAGGATTCTGACTGTCAGCAAATCCTTTCTTTTGGCAACGCTGGGTAATTTCAAGACCTTCAGAGTGAAACTCTGAGGGTTTGCCTGAATCCATTGGTCTTTGTGGGAAGAGAAGGGTGTGAGGGTTGCAGAAGACACCCCTAAGAAAAATGTACACCCCAATAACCTACACACACTGGGAGTATCAGGGCAGGGAGAAGGTGGCTGGGGCAGTTTTTCCTCCTGATTGGCATAAGCTGTGGAACATGTACTCCTGCAAGACAGGACAGAGTCTGGGGACCACGTAACCCTCTAACATGTATACTGGGGCTTCTCCTACCTGTGCTCCGCTGCTGGCATCTCACTGTAGCAAGTTCTACAGGTAAATCAGCACCTAACTCCCACTGGAATTAGCCACACTTTTTTTAACCTCTCTGAGGTCCTGTGGGTATAAATACCTTCCCCTCAATCTCACCTAGTGATTTTTATCCTCATTTAGAAAAATACATCCTCTACCACCACTCCAACACAGGCCTGATGCATTTAGCCAGTGTCACAAGCCAGTCCCTCAGCAAAGGAAACACAGCCTGGGCTAGGAGGGAGAAATGGGGTTTTGAAATAAAGAAATTATTAAACAAAAATCACTTCTTAGAGCTGCAGGGACTTACTATTTTGCCTGCAGCGTATGGCGGCTCAGGGAAGCAGCATTCACAGTAGTATGCTGCTCTGATAAGTGGAAAGGGCCCTCTCATATTTCCACTTCTTTCTGCAGTTTAATACATGGGGGCTGGGGCTGTGACCATGACCTCAGCTGTCTTACAATGTTCCCCCTCAGGGAAGCCCCATGCTTATCGTTTAAGCGAGTATGAAGTCTGCACGCAGCTCTGTGCATTGAGGAAAATCCCAGCACACATTTCTCCTCTTCCACCCAATGCAAAACGAGGATTGATTTTGCTCCAAGCAAGGAGGAGCATTTGGAATATAATGAAGCTGGAAAGGGTGGAGTGGGAGTACCAAGAGATGAGTCCAAGCTCAGCATGACAAATGGTATACAGGACCACTTGGTTTTATTATACACTATCAAATATCCGTAACGTAAACAGCAGAGCTAATAAGCATGCCAATGTATATATTTACATTGCCTGAAATGTGCACAACCCTGTACAAAAATTAGAGTGCAACTGTTACGATCAACCCATTAGAGAAAACAAAATCAATCCAAAGCATAGACCAGCCTTGCTAACAAGCTCCCTGCTTTGCCAGCTCCCCCTTCCTCAGAAACTTTTCAGCAGAGCAAAACTTTTCTGACCTCAGAATGAAGGAACTTCCACAGGAAGCCTGAAGAACTAATTGTAATGGTACTTCATCTAGCTATAATGCAAATAAAACAGCAGCTGTGAGAAATGCAGACACTGAACTGGCATCAGGGATAAGAGGGAAGTTAGTTCCCTCTGTCTTGATGTAAAGGTAGACTAGACTTTCTGGAGTACCTTCAGTGGGTTCTCTCACCATTAGCTCTGGGTGGCAAAGATTTTCAGGATTTTGAAGATCCCTCCCACCTCACCTCCTGCCCAAGCCAGACAAAAAAAAAAGGTTGAAATTGCAGAAAGTTTGTGTGGAGCAAAAAACTAATGAGGAAAGGAGGAAAAAACAGTTTCAGTAAAGTGGAATGCTCTCTTTTTAAACATTAAAGATATCCTGTTTTGCTTTAGATCATTTTTACTTGATGTTTCTTTCTCTAAATTTAGCTTAATAATAATTATATAATTTAGAATTCTTTGTTGTTGGATAAAATAATATCTATAAAAACCAGAGCCTTTCTCATGAGAAATTTGGAAAAATCCAGATTATTCCTGTCCATGAAGATATTAATATTTTTTTTGAAAATCTGCCAAACCATTTCTGTCTCTCTATGCAGAAGAAGAGCTCTTCATAAGTTTCAGATGCTCAGTTTTGCAGCCTACGTGACCTTTCAGTTCTCACACATTTTTTTATTTGCATTCAGTTATTCAAATAGTGTAAACGAGTAGCCTATCAATAACAGACTCTGACAAGGATTTTTCGGGGACCGCATGTTTTGCGGGCTTGCCTGCAGTACTGGAGATCTGCACTAGACAGGGAAGCGCAGGCAGCCAGCGCTTCCCTTGACAATGCTGATTTCTCCTATTTCTGCCTGGCGAGGAGGACAACCAGCTTCGCTGCAGGATGCTGCCAGGCTGTCTGTCTCCTGACACGAGGGTGTCTCAGCCTCCACCCAAGAGAACACGCTCTGCTTGACAGAATAGCACACTGCAGTAGCACAGAGGTTAGCAACAACATGCAAGGGCAGCCGGAGAAGAACGAGGAATTTTAAAGGTAACTATCTCTTGATCCAGCAAAGAACACTTTTTTCTGGACTCAGAAGGTGGTTTAAACAAAGAACCAAGCGCTTGACAAAGAGACCTTGGAAGACTGAGATATGCCCCTGTCTGATTACGGCTTGAACAGTATGACTGAAGACATTCTGGACAGATTCTTGGCAGACAGAAATGGGCATTCACTAATTTACATGTCCTGAGGATCTACTTCTCCTCTACTATCATGTCAACTGGGATATAAATAAATCTAATGTAAAGAATAAATTTGCATGACATTGTTATCTGGAAGGACCGCAATGGAACATACTTAGCACTTTGTCTGCCATCAAAATGTGGTTGCCACAAAGGTCGAGCACAGCAGCTCCTCAGGTACAGCAGAATAGATCAAGCCTATCGTATCTATTGGAAATTGCACAAAGAAGGCATGGTACAAATAAAGCTCCTGCCTTCTGGAATTCAACCAGTACACTGGGACTAAGTCTTTGACATTTGTAAAGAAATTTTCGCAATCCAAGGATGGAATTTTGATTTTACAGATTGCCAAAGTAACTCCTACCATCAGATGTCTCCTAAACAGTAGCACCACGTGCTGTCAATATAGCATCAAACCATGAAGGAAGACTGTCCTGGTACTCAGTAACTCCTGTTCCCATCATCCTTCCCATCCGTAGTTCATTCTGCAAACTTCTATCCAAGTTCTCCACTGGCTGTGGTTCAGGCTCATGTGCGAGCTAGGCAAAACAAAACACATTTTCTCCTGGCTAGATATATATATGTAGGCCAGCAGATGTTTGAGCTGAGATTTTCAAGATGCACAAGGTCTTTTGCGTGTGTAACCCCTCATGTAAAAATCACTTGCTTCTTAAAGCCAGCCTTGGAGCTCTGGAATCACATACTGTCCAAGAGGCATCCCGTGCATTTTAAGGACAAGGTGGTTTTGTCTGAAACTCTAAATCATCTTTTCACAGCAGTGAATGACTACAACTGTTATTGAGCAGTTCCTGAAATAAAACAGAGGACTGACCTCTACAGCGTCTCCAGCTAACGTGAATTCAGGCCAACAGGGTCAACTAAGAATCGCTTGCACCCCGTGCATTCTCACAGCTCATTAGGAAGCACAACTGAAAGAACCCTACAACGTGTCAGTGAATGGCACAAGAATTCAGGAAAAAACCCATATTAGGTAATTTTGTCTAATCATTATCCTCAATAAGTGCAATTACTAGAAAAGGGCATTTGATGTCTGCTGACATGTACCATTCCTTCCCACTTAACGTTAATATATCCATTGCTTTTATCAGGCAAATAACCAGAGACTCAATTTAAAATTGGAAACCCATTTTTTCAGGTATTACAAATACAGCTAGTTGGACATCTGTAATGGTCTAGCAATTTAGAGATGCACCGAGAAGTGCTCCAGGGCTCTCAGCCCCCTGAGCAGTATTTTCTACCACTCGCTTAAAACACAGTTTTGTTTCCCTAGGTTAATTTTAACTTCATGGGTTATTTCCATCTATTCCCCAAGTTTACCCAACTAGCCATTGTCCCTCTTTCTGATATATCAGTTTTACAGCATAATCATGGTATAATCCGGATCAAGCAAAATTATTTGTAGTAACAACAAAGGGGAAAAATAGAAAGAAATCATGATCCGTAGAAACACTAATGTGCCAAGTAAAGAAGAGTTTACGCTTATATTTCTGAGGAGAGAAAAATGTTCAGTGTCTGCAAAACCAGCTAAAATTGTATTTTCAGCAGATTCACAAATGTAAACAACATTTGACATCACATTTTCTGGCATTTCTTTTTGATTTTTCACAGATTTAAAGGCGAGAACAAAATTAGCCATTAAGCCATCTATTCCGAGCAGCTACCATTTATCTCATGCACCAGACCTTGTCCACAAAGAATTTCTTGAGAGCTGGGTTAGGACAGAAAGAAAATATCCTGATATAACCTTAGTGCAGGAATCATTTAGATAACTGTAGCAGCAGTAGTTTGAAAATTTAACCTTCTCACAAATATCTTCAGTCTGGTATTGCAAGGACCTTACTGCAAGATATATAGCTCTTTGAGATATTGCAAATAAGGTTTCCTAAATCGTATTTTCACACCAATCTGATTCTTACTGGTGATACATCTAACTCAAAAGAGCAGGCACTAATAGCCCATGCTTTCGTCCAGCCTAGCCCTTATTATAGCTTTTTCGCTATAAAGTATTTATTATAGAGTTAAGTTTTAATAAATGTTTAATTAATGCTTAAAATTAAACTAAAACATCTATTCAACAGCTCCCAGCTGCTATTAATATTCATACCAGAGCTCATTGATTAATGCACACAGGGTTTTTATGACCTTAAATTCAAATTCTGAATCACTGTTTGATTTGGCCATTGTTAACATACTTTTTGTTGGCTACTCACAGATTGTTTTATGGTTTTGAAAGCATTTGAGAAAGACTGGTTCTCTGTGCAGAAGAACTCTACTTAATTAACCCTCTTAAGAATGTAGTCTGCTTAAATTTTGAAGTGTCTGAAAAGGCAACAAGGGACAACGAGCTTTATTGCATAACGTTTCTTTCGCCCAAGTGCTAGAAATCATTTGGATCACGGTTTTCATGATACCAAGTGCTGTATAAATACATAATAAATGAAAATTCACGTCGCAAGGAACACATCTTCTGAAAAGTCGACACATACATAAAGTCTGCTGAGACAGCTCTGCTTTGGGCTGGTCTTGGCAGATGCAAAGGACCAGTAATAGATTTGACTCCAACTAGAAATGGTATGCTAGAACACACGCTGGTTTATAAATATGCTAATACCTTAAATTGTATTGCTATCATACCAGCAGCCACGCAGTTTATGGAGAATAAATGAAACAGACTGCCTTTCTTTAATAAAGAAGAATAGCCCAGCAATCATACTCCCCACTCTTATTACATTACTTACAATTGAAGAACATCAGCAAAGAATACATTGGGCTCACCAGTACCGCATTTGCACGATCAATATATCGAGTGCTATATATTTAATAAACAAATGTCTATATAAATACATAATCATGCATAAATAGCAGTTCCTTATAGATGCAGAAGCTTCTTTCACCACAAGTGCTATACAGCCCCTCTTCAAAGATTTCCCTGGAGAACGACCATCTGATCAAATGCCGTGTGTGTCTCACTGGTGCTGACCATAGTGTGGCCACATGCCGTTACCCACAACCTCTGCGTTCCTGCCCAGGACCTGTCTGAGGTGACCTCCAGAAACCTCCGAAGGGAGCGTTGCCCTCCCAGACAGCCGCGCAGCGGGGAGCCAGCCCCTGCAAACGCTCCTTCCCTCCAGCTCTCCTGGGCACGTGCTGCAAGGTCAGCTCAAGAAACGAGAAGCTCTCAGTGACCCCACGTGAGGCAGAAGTTAACGGCCACAACGTGGTGCCTACGGCCACACAGACTAGATGGCTCCCGTTCGACCCTTACACACGGGCACAAAGCATTTGCTGCCCTTGGGGACTGCGTACCAGCCCCACCGACCCCTGGAAGTACACACAGACATCTCAGTGGAAAAAGTAGGGTTGGATTTGGTGTTATGGACACTTAACCATGAGGATAACAGACCGATGGCTGTGCCGGTGTCTCCGCTCCTATCAATTTGTAAATCAAAGCGCAACTTCCTGATACCTCAAGATTAAATTTGTGGAGCTACTACGATCTATCCTACAGATCCGGGGAACTGACTTCACAAGGATCACTTTTGGGTTTTGATTCTTGCTTCTTTATACCACGTTACAACCAGCTAGTTATCTAAGGAAGTATGCAATCCTTTCCAAATAACATTTTTTTAATTATTATTATTTTTTGCAAGAGAGAATGCAGATATCAATATATGTTGCTGCAACACAAAGCGGTGCACTTGTAGAACAGCATAGGAGGAACTGTGAGAACTATGTCACCACATTGCTCTTTGGTTTTGGGCAGATCCAAGTTCCCCTCCCAACTGTTGTTTCAATTCTGAGGATTTTAAGACTCTCACATTAGATGGAAACAATACTCAGCATACTGAAGTCCAGATTCCCATCTGGGATTTAATGATACTGTAATAATCATCTTAATACTGAACGATGTTATAACACAGAAATTCAGCACTATGGATCTTTCCCCTTCCCTTGAGGTACCCAGGCTTACAGATAAGAGGAACATGGGAATTCAACTCTTCAAACTTCATGCGTCTCATTAAAGTAGTAATTTATAGTCTCTCATTAGAGAAAGTGATTTTGGTTTAAATTGTTGTGCATGAGAAAAAGCCAACTCTGAGCAAGGGAATTATTGAAGGTTACGCTCGCTCCTTTATCCACCAGCTCCAAGTGGGATTAAATTGCCTTGATACAGATTCAAATTTAATTTCAGAACAATGCATCGTATTTCTCTGTGCAATATCAATCTGAAGAAAATAAATTACAATAAGCAAAAAGGATATAAAAATATGATATCAGATATGACTTGTCTCCACTTCAGCTGAATGACTTTATTGTTAATAAAAAAAAAAAAGTAGTGAGTTATTTCTCTATCCATGGAACTTCTGACTCTGATACATTTTGATTGCTGATGCAAATGGATGGAACTCTGGGTGAGCCCATCTGCTTCTTGGAAAATTCTGAGGTTTTGATCAGGACTACAATGACAGCAAATTTTGCTGGTGTAATTTATTTAATCTTCAAACCAAATATTCCCTCCATAGCCATCAATCTAACCAGATTTCATTTTGCAAAAAAGAGTTGACTTGACTAGTTTAGCATATTATTGGTACCTTCCACTGCTACAAAACCCCAAACAAAACAAAAAAAGTATTGCCAAAGTATACTATCTGTTTACTACCACTGAAGAGAATAATAACACTTCTTCATGTTTAGAAATATTCTTATTATTATTTCCCAGTATTTGTTCAAGCTTGGACTTAACTTCTAATACAGTTCAGCAGCCTCTGAGGGCTGCAACTGAAACAACTTACATTTGAAATTACCCTGTTTGAAGTATCTGCAGTATGCCCCTGGTCTTGCTTCCTTAAGTTAAAAATGAGACTAGGGATTGATTTGGGATGGTACTTTTTAGCTCACATGAGGACAAGGTTCACTCCTGTGCAGCCATCTCCCACAAACATCTTTGCTCCGTAAGGTACCAGAGTGAAACTTGTCCATCCCACAGAAAATACAACTCCGTTACTGTTCTCTGCTAAAGGATATTAGTTTAAGCCAAGTAGTAATTCATGCTTTTAGTTTTCCTTTCACAGTTATAGCTTGAAGCATTTGGACATAGTTTCAGTTTCTACTAACAGCTAAAATTGTGTCCATCACAAGCATGGCTGTTTCAGAAAAAGAATTGCTGTGGGATTCAGTAAATTAGGGTGAATTTCTTTTGCCTAAGAGAAGCAATAATTTCACCAGATGATGTTTGTAACATACTCCTTCCCACCCCCACAAACCATGTGCCATGGAAAAAGTCAGTCAGTTCTAACAGCGAAAGTCACCTCCTAAATTAGGATGCAATGACACAAATTCTGGTGCTGGATCCCACTATTCAAAAGCAGCATTCTCACATCAACGATGGCTTTTTTATTCAATTCTCACATCAACAATGTTGAGGTTTTTTATGCAGGCTAAAAAGCAAGGCTCTAAAAAAGATAAAAACTAACAATCTGCATCCTGCAAGGTAGATTATGAACACCCCTGCTGCAGAGTTGCACAAAGATACTGCCCTTGTTGCCTGCACCTGTATAACAGGTTTCTGTTTATTTTCCACAAACATACAGTATTCTCAGAAAAGAATAACAATTCTTAGTTCCCAGCATGCTTGGGTTACTACCGTTTATCGCAGAGTGAAGTTTGTATCATACTAGAGATGGCTGAAGTTATTATTCAGATTAAACAGTTTTCTGATGGGGAAAACGCTTTTCAAAACACTTTATTTTGTGGAGAATTGTTGATACTTTTGAATGCTTCTGTTGGGAACAAGAATTGCAGCTTTAACTCATTGAAATTAAAATGCAAAACTTCATGAAGGTTTCATGGGCTGATTTTGGATTGTTTTGCTTTTACCTGCTCTGACTCATTGTTGTTTTTTGTTGCAATTGCAACATGGAGATCCACACACAACCTGCAAGCACTGCTGAAAAATCCTGAAATATCTGCAGAAGTGGGTGCGCAAGAGATAAGAATTAAGCTTCAAGGCCAGGCCCGAATGTGCATGTATGTGTAGAAATGACAAGAGTCTGTGCCCAGCTCTCTCACACCCCTGAAGTTATTTGGTGGGCCAGGACAATGAAAGCCGTGACTGTTACACAAGACAGAAATTACTGGGCGGCGAACAGAAGCACCATACATGATAAACGGATATATTAAAAAGCAAGGATGTTTCAGTCTGCTCCCAGAGCAGGCATGAGCACTTTAGCATCCCCCAGAATGAAGAGTTTCACATTGCACGCGAAACCTGCGCAGCTCTCAGCACACAGCTCCACACTCAAAACCGTTTGTAAGTTTTGGTGCATTTTACTAATGCATGTGAAGAAAAAGCTACGGCCCCGATTGCTGCTCGGCTCACAGAGACCCAGGAGCACCCGAGAAAGAGGGTGGCAGGACTCAACTGCTCTTGCACATCAGTGGCTAGCCAGTCCACCCACCCCGCCGGCCCCCTGTCCTTCCACAGGGCAACTGCTCACCAAAGCTGGGCGCAGCTCCAAAGGGGAACACAAACATTTAACTGACAACACCCTCCGGTGCCGTGAAAATAGGATGGGCTTAACCAGCCAAGGCCAGGCTGAGCTGCCCCTCCAGCCACCCCACACTGTGCCAGCTCCTGGGGATGCTTCAGGCCCACGGCTGCTGGTTCAGGCAAGATACAGCAGGGAAATAAAATAATAATAATAAATGAGAAAAAAAAAAAAAGACAAAAGGCATACAGTTTGACAGGATAAAAAACATCTTTCTGTCTTTTTCCAGCAAAGCAATAAACTGCCCCTTGAAGCTTTACCTCACACACACCCTCTACTCAGAAAAACGCGGGGTTTGGCGTTGGCAGTCGCACATCGCAGGGACAGCAGCACACAGGCAGGGCTGCACGCCTCGGCTCGGGGAGAATTCGTTGTGAACAAAACATCCAAAAGGAATAAACCCTCCCAGTGCTCAGAATAGGACTTTTCTCCCTTTTGCTGCTTTGTGCTCTCTTCTTCCCTTTCTTACTTTCAGAAATACAGAATATGTATTTTTAATACTACAGATTTCTAAAGAACCGAGTACGCAACATTTTTGTCCCCTAGGAACAGAGCAACTGCTGCACTAGCGCCGACGCGAAGGAGAACGCTTTTGAAATCCATCTGCCAGGAAAGTCAAATCAGTATTACATTGACCATAAATGCCGCAGTTATATCTTCAGGTTGAGCATTAGTGCTCACCTGAAAAGTCTGTGCATGGCAGGGATAGCGTGACTGCATTAAAAACAATCCACTTCTGGAGCTAGCGGCACTCGGGGGCCAGAGAGCCATGAATGTTTCATCTCCCTCCGGCCCCGGAGGAGAGGAGCCACACGCAGGAGCTCCGGGGTGGAACCCACGCTGTGCATCTGTAAATGAGCATCGTGTTCAAACCTTCTGCTGCTCCAGAGGGATCTGCAGGAAAGCAGAACGAGTCACAATACAGGGGGGAAATGTGCTGTTGCTGAGCTTCTAAGCCTGTGAGATGGCTTCGCAGCGTATAGAGGGATGCCAGAGAAATAAATTTCATCTTGCAAGTCTAAGGCTTAACACAAAGCTTAAGGTCAGCGGAAAACCTTCCACTGGTCTCTCTGAATTTTGACCTAGGTACACAATGCACTAGTCTCAACTACTTTTGCCAATACAGCTTCGTGTATACAGTTAAAGTTGTAGTTGTTGGGTGCCTGTGACCTTCATCCACTAAAATCCCAGGCTGTTCTGGCAGAAAAAGTGGTGTCCCTATTTTCAAATATTTTATGGTTGTAAGGAAAACAGAGTTGAAACTTTTACCCAGGATAAAAACAAGAAAACCGAGAAAAAAAAATAGACATTGATCCTAAAAATCTCCATTCTGTTACAAAGAAAACAACAAAAAATAAAATCCCAAAGAAAACAAAACAATACTTTTCTCTACTATTTGGCTAAGAAATATGTTTGAAAGGTTCTCCTAAAACATTTTTGTACTTTGACACTTCGTATTATAGATACTGGCTCAATACTTCGATACCAGAAAAACAGACTAAAACACCTTGTAGCACATCATTAATCCTGATCATAAAAGGAAGACTCAGTCAAGTTGCTGGGGAAGACTCCAGTAAACAAACTGAAAAACTTCACTCAGCCGAGATTTCAACCAAGCCACTTGGGTACCAATGCAAAAGACATAGCACTTGCTTGGCTTAAAAAATAAATAAACATTTTTCTTTAGGAAAAAAAAATAATCAGATAAATAGATTCAGTCTGTGCAAAATTAAACCCTAAATCTGGAAAGACAGGAAGTAGGAAATGGGTGGGAAAAGACAGATAATTCTATACAAACAAAAATATATGTCAAGTAGCCAGAAAAAAGTTCTGAGCTTAGAGAAGAACAGAGGGCCAGATCCTCGGTAGAGATAAATCAGCCGAATTCCTTCAAAATCAAGGGAGACACAGCTCTTTGCACCAGCTGCCAATCTCATCCAGCAACCAAACTCTCAACCAATTTGTATTTTGGGTCCTACAAAAAATTTCCTCTTGGAGTATAAAGCCTGTATTTATCCATTGGCCTTAGAAAGTATGCACAGCTGTGACATAGGTAACCCCTGCTCTGTTTTTCAATGTATGCAAACATAAAACGAAGAAAAAAAATGACATTAAAATAATGTTAAGGATTTGGCTTGGGGCCATCAAAGCTAGGACATTCCAAGTTAAAGCTGAAACGACATCCTTAACCTTAACTCACCCCATTGTGCCTGGGTATTGCAGCTGCTGAAAGGGGAAAATCAGAGCAGTTACGGTCTGGCGTGTGAATGAGTGCTGAGGGACTCTTAAATCCATGATTATTTGGCTGCCGCACACCACGCACTGGATCCACGTGCTAGCAATCCTTATGCAATCTTTGCTGGGAGAGAAAAAGAAGTATCTCTCAGGCTGCATTTGTACAGCGACGGTACTTCTGGAGAAAGTAAAAAGGTCATTTTTTTTAATTAATGCAAGGTCTGTATCTGTGTTTTGTGGCGGGCAAGGGGAGCAACGACAATCTGACTTGCTAACCCGAAGTACCTGCGATCGATGCGTGCACCGGGGAACCTCTGTGCAGTATGGGATGCTGGGGAAGCAGCAGGTGAATCCTGCACCATCTAATTACTTTTCATTTGATAACTTTTCAGTAGAGGGTCTTTCTGACAAAAACATTATGCTTAACAGAAATTTTTTCAACGTTTCAATACACCAACGCTACATTTCTTGAAAGTCAAAACTGCTTTTTGTTTCCAAAAGGGAAGTTGACACATTGGACACACTGAGCATTTGGTTGAACTGGCTTTTCTCTTCTATGTAATTATTAGTTTGGACACAGGTTCCTTCTCCTTTCTTTCTCCCTCTTTTTTTCTTCTTCGCCCCCACCCCACCCCTTACCCCCACTTACAGCATCCATCTCTTCCTTCTCTCTGTACTCCTAAACTGGTAAAAATAAAAATAGAAAATGACAGAAAAGAGAAAGACTATAAGAAAACAAATAAATCCTTCAAATCCAAACTTTGTGCCTCAGGAGTGCTAGAAGCTGTAGGTAAAAGCAATTGTAAAAACCTCCTCCTGTACATGCACATCTGCACACAAATAGAGAATAATACATGAATATTTGTAGTTTAGCTTAATATTTGCTTGACTTAATAAATAACTGTGGCAAAGCTGGTCAAGATAGTCTTCAGGGTTTTTTTTTGTTTGGTTGTTTTTTTTTTTTCTTTTTATGAAGTCGAGATAGTCCTTGAGTTAAAATAGCTGGTGAATTATCAGGCTCAAATGCCACACCAAAGTCCTTTTCAGCCCTAATCTCCTATGGTTCTCTGACTGGCCACACGCACACACACACACGGGTTCAACACATCCAACAGGCACTCAATTATTCAGGACAGTCATTAAGAGTTGTGCTTAAAGCGCAAACTGCTACCATGATGAACTCCAGGAAGTTGTTTCTATATTAGCTTTGTCATTGCTTCAAGCATCTGACAGCACCCACCTCCTGGTTGGACACTTTGTCCCGTTCTGTCTTTGTCTTGAGATGAAAAAGAGAATACTTCACAAAGACTATTTTCCAACTCAGTGGTTTATCTTGCAGGAGAATGCACAGCAAAGGTATAAGCAGTATTTGTATAGAATGCATTAGTATGTCTGAGCCCTTCTGCTCCGCCAGGGATAGGAAAATAACTGACTTGGTACAATGAACTCTTCATATTTCTGTGCTTGCACAGTACCGGTAGATTTATGCCTATGTAAACTCAGCCCTGATCTCAGGGGTGGGAAGAGACAAGAAGAGATGGAAGGAGGCCTGAGGGCTTAGTTGTTCTGCTTTGCCATGGTCTCCATCTGGATCATGCCCTTTTGAACAGTGCGGCAAACGGAGTAAATTAGAGCAACGTACAGAAGGGGTTGGGGCAGGTGTCTGCAGTCTCCACCAGCCCTTCAAGGAACATACTGCGTTTACGATAGCTTTAAAGTGACTCCAGGACACCGCTCTAGTGATTTTCCATAATGAGATGGACAGTCAAACAGAACCAAAATCCTCACAGATGGGTTCAGGGTCATCTGTTGGGCTACACATTTACTGAGGACTAGTTTGTTCATTGAAAGGACCTCAGCAGACTCTCCCATCACCTCCTCACTAGTCTCACTGCCCGGTATTTCTCTGCCGCTGCTCAGAACACTTCATTTCAATAGGAAGGTAGTGGAACGGTACGAGGATAGATTGCAATAATAATGTAATCACCAAAAACTAAGCTCCACTGGAAAATACTGATGAGTGGCCATATTTAACTGCCTGGCTATTATGTTTGATTAAAGTAGTGCGAAAATATTAATTAATTGGGCTAGTTATATAGACAGCTTTATGTCCTGCAGCAATTCATGTCATAACAAATTGATTTTCAGCTAGGCGAGACCCTGCAGGCTGAAGAAAAGGAAAAACTGGAAATAGTGCCTGAATGCATTATGTATCCTTAGGCTGAAGTTATAATGTATGTGTGGCGTAAAATGCTGGGCAGAAACGCAGAACAGTTCCTTCAGTGGGAGAATGAAACCTAATTCATTTAGTGGCCTTTGAATATTTTAACTCCTCCATTTCACATTCATGTAATTTCACTCTCACTAATACTACGCACTGGGCAGACTTCAAACTTAACCCCCCCAAAAAAAATTTACAATACAGTGACAAGTTAAAGAAGCTTTTATATGGAAATGTCTCCAGCTGAAATAAGGGACAGTTGTATTTCAGCTCCTACCAGACAACTCTGCACAACGCAAGTCACTTCCAAAAATAATAACACCTTCTACCACCCTTTACAAGCAGAGCCAGAAAAAAAAAAAAAAAAAAAGTTATATAGATAGAAATTTGATTCAGGCCTCTAAATCAAGTCTAATAGTTTTGTACTATGATTTCGGTGGGATTCTGCCAGCTGTGCACCTCATGGTGGGGCTGCCGTGCAGAGCCGCCAGGGACCACTGATGCCTGCACACGTCTCCCGGGCCAAGTCACCCAACGTGCTTGGGTCCACGCGTCACCTGTGCCGTGGGGCTGGCCGGGCTGTGCCCAAAGCCTCACACACCACATTGAGCAGAGGGGATGAGCCCGGTGAGCTGAGCCCCCGCACAAATTAGGATGTGGCCACATATATGTCCCAGTGCAAGTTCCTGAACTGCTGTTGAGCTTGGCATCAGTGGGGCTGCTCTGGACTTTAACCCGAGAAAAAAAAAAAACAAACAAACAAAAAACCACACACGAAACACACGACATCCAAGTGGGAGGCAGATGAGGAACAATGAAAAAAAGCTTCAGGATTCTGCAGCACTGATGTTACTGGAAGAAAGAAGGTGAAAGAACAGATCTGCACGTTCAGGGCAGAAGGTAGCTGCCTTCCTGCCGCACTGATACGCTTACCCCAATACTGCCTGTGCTTCTGACAATGATACGGTTTTTTTGAGGGGAATCGTTGAACACTGAGTGGCCAGAGAGAAAAGCAAGGGGTTTCAAGAAGAAAGCAGTTACTCATGCGAAAACTGTTGCAGCTACTTAGGAAATTGAAAATATTTTCCATCCCTACCTGAATGATTATTTCCAAATTTTAATTATTTCCCATTTGTCTCTGAGAAGGATGCATGGCTACCAACCGCACTGGGGGCTGAGGAAAGAAGACTGCCAACTGTACAGAACAGATCTGATCAGATTATGAGATATTTCAGATATTAAGCATGAGAATTTGATGAGGAAGCCAGAACAGCATATATGTTTGGGTAAGTTCAAAACACCAGAGTATTCCTGCAAGCTCATGCCTGCTTCACTGTGGTGCTTGCACTGAGTTACGGAGTAAATAGTTTAATGCATTTACCTCTATACTTGACTCTTCACTATTTCCACTTCCAGCATCTGCATAATGCAACAGCCAGTTTCAAATCATTTAAGTCAAGCTGAAACTGATTTTAGCAAAAATGAAAGAACAGAAAAAGAGCCTTAAGTAAGTTATATTAACCTAGAAAAGGGTCTCAGGCATAACCCTGGAGGGAGAATCAAGGTCAATAACAGGAGGCTGAGCTGGATTGAGCTCAGAGAAGAACATCTAGAATGGTAACCGAGCACAATTCAGAGCACATGAAGTATGAAAAGCAGTGGGGAAAGCAGAGTTTGCTCTACCTGGGGGCTAAAGGAACCTCTCATCAGAGTCTTCAAGCACCTAATGGGGGGCAATGAAATGATGGAGCCAAGCTCTTCTTGAAGGTGCACAAAGAGCAAGAGGAAACACACATGTTGCAGTAAGAGAAATTCCAGTTAGAAAAGCAGGGAGAAGTAACAGTAAGAGAAAGTGCTGGAACATAGTTGCCCAGAGAGACTGCAATCTCCATCCTTGAAGATAACCAGACCCCAATGGTACACAGCCCAAAGCAACCCCATCCAACTTCAAGCTTAACCCTGCTGTGAGCAGGAGGGTTGGACCAGAAACACTCAGACGTCCCTGCTCACACACAACCTAGTTTTTCTATGATATATTTCATCTTCTATTGAGACAGTATTTTCCTAAGAGAAAAAGGAGTCAGTCTTTTAGCAACAGAAATGAATTTTAAAAATGCTATGACTTGAATATGAACACAATTCAATACAAAAAAAAAACCCAAACAACCACCAAAATCCCTTTTTATGTCACAGCATACAGCAGTGCCTCTGACAGTAAGTACACTTAACAGAACCCCCTGTGAAATAAAAACACTCTTTATAGTGGAATTTGATGCCTTTGGTTTGGTGATACAGACAGAACAAAAGCAATCGAGAAGAGATTGGCAGAGAAACTCAACTTTAACATGTTCTTCACAATGACACAGTGGTTAGTTCAGATCCTCTCTGAACAGCGACAGCACAAAGTCCAAAACTGCATGGGCAGACACTGGTTTAACTTCAACAGCAATCAGACACAAAGGGAGAAAGTTTACTGAGTAAATGAATATTTCTGGTAGCTCAGCATTTGATGAGTTTGATCCGAAAGCAAACAGTAAAGCTCTATCCTTAATGCTGTCCCGCAGTAAGCTTTCCCATATATATATTATAAACCACACCATGCAGAAAAGGAATGCGGTGCTCGGTGTGCCGTGCCTTGCACAACCTCCGTTTCCTACACCCTCCTCCTCCAGCAATGCGTTCATTCCCCAGAGGAATTTTCCAGTCTGAGGAGCAAAACAAGCCAAGAATGTGTTAAAACAGGTGTTCCAATCAACTCCGGGTACATTCTTAGTACAACTGAGGTTAAAAATTTTTGGGAATGATGTAATAAAAAGATAATAAGTTCTTGCTGTATATTCCCCTCCACCCACATAGTAAGACAGTTGATGTGGAGGTTGTCAGTTGTTTTCTTTTCGTAAAGTACAAGCTCAGGTTCAAGGGCCAGTCCGCTCTGGCTTCTGCCAAATTAGGCTGGAACAGCCCAGCATGGCAAGGAACCAGCAATGGCAAGTCCAGACGTCGAAGGAAGGAGCTGTGTGCTAGCACAGCACTACGTGGGTCTGCTCCTGCGCTGGGTGCTGACTCCCACAGAAGTATGCAGTGACCAAATCAGCATTTACAGTTGGAAAGTTGCTTCGTGGGCAGAAAATAAGGAGGCAACCAGGCAAACATACCATGCCAGTCACTTCCAACCCTGGCACACTTTAGTCTTACCAGCAATGCACACCCCTTAAGCACAAACTGATCCTCTTTCTCCCACCCCACTTGTTATGTCACAGAAAAGAAGTGCTGCTAACCTGCCTGGTTGACGCGCGTGTGTGCTGCAACACACATTGCTACAGCTGCCTCAAAAATCCTGCCAGTGCCTGACTGATGATCTCTGTAGACGTAACTTAGGAAGAATAAAAGCTCTTCATATTCTCTCTACCTATCACTGGAAATGAAAGCTTTGTGGCCTTGCAATGAATTTTTCCTGGGGTGTGAAGTTTGCTAGCAAGTCGAAGTGTACCCCTAAATCAGTACTGCATTATTACTGCTCTATTTGTTGCCTCCATAAACTGAACTATTATGCAGTTTGTCATGGCAAAGTGTTTAGGGAGACTCTCAGCACAACAAGCACAATAGAAAAGTCTGTTCCAGCTGAAATTAAGGCTGTTAACATACAGCTCAGATCATTTCCATCCTGTATCCTGATCTTAAGAAAGACTAGACTGCTTCACTTGGAAAATATCACATCACTTTACATTCCATTCTCCCCAGCTATAAATCATTGTTTAAGACCTACCTGATTTAAATCTGGAGAGCATCCATCTGTCAAGCTCCACATCTCCAGCACCTTTTGTGCCAAACACCCCCAGGTGTTCTTATCAAATACTCACATTAACAGCTCAATTAATTATGAGTTAGCCAGATCAAACAGGCCAGTCTCTAGCTTGACAGGTATCTGATGTTCAGATATCCTACCTATGCAAACTTTACAAAGTCAAGTAAAATTCAAATTCCAGAGGGCTCAGATCAATACCACATTAAGATGCTAAGCTTATCTCTTCACTTGAAAAAATCATGAGAGTGTGTAGAACCTGCTGTTCATCATTCCATCTATGGAATTAAAATAGAAAAAACAATCTGCTAGATCTTAACCATTCGATACAGTAGTAAAGGACACAAACCGTAAGGCAGAGAAGCGTTAAACTCCATGAAGCCAACAGAAAGCAGTACACACTGCCTGCTCGATGCATGTTTTAGAGTGACCACAGGGATATAAGCCCTTTCAAGCTTCTCAGTATCTTGGAGGACAAGACATTTCCTGACAGGCACAGGATCTGCAAAGAAGTTCCACCACCCAGCTCTTTACAAATCTCAACCTATTTAGAGAGAATTCCACAAAGAGGACTTTTGTAGAGCAGCTTTATCAGCCTTCCTTCCTAAGAAACGCTCCCGGGGGCTTTTCTTTATGTTCGCTCAAGATTCACAACCCAAATAAAATCATCTACCTTCTGAATCCATCCCATTCACTCTCCAGGTTAACAACGCTGGGAAGGGTTTCAACGCAACATTGCTCTAAATTTAAGCTCCGTACATGACATGGCATACAAGCTTCTGCAGATGTCTACTGCAGAATGGGATCCTTGGAAAGCCTTAATGTTCACATGCGTGTTTAGGTAGGAGGCCAGATAAAATCCAAGGTCCTAATCTTGTCTGCAAAGATACAGGAGGGAAAACATGCATTAAGATACAAAGCTCAAAGTCCTCGGTGTTGCATCTCAGGCCTGTTCTGAAGTTTGAGGATCTTTTTCCAGCTCACGCTTTTACTTACTTAAGCTTTGTCAATTCAAATTTGTCAACTACAGATTTGTAGTTGAGTAAGCCCTTATACATTTATTTTTTGTTGTTAATGACATAGGCTTTTATTTATTTAATACTAAGGAACTGAGTCACAGATGCCTCAGTAAGAGTAGTACTTAGCATTTATGGCAAATAATGCTTCCCCATTTCCCAGCACATTACAGGCAAAGACTAATCAATCTTCCCAGCATAGGCATGAGATAAAAAGGTATTATTTATCTTAGGAATGTATGATTGGTCAGATCTCACATAGGTATGAGTACTGAGCAATATTCCTTCGTTCTAGTCACTCCATCTAATTGCACTGCGAAAATACCAGGGGAAATCACAACTCTTTACGAATTTGCATAACCTGTTATTTTATTTGTACTGTACCTCTCAGCTTGCACAAAGTCAGGGTAGGATTTTTGCAGGAGCTTAAGGAGGGAGGCAGAGCCTAGCTGTGATTGTGGCTGGTGGGCTGACACAGCAGCAGCTGGCCTGTACCCTGCGTGTCCTTGACTCCCTCACGGGCAGCCCACAGGCTGCTTCTCTGGGAGCCACACTGCCCATCCCACAGAGACCTGAGCAGCTGGGCACATTCAAGCAAACCTGGTCCACTATTCCCCAAGGAGCACACCTGCCTTGACCCCAGCCGACCCTGCTGGGCTCGGTGCAGACCACAAGCCTGGTCCTCAGCATGGCCCTAGGGCAGGTCTCCAGTTGCAGCTCCATGTGCCACACCACCACCTCTCTTGGTGCTGTGCCAGCTGCACACGTGCTCCAGCTTCCAAACCGCTGTATTTTCAGATAGAGACCAACATCCACACATAACTAATCTGTCCATAATGCTGAAGGAGTTGAGGAAACCTCCAGACACTTGCAAACAGCTATGTGCTTTATTGCAGTTAGAAATGTTTAATTTGATAAACCTCACAGGGCCCTACATATATGTTTTTGAATCCCTTACAAAGATACAAAGAAAACAGAGTGATTAACAGGTATGCTCAGCAGGGTTAGGGGTTTTCCAAGGTCATACGGGGATTCTCTGGCAGACCCACCATCTGAATCCAAGGCAGTGGGGTTCATTGCTTTGACCAACACCATCCCTCTTCCTAATTCATATGATTTGATACCACTGCCATTTACTGTTTAAATGCAATTGTATGCCTGAGTGCTTTGCTGGATCTGGGCCTTCTGATTGACCCTTGCCATCGCCAGCTGCATGCTGAGATAACTGAGAACTAAACACATAATGGCTGAAAATATCAAATGGGTTTAAGGTATTTTTATGGCCAATTCTTGCCAAAAATGTGGAATCCCCACTGGGTCTCTTGAAAACTTCAGCTCAAAGACTGCACAGCAGGGCACAACAGTGGCATCAAACCAGCCTGGACCAGAGAAAGTTTCTCTGCCTTAGAGTCAATAGGGAAAGAGAGAAGATCCTCCACGGGGTGATTCAGAGCTCCGGCAGATCCTTAAATCTCTTTGTAAAAGTACATTCACAACAGCAAAAAACCAGAGTGTCACAGACATGCTAATTCCACCAGAAGCATCAATTTTGACTTATTTTCCTGTGGCAGTCAAGTGAAATGAAAATAAAAGGAAGTAATTTTCTTTAAGTTTAGCTTTTCCTCATTCTTGGTTGTTTGTTTTATGATGCATTGTCTGTTATGATCTTCAACTGAGAACCTCTACTTCATCCACAAGGGCTTTCCTCAGGGCTGAAAGTGCTGTGATAATTGTTTTCCCTTTCCATTATCATTTATCTTTTATAAAGAGGTGTTAACTATGACACTTGTGTTTGAAAGGCAGTTTTTCTTATTGAAAGCTTAGCTTCAGAATAATGGGAAAGATTAGCATACCTTTAAATTGTCTCATCTCTTTACAAAAACATGACAGATAAAAGATATTTCACGCAGCCAATTCACTCATTCTAAGTACTGCATTTAATTAAATGAAGTAGAGCACCTATATTTCTTAAAGGATGCTTTTGCATTTCCCAACTACAGGTTACTCTCAAGAGTCTCAATCTTCAGTTTTCTGGTCTCTGACACACGGCTCTGGAAGACATTCAGAGCTTTGTACAAAACTCTGCAGTAGAAAAAGAAATTATCTTTGCCTCTGTGAAAAATACAAAGGCCAAAAAACTTTTTGAAGTGAAACAAATAGGAGATCTTTTTCTTTGCTGCAGAAGAGCGTAATGACCACAAGTAAGTCTTTCTACACACTCTTTTTTTAAGTCTGTCTTTTAATCAAAAAATCTAAGAAGAAATGTTTCTGAAATTACCTTTTTCTTTTGTATTCGGGGTCGTTTGATTCTCTCCAAGGGAGGGGAAAATTGAGGTTCTACCATTTGAGCAGCAGCTTAGTGCAAACTGTAACTAGATACATCAGACTCGTAGGAAAGAGATAGATGGGAATGTGATTTACCCACGTAGCTTCTCCAAGGCAACTATGCAGCACATTTCCTTTGGCAAATTTGAAATCCCCATGTCTACTCGACACAAAAAAGCAATGTAAAACTATTTGTCACAATGACTCCTAAACATAAAGAAAACAAAGTGAACGATAAAGAGGGAATAAAGGCGATAAATTGGAAGTTGTAAATTGCATACCCCTCTGGAAACACAAAGACAATCAAATTTTACGTGCTTGCAGACACAGCACACATGAGCAGGAATCACAGTTTATATAAAAAGATGCTTCGTGTATGAAAGTTCACTGCTAATAATTTTCTTCAATGGACATCATGAGGCTGAGAAGTGAAGAGCTCAGATGCAAAACTGACTGCATGCAAAGTGATTTTAGCTACAGAGCACGAGCAAACTAAAAAGGCAATCTTTTTTTCCCTACCTCTTCAAAATCTATATCCGTGACAGCACCTTTGAAGGTCATTTGTACAAAGTAGGTCAAGTGTTTCAGACAGATGTATGATTTTCAAGTGGGCACTGTGTCTCTCAGCGTATCTTTGTTTCTGCTTCATGAACATTGTGTTACACAGTTCTAAGGCATGATGCATTGTAATTTTTAACAATAGGATTAAAAAATTACTTGGATTGTAAATGCTTTGGAGCAGGGGACATCTCTTCGACATTTGAACACTGCCAAGTACAACAGGGGGGTCTTGTCTGTGGCAGAAATCCCTCAGAGCTACAACATTCATAAATTTTAATGTCCTATAGAAGTCTGGGTTTCAGAAACGTCAGACACCTGCAGCTTCCATTAGCATAACAGGGCACTATGTTGTTAATTATTCTCATGCTTAAAATTCTTTGGTTGCCCAATCGGGGAGCAGAAACAACCCCACGTCACTTGGGCGAGCAAGCACACTGCAGGCGGTAGGAATCGAAAACAGAGTGGGGCCTGAAGCCCAAGCACGAGGAACCTCCGAGCTGCCTCCCACTAATTGCAAAACAACAAACGCTCTGAAAGCAAAGCAGGGTTGCTTTGCACTACTTAACAACTATAAAGGCATTAAGTTGTTAATACTGTTTGTAATGAGTGTTTTGGCCGATTCTAGTCTCCAGCATTCAGGAGTCTTGAAAACAGCTCGGTGATTTCTGCCAAGCTGCAGCTTGGCTAATTCCTTCCTTACATCCCTACCTCACAATTGCTCTATTTGTAGTAAGTCAAATGCTGAGCTGGAGTAAGTCAGAGCAGATTCATCTACGGAAACACACTAATTTTTACCAGCTGAAAATTAACACCAGAAGTCTTTGCTCTCTGTGATAAATGTTAACTACATAAAAAAAAAAGACTTAAATTAACAGAACCAACACTGACTTTTTTTAAAAACAAAGTATTTCGCACATCTTCCATTCTGCACTTCCAGAAAATTTGAAGTGTTTTCACTGAGCTAAAGCTCATGTCCAAATTTTTTTCCCCTGGATGTCCTTACAGCCCCGCGGAGCTGGCAGGCTCAGCACGGAGGTGACTTGGCACCGCACAGGCTGCAAGAAGCTCTCCATGTGGTGCTGCGCTCTCTTCTACAAGAGGTGTCACTTTTCACTCCCCTTCAGCTAAAGCCTGGAAAATAGCAGACTTCTGTGGCTCCGAGTTGTTAAGCAAGCCACAGTTCCAGGTAAATAATGTCATTATAAGGAACTAGGAAGAACGCACAAGAGTGAAATTAATAGGAAGAAAAGCCTGGATGGGCATTAAGGGGAGGAGGAATTGTACATTTGACTCCAGGGACTTCGCGGTAACTTCTCATTGAATTTTCTTCTTTCCTCAGCACTAACAACTATTATCTATTGAAGTATGGGACTCCTTTTGTGAGTTTCTTTGGTTTATATCTTCCTTAAAATTCCCTTGCAATTTCTGTAGAATGCACAATTAGTGGAAAAAATATTCCTTGCACAGTGCAGAGATACTACTGATAGCAGAGAACTGTGCGCCAGAACAGAAGCCACCCGTTACGGCCTTCAGCTTCACGTTACTCCAATGCCTCAAGCGCTTATCTTTCAATATAGAGCAGGGCTTGACAGCCATCCTGGAAATGTAACATTGTGCCTCTAAAGCAGGTAAAGAGTAAAACCACTCCAGACCTCCAAATACGCAAGTTCATATAACAGAATCGGAAACTCGCTACCAGACAGGGATGCTGAGGCGGTGGCACCAGTGGGCCCGCTCTGCACAGGGGTGCCCGGAGCTGGAACTACTTCAGGGTCTGTTCTAACACACATCATGTTCAAGTCATAAGTTCTCCGTCACCAAGTGATACCGGTCAAGCATTTCTACCTATTAGGCACCGACAAACTGATAGTGTCAAGAAATAAAAGATGAGAACTAGGATTCTACTAAGCTATGAGTAACGTGACTCGGCTGAAGACCTCCTGGCACATTCTGGGGAATGGGGAAAAAACAGTTCAAGCAGCAATAAATAAGCAAGAAAAACACACCCAAAGCTGTAAGCTGGAGGTAGTAACAGCAAGAACAAAGAACAATATCAAGTTACGACTTAGCAACAGTGTTCTTTCTACCACAATCAGTGTATTCTCTGCTTTAAAGGGACCACCTCCGTAACCTAATATACCTTTTTATTATTACTAACACCACTATCTCTTTAAAACATGCCGAGCATTTTAGAGAACAAATGAAAATCATTGCCTAGATGGATGCTCCATACAGCTTATGATTGAATGACACAGCACTGATCATTAGGCTTACAGAAGTAAAACACTTGAATATTCGTCCAACGCTTGTGCCATTTCTGCCTGCCAACTTGGACTCCCAACAGTTTCACAAACCCTTCCTCTCGTACCAGGAATGCCGCAAGAGTGAAAGCAGCTGGCAAAACTGAAAAGCGACAGAGAAAAGGAAAACAGAGAAATAACTAACCACAGTTTTATGAAATGCAAACAATCAGAACAGAAGACAAAAGAGGAAATGATACGCATTTTGGATTAGCCTTACTCTGTACATGTTATATCCACGCTGGTTCTTTCACTCTGTATGCCAAACCTAACACTACCCCTAGCGTCAAGCCATGCAGTACTGCAGTCAGTGCCTGAGCAAAGTCCATCAAAATCTGGGATCCCCAGGCATGGCAAACTTGAGGAAGCTGCCTAGCATAGTTTCATCTGTGGACGAGGGAACAGAATGATTCCCCAGCCCCACAGGAAAAATGTGAACCTTCACCCGTGAAAAGGAATTCCCCTTAATGTACAGTCTGTAGGGAGAGTCCTCCACCCCGATTTCGGGATACCGGCAATAGGCTGAGGGCACCATCATGCCCTGCCATGGCCTTTATATGGTCAATGTGGGAAATGACTAATGGAAACCACCATTTTTGGCATCTCTCAAAAGCAGCTAAAAATAACAAACAGCTATGTCTATCCACAGTTCTGATTAGAGTAAGAACCCCTCCGAGGATAAGAAAACATGAAAACTGTGGGGACAGATCAAGTGGATTCCCCTAATGACATTCCTGCTCCTCCTTGAAAATTCTTCCTTTTTCAAAAACAAGAGTCACAGGGTAAACAGGACACTTGTTACCAATGGTGCCTCTCCCCATTGAAAATAGACACATTCCTGTGAGTCCCTAAAGGAAATGGAGAAAAAAATAAACATGGATGAGACGTCAGCACTGAGGGGCAAAGGGAATATAACCAGAATGGAATATTTGTGAAGAAAAATATATGGGGAAAAGGACTTTGCCTCTGACCTACAGCATCCCATTGAGAAAGATAACTGCTAGGTAAGTCCCATAGTCTTCCCATAATAGAGTTACAACTACAAAATAGGGACAAAATAAAAGCTATTGAAAAAAACCCAAACAAACAAAAAAAAAATCTTCTAGAACAGACACCAAAGAAACCCCAGGTTCTAGGAAAAAGCTCCAGGCTTTGACAAGTTCACTGCAGAGGTGTGCATGGCCACGTAGATATGGAGAACTCTGCTTTCCCTGGCAGCCAGGTCCACCCTGGCGCTGCCCACACACAGCCCCTGCAGCCTTGACGGAGTCACAAGCCACGAGCACATCAGCGGGCAAGGAGGGGGCAGCAGTTCCTCTGCCCCCCGAAAGCCAGGGAGTGCCTCACACAACAATGCGGCTTCAAGCCTAGGTGGCCGAGCACGATGTCCTTCCCCAAGCAGTAACTTCTCAATCCAGCAATGTTTACTCTACAGCTCCTTACTCCAGTTTGCTCACAAACAGGAATTATGCTCAGCATTGCTATGAGACCGTATTAAGGATCCAAATCATCAGGCTGACCCTGCACCATCACACCTCATGGTGCAGGTGGTGGTTACTCGTGCACTTTCACACAACAGTTATTTGCACTTGGCAATGTTGTTACAACACCTCTGTGCTCTAAAAAAATGCTCATTCTTACCATGACAGATCACACAGGCATGTCACATAGTTGGACATGCTCCTGGCATCCAGCTACACGATACAGCATGTTCCTCTGCCCCACCACACGAGTAGCTCTGTACGTATCACCAAAAGCATGTTTGTCACAGGGCCAGAAAAACTGGTCTGTTACGTGAAGATAAGTGTTTTAGAAAAGTAAATAAAAGCAGCATGTATGAGAGATGCAAGATAATCCCCTACAGCACCTTCAACTATAGGAAATTAAAAATCTGAAGTGGGAGCTATTACCGAGCCAACCATGGTGCACACAGGGCACAGCAAGCTCTGCAGCGAGGCTGGTGGGGCCGGGACTGCAAAGCAGGCGATATGGATTTGCTTCTCCCTCCTTATTTTGTAGATTCTTCTACCCTGTGAACATTAGCATTTTATTTCAGTTTGGTCAAAACTGTTTAAATAGCAATTCCAAATATGTGCATTTTTTCTAACAATATTTTCCCTTCAGTTGGAGTAGGGGAAAGGGCGTTTTTACAAGCGTTGTTCAGGTGCAGTCCTTTTTCATAATAGAAAATTTTTTATTTTTTCCTCTTCATTTTCTACTATGCACATCACCAAGCTTATCTGCTTTGCAAAGATGAATAACTAAGTCAGCCTTGCTGGGATTCACCCCCCTAGGCTTAAACATCATGAGTGCTTCCGTCTCCCTCATTACCTAAAACAATTAGTAGGGAGAAGAGAAAGCTACATTAGAGTTGGCAGTTTCCTATTCTCATCCCTTGGTACAACATCTCTCAGAAATGCCTGTATTTCTGTGAGCTGATCTTAAGCCACAGATATTGGATCCAGACACTGATTCATATTGCTATCAACTCCTCCAGCTCCAAGCTGGTCAGAATAAGTGATGCAGTTCAGACACATCAATACAGGAGGCCTAAAGCGCAGTGGTTTTTTTCAAATCTGTCTGGCAAGGCCCTGAAGTTAGGGAGACGGGCTTTCTCATCTGCTCTGTTTGGGTGCATCTCCAATGCACTCACATCAACATACGTTGTCAGACCAGGACAATTAACAGATCAGTAATTTCAAACCCCCAAAGCACCTAGATTCCAGGGAGAAAAAGCCCAGTTACAATTCAAAAGTTGTCCTGTGCCCTGAGCTGCAATGACAACAGCTAACTTGTTTCTGAGGCATTTGCCCACTTTATTTAGCACACAACAGGTTCACTTAGAAAGCTCCGTACTAGAGTTCAGAATAGAACAACTTAGGTTACAGTCTAATATTCTTGATTAAGCATATGTTTAGGGATTTTGATGCTTTGATAAAAAGTAAATTTGAATCCATTTAAAGCAATAAAACCACTTAAGTACTATCTTTCTTGGAAGTCTGAATCATTGCTCAAGCTGATCCTGGTAAGTGTGTCATTTGAAATTGCCTCTTTCTGCATTTAGAGCTGGTAAGTGCAAAGCTCATTTGTCAGAGAAGGCTTTATGTCCAGTTATCGTTTACTACTTTGGAAACTATAGTCAGGAGAGCATCAAAAGGATGCTGTGAAGGCTGTCAAGACTGTCAGTGTTGAGAAAGTACCTCATTAACCTCCCCTCTAGGACTGGCTGGGGCTTCAGGGAAGAGGATCTCAAGACAGACCTTTAGCTGGAAGGTAGCAGGCTTTAAGGGCTCTCTGCTGGGCTTGGGAAGGCTGGATAGTGAGTTACCTTTTCTTCAGAAAAGGGCTGATGAGGCAGTGAGCAGGATATGGAGTTGGCCTGTAGTTTGCTAATTCTCTGCAGATTCCCCAATCTCTTTTATTACCAGGACTTAAAGCTGTGCTACATGGAGCCAAGGGGGATTTGAACTTCACTCAGCAAACCAGCTGACTTTGATGGGAATTACTCAAAGTTCACGTCAGGGCTGTAGGACTGGACAGAAAAAGGGGAAAGAGTGGAGGAGGATATTACATTCTTGGATGTAAGTTGTTGGCTAAAGAACATATGAGATGTGAATAGCAACTAAAGAGCATATTCAGGCTGCCTAGATTTCTCCCGAGTCCCTTTGCCTCTTGGCTGGCTTCAGATTCAGGTCTTCAGATCTTCATTCAGATCTCCAGAGGATTTCAGTAGTGCCTGGATTTTGATACAGTCTAAGCAGAGAGATGTAGGTGAAACAAATTCTGAATAAAAGCCTAAATGGACCATTATTTCAACCTCCCCAGCAAGGGCTGTTTAGTCTTCAGGGAATGCTTGAGAGTAGAGCCTTTGCACATCTAGCAGCTTCATCTGCTTAGCAGTAAGGTGAACTTATTACTAGTCTATGCAGACTCTACTGTTTTGGGAGAAACTTCATGATTGCCATGCCTACAATATTTTTCACACCTCTTTGCTTCACATTAGTGTATTTTCTAGATAAATAGTAAAATAGAATTCGTATTACCCATTATCACATCAGAAGTAGAAGGTGCACGTTCTGTACTTGTGCTATTAAACTTCCATGAGTGTTGTAAAGTGCATCCAACCAGCAGGGCAGATTTGCAGCCTTTATGCATGTTCATGGAATGCAGCTAGCTTGGGGCCAAGGTATCGGGCGTGTTTGTCTTAGTCTTAGGCAGAAAGCAAGCAGAATACTGTCAGATTACGGACAGAGTATAAGGAAATATACCAACCAGAACAGTTTATGCATAACTTCAGTATAAGCCTTCACCTAAACGCAGACTTGGAATTTACATACATGCACATGCATTGGCCCTTCACCTATGGGAGCCATAAGCAGCAGCAGTGAAGCACAAGACATGATGCAAAGAAGAGGCAACTCCGCATTCCTGGTCAGCATCACCTCTCTCAGGGCTTTACAGGTAACAGGAGGTTTGAGAATCATGACTTCAGGGTCACTGTACTGGTGCTTGGAGATAATACATGCTTTAGGATGTTTAATGTTTCCTGGTTGTGATTCCCATGCTGAGTAGAAAACATTAAAATAAAAGCAGTCTAAAACAGGTGAAGCTTATTACTGTTTGTACACACTTGCATCCATTATTTGCTAGATGCTTCCCAAAACTTTAAGGAGATCAAACCTTGCTCTAAGAAACTCACAGTCAAACAACTGATAAGCATGTGTTAGAAAAGGGGGTGGGGGAATGTGATTGCTTCACAGTAATCACCATTGTAAGTGTGGGTCTCTACAAAAATATATCTGTTATAATGACAGAGAGAGGTGTCAGAGCAAAGATACACAAGGTGTCTTGAATCTGGTTTGCTCAAGTACTGAAAGCAGTGAAGAAGGAGCTGCAGAGATTAATCCTGCACTTGTACAAAGCCTCTCAAATTCACTTTGTGCATCTTGCACTGAAGCCTGTACTACTAAGGTGAGATCAGCTACCTGGACTATAGCCATGCTGCACGCATGTTTGCTTTCAGAGTAGAGTCCCTTTGAACATGGACAGAAGAGGTAACTTGTAGGAACTGCACTGAACCTATTTTGTAAGCTCAGTTTAGCTTACCTTGAATTAAATTATTTTTGCGTCCATACTTCCTTATCCCAGATAGCAATATCTAGCTCAAAAAGAAAAAAAAAATCCAAAACTCAAACTGATCATTTGAGTTATGGCTTGTAACTATCTGACACAGAGGAAGCCTCCAACATCATGGAAAGCCTGCCCAGCAGGTGGGCTGGATGCTTTGCAACAGAAAGACTTTTGCCTGTGGTGCTTGATGTGTTTGAGGCCTCTGCCAAAGAGGAAGCATCTCTTTTCCCTGGACCTAAAAATCATCCTCCTCGCCAAGAGGAGAAAGGCTGCTGAGAAGAGAGCTGTGTTGGCCCATTTTGATAATTGATGCTACAATAAAAATTTTGGCCTGGTTCCTGGGGAAGACACTGCATTGCACCTAGATACCAGGGGCTGCTTTAAGTGTTCAAGCTCCTTGGGACCTTCTTGAGACCTTTTATAAGAACGGTGCAGACAGGCAGGCATTACCTCCCCAAGATTTAAGACAGCGACATTACTAAAATAATTTCTTTTACCCCCTTACATGACACATAGGGCTGCAAGAGAGCCACATGCGATAGAAGTTACCCGCTGCAGACAACCTCTCCCATGTTGTTGGACCTTCTCAAATAAAAGCAACTTTACCAGATCTCCAGCATGGAGTTTGTCAGCATTCCCGGTGCGAGAGGATACTCTGACCTGCCAACTATTGTTTCTGTACTCAGGCAGGTCAGGAGTAACAGTACCAAAATCAGGTTTTGTATTTTTATATATATATATATACACACACAGACGGTTCATGTTTGGTTTACTGCAGAGATCAGTTTCCCAGTTACCCTTTTGTCTGACAAAGCATTTTCCTGCGGGCTGGCATTAGCTCAGAAATGCTCTCTGTTCTCAATATACATATACTGCATATGAATGTATATGCAATGGAATACAAACGTCATGTATGTATATGCAGTAGCACATACATATATAGCATATAGAAGGAATTACTTCCATGCAAGAGTCATTCCATGCATGTGAAGAGGCTAAATGCCCCCTACTTAAATCACGCTGCTACATCCCCATCCCCACACAACTCCCTCAAGCACTTTGTCAACTGAACAGTCAGAAAATGAGCACATTCTCCTCACTGCAGTCCTGAGGAAAATGAAAGCACAAACAATCCTGAACAAGGCAAAAGAACATGCCTTAAGGCATAACTATAAGCCTTATAAGATATATAAGAATATATATATATATATAAATATATAAGAATATTTCCATAAAGAATATGGAAAAAGGAAACATGCAACCTGCATCGAGCTGGTGGTTTTATAAGACTATGAAGACAGAGAAGTGTCCACACAGATTTACATTAAGGATAGCCTGATTTGATCTTCTCATACAAAAGCACATTGTTACAAAGAAGAGTAATGTCACCCAATGTCTGCAAAGTTTTTATATGCAGGCTTTCTCATGAATTCACAATGTGAAAACATGCCTGTTTCACCTCGTTGGTGGTACTTCTTCCTCTGTCCATTTCCAGGGGCGGGGGGATCATCATTGATAAAGAAATATAGCTTTCCTTATCAATAAAAGAAATGTTTCACTCAGTCACGTTTCCTGGAAGAAGTAGGAGTTTTATACTCTCATTTATTGTCATGTGCAGCACAGCAGCAATGGGAAGGAAAAGCCCAACTCATAAGGATGGTACTCTGGGCACAACTTCCCCTAAACTTTCTGTTTCTGCAAACATCCAGATTGTAAGCAGGCTCTCTGGAAGACAGGATGTTCCTTAATTTGTGGCTAAAACTAACAAATTAGTTTTAAAGTCTGCAAAAACAACTAACAAATCTACAACCCAGGCAACCCAGCAGCACGCTGGCCCCTGCAGGTACCATCTCACTACAGTACATCTTCAGTACAGGAGGTGACCACCCTTCTGCAGAGAAGCAGCAGAACGATGGAACAGGTCACTGTCAGACATCTCCAAGAATTCATTTCATTCATTGCTTTTAGCTTGGTAGAGGTCAGATCTGAAAGACTTTATGACCTGCTTCAAATTTGCAGAAGATGCACCTGAGAAGAGGACTGACTAAAAGGGTCCAAGCAGCATTTAGTGTCTCAGGTCTGGAGGATGTTAGAAGAGATCTTTGTAGTCTGCTTAGAGATTTTATAAGCCAAGCTGGAGCATAAATGGTTTTAACTGTGCTTTATAACATAGTAATACTAAAAGCCCAAAGAAAGGGTCTGCATTTCAAATTCTAGACTTCAAATGAAAAAAAAAAAAAACCAACAAATTTTTTCTTTTAAGTTTTCTTCCTCTCCATTTTAAAAATCCAATAAACGAATATACACTAAATGGGACTGATAGTGGGGGCTATCGATTCTAAACAAGATCTGCCTGTGAAGAAGAGACCTAAATGGGTTAGAAAATTGATGTCTGAGGCCTCAGACAGGCGCATTGCCACAGAAACGTAGCTCAGGCTGGCAGCGCTAGGACAGGGAGAGAAGGAGGTCTGCATTTTTCTCTCTACCTGACTTGCTGTTAATGCGAGGTGAACGACACTTAGCACTGCCTAGCGCTTCAGCTGCAGCATCAGCTTTCTCAGACTAGCCTTGTTCACACCAATTACAGCACTGTTCGCACATGCACACAAACCGGTGTGACGAAACCCTAGGATACTCAAAGCGAAGCTACTTATTACGCCCAGCTTTACTTTGAGCCACCTCGTCACTCGGTGTTGATCAGCACAACGCCTCCAAAATTCAGTGCTGGAATTTTACCCCAGCAGCAATTTTAAGCCTTTGGTCCAACATGGGTAACAGAACTTTTCACAGCCACCGGCAGTTTTAGAGGGTCCAGTTTAGATCTCACTGGCATCACAGTAAGGCAGAAGCAATTCCATTAAAGCTGACGGCACAAATTCTCAGCCTCTATAAAAAAAATGTCACCTCCTTTGAATTATGTGAGCTGTGTCTGTAGAGCAGCAGAAGCGTGTCAGCACAAGCATTTGAGTTCCTTCCTCAAAAACGTCAGCTGTATCTCTTTGTCATTCCGTGCTTGCAAAGTAGCAAGCTAGGAAATAGTATCTGCACTGCCTAAATGCCCACTCTTCAAAAGCCTCTCCTAGGAAACTATCAGGTAGCCAAGAAAAATTTTAAGCTACCTATATCACTTTCAGACATGAGTTTGATATTTGCTGTTACGGAGGTCTCAATGCAGAGAGCTGTTCCACTTTGTTTCTCAGGGAAGAGAGTTGTTCCAGTTGTTTTTAATCAAACTGTTTAATTACAAAATGCTGGGGGACTTACTGTTTGCTTTTCAAGTTTGTTCATTAATATGTGTTAGATTCTGCTCAAATGATTGTGGCACCAAGCCAGTTTGCTTCACAAAACTAACATTTAAAGAAGTAAATAACCGAAAATGGTTAAAAGGCATAATTATTTTTTGTAATGCAACATCTAATTAATCCGTGAAGCTCACTGAAACAAGTGCTAATTGAAGAGAATACCTTAACAAGATTTTCAAAAGGAATAATTAGACATGGTTAGGAATAGGAATTTTGCCATGCCAGTAACTGAAATCAAGCTGCAAAGTCACTTTCACATTTCTATATATAAGCTAACCGCAGGCAGGGGCTGAGAATGGCTTCTGTCTCCTTGCACGAGCAGCCTGATGCAACGCGCTGGTTGTTTGTGTCTGTCTGAGGCATGACACGTTAGCCATTATCAGAGACAAGGTCCATCTAATCTTGTATCATTCATCTGTTTTCTTGTGGCAGTTCCAATATTGCTGGGTAACGTCAGAGGAATGTGATAATGAATAACTGACTCATGATGAAGCCATCATCTCAAAAGCCTTCTATGCAACTAAATGAATTAGTGCTTGGTATGAGCAATATCTTGATGTGACTAAGCTCCCAAGATAACTCAACCGTTTACCCATTAGCGAAGCAAACTGGAACCAGCCCAGAATTAAGCTTCTGGCAGAACACCTTCAAGGTAATTTCCCCACAGCAAGCGTGACAAGCATGCCCTCAAGAGATGTGATCTCTTATAAGAAAAATTGGAGAGAGGACAGTAGTTATTGAAAATATGGCTGAAATTCTTGCTCCACCAAAGCCTCAGGAGTTCTGCCATTTCACATGGACTATTTCGTGACATGAATAATTCTATTCCCTATTTTGCAGCTTGGGAAGATCCAATATAGGGGTTTAGCAAGCCTGTCTGCAGCAGAATATCCCCTTTTTCCTTCACAGCATCAGCACCAGGCTTGGACAGAATTTATTGGTCTTGCCTAGGATACCTGCTTGTTAGAGACACACGTAGCACAGAGGACTGCCGTTGTGTGGAAACGAACACGGCCAGACCTTCACCCCCCATCTCTCCTGTGACTCTACAAACTCAACGCCAGCTCACATTTTTCAGGGAGAATTTCTGGGAAATCCTGAAGATTTAAAAGCATTATCACTGTTGCTGGCTTCCAAGTACTCATTCTTAGTTTTTGCTCAAGAATTTTTTCTCCTATATTCAAATTCAACTGTTTAGGCAAATTTATGTAATAACCATAACTGACATAAAAGACTAAGCCAGCCTCTGGTATATGAGTTCTGATTTCAGTCAAAATCAGCTGATTACTACACTTTGCTGTTACAAGCCAATTATTATGACACAGGGAAAAACATTGAAGTGAGTTCAAAACAAAAATCTTGCAGTTCGCACCCAAGTATTAGCTGTTTTCCAAATGAGTAAACATAAAGCAAATTATGTTTATACCGTAAATGTGCTGAAAATAAGAAACCCACAGAATCTATGCTTAATTGTCTCAAAATGAAGAAAAGCTATAAGAGGTCCACTGGTGTATGGTTTTACATGTATGTAAATGGGTACCTATAGGTTAGGATGTTGCGGAACTTTTTTTCCCCAAGCCTGAAATAAAATGCAGTGTCTTGCCTTCTCATTCTTTTATTACATTTTTAAGTTGTTCTTTTTTTCCACATATTTAAGAAATGCCTTCCTCAAAATTTCTGGCCCTCAACTAATTTTGTCCAACGTTGACTATTCAAAATAAGCATTTTTGCAGATACAGCTTTTCCCTTCCAATATCTCTTATCACAGAAATATTGGCTGGGAGAGACCTTTGAGTCTCCCACTCAGCACGGACCCATTGCCAGCACTGGCTCAGGTCAGCCACGGCTTCATCCAGCCAAAGCTCAACAACCTCCAAGGATGGCGCTTCCACAGCCTGTCTAGACAACCCGTCCCAGGCCTGCCCTTCCTTTCTAGGGAAAGCTGTTTTCCTGATATTTATCTTGCAGCTTCCAAACAGCTGTTTTACAGCCACTGCCCCCTTGTTTTGTTATCTGGCACTGCTAACATCTCCATCGTCTTGCTAGCAGGGAGCTGCTTCAGCCCCTCTGCCCAACTCAGCCAGCCTCCTTGCTCGGTCACATACTGTGGGGTCCCGATCATCTCGACAGCTTTGGACTGGATCTTCCCCCTTATGCCTGGGGAACTGAAGCTCTGCCTGTTCAGTGCCCTGGTACTGAAGGAGAATGGGGCAAACCTGAAGGGGAAGGGAAGAATAAATTTTTTTATACTTCACAAGCACTCACACCCTGAAGCCTGCCTTACTAAGAAATTTCCCACT
>JAVJGJ010000062.1:10527656-10540145 GCA_035590215.1 Microhierax caerulescens | reverse complement strand
CACCCTTCTCCAGCTGCCCCTCCTGCTCTGCTTCCACCCATCCTACTTGTGTTTCAGTCGAACCTGGGTCTCAGAGCAGAAAGTCTGCCCTTTTCTGCAATATTGCCTTATCAATAGTTTCACAAAGAGCTGGAGTTAAATCCCAGAAAGACAACGTCTCATGCATCCTGATGAAGTGTCCAGCACCCATGCAACAGACTTTTCAGAATACAGTTAATTAAAGGCTGGATCCCGTAGACTCCCACTTTAGTAAATGAACACAGCAGCTGCAAGTCAGCATAGAAAAAAAATAATCTTTGAGACACTTTACTCTTTTGAGACCATTAAGATGGCAGCTGCCAGCTTTTTTTTTTTTTTTTCTAAGAAACTACTGAGATGCCCTAGTTATTCAATGGAAAACTACATAGAAAAGCAAAATATTTCTCTACTTGCCAAAGTGCAAAGAGGGAAACCAGACAAGATTGAAATCAGCAATTTTATCCTGACAGTGACATCAAATCTCTCCTAATGGAACCACATGCAACATAAAAGTAATCTACTGCCAGGACACAAGTGTTCTGGTTGATTTCAAATCAAACTAATTCTAATATCAAAGTACAATTGGTGGAGCCCTTGTTTATGTATGGCAAGAATTAAATCCAGAACAACTATTTGTTGGAAACTGAGTACTAATGCTTGCCATCAAAGTTCTTTGGATTTCCCCTGCTTTAATCTTTCTAGAGGCTGAATTCTCTGGTCATCACCTGTAAAGGTGGACAGAAATGCTGTGCTAGAAGAGGTAACACAAGGGTATCATCAATCCCGGCGGTGCTGCTGGAGACAAAAAGCAAGAGCTTTTTCAGGTAGGTTGTAAGCTAGACAGATAAGGTCCCACAGCATCATGCCCCTGGCCATGGTGCCCACCACATCCATCTCCCTGCCCAAGGGTCTGCAACCCCCCTGCCTGTCCCTCCTCCCCAGGCTTCTTGTGCCTCTACACTACCCCTCGGGGGCACAGAGTGGGCACCTTACCCGCTGTTCCCCACGTCACTTGTCCTTAGAGGAACAAACATGTCCTGACCCAGCAGCGAGACCCATGGCAGGGACAGACCCCAATTCAGGCACAGCCACCACTGCCACTCGCCATACCAGCAGGACAGGCAGAACAGAGACGAGACATGAAGCTATCGAGAAAACAGGTAAATGCCAAAATATTAGCACAGAAGTAGTAACAAAAGGGTACATCAGGAAAAAATAAGTTTGAATTAGGCCATGGTTATGCAAACCAAATGAAGCAAGAACAGCTACAGCTAGTTAACAGCCAAGCAAAACCTGCCCATTAAGAGATATTTGCATTTTGCAAGGGCCCAAAGAGACCTATATTTCTATTTTATTTCTTCAAATATCTTTTTTGAGGGAAAGGGTAATTTAGCTCAATTTTTCCTTAGATTTTTCTGTAGTGAGCACAGTCAGGTTTTTATTAGGAAAAGAATAATCTTTTCAGGAAAGTTATTAAAAAAAGCAAGCCATGTATGTTCAATTAAAATTTTAAATAAGGTACGAATTCATTGCAAAATGTGAAGTAATAATAACCTTGGCATATTTTAGTCAGATGCACTTTAAGAACAATTCTTTTCTTCATGAAAATCATTTTTTATGAACAACTTTAATCAGCTCTATTAGCAGTTTTAGAAACGGGGATGTGGTTATGAAGACAATTCCAGCCAGAAAAGGGCAGACATTTGTAGGGGGGAATTAAGGGAACGTAAATCATTTTCCAATAAATATTCCATGCAGAATATTCAATTCTGTGATACACAATACTGTCTTTTTCCAGAGATATTGCCTTCCCTCCCTGTGGATGCTGAAAGTGATTGCAGTATTAAGTTTCAATTGATTGTTAACAAAACCCCAAGCCTGTTCCCACTTTTGAATCAATCCACTTAGAATAGCAGGCTGAGCTTTTCTAATCTCATTTTAATTTTCCATGGGGGACTAAGTGTCCAAAATCCTTTTGAGGGGGCTGGAAGTTTCAGCTGTAGGATGCAACAACCTGATTCAAAGTCAATGGAAAAAGACTGTCGTTGAGAGTAGGTCCCCAATGGCCTTGGTAGGCTCCAGAAACTGCCTCAAATTACCATCTTTCTCATAAAGCAGAAGATCATTCCGCCTGTATCAGGCCTCCAAACATAGTTAATGCTCAGCCTTCAAAAGAAAAAGGATCACAAGAGAACAGTCTCACATCGCAGCTGCCTGTTAATGGGCAGCAGGACTGTTCTTCGTCAGTTTACTGTTACCCAGGCTGGTTTGTTGTCCCCTGTGCCATGCCACCTCTCAAAGATTTTGCATATCTAATAACTGCCTGAATCCTAACCCACGTGTCCTGTGCATGCGAGAACTGCAGGGAAAACACAACAACTGCTCCCCAAAATTTTTTCATGACTGGCCCTGCTCTACCCACACCACCTCATACCTCCTCTGCCCTTCTGCCCCGCTCCGTACCCAGCAAGGCAGCCAGGAGTTACCTGTCAGGGCAGATTCACTGTCCTTTCACTGGCTTTCACATTACAAAAGTGGAACAAAAATAAAAATAAAAAAAAAATAAAAAAAAGACATCCCAAGCACTTTGGCTTCTCAAGTCCCATCCACTCAGGCTTGGTCCCTGTAAATCTCATCCTGCCTATTGAACACAAACTCCCCGGCCAGTCCCAGCGGTGCCAGGGAGGTGTTCAAAGAGGAATTTCACACTTGGCAGATGTTTGGGGACAACCTTGAAAGACTTGTTCTTTTTTTTGGGGGTGGTTTTTTTTTTTCCTTTTTTGTTCTTAAAGTGCATCTGACTAAAATATGCCAAGGTTATTAGCACTTACCATTTTGCAATGAATTCATATCTTACTTAAAATAGGCCACGTCCTCCTTTAAAAATCAAGGCCTTCACCTGTAACTTCACTCTCCCACCCTACCTTAACTCCCTTCCTCTCTGCATAGCTTCTCTCTGCAGCTTCAACATTTTCAACAGTAATGGCATAAATACAGGAAATTCTTGTTGCACGTTAAAACACAGAGGTTTACAGTAATGTGTTGGACCAGCCTATCAAACCGAGACTAAGCAACCTTTACAGCTCAGCACTTGACCCCATATACAACTTCTGGAGCGTGTGACAAGACACACCGTAACCACAGGAGTCACATTCAACAACTCAAGAAACGATCCCAGCAGAGCAGTACCCCAGCCACCCCACCCCCCAGCCAGCACCCTGCTAACCAGCGCCCTGCAGTACCTCTGCTCAGCAGCTTTATTCTTCAGACTTAATGAGACAGATGCAAACAGCAGGCACTTATTCTCTAATTAACCAATTTGGCTGCCACTTTGTGATCATTAACCCAATGTTGCTGGGTCAAGATTGTACAGAGTATTTCTTCCTTCCCTGCTCTCTCTGCCTTTCCATCCTAACATATGCCGGGCTTTGAAATCAGCCGCTCCCCTCCGTTCCCCAGCCTCCTCTGAGTACAAACCATCTTTGCTCACTCACTGCAGCACCTTACAAGATGTATTCCTGAGATCTAAAAATAAGCTTGTTAGATTATTTGACAGTCAAAAATTAAATGAAATTGGAAGTAGTAATTATTTTCTTGATTATTTAATACAGGCCAGACTTTTATCAAAATATTTTGACATAAGAAGGTTTGTGAAAATAAATAGGCAATCAGCAAGTCATTGCTAACGGAAAAGATTTTTTTTCAGGGAAAGAAGTATATATTACCTGTCACTACCATGTGAAAGTCTCATGCTTTAAAAAATGATATGTTAACAGCACTTTATCTAGAAGACAGCGTAACAGACAGTTCAACATCATCAAAAGACAGATTCAAGCAGTGCCACACTGAATGTGGCAAAGGCACTGTATTGTACCCAAAGATTAGTAAACTTTCATGTATGTAGGAGTTTCTGGGGGACAAAGGCTGGAGAACAGGTCTCTCTGCAGCTTGATGAGAACTCTAATCACTAGCCTAAAAACATTTAAAAGAAAAAAATGCATATTCATCCACCCCCCTCCTTTCTCAACCCAGAAATTCTGGCCAACCTGAACAGGAGAAGAAGAGGGCACTTCCTTCTCAAAACATTTACATCAACCATGAAGAGGGGGCTTGACAACATTGTGCCATCTACCCCATCAGTACTTTATACAGCACAAGCTTAAGCAATCTCACAGCCCTCCTCCTTCTAGATGAGGTATGGGCCATCTCCTGCCTGAGCCAGAGACCTGTCACAGCTGGTTATGCTCATTTTGACTTGCCATTTGTACTCCGAGTTGGTGAGTGCCAATGCTAGTGGAGCATTTCTTGTTTCATATCCAGGTAAACCCTGTCTTTCAAGACCTTATTATGAAGGGTCTTGGGATCTGCAACAGATCAGCTGTTTAGTGTTAGCTGTGAATACACAGTGCCAGTTTGTTATAGCACAAACAGCTGCTGTAATTATTTGCTTCTCCTTTCTTAAAAAGAAGAGGAATAACATATGAAATGGATTTTATCTGCTTTAGGGATAGTATTAATATCATTTTTCCTATGCTTGCCTCTTTTTTTGGAACCAGTTTGCATAACATTTCCTAGAAATACGCTCCACACATACACCAGCTAGCTACACCAACTACACCAACAAGAGCTATCGGCTGGGGGTGAATGGGAGGTGGGGGGAGGAGGCGCACATCCACACACATTAGTTAGCACCAACACACAAAATGATGGGCTGTGGTCGAGCCAGGTGAATTGTTCCAAAACAGCAGGGCAACTCCCATCAGACTTACACAAACTAGCTCTGGAAAGATTACGTTCAGCACAGAAAACACACACCTCCATTTGGAAAGGCCTCATTTAGCATCTGGTGTGGTGTGTCAGATTCCATTTGAGATACTGGGCTCCAGAGACCAGTGGGAGAAAACAACACACTCCAGAGTACATGTGTAACATGAGGAGTTAATCCCACACAGGCATTCATCTTTTCAAAGCATATATTTCTGACAGTTTTGGAAAGCACGCTTACAATTTCCATAATGTTTGAAAACATACAGACACTTTCTCTCAGTGTCACAGCATCTTGAACTTCTGAGGCCCTTTTCGTGACACCATAAACTTCTCCTTGGAAGCACAGTATGATGTCAGAGGATGTAACAGTACAAGAGGTGAAGAGGAAAGCTGTGGGAGCATTCAAATAACTTTTTCTGGCCTAAAAAGAAATAAAATAAAACCCGGAATTTGATCCAAGAACATTTTGTTCATTTGCTATACAGGGGTGCCTTTTGTATGAGCACAGACTGTTTTGTGGACTCTGGTCCTCTGTAGTCACCATGAAACGGAAAATATACAATGAAGCTAGTGATGTGTTATCATCTAAGATTTCTATGAATGCTATTTCTGTCTTATGTTCACAGTGACTGCTGGTCAAACGTTCATCCACTACAACTTGATAAAACCAGGAGTTTTGAAGAATTATCACAGATATTTATAGGTTATTTGCTTTTCTCTCTTTTATCTCATGTGCACAGCTGGCATGATAACGCTCATTAACGTTCAGCATTAAGTGAATCATCCAAAATAGCGTTTTTTAAAGCTGCTAGTTCTCACACATTCATCAGGGTTAAAAATATCCATATTTTTAATAAAGACATACTTTGATATCATCCAGGTAAGCCAAACAAATTTTATGCAAGCATAACTAAACTGCTGCATCTGCCACCTTCAGACTTGACTTGTGCCATAGTTCCAACAGAGATTTAATGAACAAGTCAAATTTGATGCAAACTTTCAGAAGTTTCACAGCTCTAATCAGGAAAATAAAAGTGCGCTAGATAATTAGTGGAGTGTTAAGCTGATATTTATCTCTGTAATACCCCAGATGAAAGAACTAGATTTCACAAGAACAGTCTTTATATTTAATACCTATGCAAAAACCACAACAACAACAACAAAAGAAAGACAATATAGCAACTAATTGAAGACAAACATTGAGGTGTTAACACTGGACTGTTTATACCTTCAGCCCTGCTTACCCCTGTGAAATGCTTCTCTTACATGACCATGTTGGCTGTCACCAGGATCAGTCTCAGGACTAGCAATGTTCATGTAATCCTCTCCCCCTCCCTCAGCACTTCACCCTCCCCCACCATTTATTTATTCCAAACTCTCCAACCTCTGTTCTCTCATTTCATCACAGCCTTTTCTGCTAAAAATCATCATTTCAGGAAACAAAAGCTCACAAATACTACCCACATAGTCATGGCACTGGTGCTAGGAGAGAAAAATCATGCCCATCACATGAAGTAGCCTCCATGGACACCTCTTTATAGGGCTGTGCTTGGTTTCAGACCTGCATCGACAAGGAGGCTGAAGCTGCACATTTTCATTACATCCGCAGGACGGAGCTCATGACCCATCACCAGGACCCTTCTACTTGTTTCATGTACTCCAACCCTCTGCAGATAAAAATACATTTTTAAATACGGGGAAAACATTCATCTCTATCCATATGTCAAACAGATCAGCTGTCTCAAGATTCCAGAAAAATATCAGTCTGCATATAGCATTTACCCAAATGACTACTGCTTCAGCAAATTTATTAGCCTCTGAACACAAGATACCATTAATAACAGGACTGAACAACCTTAAAAGGAGTTGATGGTATTATTTTTACTCAGTTTCATCTTGCAGTTCCAAAAACGCACTAAAAACAGAGCCCCAGAGGTGGTAAATACATTTTGGACAATTCTTTTTTTTTTAAACAAAAAAAAAAACAACAGGTAGAGCACAGCTGTTCAGCACATCAGCTTTATCAACCACCTTCCATTGTATCATTATACAGACATTCACACCTACACAGACACACAAAACCTTGTGATTAAAAAATCAAATATAAATGAAACAAAACAAACACCTCAGGAAGCATACGTGGGCTTCAGCCATAGAACACGCCTCCATGTGCCGAAGGAAGAAAAGAGAGAACAGATGGCTTTCTCGCTTTGTCTTCGTACTGCTTTCATACTTCCACTACTTCATACTTTAGGTTAATATTTTTATCCAAACTTAGTGATTAGCAATAAAGAGAGACAGACGGAGGATTGTATTTCACTCTATAATTAGGCAGACACAATGAGGTGAGTTCTCAGCACGAAACAGAGGAAAATAAAGAGTCCGTAGCTCCACTAGTGATATTTCCAATGCACAGGGGAATAACTTTTATTCCAATATGTGCAATAGAGATGAGAATTTAAAAAAACCCTCAGACCCACAAAACCCAGGGTTTACAGTGTTAATAATGAAACAAAATACCACAAGGCCTTCTTTCAGGGCAAGACTTAACTCTTCCTTGACTTTAAACACATGCTTACATGCCCAATCACTTAGAGAATGAAGACATGGACAGTATCTTATTCCAATGCTAGAAATAAGAATGGACTTGCTCTTTTTAAACAGTCTAGGTGAAAAGCTGCCATAATCTTAGCTTTAATCAGACAAACATCCTTCATGAATGTTTTGTGCAGCTGAAGCAGCACTGGATGAGTGCTGACTATACCGCGGTGTACTTGGGGATACTGCATGGAGGACACCACTCACATCATGATATCCAGTGACAGACTTGTGGCTAATCACACAGGAACATGAGGAACACAGCTCTAGGAAAGGTACAGGGCTCTGCAAATGGGGCACAATCCAGGGGACATTCTGCTGAGATTCCCAGGCCATGCGCAGAACAGTCTGCCTACCACCACCATGAAAGCATTTTGCTGCTTCTAAGGGTTTGCTCATGACAGAGGTACTATCACATGAATAAGTTGGAAAGGACTGGTGTCTGGCAAAACACTTGAGACTAAGTTACATACATAGCAAAAAAGTCCATGTACCACAATAATGAAGATATTTGTGGTTTCAGACCTAAAGGTAAGAGCACATGCTTGTGTGACCTGGTTCAAGAGACTTGGCACACAAAAAGGCTGTTTAGAAGTGACCGCTTCTATTAAGAACTGACATGGTACTAGGACTGAGAAAAACAACCTGTGAAAGGGTCTACAATGCTCTAGTTTCATCAGTCCCCACGCTGATGTTGGGGCAGTGTCTTGGTAAGCTACGCATGCACCTCACCTGCTTGCCACAATGTTTGCCCTCAAACAGCTCGTGCTTTATGAATGACAGCAAAACGATGGCTTAAGTTTATAAGTTTATTACTTAAGTAATAAGTTTATTACTGCCAAGGCAAAAAATACAAAGGAAGTGCAAAAAATAACTTGAGGTCTGTTGTGCTCAATGCAAGTCGTAGGAGCCCAGAAACAGAGGGTGATGGCCAGCAGCCCGGACAGGGCATACTCGAGGTACGTAGGACAAATCTGATGATTCAGCTCTTCCGACAAACTCACCCTGCTCTAGTTACAGCAAAGTACAACGACCTCTTACGTGCCTTCCTCTCCCCCCTTAGCAGCATAGGGATTGCCATGGTGACTGACTAGTGGCCCAACAGATTTAATACTCTGCTGTCAACAGTAGCTGATACTCAGTGCGTCAAAGGAAAAATACAACAGCTCTGCAGCAGGCAGTTACAGAACAGCTAGTCAAGGGGGAAAGCTTCCTCCTAATCCCCTTGCCATTTGATATTGGCTTATGGCTTCAGTAGCAGCAGACTCAGACCCTGCGTGAGGAAGTATTTGAACACAAACATAGCATTAAACACGGGCTTATAGGCACATGCTCAAATCCGACAAGCTTCAATGAATGGAGCGTTTCCCTGCCTAGAGCCGTGCTCCTGAACCGCAGTGTAGGAGTTCAAGCCATGGGGGTTTGTTCTTGCCCTGCAAGAAACACAGCTCCTCCGTGAAAAACACCAGTTCCTCACATCAGAAAGACCTGGCCCATAATGACAATACAAATGCAAATGTCACTCTTAGTCTGCCTTAGACAATTTGACACAAATCTGCTCTTTAGAGGTCCACAGACCTCCTGGGGGCTGCCCCAGTTCAGATGGATGTACTGGCAGAACCAGGTAACCCACATCGAGTCAACATTTAGAACTGGAAAGGCCTGGGTGTAGGTTCGATAAAATTATCACTGGCTTTAGGCAGACGTCAAGGGCTCAGCCAGTAGGGTCACGGTTTCCAGAGGATTCAGCACATACCGCTGCCAGAGTCCTGGTCTCTCTTGGAAACCTGGAATTGCCTCTACACACTAACACCAGTGACAGACAGCACTGGCCCAGGCTGATGTGAGAGGTACCCGACAGCCTTTTATAAAACTTTTCTGGACAGAGACTTCTTTTCCAGTCGTGATGGAGCACTGTCTCAGTCAAAGCAGCATATGGAAAAACCCCCAGCACTGCATGTTCTCATAATTTTTGGAACACTGTAAATATTTGAGTCAGTAGATCTTAATCCATAAACACAGCTGGACTTAAGAAACAATGATGGTAACTTATTATAATTTAAACAATTGTGTAACAAAACAAACCAATGATAATCACTTTGGTTTTCTAAGGACAATAGGCGCAACCTTTTCACAAAGTTAACATGATGGTACACATAATTACATAAAAAATAAACTTACATATGCTAAGATAAATTATTCTCAGCTTTTAAAGAGAGCTGTAGAGGAATGACAGGGGAAGAGAAAAGCTGTATGGTGTAAAGCCAGCATTTCATATAATGTACAGAGCTGGAATGGTAACCGCCAGCCAAAGGACATCCCTTTTCCCTTCTATCTTCTTCCAGAACATATTAGTTTAATTGCTCTATGACCAGGAACATCATTCCCCCAAGTTTGCCCTCGATGTAAGTCCTTGTGCACAGTTTATATACAACAAACTAGTGGCTGATCTCTGCTCTGATTAAGGACAGGGACATAATCCAAATGCATAAGCACGGACCTGGGCAGTCAACTCACATTTTAAGTAAGTTAAACTGGGTTTAAGTTATTTCCTGAAAGTTCAAATAAGTTCGATTCCTTCTTATTTCCCTTGCTTCTGCACATTTTCACAAACATTTGCATTCAGCAATATAATTTAGAAACAGAAGTGAACACAACATGGTCCAAATCCATTTCGGGATTGTGCTAAACAGGGTGCTATTCTGAAGTTTTTACCAGAGATGTAAAGCAGATTCAACTAGCACCAAAACAGACAGCCAAGACAAAAACTATGTGAAAACAAAATAGGATTTAAATGCACTGACTTTTTTCAAGCAAAATCCCGATTACAGCTATAAATCCTTTATTACTTTGCTAACACCAACACAAAAACACTTTCAGCTTTCATGTTCTACATCCAATTTTCAGGATATAAGATTCCTATCCCAAACTTCTAGAATCCAGAGTTCAAGTGAAAACTACAAATAAGGTGGGCTAAAACTCTTTAGTCAAGCATTATAACAGCTTGATATTCCAAAATTGCAATTGTCACACTACCCGAATCTGCCCCCCTCGTGTGTCCTCCTCAGACGTTATGGTGAATAAGCCTGTACATCAGCTACATACATGTTACGAGCCCCAACTTGCAGTTCTTGGCGAAGTCATCATTGCCACAAAAAATGATAAAGCTGACATCTGAACAAATTCTTTATACCAGGCAAATTCCTAGTTCTAAAATTGCTAGCTAAAAAAAAAACAAAACAAAACAAAACAACCTACATGAGCAAAATGGTATATTTTCCAGCTCACTCTCTTGCAGTGAGAAAGATGAGCCATATTAACTGCAACTTTCGGAAAAAAAAAAAAAAAAAAAAATCAAGTATGGAAAACGTCAGCTCCGCAGTACAGATCTGGCAAAGTTATAATCAACTAAAATCAAGATCTTATAATAGGAACTGACAGGGAAACTCTAGCTACTTGTGCTGCTTATAAACGTTAACATTATCTGGCAAAGGGATGAAGCCACAAAGCTGAAATCCAGTTCTGGACTAGACCTTCCCCAAGTTTTCAGGGAACTTTGATAAAGGAGATCAGTTTGGTCCAGGTGAAAGCATACGTAAGTCTTCCAAAACTAGATCATGAGGAGGTCTAAGATCGGTTTCAGGTTCAAAGGAACACTTACTGTCCAGATTAAAACTCTTTTTTTCAATAAAGAAAAGCACAATAGAGGATGGTAATTTCAGTGCCTGACTTGTACCCCCTAAATCAGTATGCTGCACTTCACGCTAGAAATATTGCTTCTGCTCCATTTGAATATAAGAGCATTCTTTAAAAAAGGGGAAAATAAATCTAGAACAAGGACCACATTAATTCAGACCCTGTTTGGCAGGGTCTGCCAAACAACCATTAATAGACATTTATGAAAGTTCCTAAATGGGAGATCATTCATTGACTTGCAAATGATGTCACCCTCCAAGTGATGGAACATCTCTTTCCTTTTGTGGTTTGCCCATCCTATTTCTGCAAGGCTGCCAGGCAGGTAAACCAAATTCCACTTAATCTGTCTGCAGCTTAAAACCCACAACCTGTAGCTTGTCCATTGAAGCCAGTGTTTTCAAAGATGGGTGCTTAACATTGGCCATCTAAATCCAAATTTAGGAACATAAGTATCCTGGTTTTTTTTAAGCCTTTAAACAAGTGTTGTATGCTCCACAATGTTTTCCTATTCCATGTTGTTCTTCAGTAAGGACCTCAGAGAGAGGGAGGGAGGGCAGAGAGGGAGACATGGTGCAATCTAGATTTATTGTCTCCCAGACTTCAGTCCACTCACATAGCAGGAGGACTGGCTAGAGAACAACAATTCCTCCCCACTAACCTAACCACCCCACAGCATTTTGAAATTTAGCTTTCTTCCATTCTTTATCACTGGTGCAGTACAAGAACACTTCTGCAAGAGATTTAGGGGGAGGTGAGAGAGTGACTGACATGGTTGAGAACAGAGACTTCAGCCTGCTTTAGTCAGAAAAGCAATTGCACCTTATCCATCTTTCCAAGCCAACAACTCTGTCACAGAGCAGCTCTGAACCTGAGGAAACTTCTTGATGAGTATTTCAGGAAAACTTCTTACTCCAACTACTTTACCACAAGCAGGAGACTTCAAACAGTAAATTAACTTCTAATCAAACCATTCTTGGCCACTTCTATTTCAGAGAATCACAGAATGCTTTGGGTTGAAAAGGACCTTAAAGATCATTGAGCTCCACCCCCTCTGCCATGGGCAGGGATACCTTCCACTAGCCCAGGTCACTCCCAGCCCCATCCAGCCTGGCCTTGGACACTGCCAGGGATGGGGCATCCACAGCTTCTCCAGGCAGCCTGTCCCAGTGCCTCACCACCCCCATAACAAAAGATTTCTTCCATATATCAAATCTAAATCCACCCTCTGTCAGTTTAAAGCTGTTCCACCTTGTCCAGTCACTACAGGCCCTTGTAGAAAGCCCCTCTCCAGCTGTCTTGTCAGCCCCTTTAGGAACTGGAAGGTGCTATCAGGTCATGCTGGAGCCTTCTCCCCTCCAGGCTGAACAATCCCAACTCCCTCAGCCTGTCCTCACAGGAGAGCTGCTCCAG
>JAVJGJ010000062.1:10500580-10527221 GCA_035590215.1 Microhierax caerulescens | reverse complement strand
CACACAGCTTGGTGTCATTGGCAGACCTGCTGAGGTTGTGCTCCATCCCACTGTCCATGTCACTGACAAAGGTGTTAAACAATGCTGGTCCCAGTACCGATCCCTAAGGAACACCACTCATCACTGGTCTCCACTTGGAGATCAAGCTATCAACTCCAACTCTGAGTGCAACCATCCAGCCAATTCCTTATCCACCAAGTGGCCCATTTGTCAAATCCACATCTCTCCAGTTTAAAGACAAGGATGTTGTGCAGGACAGCGTCAAATGTTTTGCCCAAGTCCAGATAGATGATGTCAGATGGTTCCCCCAGGACCCACAGTCTCTCTACCTTCCTGCTAATCCTGACCCTTCAGCTTTCTCTGTCAGCAACTCTTCCATCCCCGGCAGAGCTCCATACACTTCAGGTGGTTGCTGACAGGGTGACACCCCCGGCTCATCTCCCCTGCCTATCCTACCTAAAGAGCCTGTAACCTTCCATTCCAACAGTCCAGTCACAGGAGCTATCCCACCACATCTCCATGATGCCAATAAGATTGTAGTCCCACAGGCAAGCACACGTCTCTAACTCATTTATTTCCCCATGCTACATGCGGCTTCATTGAGACATTTAAGTTGGGCCCCCAAGGAAGCTGCCTTACTGGCTGGAATTCCTCCGTGCTGCTCTTCTGCTGACCTGGGATCCCTCCCCAGGCTTTGGGCAACTCTTGCTAGTACTGGTATCAAACTGGTAGGAGTGGGATGGATTGAGGTTCCCTTCCACCAGCAACTTTAGTTTATAGGACACAAGTAGTTCTCCTCGCAGATAAATTTGCAAATGCAAGCTGAAACCTGACAACACGACAGCACGGCTCCAGCACTACCACCGTTAACAAGTAGACACATGCAGGAACATTTTCTCATCATTTTCTTCACAACAGATTAGTGGTGAGGGCTCAAGGGAAAAGAAAGGAAGTTGCTTGAACTTTGAGAGTGGGAATGTCAGAAGTACTCACCCTACTCCCACTGGGGTCAGCAGCAGGAGAGTGGGCCAAAACTTCCAAAACATTTTTGCCTTATATGTATCAATTTCAGGAGTCAAGAGACCGAGGGGTGATCAAGAGATTATTTCTCCCAGGGTGACAGCACCTACGTTTCTGGCAGAAATGCCTTCTGTATTGCCCATCTAGGATGGTGATGAGCTGCAGACCACCCTTCAGCTTCTGACCACCTTGGCATGGGCCTGCATTCATCCTTCCCAAGGTACCAGACAGAGCCATGCAACACCTTAGACCCCTTCATTTGTCAGTGTAGGGGCAAAACATCTTCAAAAAGAGCTTCCATAGTGCCAGGATTTGTTATCTACTTCTGTGCATCTTATCTATAGTAGGACACTACAGCATCCTAGTCAGTGAAATAAGTGCCAAAAGGAGTTAATGCAGATATTGAAGGGTTTTTTTTCTCCCTCTACTATACAATAATGGCATTTTCTGCATCTCTACCATCAGCAGGAACTTACAAGCACTGGTGCAGTTTTCTGTGGACTGGCATATAGGAATGGGGATGTTGCTACTGTCTTCAGCAGGGTCAGTTTTAGGCCAACACTAAAATCCAAATGAGTGAATCAGGCCACCTTAGGGCCAAAGTTTGATGCAAAGTACTCTCAAGCCAGTCTTTCCTCACTCCCTGATTTAAATGTTTAACTTGCCTAAACCCATTGACATTGCAAATTGCAAACAGTTCCAGTTGAACCTAAGATTTGGATTCTTCCTTTTCAGTTCTTGTACTTCTCCTTATTTAGTCTTCCCTCATTACTACCTCTTTAATTTATTCACATCAGAAATAGTGAATCACAAAAAAAGTACATGAGTAGCTACTTAAGTTACAGGACAGAATCCCTCAATATTTTTAATCTGCTAAATGACTGATTGCTGGTTCTCTCAATTTGTTCTTTCCAGAGTGCACCCACCCAGCACCCAAGACAAAGCAAGTTTTGGGAGTGAGAAGGCAATGTTTTTTACTGAAAATAATCCAAAGCAAAACTGAGTAAAAAGAAACATCAAGCAACTTGAGACAATGCAAAATTACAGGTTTTCAAGTAATTTAGATATAAGATGTCATTAAAGAAATAAAGTGAGCACCAAACCATCCAGGTAAATTTGAAAATCTCAGGCTGTATACCTGAAGAGTTGCTGGTTTCAGCTAATTCAGCCCACACTCAGCATATTTGAAGGATTATTTTTTTTTTAAGGCTTTTTTCCTGAAACACATACACAGCAATGTGTAACAACTCCGTATTTCTATGTTGAAATAGGTCACAGAGGCAATGAGTATGGCGATCTCTGCCTTTATACCACCCAAGTCCTGCTTTGGCATTTCACCCCTGTGTAGCTGAGCCTTGACCTCACGCGTAGCTTGCTTGCTGCAAGACTTAACAAGTCTGAGGTTGACCACACATTTAGGAGTTTGTTTCTATTTTACATCCTGAATTCATACAGTGTTTTGGCCCCAATTTCCACAGAAACTGACTTGGGAAGGCTGCTGCTCCAATGCGAGGGACATACAACTCTGATCCCAAATAGGGGCTATTTTATGTCTCCTGCTTCTTTGGGGACTGCATTTACCTGGGACAGGCAGTCTGCCTCTTCTAAGGCTGAAGTGGCATCAGCTGCCCAGGCTGTGGGCATCACATCAGCTACACATCCTTCTCCGTCTAACTCTGTGGATGGTTTGTTGGATAGGACTCCTAAGCTAAAATCGGAGAGAAGCCAGGTCCCCCAGACGCGGGGATGGGATGTGATGGGATCTCAGTGCAGTGGAAACCTCCAGCACTCAACAGGATTGTGTTCTGATTTTGGAGAGCTCCCTTCCCCCTTAATGCTTATTCCAAAATGATTTGCAGATTTTTATAGAAGTACAGTAGAGATGAAAACTAAGCATTACCAAAGGAAAGAAAAAAAGTGAAGATACATTTTCAGTTAAATTTTGAAAAGTCAATGAGACAACAAAATATGGTAAAAGTTGTTCCAGATGGCAAGAAATGTACTTGAGGAATTTCATTTAATCACATTCATGCAAGATATTTTGATTTGGATGACATATATCAATTGCATACTTAAACTAACAGTCCTTCCTACTGCAGTAAATGTAAAGGTCCCAGGAGCAGGAAAGGGTCTCCGTGCTTTTACTTTAAGTGCAAGCACACTATGTATGGAGCTGATAGCCTTTTTGCTAGTCTCTTGAGGAAAAGCAACTTCATCAAGACAATGCAAAAACGTGTCCATTTTGAAAGCAGCCTCAGGCCATTTGCCCACCTGAGTCATCAGTTCTTTGCCCTCCTCTGTGCTACCAAGACAATCGCCACCTCCCATGCCCTACCTGATCCAATGGCCAGGTCCCAATGCCTTGAAAATAAACATAATAAGCTGAGAGAGAGAAGGAACTCTAGATAAATATGAAGGTTCCAGCTTCTGTAATGTTTTACATTCAGCAAGCCGCAAGTGCTCTTGTCCCAAGGTAATTCACCAAATGGATGCTCCAGAGACAGCCCAAGCCACCGAGCTCTTCTCAAGCAGATGGGCAGGGTGTACAAAGCCCCTCCAAAGCCTCTTGGAAAATTCAAATAAAACACTGAGGTTCCAGCTGGAAGGAAAATGTCACATTCCACCCAGGCTTTCCCCACACTACAGTCATTTAACCCACCTAATAATTCCAAGATTATTATTATACATACACACACACTGCATCCCCATAATGAGACAGGTAAGGTTCCAAAGATCCTACCTGCCTTAATAATATATTAATATAAATATAAGCTATATTTATATTAATTTATAAAGCCTGAGAACACAGGTAAGAAGAGCCAGCACATTAACAGGTCAGTGTCAGATCTATAGCGCAGATTTTCTACATTTCAAAAAAAATAATTCTATCTCCGAGGCCATAGCACCTCTCAAATAGACCATTGGAAGTAGATTTATTTACAGACTAGTTTTTAAGAGTTGAAACTCAGTTTACACCTAAAGTGCACACCAAAGTTTTTTAAAGATGTGGAGAATTTCAGTCTCTACCAAAACACTACAAATGCAAACTATCTTTTTACACAGCTTCTTCCTGCAGCTGTACTCTGAAGGGAGATATACATATACATACAGGTATGTATATTAGCTCTTATAGAATAACTGTAGTAAGGCCTTTTGTTTGGCGACTGTCTATTTCTAAGGAGTGAAGCGTGATAAGATTTAGCTTGCCAGCTGCACAGTTCACTTTCCCATATCCCCAAACAGAGATTTAAAATAGCCTGTTTATCAGATGTGTATCTAACTTGTATTCCACTGTGAGGTCTAAAAAGGAATTTCCATTCTTACAGATATCCCCCTTGTGGGGCATTACCGTCTGTTCTGATCATTGTAAAAGGTCCCTCTTTCCTTCTAGTCCAAAACCCACTGAAGCATTTCTTTAGTGACAATAAAACAAAAGGCTAGAGGCTTTCTTGCCTTAATTCATATACAAATACATTACCAATTAAAAAGGTAACTGTGAAGAGCAAGCTGATAATGGAATGCCTTCTGCAACCTGAACTGTAGCATTGCTACCATGACATTATAATAATTAGTTAATCTACCCTCTAATTTGTCTCAATTTGCATTGGCAGTCTAGAAGCTGCTGTCTACATGATTTCTTATTGAGAACCGTGGTAGAAAGGAAAAAAAAAAATTCCCACCACCCACCCATTCTATGCATAATCTTTTCCCTCTTCCCTCCGCCACCACTGTAAATCTGAAATACATCTCTATTAAGACAAAGGGAGTTATACTCCAGAACCACTACAAAAGTAGAATTTGGCTTAGTACCATACACCAAACTTCTGCATTCAAAAATGCCTTATCATTGCAGCCAGCCTGCTGCCTGTGCTCTTGTTCCACTGCCAGGGTTAGAGGCTAGTGAAGTTTGCAGCAAACTTCTCTGTTGAATGGAGACCTTTCTCCCTCCTTTCTATGCCACACCACCCCCACTTGCAAAGGGTTTGTGATAAGTTCATCAATTCCCCAATTATTCCTCTTGCTGTTCAAAATGACAAAGGCAAATCCTCCCTCCTTACCTAAGCTGCTCAGATGGATGGAACATCTGTGCATCAGAAATACAGGGTGTAAAGAGGAGTTCAAGGCAAAAGTCTGTACTTCAGTAATGCCCTCATATGACTTAGATGCACATTTCTTTCCATCAGGAATCAACTATTTTGCTACCACACCTGTGCAGCCAGATGTCACACAATGGCAATTCAAGCCATTAGAAAGACATTTTAGAATCTGTATGCCTAAAAAAGGCAGGGAGACAAAAACTGATAAAGAATTTATTTTCCAATTAGTTCAAGACTGAAAGATACATCTTGCCTTTTCAGGAGTTACATTTACCTATAAGCAGAAAATTACCCATTAGTTTTCAAATCAAGCTCCATTTTGGTTGCTTCCATAAAAATGAAACCCACCATTACCCAAAAAAATCCCAAAACAAAACAACCCAGCAACTACAAAACATACAACTCATAGCAAGCATTTGCCAAAATGTTAGCCTTTGGCACTTCTTTTTAAGCAAACATAAGGAAATGAGATGACCTTTAAATCTCTTCTTGACATGTACTAAATCTACAGAAATTAGGAAGATTCTTTGGAAAAAACTGTATAATTTTAGTACCCACAGTATATTTTTAGCATATGCTAAGAATATTTTGTATACTAGAAGAACGCTGTATACAGCAACACTGCAGGGATTTTGTCAAGCTTTGGAAGTCCAGTGATTAGGTTAAAGGGCAGTAGAAGTAGCAGCTGGATGGCTTGAAGCAAGCAGGAAATAACCACCATAAGCTAAGCAAAGCTTGCATCACCTGGGCAACACCCTTTTATTACCTCCATCCTCTTGTCCTTTAAAAGCAGAGCTTGGAGATTCATTAATAAACTAATTCCTTCTCCCACTCTTCTGCTCCTAAGATGCAGAAAGTAAGGGGCAAGGGACAAGAGTCTGATCTGCAGGCTGCCCAGATAGGCAATTGAATCAGAGCCCTAAACTAGGATGAGCTCAGACATCCAATGTTCCCTTTTTCCAATGAGATGAATTCTATATCCAAACGGAAGGTGGGTGGCAGAAGAATAAGCGTCACAGGAACTGCCGATGCTGAGAACAGCATAAGGAAGGAAAGCAGGCAATGCAGCTGCTGCCTAGTGAGAACCCCCAGTGACACGTTACATGTGTGGGGTGCATAAGTTGAAGCGTATGCACACCACCACGTAGCAGAGGATTTGCTGAAGACCGAAGCAAAGCGCTTACGTTAAGCGGAGAAGAGATTTGTTTCATTGGGAGGGGAAGGACTGCAGCTAGTTGTTCCAGCCTGGATGCAGAGCGCGTGGCTGTATCCCTGACGAAGTGCGATGAGCAGCAAGCTTCGCAGGGCAAGCCTAGCTCCATATGGTTTCACAGAGCTGCATTTGCACCATCACTGAATTTGGTCACGGCACCACACGAGCTGTTTGTGAGAGAGGTGTAAAGGAGCATCTTGTACTGCAGTCCGAGCTGCAATCGTGTGAAAACATCATCGACTTCCACACAAAAGACAGATGGAAACTGGATCCAATAGATGCAGGTGACCGCAGGTGTTTGCTTCCCATCACAAAAGTGCCAGCTCAGACTAAACTAGATGGGCTTAACACCACAGCTAAATCAAAAAGACAGAGCAGTGCAAGCCTGAAGGGAGAGCACACAAGGACAAAGTAGAACACAAGGAGAATTTGAAAGAGGTTACATTTCCTGGACCATGAGAGCAGTTCTGGAGAACTAAAAGACACAAACAGCAACTTCTCAGCTAATATCAGTTAAGAAACCTAACATGAAGACTGAAGCAAAGTCAGGAGGGTTAGATGTCATCCATCAAATACACAATTCCTAACGGTAAGAAATTAAAAACTGTCAACACATTTCTCCCTATTTCTCACTCACACATGCATGCATTCCCTGCAAAACTCACACAAGCAAAGCTTCCAGTGTTTGGAGAGGCAAGCTGAGCTGTCATTTGTTCCTGACTAAATCAAAAAATTGCTCTGCTCTGTTTTCTAAGAGCAAACGTGCTGGCCAGAGACACATGTGTTTAGTAATGCCCAATTCAGTCTCTGGCAACTATGAAGTTCAATGTCTTTATTCCCCCCGCTCCTCTCCTCAGGGCAATCCTTACTAGGAAATACTAGTAGCTTCCAACTCCCTATACTAGTTTCTGTGGATCCTCCTGTGGAATACTTCTCTTTTATGCACTACACCCAGGAATTTCACTTCATAACAAGATGCATAACAGTAGGTCATTGCAATGGGCAAACCACATGGGTGAAAACACCAGGAAAAATTAAGAACAGGAATGAGGACTTTAATTACATCTGCCATGACCTTCCAGGCCTGCAGTCTGTGAAATCACTGTCATTGGAAGCAAACGTGTTAAGCACAATGACAAAAACTTCACATCTTTGTCCTATGTAACAGGCTCCATAACAGTCAGGATGAAAGAAACTCCCATCCCCAGGTCCTAGCTCTGCACCACCAAAGCAAATCCAGTCCTCACAGCACGTACCACCCGTTCAGGAGACATCGATGGTGTACACTGTCACGAAGTTAAGGCAGAGAATGTTCTGATTGTTAATTCAAGATGCCCTCAGAGCTCTGTGGTGACCCAGCTGGTCATTCCTGCTCGTGTTTGTCCGAGCAGCAGAGCAGTCCACAGATCACAGTGGTTATGACTAAGCAAGCACGTATGCATTTCTGAGTGACAGCATCTTCCCAGAAATGATTGCAGATCCCAACTGGTACACATAAGATCTTTAGACTTTTTTCAGATATGTTCTACATACATATAAATCTCATTTCAGATGAAAGCCTGAAACAAGAATTATTTTCCTCAGCCTTTTGATAACTTCCTGTAGACAAAGACACACAGAAGCTGCTGCTTAGCACAGGGTGCACTTATTGCACGTATTTAAAGATTGCAAATCCTTAGCCAAATATTTCCACCCATGGGGTTATGTGTTTACATACTCTGTGGTATATGATCAGTAGTTACTTGGGATATACTGTGCCTTTAATGTCTGAAGCCTAGCATGCCACATGCTGGGAATCAGGTAGCCTCAAACTGTTTGACTTCACTGAGAAACACTGCTCCAGATGTGAAAGAGCGTTATCTTCCCTTTTTAGAGATGACTTCCCTCATGATTCCCTTTTTCCCCTACCTAGAAATCAGAAAACTAAAGTTTGCAGAAGCATAGTCAGGAAATAGAAGAAATTATATAGCTTACACAATGTGGAATACAATTCAAATAAACCAGAAAAAAGCTAACAAAAGAACTGCAAAATTTGCAGTTCTCTGGAAAGACAAGGGCTTACTTTTCAGAGCACAGGGATGAACCAACACATTCCTAATACCAGAGATGCCCAAAGATGGGTGGAAACATGTAAGTTTAAATTGTCCTTGCCATCCCAACCCCTGTATTTCTCAGCCTTTGGCGAGACAGAGCAAGACATTTAGCTTGTACATTGGGGCTTATGGCAGACCCCACACAAGGCAGAATGTACTTCAGGAAAAACACTCTTGTACTTTGAAGTCACTGGCTTCCACAGCAATATGCTGCTCTTCCTTTCCATCCACAGCACTTGGATGTAGTCCACTGTCATTGCACCCAAAGTACTTCCTCAGGCAAGGGGTGACATCTTCACATGCAGGAAACTGCAAAGAGGCTCAGATTTTGAGTAAAGCACTGATCCAGAACAGTTTTTAGATATGCTATGGTTCTGAGATAAAAGCTGACCCTACCCCCAATTGACTTGCCCAACCCTACAGAGTCCACCTCTGTCATTCCTCCCTCTTGTCCTGCCAAAGCACACTCCTGAGCAGGTCCCAGTTCTACAATGTCAACCGTGCTGGTCTGTCAACCTGAGCAGCAAAGGCCAAGGCACGCTATGGGGGGAAAGGCAGTCAGGGCTTATGGGCTTCTCATCTACCTCACCTCTGGAGAGTCTTTTCTGGTTTGTTCAGAAGACATCTGCCTCCTTATGAAATCCTCAGGAGTTCAAGTACCAACGGGTCCTTGTTAGCTTACACAGAAGTCTGAAAGGCCAAGATTCTAATTTCTGGCTGTATTCTGATACAGATCCCAGTATGTAGTATTTCTTAAATAATGCCTTACTGTAGACTTGTACACATATCCTATACATTTAAAAAAAAATATCATTATTTACCTAAAAACTGGAGTATGTTGCTCACTACTCACCTTAGTTGCTTAGGCAGGCAGGTGTTACCAGCCAAGAGAACTGGCAATAGGCACAAGTAAGGATTTTGAGAAAAGAACTTGATTCTTCAGGAAAGACAGGAGCCTGGACCACCCTTTGCAATTGTTGCTAAACATTCAGGGATCATTAGAAGGCAGCTCAGTCATTGCCGTGCTATGGGAGAGCACAGCTACACACTGGTTGGAGCTAATTAGGCAGAGAGGAGTTACTGCTGTTTCTATACAAGACACGAGTGGAAGCAATAGATCTAACCTAGATCTTGAACTCCTGTAGTAAACACAAAGTGTATCAGGAGGAGCTGCTGGCAAGCCAGCATCTGAGAAACATGGGAATGCGCTTGTGACCCCATCTGCACGCATCCTAACAGCTTCTCTGAAATTTCACAAGCAGGGGGATGTCCTAGATAATGGATGGGAGCCCAGCTGCCCCCAGATGAGGGAGTTTCCTTTGTGCACGAGTCCCTAAGTTATTTCAGCAGCATCTGGCAGTGACGCTCTTGTTAAGGCTGCTATTTATAAAGCCTGATTACTCGTTCAGGGACAGCTCTTGGCATACGAGGCCTCAGGAGAGCTGGAGTGATCTGGTTAACAAAACACCCAGCAAGCTGGGAAATCAAGTCTGCTTTTGATTTATAACACAGCAAACTAAAATTATGATTTGCCAGGCTCATTTTGGCACTCTCATAATTCAACTACAGTTCTGATTATTTTTTTTTTAAAATAATTAAAAACCCACCAAGTTTAATTACCATAATTATGGAAATACTCAGAGTGAAAAGGACTTGAAAAAAACGAGGCAAACTCACACAGCTCGAACTCCACCAATTAACAGTACCTTAGGTCTGCAACACAAATCTCAGAAAAACTTCTCCGTTGGCACCATTGCAGCAGAAGGGATGAACCCACTCCGTGTGCAGGTTTTATTACAAACCTATTGCACCCTCTTGTGCCGAGGTGTCAGAATTACTTTGGCTTGACTGACTTGAAGCTAATTGCTCTGCAGCACTTGACCTTCAAATCAGCTCTCCTGCAGCAGGCTACAGCAAAGCATACAGCATTGTAGAAGCAATAAGGGCTGCTGTGAGTGTCCAAGTGATGAACTAATTCTTTGTGCAAGACTGAATATTACTAATTCCAAGCTTTTATGGATCCCCTGTGTCTCTATTTTGTATAAGTGACCTTAAATTTTTGTTGAACCCAATAATGGAAACTTTGTAGAATCACTTGGTAGATACAGCATCCCACAAATCCGCCTGGCCAGACAGAGCTGACCTGTGCATCTTTTATGGGTTTCCTAGGAGGGGAAAAAAGCTAAACATCTATAAACATAAAACGGAACGCTATAAAACACAAATATTTCTCCTCCTGCATTGGCTCAGGCCTCAGGTAGGGGTACTCCATCCAGTGTTTGGTGCTGCAATTTAAGCTAAACGCAGGGCTGGAGCAAGTTCAGAGGAAATGGCTAAGAATAGGATGTCTAGAAAACGCTGACTGAGAGACAAGGCTGAACAATCAGGGAGTGTCCTGCCTAGGAAAGATCAACAAGTTCCCCTCAGTCTTCAACTAGGCAAGAGGGAGCAAAAACAATTTTTTCTCTCTGCTCCTGGTTGATAGGACAAGGAATAACAACACTAATTTGAACCATGGGAGATTAAGGTGAAATACTAGGAAGACAGAAATCTCCTCAATCAGTCTGTTAAAGTAGTCCCTCACTGCAAATTAAAAGCAGATCAGACAGGTACGTCAGGGAAAAGCTAGGTAGAACAGATCCTGCCTTGAAGCAGCAGGCTGAATTACATGATTTCTTGAGGTCCCTTCCAGGGTTGTTGCTATTGTGTTCAGCTTTGGCATTGTTCCTCTCCGATTAACACCGGGGCTTGTTTTCAGAGTATCACACACAAGCTTGTCCAACAGCTAAATACAAAAGCTCTTCCCTGGCAATCACATACACAATCCCCAGCACTGTATCTCCTGCTGGTAACACCAGTGGTAACACTAATTTGCTGCTCCTGGTCACTGTGAAAAGAAAACATTTCTAAACAGTTCACTGTCTTAACTGCAAATTTCAGTCTGAGTTAAAGCTGGGTCTGCTACAGCATGAGAAATATTTCAGGTACAGAAAATCCACAAGTGTCTAAAATCAATAGACTAAATTGAAAGCAGGATGCTCAGCTGCTGCAACCAGCATAATACCACTGCTCCCATTAAGCCAGTTTTGGCCCATTCTTTCCAGAGGATGAAAACTGAAGAAAATGCACTAAATAGCAAAATTTTAAAAAGGGAGGTATGTATGGGGGAAGCGGGACACAAGATCACCATAATGCCTTGGTTTAACAGGGATAACCTTCCCTACATCTTTTCCTCATGAAGGCACACTGCTGCAGCAGGAACGGGGGACCGGTTCAGATTTGCAGGGTGCTGATGGGGAAGTTTCCAAAGCCTGGCTCAGGGGTGGGTAGGACAGACCTGCAACAATTGAAACTAAATTGCATTATAATCCATGAATCAACTGCACTTGCCGTTACCATTTCAAGGCAGGTGAAACAATAACAAATAGGAACAAAGAGACATTTCAAGTCTTTGCTGATGCACTCTCTGTGCTTACTGCAGAAACTGCTAACTGGACACATTCTACCCGGAGCCAAGGTGATTGCCTTCGATAGCTCCAGTTAATCAAGCCTGAGAAAAATGAGAGTGTAATCTCCTCTATTGTAAAGTAGTATTTCAAACCTCCTCCAGCATGCACCCAGTGTAGCTTTTGTAGTCTTGGCTTAGATATAAAGTGAGAGAACAGAAGCCACACACGAATCAGGACAAATTGCATGTTGGCTTAGAAACATTGCGGTCCTTTGAACCCTCAATATGTGTTAAAAAACACACAGGTAAGTAGCAAACCACATACATGTCACTTTACATGGGTTTATAGTAGACAAGATTAAGTTCTCTGCATTGAAAACTTGACAGTTTTGACAAGATTTACCTAAAAATTCATGTTACAGACCTAGATTATTAAGTGAGGTTTTGTACTATTATTATTAGTCAAGTTCCTAAAATCCAGGTTTCTCGTCTATAAGGCGGATCTGCAGACTTATGACAGGTTCCTCTAAAAATTTTTTAGCAACTCCTTAGAAGTGGTCACAAACCACAAGTTGAAAAGCAGTGGTTTCAATAGTTTCCTGGTATGCTTTTCTTTGTCTCTCAGCTCATCTAACCTCCGGGCCACAGCCCGTCTCTCGCAGATCAGCCATCTCTAGCACTCAGACTTTCTCCTACCAGCTCAGAAGTTCCATAACTAAGAAGGTGGAATCGTTACCTGCAGCCAACACCACGGAGGCATTTCAGTGTCATGGCAAAACCTCAAACTAGGCTCTGAAGCCAACAGAGGAACTACACAGATGAGAGGCAGGAGCACCCAGCTCCTGGCAATCTGCATTTCTACCCTCAGGCTCACAGAAAGGATAGAGGATCAATGAGTCTGGAACAAAACTGGGATGAAGGCTCCAAGATGCAAGTGGACCTCTTGGGGGCCTTCAGCTGCCACAAGTTAGCCTTATTTTTACTTTCAGGTGCATTGCAAGGGCAAAGGCTGCTGCTTCCACCATTGAGCTACTGATGCTGCCTAACCCTGCACAGCAACTCACGTCGAACAGCTCGGGCTGTCTCACAAGAGTGACTATTTGTCCATACTCAGTTTTTGTTACTGGGCTGAATAGGAACAGCCTTTAACAGTGGGCTTTTGGCAGGGCACGTACAGAAACCCAGTGAGTGTTATTCAACCTCTGGTCCTCCCAGCTCAGCCTGCTATTAATATATATGTTAAATCCCCTATGAACAGTGCTGGAAGCCGTGTAGGTAAACCAAAAACAAAGCTGGCCCTTTCAGATGAGCTGATGGAATAGGAGTGCTTGCCTGCAGGAGAAGAGAAAGGGGAGGGGAACTAGTAAGCCTGAGACTCCAGGGAATCCTCGGCTGGATGATTTCTGGGCACCCATCCTGCTCTTGCTCTCCTGGAGTCGTAGGGTATTAAGTTCACATCCATGTAGCACTCGTGCTGCTTTGGATCTGGTGACAGTGACACCCAGTCTAGCAGGGAGAGATCTCCTCTGCTGACAAGCTGCTGGGTCAGGAACCAGCGATATCCTTGCTGCAGCCCCCACACTGGCTGTTTGCCTTGGCCAGGGCTGCAGGCAGCAGCTGAGCTCAGCAAGTTGCATTTTGAGCACAGCACCGTTGCAGCCGAGGTTCTTTGCTGGCAATGTGACTCATGCTTCAAAGGTCACCTTCTCCTCCATCCCCTGAGCCAGGGGGGAGGAAAGAGGGGAAAGAAGGAGGAGCAGAGAGAAAGGGAAGCTGATTCTCACCACAGCTGCAAGCTCCAACTCTAAACTGCTAACCCCTTTGCTCCTTGGAAAGCTGACTCCCAAATCCCTAGGTGTTTCATTATCTCTTCCACTCCCTCCCAGAGTTTCTCTCAGGTAATTGTTCCCACATAGCATCTGCTTCAATTTGAGCCAGCTTCCTCCTTTGCTACAAGGTTTTTCAGCATAAGCTAGGCGATGGCTTTGCTTCAGCTCCGTCATTCCCTGCACAAGCAGTAAAAAGGCTGAGAAGCAAAAAAGCAAGTTTATGCCAGGACAAAACTCATACCCAGTTAGAATGGGAACCACCATCCCCAGGGGAAGCTATGTTGTTTGCAATACCAAGAAACAGACTAAGCACAGAATCAGAAATAACCTTCTGCCAGCCAGATAACGTGACCAGACACTCATGGACTTGTCTTTTGACCCCATCTTGCTCATGCATATGCCAGTAAGATTCCTCCAACTCCAGGAAGAACAAAGGAATTGTCATTCCTACATCACTGCTGATAAAGTGGTGGTTTTCAGAGAAGTCACCATTCCTGCTATGAACAGCAGTCAAAAGGAGCTGCAAGAACTTGCATCTTTGGTCCTGGTTAGGTCATCGTAACCCTCACAAGACAAGTGAAGAATCATGAGCTCATCCCTTGGCAGGAAGGGACTGACTGTAGTTTGCAATATTCATAGTAATTTGTGTAATTTAATGCAGAGGGTGAAGTTCTCAGCCAGGGTAAATCAGAGCAATGTCAATTTTGCACTATTGAAGCAGCTGGGTCACCCTGTTAATAAAGAACTTAACTCTTTTTAAAAATTTCTTCTGTTCACCTTGAAGAAGCCTCCTTCAAAACTATACACTGTTTTTAGGTTGCTGTAACAGCCAGTTAATTGCTACCCAGTCAGTGCTGTAAAAGGCAAAGTGCTCTCCATCATGGCTTTGATTGGATCTGGGTAAATGGGAAAAAGCAGAGAAAGCATGGTTCAGTCAAAGATATTTTAATCAAGTCATTAGGATGCACATGGATAATCATGAATCTCAACAGGCAACTAATTATAAAAATAATTCAATGACTAGCTTTTTTAAAGTGTAAGAATGTTCATTGGACCAAATTCAATACTGCTGTAGATTCTTGGAAGCACCCCACAGCAGAGGGGAGACGGTCTGTCAGACATCTCCAACTTTTCCCATGAATAGAGACTTAATACCAGGCAGGAACATTTTTTTTTTTTTTTTTTTTTTTGCTTTCTGTATTAGGCAAGGAGTATTGCTAGAGTACAGGGCACTACAGCGGAGCACCCGCAGCAGACTGGGTTATGAACACTGTTTTTAAAAAGGGGCAAAGAGATAAAGGAGACTGAGCAATGCAACACATGTGCTGGTCCATGAATAAATCCTCCCTTTCATCCATTCAGGCAGCACTACCCCTATGAAAAGGCAATGGGCCAACCCAAAAAATCAGGCTCTGATGCTGAGCATGTACCTGCCTGTGAAGTTCCCCGAGTCTGGGTGCACATCGCTGAGATTGGACTTCAGTCCCCATTGTTTTCTTCTCCACCACCTCACACAAACAGGCTGCTGTGGAAGCCAGAAGGGTTTGTCTTCTGACATGTAGACCCGAGAAACCCCGCTGTTCCCTCCTCTGCTAGGTTCTGGGAAGACCACGCTTTAGCTAGCTCTCTTGTAGCAGCTTTAATATCACCCCCCAGGTAAAGGGCCATTATTCATCCTGCCCTTGCCACCCATCCTACACCAGCAGCACTCCAATCATGGCAAAATCACCTCAGCTTAGACACAAAAGCATCAGGCCCAGAGGTTTTACACTGAGCCAGAGGCTTACAGCCATGACCTATAGCCACCACTGTGCCTGTGAGTAATTTGCTTTCGTAGATGCAGGCTTTCAGATCTGCTTTTAAACTGAAGTCCAGCAGCTGAGTAGGTGGCCACTTAATATCTCTGGGTACTTTCAGAGAAGATTAGGTGAAAGTCCAAATCCAGGTTGACATTCCCTCTCTCTGAGAAACAGGCCTGCAATAAATAAGGCTGCGTGCAAGTTGTTGTTCCTGCTATACTGCTCTACTCAGCCACTTACTGCCAATATGTTCCTCATTAGCACTCTGGGAAGCTGTGAGTGCATAAGGCACTCTGTGCAGCCCCATTTTTATTCTGTTCTCAAACACATGGAAACACTTTAAAAGTAAGAGCCTTGGGACCTGTGCAAGGGCGACAAGTGACGAGATGAGGAGAGGAGACCAGAGCCAGCCCCTGACAAATTTGAACCATCCAGTCTTTAATCCACAACAACGAAAAAAATTGATGCTAAACAAACCTAGCCTTTTTCAGAAAGGAGATTACATGTGTAATGGAAAAATTATGGGTATGGGGAGTCTGGCCTACAAAAATTGGTTAAAATTAAGAACCTTCAGCTTGCTTTCCATGATTAATGGAACTTCCCCTACATGCAACTCAGTCAACATTTCCATCCCCCTTTGGAGCCTATTGAGAGCCCCCTATTTTTTTTTTTAATTTAAGGAATATGGATTGTTAAGACTTTGTAACATTTCCATAACTTACAGTGACCAGGTGATTGGCCATTTCCCCCCTTCAAATACAATCTTTCTCACGAGGCAGAGCTGGCAGCCAGGGGAATGGAGGAGTATTGCCTTCATATCTCCTACTTGGTACAGCATTCAGAATCATTTAGTTTTAAAAAAAAAAAAAAAAAAAAAAAAAAGACCTATGATCTCCCTCATAGTGCCATTGTAGCAAGAGGCAGGAGCAGTGCCACAAAGCAAAGCATGGAGCTGACCTGGTTCTTGGAGAAGAAGGTGGCATCCCTGTACTGTCGGGCCAGATGGGGATGACCAGTCCTCTCCATAAGTGAAAGGAGGCTTCACATAAGTGAATTTCTAGTGAAACAGTTGAGCCCTACCACTGGACAGAACAGAACTAGGCCCTTAATGTCAGCACCACAGGCCTTCAAGAGTTAAAGCTGTTGGAAGAAATATTTGTGCATGTGCTTTCATGCCAGTGGAAACATAAGAAAAAGCCTTAACTCTCTGCACTGGCACAGCAGGTTCAGCTTTGATCTCTCAGGAGGTTCATTTCCTTCATTAGGCTTTTCTTAAAATTCACTTTTATGAACCCTTTTAATTTCCCCTCTGCATCCCCCCCCATAAAAGCCTTTTTAGACTCATTCAACAAAGGGGCAGGGGTGGGGGAGGAGAATCTCATTTAATTGCCACTAAACTTTACCTGAAGCTGCTAGTCATGTACAGGGATGCTGGAGCTGTTCATTGTGTGAGTCACAGGAACTGAAGGAGGGAAAAACCCCACTAAGGCAATAATAAACCACTAAAAGGAACACTGGGAGGAGAGAGAGGAACAGAACCACAAAGCACAACAAAGGGAAAGGTGAGGCAGTACAGGGAACAGCAGGGAGATCTCCAGCAGAACTTGGCTGGTCGCTGCTACAAAACAGAGTACTTCTAACCCACATCACCCACCGCCTCCCCTCCATTTCATCTCTGTTGGTGCTGGATAGCGGATCAAACCAGAACTTTGCCTCGTTTCAGGTGTCTGCTCTGTAAATACAGTATGATGACACAACCCCTTCCTCATAGCAGGGCTGCAAGGCTTAAAAACCCCGCACTAAAGGAGTTTAAAGGAGGTTCAGCATCCCACTATCCAAGTTCCAGCACCAAGTTGATTACAGCATTTGAGCAGGTGATTTATGGCTGCTGTTCCTGTAAGGAAAAGCATGGGAACAGAGGGCCACCCTTTGAAATGCCTTCCTTTGCTGACTTCGACAGGGAAATAAACACAGAGTTCACATTTTCTGTTGAACTCCTTGAAAAGAAAAAAAACAAAAAAAAAAAACCCCAAACCAACCAAACTGTATACATTTCACCTGACCTGCATGCAAGCTACAGGTAACAGCATTGAGTTCACTTATCCAGAGATCCGGGACCTTAACAGCATGCCACAAAAGCCTTTTAATAGGCAAGGGATGGAAAGGTATTGCCTGGGTGGCTGAATACAGTCCCCCACTATTGTAATCCATTGGACTGCATAATTGTGTTCACAAGAAGCAGCTTCATTTTAACAGTAGTTTGTGGCTTTACCCCCACTATTCCTATTAAAAGCTTAACTTATGATTAGCCAGTTACTTGGAGTAATTTAAACAATGAAACAATCAGAGCAAATTGTAAGACTATTCACCAGCCTGTTCATGTAGATGAACTTGCTTAAGTCCTTGGAAGCAGATACTGTTCTTAATGAGAAAACTGTGTCCAGATTCCTGCTTGGGCTGTAGTGAACCCTCAGGGGTTGTGTCCTCTGACACGAGGGAACAATCCCTGTTTTGCTCTCTCAGCCCGCTCCTACTAGAGAAAGAAAGAAGTTGCCGTTTCTAGACAATTTCCCAGGGACAGATTCTGACCTCAGACAAAGGAGCATGAAACACGAATCCACACAAGGAAGGCTATTCACTTCTTGTTTTAAGCCTGGTGTAGCAGAGATGAGGTTCTGCCCCGCCTTTTCATTTCTGATGTTCACTTAATTCACTGTAACATGAACACAACTGGATTTAACAGGACTCAACAACTGCAATAGCTCACAGTATTTCTTTAGTCCTGGAAGCACAGGCCTCTGGTTTTCTGCTACATCAACCTCAGGCCTAGCCCCAGCCCAAACTCAATTTCAATTACATTTAACAAAGCTAGGTGGATGGGCAGCATGAAGTCAGATGAAGTTCAGTGCAGACAAATGCAAGGTAATGCACTTAGGAATGGATAATTTGAACTACACAAGGAAAAAAAAAAAAAAACAAAAAAACACACCACACCAGAATGCTTTTGTGAGATAATCATCTGCTGTACACCGAGAGGTAGGGAACTGAAAAGACTATAACGAAAAGAGATGGCAAGTCCTTCCTTGGGAAGCTGTTCACCCCAGCTCACAGTAATCCGAGCTCACCCTAACTCATGCAGCACTGCAGCAACAGAAAAGCTCTAAGAGATGAGAGGGACTTTCACACAAGGGAAGCTTGAAGTCTGGTGGAGTACAGGAAAGGATGCATGAAAGAGCAGCTCTTTGTGCACCTTTGAGTCAGAGCAAGCAGGGGCGTTCCAGGTACCCAGCTGCAAACCCCAGGGCAGAGACTTCTCCCCAAAAACCCCTCAAATCCAAATCTCCACAAGTTACAAAGCCCTATACAGACACGTTAACCACTGAGGAATAGGACCCCTAAAGTGCTAACAGCCATTTTACAGGACAGGAACATATGTCAACTGGATTCCACAATGAGACCCTCTGCACCTGCACTGCCTTAGCACATCAGCTCTCCTTACGAGCCCAGCTCCGAGACCCAAACCCTCATGTGCCAGGGAGACAAGCCAGGGTGGGCACGGGCATACAACTACTCCAGCCTATGCTCAGCAAAACAAAAGCTAGCCAGAACCTCAAGCTCCCTGCGATGCCATCTAGATTTGCTAGAGAACAGAAGCAACCACACACACAGCCTCCCCCAGCAAGTGCTCCTGCTCCCCACTGCCGCCAGCGTGGGTCGGCACCCCAGGGGAGAAGCTACATCACCCACTCACAACTACCCCACGGGGCAAAGGAGAACAAGCCCAACTCCTTGCTCCCCATCTAGAGCCTTAAACACCAAGGTCTTCCCTTTCAAAGGTCAAAAAGAGACAGCACAGGTGTGGGAAACGCAGCAATGTCTGCTCAGGGCTTTGCTAGCCTGCCCTGACTGCCTGCAGGCTATCACCTCACCAGGGAAAGAAGGGATGGGGGGCACCATGGAGCATCTCCCCGGCTGGACCCGGGGCACGGAGAACATTCCGTGAAGTGTGGGGGCCATCTGATGGCAGCAGCAGGCAGCACTACTCAGAGCATCCCAAATGCTGCACTGCTTTTCTCCATTCATCTTCAGTAATTGAATGCATGCCCTAGGGGGGTGCACTGTGCAGGGGCGAGAGGAAGGGAGGGGGAACAGTATTTATATTTGTCTTCCCAGATTTAGTTTGTCTTTATCTCTAGCTATTTTGAATGTCATGGGGAGTTAATGAAGACATGTTGTGCATCTGCAACGCATGGAACAACTTCTCTCCTGTCTCAGCATATTAAATTCTTTCTTACATGAGGAGTTACAGGGGAAAAAACAGACACAAACAAAAAGGGAAGAGAGATAATGGGAAAGCAGAAAGATATAAGACAGTAGAAGAAAGGAGGAAATCCCCTTTCCATACTTCAGCTCTCAAAGTTGCATCACACAGCATTTTTCTAGCCCCTTCACCACTTCTGTCTTGATCAGAGATACCAACCCTGGAAGAACTGTTCCCGTCCGTTTGGCAGGACACAGAACAGCCTCTGAAACACCTCATTTGAGACCACTTTGCTCCACAGTCCACTCTCCACTACAAATGCAAGTCAGGGTAAGGGCACACAGCAGAGATGTATCTGTGGCACCCTCCCCAGTGGCAAGTGGCACATCCCCAAACCCTGATCTAACGTACCTGCAGCCACCAGATATCCCTCCAGAAACTAGGAAGGACATGTCATACAGCAAGACCTCAGGGCTCCCAGCACAGACACAGATGCTGCTCTGCAGCTGGATATTTTTAGTTGCTCTTCCTGCACTACAGACAGGAAACTGAGGCAGACAGCAAACACAGGCTCAGAGCTATAAAGGCTTGCTGGCCTTCAACCTCTGTCTTAAGACAATCCCTGGCTTAGATCTCACTAGTCATTTCCAAGAGAAGAGACAAGGCAGTGGCAGAGAAAAGCCTTTTCTCTAGGATATCCCTTCCTCAGCTCCCCTCTCTCCCTTTTGGGCGAGGCAAGAGTACAGACTTTCCTTAATCATGGGGCTGTTCTCTTAGAAATTAAGATCTTCTCTTTCCTGGCACTTCCCATCCTCTTTCTTTCCCTAAGGCAAGATCTGGCACACCTTAGATGTTCTGGTTTGGCCTGAAGTTTTATTTAGACTGCTCCTTGCTTAGGGGATTCTCTGTTTATATCATCGGAGGGTGTTAATAAGGGCAGAATGGTTTCCAGATCCACACCAGCTGACTGGATTTCCTGAATCCACGCCATCTGTAAAAACAGAAATGTTCCTTCTCCTTGTACACACAGATAAATGCATTAAGGCTAAACCTCCTGGGGCAGGCGTACAGGAGAGGTTTGGACTTCTGGCCAAGTGAAACCCAGCAAGCTCTGGAACGAGGTATGGAACTACCATTTTTAATATGGAGGCTCAGCTGAAGACATGAAAGATCTCATCACTCTGTGGAACAGACAGAAGAGTTTGACATTTTAAAAAAGAACACTAAGGAGTTTCTGGCACCTCTTAAATGCATCTGGCACTGGCTGCCCTCAGAGACACAGGAATACACAAACTCAGGCCCTGGCTGGTATTACAGCCCTTGCATATCCCTATCATTCAGCTCTTCCATTTCAAGGCAAGCTTCTCTGGAGTCACTTGCTCACCAGCCACACACACAGCACAACACACTAATCCAGACGCTTCTCAATTAAGCAAAGAGGCAACAGAGCAAGAGAGGTACTTGGGAGCTGGGACACTCTGAGTCCAATACTGGGCACACAACGGGCTTGCTGATGGCCTGGGGTCTGTCAGCAGGAAGGGTTTGTTTCTCTTAGCCTGGCACCAGCGTGGTGTGAGCTATGCACACCAAAATGGGAACCGGAAATCTGATGTCTCTCACCTTGATGCTCCTCAGGTTCACACCAAAACTGTAGCATAGTGTAGACACTGGCATGCAGACATGAACAAAGGGGCTGAATCATCTTAGTGATTCCACTATTTATTCTCCCCAACTTAACACAGCTAGATGTTGCCCAGACTCTTAGGAAAGAGCCGGTAGCTAGTAGTACCACCAAATAAATAAATAAATAAATCATTATTTAATACACCAGCACAAAAATTACTCTCAAGTGAAAACAGGCTAAAGCATCAAAGGTTTAGTCTGGCTGAAATAACATCAGCAAGCAGCTTTGAAATACACACCAAGCAGCAAGACAAGCAGAGAGGGGCAAGCACTTAAGTCCCTTACCCAGGGACCTGCACCCAGAACTAGTTTGTCTGCTGGGTTAATCCAAGAGGGATAATTCTGTTAGTTCAGCAAAGCGCATCAGCTCAACACATCTGATGAGCTCTGCAAAGAAGGGGAGCGGTAGACTTTACAACCAGGAGCAAGAGCAGACCTACACGATCTGCTCTTTCCAGCAGAAATTAAGTGTCCCTCAGCCACAGCACATTCCTTCCTTCACTTTAAGTTGTTCCTTTGATAAAACTAGTCCTGTCTCAAGAAGGAATGAAGATACAGCAGCTAAACTGAAATAGCAGTGAGCAGCCGACCTACAAGACTTTAGGAGTACTCCAAACCATGGGGACTCCTAGCCAACAGGCATGTATCACCCACCTCCTGCATCCCAACTACACAACCAGGACACTTCTCTTTTCTCTTACTATGCCAACAGTACTTATGTATTAAGTCTGATTTGGGGATGGGGATGGCCTTTACTGACCAGTTTGAAGTCACCTCGCAGGTGAGGGAGCAGCAAAGGGAGTGGCACCAGCTCCTCTCATCCCCCAGCACTGTCTGCTCCATGAAAGAGCAGAAGCTCTGACCACTGAATCTGGCCACAACATGTTCATCTAAACCTTTTAGTTCCCAGACTAAAAGGCTTGACAGCACAGACCATTTAATGTCAAGCTTCTCATTTAGTTGCAGTGGAAATTAGGATATTCCCCTTTGGAAGCTTCCCCTCTGCCCCAGCTCATTGAAACGCAAACACCTGGTTATCATTTTCTCTCACATGAATAAAAATGTTTCCTACAACATGCATCTCATCCAGCTACAATACGGCAAAGGACACAAAACATGAACAGTCCAACTCAGCCAGATTTTCTTTGTTACAACATCAAGCTATCCACACACCAAAATCAACTGTGCCCCTGACCCAGGAGCATCTTGCACATGGTATCTACAGCAATCCCCAATTAGGTGGCAGAGTTGCAGGCACTGTGCAACTCTGCAGCACTTGGCAGCCGTGCTGCTGACCACCTGGGGAACAGCAGGACACATGAGCTGACTCTTGGCATGGCCTCCAAGTGAAAAGAACTCGTGTGTGTTTACAATAAATCCAGTCACCAGTTTGGTGTTTGTGAAAAATTATGCTTTGTGCTAGCATAAACGCTTCAATACTGAGATTTTCAAGGTCTTTAGTCCTTGGTGTGTTCAGAACTGCAACTTGAACCCTAAAATAGAGCGATACTGCTCACATTATGCCAATGCCTTGTTTAGCGCATGACAACTAGCTACCTCAATTAAAAAGGAACGATTTGCTACACATTATTCTTAAAGTCACCAAGCTCCAGAAGAGCAGCCTTGCAAATACTGGCCAGAATCCAAAAGCACTCCATTATAAACAATCTTACTGTAATACAGAACTATACTAATGCATATACTTACAGTAGCTTCCATCCCATCAAATTAGACAAAGTTCACAAATGCAGTTATTTCAGGTTCCAATGCAATACATGAACTTCATTATATCTGTATATTTTACCTTCTTTAACACAAAATCTGACCATCCAATTCTATTTCAAGAACTCCGAATTTCATAACATGCCAAAAAGCCACTAATTTTTTGATAATTCAGCTCAGCTTTCTGCTCTGTATTTCATCATAAAGGGCCTTGGAAGATCACAAGTAATGAATTACTTTCAATAGCAATGGACCATCTAATCCCAAAATCCTCTCTCGAACAATAGCCAAGAACAAGCATTACCATTTTCAACTTCTTTATACTTAGCTAGCTTCCCAAAAGTCACTTTATATGGTTCATGGTTTATTTGAAGTTTAAAAAGCATTCCCTTCTGTTTTTGTGTTTTTGTTTTTTAAAACTACAGAATGTATTGCATGTTTCAGAAGCTTCCTTACCCCGTTTTTGTTTTTATTTTTATAGCAAAATGTTTATTATTTATGGCAAATATTAATCTCTGCCTCCTTCCCCTAATGCGTAACACTTTCTCAGGCAGCAGTTGCTGTGATGGCAGAACCAACAATCACTGTTCCAGCCATCAAGGCATCTTGTTGTTTCACACCATTGATTTCTTTTCTAAAGTAATTAAGAGCATGAAAGACAGGAATGAGCATCATTAGCTCCTACAAGTACAGGCATCCTCCAGCTCTTCCATGAACCTTTCCAAGGAGCAGCAACTCACTGTATGTACACACAGGCATGCAAAACAGCAGAGGGTTATTTGCTGCGGACAGATCACCTTCCCTGCTCAGCCTTTCACCTGCCGCAGGGCTCAGCAAGCTCCAGGATCTCTCCGATGGCTGTCCGATGTGCAGCACCAAGCACAACAGGCAGTGCTTTTGTACTAAGCTCACCAGATAATACCTTAACAAAAATCCCGGATTCCAGCCTGCACAAATTGGAGACACTGGGAGAGAAATGCGGTGGAGAGCACTACCCAGAGCTATCAGCTCCAGCTTCTCTCCCTTTCCCTTAAAGCCCAGTGACAGTCTCTCAGAATAAAGCAAGACATTTGCTGGATCTCCCTTATCTTATTGTACATCAATTTGCTGAAACATTCACGGGATCACTACGCATTTCATTTACCCTTAAGGCCAACCCCTCTGCTTATTAAATTAGGAAGATGAATGAGAGATTTGCTCTCTTGCTAGCAGCCCAGGGGATTCATTAGTCAAGTAAATGATTGCACTTGCCTCAAGTTATGCTACTGCAATGTTTGTAATGCGTCTTCTGATCTCAGCTCCCCATGCACTTTTTGGAAACAAGGTTGGCTTTCAGACAGGTCACATTTAATTCCAGTCATTTGACTTCAGCAAATGGAAATAAAGGCCTCAAATTCACTATCTTATTCCCTTCCTTAGCTCAGCCCTCCAAACATTTCACAGCACAGACACACAAGGGGAATCAGGAGCTACATGTAAGCTACCGATATTCATCCCATTTACGTCTGTATCAAGCACAGTTACTATTTTAGCACTGACAAAGTGCAGAGTTGGGTACATAGCAACACGCCACTGTAACAGAACTGTGCTGGGCAGAAGGGAGCATTTCCATCCCATCAGGTTAGAATTAAACATGGAGGTGACTTAACAAGCTCCCTTTTGCCTTCCAGAAAGGAGCTGGCTCTAGGTAACAGCATCCAGAGGACACCAGCACTTCTGTATGCAATATTAGAAAAGCAGGAAGAAAATGACACTTCAGAAAAGGTTTAAAATTCACATCCCAATTAAACTACACTGAAGCATACATAGATGGGAAGGGGGTTGAACACAAATGAACTCCAGTGAATAGTTGTCCCCAGTCCTGCAGGACTGCCCCATGAAAAGCAGAACCTGGATGGACAAACCCCACCAGCACGGTTGGGTGAGCACTTCAGCAGTGTGATAAGAAATACCCTCTGGTGAGCTCCAAAATAAGCAAATGGAAGATTGCACATCTTTAACTCACTTACAGGTTATGCTGTCTTGCACACAGACTACTGCAAACACAGCCAGCCACCTTTTACACTAGGGAAGTGTTACAGCAAAAGTCACAGTTTCTCAGTAATGGACCTGCAATTAATTGTATTCCATATTTTTGGGGGGAATGGCAATAGCAAGAACCATGGTACCTGTCACCTGATACCTGGGCATCTCTAGGAGTTGTAACTGCACATTCTGCTGCAAAGCTACACAAGTGAATCTGAAACATTGAGCATTAAGAAAAACTGCCCAGTTCTTGAAAGTTTCCCAGAAAATCTGTAATCAACAAGAAATTAAAAGATTTGGGGACTGTTCTCTTCCCAGCATTGCACATGAAGCAACACAGCAGACAAACACCCAGAAATGCTCGCTCCCATGAAACACGTCATAGCTGCAATAGGAAAGGGATGCCCTGCAACCTGGGAAAGGAGAGAGCGTGTGAACCACACACCAGCGGTACACATAAGCGTGCAAAAGGGGAGAACTAATCTAACAGCAACAGCAGTGAAAAGGGAATTAAGATGTCTGAGCTAACGTATCTGTCCTCCCTCTCTTTGTCATTGCCCATGAATCAAGTGCTTATTTACCTCATGGCTTTGCCACAACTTCCTCACCTGACCTTCATCAAGTCATTTATATCCTGTCTATAAATAGAGTAATATGAAAACTCTGCTACATCTGCAGAGAGTAAAGGTTTTCGCCAGGACTGCTTTCACACCGTGAACACGTCCAAGTTCATGCAACACAAGGCACATATGTGAGCTACATTTGTTTAAAGCAGCGTCAGAACATAGTCCACAACCAGGTGCCACTCCAGGGAAGGACAGGAGGCAAGCCTGATAAATTTTGTATATACAAGTTCTCCTATCTACCAAGTAGCATAACTAGAACAAAGAATAACCTTGGAGTTACACAGCAGAGGATTTTACGGTGGCCACAGATGGCTGCAAAACTCCCTTTCCTCTTCCCACTGTATGCTTACTTCAAAAGAAATCACAAATCCTATATTCTTATTTCTCTTGGTTGCATTAGCTGGGCAACCCCACGCAGGAAAGAGCTCCTGGTCCTGTATGGGTGGTCGTGCTTGATGGAAGGCAGGAGTCAGCCAGCCTGTGCTGGGGTGCCACATCTCCTGCCCCACACAGGTGGGGGTTCATCACCCTGTCCCAAGTCCACAAGCTGTCCTCAGAGCTCCAGCCCATTCCAGCCTTGGCTCGGGCTGACCTCCCAAAGACCGATTTTGAACACAGCGGAAGGTCCCGGCAGCAGCTACCAGAGCTGCTCGGGGGTGGTTGTGCTGCAAACCCCGAGGGGCTCCAGCCCCGAGCAGACACCCCACCCCGCGACAGGCAGAGCCCATACAGACACACCTGAGCTTAGTTAGGGGCTTTCAGTCAGCTCCTCTAACGGCTCATAGGCCACCTGGGGGGGAATCGATCCGTCCAGCCCCCAGCCCC
>JAVJGJ010000062.1:10455569-10495212 GCA_035590215.1 Microhierax caerulescens | reverse complement strand
GGTGTGCAGCTGGGACTTGGAAAGGGACGATAGGGATGGAGCGATGGATGGAGGGATGGATGGATGGATGGATGGATGGATGGATGGATGGATGGATGGGTGGAGGCATACTGACACATACTTGCATGTGCTGTACCATTCCTTATTTTCATAAGCTCAGCAACATACACAAACATAAAAGGAGTAAATGAACACTCCAGCCTCTGTGAGGCTGGGTTAGAGCGCTGCACTATGCAACTCACATTCCTTCTCCATCCACCTATTTCCTTTTTCATTCCTAAAGGTCACACACATACACTAGCACTTGCATACCTACCTCCAGTTGCTGGCTGGAGTTTCCTTTTTGTAGTTACTTCTTCGGTGGCAGACACATACTCCGCAGTGTCCAGGAGGTGGCAAGCTTTCAACACACATTGCTCTGTGCTCCACTCGTTTCCCCAAAGCCAAGAACTTGAGGAAAGCTGGAGACTACAGAGCCCTGCTTGCTCATGGGGTGAAAGCCTGTGTCTAAGCATATATATCTGTGTGTGAGACAGAGAGAGAATGTGACTGATTAGCAGAGTCAATGACAGGGGAAGCAGTGTTCTGCTACAGACCATCACAGATAACAGGCCATCCCGTTTGTCATCCTCAGGGCAAGGCACCAGGAGACAACACAGGCTTAGGCTGCAGCATTTTCCCAGGCTATCTCAATACACTGATTTTGCCGCAGCATTCTGCATTAAGAGGTGGGTTAAATCCATTCCTATCAAAAGAAAACAAAATCAAGATGGTTTTGAGAACATCACATTCTCCCTCTGACTGCTAGCAGCCATACTTTTAATTTCCTCCATCCCATCCCACTTAGTGGAAGCAGTATTTAGCCACACAGACATGTCCTTGCAGGGTGACAGCAGAAATTATGTATTTCTGAACACATGCAGCACTAAAGCAGGCATCTGTGTATCAAGTGCATGTAGCTGGGTGCTGAACTGAAGGACCCCACTTGGTTTCACAGAAGGCTTACTCTGGTTACCCTCCAAATGATCTGTGGCCCACGGCTCTGGTGAGGGATGCCAGGCAGCCAGCTTTGTGAGCAACTACACCACTGACCTGTCAGGCTGTTCCCTTCAACAGGGGCAGCTTCCCCTCCTGCTCTTGGCTTATTTAAGCTGTAACTTCTTCATTTCAGGCACTGTCCCTTATGATGGGTTTGTTCTGTGATGTTCTGGTTCTGTTACAGGGTTCTGAATGCCATTGGCAAGCAATAGGGACCCAGCACAGCTGCAGGGCTTTGTGGCAGGTTGGCATCCCCTCGGAGCCAAGCCATCCCATAGGTGCATCCCTTCCCTGCACACACAGCATGTGCTGCTCAGGAGGAAACCTCCAGAGTGGTTTCTCCAGCTTTCCTGACACTGCAATACTGAAGGCAGCGGAGGTGAAGAGAACTAATTTATTCCAGACAAGTCTAAGTTTAGAATATGTGAAGCCATAAAGTCCAGGTAAGCAAAAAACCCCAAACCAAACCAAACCCATAAAAAACTCAGCTACTCATGGGACAGACAATAAGTAACACAGGGGTGGTAATTACTACCTGGGTCAGGTGTTGACTATTAATTATCAGCCTTAATGAAGCCTTGGCACTTGCTTGGTTGCTCTTTCCTAAAGAAAGTAACTTTCAAAGCAGGCAGTTAACAAAAAATAAGCATGACAGCATCCCTTCTCTGCTGGCACTGCAGCAGAATGAATTCTCCCTTGGCTCCCAGAGCGAGTAGGTGTGGTGGTGTTTCAAGGTTTTTATGGATTTAACCAACTTTTTAGGCCACTGATAAGAAACACATGGAGTGCAGCTCAGGTTACCTTGAACATGTCTACAAGAAAAGTACTATGCCAAGAATTGCTTTTACACATCCCTGCTTCCTACATCATCCAAAATAAGGAGTAAGATTCTATTTTCCTCTTTCTTCTGCCTCCAACCCATTGCAAGCTGCTGGTGACATCACCAAACACAGAAGTGGAGCTGGAGACACTCAAAAATATTATTACAGGCTTTATGAGCACTTGGGGGTGCATAATAGCATATAATGCACGGTTAATAAAACCTACAGCCCAGTATGTTCTTCTTCCCTTTTCAGAGCCACAGAATTTGTTTTCCTTAGGTCTTCATCTTTTCCCCCAAACTCTTCCCCTCCCCCTGTGAAATCTCTCCCAGATGGGAAATGTATTTAAGTACACTATTTGAAAAGATAAGCAGGGCAGTCTGAAAGAAATAGCTGCTAATGGGCAGGGAATTACGCCTCACATTGCTGAAAAAGAACCCAGTGTGGGATGCCTTTGTGGAGTAGGACAACTTTCACCAGAGCTGTTTCCAACAATGCCAGCCTGCAGCACTGTTACTCATGACAGCATTAAACTGGCTTCTGTTAATTGTGTCAAACCGAGCAGTAATACACAGCAGCTTCTCCTGTTCATGAGCTCTCCTTTGTGGAGAAATCTCTCTGGCTTTTCAGGGCATATATGAGACACCTGGCAATCCTCCAGCAGCTCACAGATTCCCTCCTGTGCCTGGAGGGCTTTGTGCTCCTGTCTCTTGCCACTACACAGAAAACTGTGAGCCAGAGGGAATGGCATCACTGAGGGTGCTCTCAGTCTGCTATGGATCCTCTTCTGCTATATGTTGCCAGGAGCAGAAGGTGGGAAGTAATATCTCATCTCCTGGGCAGTGCCTTCATGGACAGTTACCACCTTGTTCTCCACTTTCCTGTCCAGATAGAAGGTAGAGTTAGCCCAGCTGGAGAGATGAAGCCTAAATACTGTATAACCTAGTGGACAGACTTGTGAGAGCTCTAAGATGAGCCCTGCTTTGGCAGAGGAGAGACATAAACCCAGGCCTCTCATAACCCCATTGCATTCACATTTGCTTGACACTGAAGTATTGGAAAAAAGAAGGGAAAGCACCATGACTCCAGCCGTGCCAGTGCTCCTCCAGCCAAAGCTCATCCTTGAATCCAGCCTGCCTTAACCACAGCCTGGGGACCACTGAAACACATTTTAGGGCAGAATTTCTATTTGACAATTAGAATATGAGATGATCCATGCAGGTCTGATGCGTAGCTTCAAGCCCTCTGAGAATCATCCTGAGAGCCTAGATAATATGGTAAAGACAGAAATGACTCGGGCAGCTCTAAATTAAACTACAGGCTGGATCAATGTCAGTACCAGAGTATAAAAGACATCACTGCAGGTTCCCTCTGTGAAATCACACGATCTTCAGCTTTGCTTTGCAACACTTCCCTGCAGTTTGAACCTGGTCCAGGCCCTTCTGATTTCAACTTCTAAATGTTTGCCTTAACACCAAAAATATAGGAAGGTCCTCAAAAGTATGATTGTAGAGAGACTTTTAAGATAATAGTTTCCTTGAGGCATAAAACAAATTGCAGGACTTCTTCCCCTCTTGACAGTGCTTTGTGTACTTAGATCTTCCTCAAGGTAAACATCCTCTGAATTACAGTAAAATGGCAAAACAGTCAATAAAAAGAAATTGATTTCAGAGATCAACCAAGATTATTTTAGCCATCCACTCTGAAATCTATTGCAAAAATCTTGTGCTCAGTCTCTTAAACTACACAGAGGAGCAGCTTCCATCAGGCCAGTGGAACCGGCTTGCCTTAGCTTTGAGAGCAAATTGTGTTTCTGCAAAAGTAGAACATGATTTCAGCCATAGGGTTGCATTTGAAGAAAGATAGGGCTAGCTCCCAGTGTGGCTGGGGAAGAGGGATTCTGTCTCTTCTGTCACCTCATGAGAAAGAAACAAAACCAACAGCAGAAAGTAATAGCCCTTCAAATCCTCCCCTCACCCCACAGTGAGTCCAATCCCAAACAAACTCACCTCTGAGCTTATCAGAAAGGGCTTGGCTGCAAATTTCAAATTTTAGCTACAAAGAGAGCAAAGGTTTTCAGAGAGCTTATTTGTCATTTTGGCCTTTCAGTAGTTTCAAAGTCAGATTTCAGATTAATTCAGATGCTGCTCATGAAACGTTACGAATGGGAGTTGCTGGGGTCTGACCGCTTGGACTAGGCTTGAAGCTCTGTTGAAAAGTCAGCTCTTCCATGTTAGCAGAGAATTAAACCAGATCAGCTGTCCTTTTGCCTCTAGGTTTCTAGGTAAAGCTTGGCAGCAGGGCTGGAGTTCATCTATCAACTGGCGTAGAACACAGGGTGCTGAATGTGCCTTTTCCCTGTGAACAACTGTGAATTCAGGATGGATCTGAAGGAGTGGGGCTGGTGGGATGCTGACCTGGTGTCGCTTGAGAGTGTCTGTGCTTTTGTCTGTCATTAGGTCTGACTCTCTGGAGGAAATGAACTCGGAGCTTTTTCCTAATAGACATGCAATGGATCCAATTACTTGGATTGGCAGCATCAATTACTGACAGACTCATCAGGGATATCAGCAAATGTGGTTGCCCTCAGACTTAATTGTCCTCACTGAGAACGCAGTCTGACCAGACTGTCCAAGGGAAGCCAGCACTGCGTATTTACAGAGAATGAAAAATTTGGGCAGATCTAGATGGAGAACTTTGAATGTGTGGCTTAAATGTAGCAGCTGAAAGGTCACCCTGTGCCTGGGAAAGCCCAGCTCTGTTCGCTGTCTCTGCCTCAGCATTTCCCAGGCACAATGGTGCTGCCTGACTTTCCCCAACACACAGCTCAGGCAGGGCAGTGGCTCAGACCAGTCTGCATGTGTCTGGAAATCCTGGGGAAATGCCCACAGTGCCTGGTCAGATCAACCATGGCTTTTGTGCAAGGGGAGATCACTGCTCTGCGCTCGCCGTGCTCACTTTGGATGTGCTGTTCAGATCGAGCTGCCCGGAGATCCCAGCAGGAACCAACGGGTGCCCTCACTGCCTCATTCCTTTGCTTACGGAGATCCAGGCTGCAGACATCTGGTTACCATCCTTCACCCCAGTGGCAAGTGGGAACTTCCCTGTTCAACAAACAAGAGGATTAATAAAGACTAAGGACACCTTACACAAACAGGGGTTACTGCCAGCCTCCAGTACGGTGCACGGCTGCATCCAGACCCCTACCAATATAGGGGCGGAGAAGCCAAATGGGGACTACATCTGCCACTGTCTGGAGTGAAAGAAAGAAATGCCTCTCTGGAGGCATGTGAATTTCTGACAGATGTGACATATAAAGATGGAGTTCTCTTGAAAATGGGATCAGATCCACTTCAGCTCATGTACTTCTACTTGCCAGTCTAAAAACTGTATCCAGTAACTGAATAAAAATTCCGACGTGCACTGGAATTTATAGACTAAAACCGATGACTTCACAGTAAAGCGGCATTTGCTTCCTGCATGAAATATTACAGGATACCATTTTTGTAATTTCCTCCTCACTTGATCATGATAACAGCATCCCCTAGGCACTGGAAATCCAGAGAGTATGTGCCAAGTGGAGGAGATGGAAATGGGAGAGTCGGCAGTAATACAAAACACAGTTAAGGAAACAGTGTTTGAGAGTGATTGTTGTGTGATAGGGAACATTTTGTCTTTTTCTTCATCGATCATTTGGAGTGGGAAGAGATAATATGATTTTAAAAGCTTGGAAGCAATTCTTAGAACTGCTTCAAACCAGCTTCCAAGTGGAGCTTTGCTTGCCCTGTAAATCTCTTCCTTCCTACAGTTTTAAATGCAAAAGCACCAATAAGAAAAAAATATGTACCTTCACCTACCCTTGACCGTTCAAAAAATGATAGGTACAGAAAGCAGTAAGCATGGCAATGTGGTTTATCTTTAGGTTTAACCCTTTCTCTGCCAACAGTGAAGCATACCAAGAGATCTCATTTCTGCTCTGACCTGCTATAGGACTGATGCTGGTGTCAATCTATTCTTTTGCAATGGGACTACTCACAGTAGGGAAAGCGAGAAGAACTAAGCTCAAAGCCAAGCGGCACAGCAGTGCAAGATGGACTAGCATATTTTATTTCAACTGTTAACAGTGATAACATGCTCAAGGTAATTTCATCTAAACGAGAAGATGCAACATTCCTGTCTGTAAGGAAGTTTATGCATTCTTCTAACACCTTTCCCAGAAGAAGAGGAGCATTCAGCGTGCTTTGGAGTACAGATTTAAAGGACTTGCATTCCTAAGCAGCTATCTGGGAACATGTCTGAGGCTGATGCAGCGTTATTTCTGTGTAATCATTTCTGCCAACCACAGCATGAGCTGAAAAGAGCAGTTATCTGCTGGCATTTCATGGGGTTGTGAAGGTACCTTGGTGAATACAGACTCATCTGCTATGGACCAATCTTAGAACTGGAACAACGCTGCCTTTTATGTAGCTGTGTGACTCTGTAATGGGATGACATTGCCTCCTCAATTTCCAGACACTCTTGCTGAAAGATGCACCACAAAAATGAAGCTAGTCTGCAATTCTGTGATTTGTACTGTTCCAAGACAACAAAGGGTCATAAGGCAAGTTCTTTCTACATAGCACCAAAAAGGGTTATCTATCATATAAAGGATAAGCACATAGCCAAGGGTTAGCCTATTCTTAAAGTATTAATAAATGCTTTCCAATTAATCTGCCTCTGCACATGCAGTGATTCAGGCCTGGGTGGCTGGGGAGCTCAGAGGGTGAATCTCACACCTATTCCTTGTATTCTTTATTGTTGCTCTTTCAGTGAGTCCCTCCTGAGAAGGTGGCAACCCTCCTTCACCTCTGACAAGGTTTGCTCCTGCTCCTGTTAATGGCAAAGGAACTTCTGCCACCAACTTTAATGGGGTGGGAGAACTTACTATGTGTGTTTTCAAATATTTCTTCAGCTTTGTGACATTATCACCTCTAGTGGGTTCAGAAAGTTTTCTGAGATTGAGACAAAATTTGTGTCAAGTAAATAAGTCATCATTATCCGAACTTCCCCAGCATGTGTCTGCTTTGGTGACAATCCCTGGGAATGCCAACAAATGCCTATGGCTTCCCAAAACATAAACCAGCTATCCTTCGTAGTTCTGAGCCATACACCAGGCATGGCATTAAGACCAAGAAAGGATATTGTATTTTACAACCAAAGGAAGCAAGGCTGTTCCAGACACCCATAAGTTACCTCCTGTGTAGAGCAAGCATCAACTTTCAGCTTTTCTAGGAGATACACTGAAGAACAGAGATGCTTTCATGAAGTTTGTCTAATGCATTGTCCACAAAGTAGATGGCGTAAAGATGCTATAATAATATGAGAAAATTCTGGGATGGAGAAGACTTTCAAAGAGCCAAACAATAAGCTAGATACCATTTGTAGTGATAGATGACAAAACCAAACCTGAGAGTTCCTGCCTTTTAAGTGTTAAGGGAATTGAGGACTGGGTTTGAATGCCAGACCTCCTGCACAATTTTGGTTCCTGAGCCCATGAGATGAAATCAGAGTTATCTGGAACTGTTGGAAGCTGTGGGCACAGTGCTGATCAGGAGCCTGTCTTCTTCCAATGAGGGAAATGTGCTCAGAGAGCACACTAAGTGAATGCAAAAAATGCACAGCCCAGCATTTCTTTCAGCTTTTGTTAGGACTGGAAAAACATAACTTTAATTTGTGACTGTAGACCGTTAATGATTTTTCCTTCCACTTTGCAATGTCTACCATTAGCAATTTAGATCTTTAGAGAATTACAAAAATTAAGTTATTTTTCATTTCTATTTAACTGCTGAACTCATGCTGGCAATCTGTAATCAGAAATTCAATATGGAATCATTGAAAGGTTATTTTTGAATCTCACCTCCTGCCCACAATCTACTTGAATAAATAAGAACACCAGAGGGATTTTTTTAATTAACTGTTAATCCAAAAATGCACATTGATAAAATCTTACAAACATCCAATGTTAGTGTTTGACTTTCCATAAAGTTAACATTGAATAATCCAGCCTTTGTCTATGCTGTTTTAAGAGCAGGTCTTTAAACTGTGCAAATCCCATATCCAAAGACAATAATCTAGTGCCTACCCTTTAAATCGCATTAAAGGCAAGAAATCCTAAAGAAACTAAATGCTAAACAATAGCAGCTTTTTCCTCTTTTTAAAATGACTGATAAACTGGGCAAGGAAAAGGGGAAGGAATAGCTTCACACCCAACAGCAGCTCCGAGACAGCCCAGGGCAGAGAACAGAGAACTTCAGACTCATTCTTGACGGGATCACCCCCACACCTTAGGGGCTCATTACGCAAAGATGTATTTGTGTGTGTGCTTTCATGAAGCATGTTAAAAAGTACGGCATTACCTACTTAGGCTCCGACTGCGCCATCTTTTCTTCTAATACAGCAACTTTTATAGCAAATCAGGAACTAATTTAGCAATGTTAGGTCTGAGTTTTAGGAAGAGAAATGCAACTGCTCTATTAAATTGCTACTTTACGGGCAACAGTTACAAGGATCTCGGATACTGGTGCTGAGGGACTTGGCTTCAATCCTCTACCATGAGCATGGTGATTTATATGGATGCTGTGCAAACTTTACAATAAGAGACTGGCTTGGAAGCCGAAATGGAAGAGGGCAACTACAAAGTCTACAGCACAGCTTCCCACAGTAATCCGGGCTTTACTTGGAGGTCTTCCATGAGAAAGCATAATGTGGTGAGATCACATCCCAAGCTGAACTGATAGAGAAGAGGGAATCCTTCCACAGCTGGAGGCTGATCTACACATATAAATATGTGAAGTCACAGCTTCCATTAAAGTCTATCCATCACAAGTATCTTGGCATGTGATAAGTCCTCTCGGTCTGAGTGATTCATAGAAATGACCCTGTTTTCAACAGTGAGGGAGAATCTGCAAGATCCTAGCTTGGCAACTGGCAACACCAAGAGTTTTGCAGGGTGATGGAAATAATGTACCAAGTAGAAAAAAATGTGGGGGAGGATGTGTGCACAAAACAGCTTGGGAGTTTAGGAAAATATCCAGCCTCCCACTAAGTTGCTATGGGGTAATTAATGAAATATCTCATTCTCTCCAGCTTTTCTTCCAACCTTATCCTCCCCATGAGAACTTTCCATCAAAGAACATTTTTATTTGGCTTAGTAGATTAATAATGATGGATGGTTTAAAAAGAGCAGGTCTGGAACCCATCTCACCTCCCACTATTGAAAATTAATCACAGCACAGTTGGCCAAAGTGTAGGTGGAAAGCAACATAAGGCTCCTTTGGTCCGCGGGTGTCAGCTGGCACACCAGTATACAATACAACTTAGTAGAAACATTAACAGATAGTGGATGTACTAGGAGCTGATGACATGTAGTCATCAGCTTCTATTTTATATCCCCTTATTGTTTTGTGTGAGCTGATAGATCACCTGCCAGTCTGCTCACACCATGAGACTCCAGCTGGCAGGCTATTTGGTTTGAAGCACCACACATCAAGAAAGACTGGAAGATCACCTGGAAGAAGTCCAAAGAAAAGCAAGAGGAATGATCAGAGCTCTAGAGAATGTGACCCGTGATGAAAGATTGAAAAGATTTGGTGTATTTAAGGCTGGAGAAGAGAAGGCAAAGGAAAGGCATGATAACAGCGTTCAAATATGTGGAAGGTGATTGCAAAAAGGAAGGGAATAAAAAGTTTACTATGCCCATTGTTGTAAAGACAATAAGTCACAAGTTTAAAGTGTAGCTGAGGAAGTTTTGATGAAACTATGGGGAATGAACAGGAACAGTAAAGGCCCTGAATAATTTGGGTAAGGAAGCTGTAGACTTGCCAGGGTTGCGGGTTTCTGAGTGCAGGCAGGTCAGACTGCTATCTGCAGACAACAGTTCAGGTATAGCAAATGCAGCCTTGGGCATGGGGCTGGCTAAACAATTTCTTCAAGTACCTTTCAGATTTCTTCTATGATCTGTGATTAAAAAAAATAATAACCTTCTATCATATATAGTGAAAGACACAGAAGAAACTTACCCATCCACCAGAGTTAATGTGGACAAAACAACTAGATACGAAAGTCTGAGCCATAGCAATACCCAGAATATCTCAATAAAATCATAGTTTCTAATGGAACCTGCAACATAACCATCAGATAAGGCTTGAAAACATGTAAAGGGTTATTTGTGGGATGACTAGAGACTGGGGCTAAGGGGAAATTAATGTTCCACTCCTTCATTTTGGAAATATTCTCATTAGTAATTGCCCCATTTATAGTTAGAGGAAAACAGAACATTCAAATTCCTGGCAGCAAAACACTTCCCTAGTTGCAGATAAATATTGATATTGGCTTCAAGTCAGTTTACAAAAAGAAATTAAAAGAAAAAACAGCTCCAGTGCTGCCTGTCGGGCTTTGCAGCATCTTTTGAGAAACTGTTTGGTGAGTGTCATTTTGCAGGAGACAAAGACAAAACTATTCACTATTAATGGTCTGATTAGATAAATTCAGGAGAAAGACCCCGTGGAGCCGGGCTGCTGCTGCTGGCAGTCCTCAGCCCCTTGCCCATCACAAGCAGCAGCAGTATTTGTAAAAACTCACAAAAAAGGATGGACCTCAGACCAGTTCAGCACGATTGCACTCTCTGAGTGCCACGACTTCCCAGGATCGAAGCCTGAGCTTTGACTGGGTGTTTGGGGGGGACTGAGAGGGGAAACACGGGGCCAGACCTGTGGGAATGTCAAAGGGGATCAGCACCCATACTGTCTGTACCTTCCTTCCATCCTTCCACGGGATGCTCCAGACCCAGTCAGGCAGAACCTGTGTCCTAACACACTGTCTCTGGGAGCTAATGGTGTGAATGGTATGGAGAAGCCTGGAAAGAAACACCAAATTGCTGTGGGTTATGCTCCTTCATTTGTGCTTAGGCATCTGTGCTTTGGCTTATATGGGTTTGAATTTCAGGCCACCATTACACTTGGAGATCAGAAGATGGGCTGAGCCTGACTAAGCAGTTTTACATGGGTTTGTGATCTTTTTTATCTCCTTCCTCACCCATAACCTAGTTAGCAGCTTTTCAAGAACCACATTCTTCTCACAAACTGTGTAGTAGTGCGTAACTCATCCAGCACATAATGTTCCTTCCTCTCCTTTGAGTAAAATAAATAATTATCGATTCTAATTCTAATAATAATAATAGTAATTCTTATGCTCTGTGACTTTGCCTCCCAGAGCTGCCCAATTTCTCACTCTTTCCTACTGCTGGGTCTTCATTTCACTCAAGCAGCAAGGTGACTTCTTTCCTGAACATCAACCTTCATGACCACAACATTTTTTTTTCCTGAGATGAGAAGCCAGAAGATCCTACACACTCTCAAGGGCAAACAAGTCATTTTCATCAGCAGATGGCCCTGGGGCTCCTGAACTGGGCAGCTGCCAGGCTGTGGATGTGCTGGCTGACCCACACTGCCACCAAGCCTCCCACAGGAGGTGGGGGCACGCTCAAAGGTACTGAGCCACCAGAGAGCTGAAATACCCAGCATTGTAAGCATCAGTTGGCTTTAAACCAAGGAAAAGGCTACAAAAGTGCCCTTCAGCCAAAGGGGGGAAAGATGTGTTGGTCCTGAGGTGACTGCTTGCTGCACATTATTTGACACTGGCACTTCCTTTATCCATCGGGAATATCTGGCAGCTTTCATTTGTGAGATATGGGAAACAGCTGCAAAGAAAATAGAAATGGCTTAAGTCATTCACAGACTTGTTGGGAACTAAACCCAAATCCTCCATCAGGGGTGTCTCATAAAAGGGACTATTCTGTTCTTAACCTCATTCCTTTTTTCTGCTGGGGAAGCCCCAGATCTTCTGTCAGGGTCAGATGTAGAAAATATTACAAAATGGCCCATTTGCCAGGTACCAAGCTGTTGTATGCAGATCTGCTAGGAACTTGCTGTGACGGCTTGGAAAAGTCAATTGCCGCCCTGTGCCTCAATTTCCCCATTGGCTGTATGCCAAAAAAAGACACATCACTACCTCTGTAAACCAGCATGAGCTGGTTTGACATATATTCTGTCAAAACCCGCAAGAGCCTGGAGCCCTCAGGAGGTCAGTGAGAGCTGTTGGTGATGCACACTCAGCTGCCCCAGAGGCGGGTACCACCAAACTCTCCAGCCACCAATACATAGATGATTTGTCCTGATCTGCTTGAGGACATCAATACTCAGGATTTTCCATTCATGACCTTTACAAGGGTAGGACGACAGCCCCATCAGCTCGGAAAATCATTCTGTGAACAGGAAACTACCTCAGACCTTCTGGCTAATCTCCCCAGCTGCCTTTTTCTTTTTTTAGTGTCCTGACAGGATGCGTGGAGGAGAAGGCATGGTTTGGAAAGACAGAGCAGGGCAGTACACAGGGGAGCCAAGGGCAGTCAGGAGACAGGGGTTTTGCTTTCCTGCTCCACTGTGTGACCACAGGCAAGTCACTTAACCTCTGCCTTCACTCCCACTCGCTGATCGCATAGCTATCGGGTGGCTCTTCATCATGGTGGTGTGGGCAGCCACAAAAGATGCTCCAGGACGTTGCAATCGGGGGATTGCTAGGTTACCTACTCCAGCATTTCAAATGGGTCAGGCTATTGCGTTTCACCTCATTATTCAGAATCAAATAGTTTGTGTTTGCCTAAAATGTCTCTTCCAGCAAGGCTTTGTATGAAAACATCCAGTAACACAGAATTTCTTACACATTTATTAAGCTTCAGATCTATCTGCTGCTTCTTACTGTATTGGATAGCTGAGTTGCATGGCATGGCCCAGTATTCTACTTCTTTTTCCCCAGGAATATATTTACATATTTACTTCACCTCTCGATATTTTATTATAGCAATTAAACATATTTAACCAATTTATGTTCTTGCTCTGAAGCACTTTCTCAGCCTTCACATAACTTCAGTACCTTCTTTTACAAGTTTTCACGCTTCCTACAGTGCCAGAATGACATCTCACAGTAGAACAGTTTTACAGCAGAAGTGATGGCCCAAGTCATCAGTGAGGCAAATTTTGTGGGGAGAAATCATAAAATTTACACTTTATTAGATCAATTGATGGAGTAAGAAGGAGGGGGTTTAATGTACATGCTTTTCTTTATTTTCAGGTTCCAGACCAGTGCCATACAGAGCAACCAAATGACCCTTTCAGACCTGCTGTCCACATGCACAACCACCAGCATGAACTTTCTTTGTCTCACAGAGGGGGACACTGACAGATGTCCTGGCTGGCTCCTTCACCCTGTCTCTCACTTTCTGCCAGTCACCACTGATACAACACAAGTCAAGGGCACAGTATCTTGGGTGGCATGTAAATCAATCATAACAAATAAATGATGGGAGAAAGGCTCTTTGAAAACTGTTTCTGCTTTTCAAAGGGAGAAAGTTTGTCTTGGCAGAAAAGTGAGGTTTTTGTGAAAGATTTTACAATGTGTGCTGAAGATTTTTGACAGCTGATTTTTGCCTGAAAGGTTATATGAAAACCTGCTATCCATAGTTGTCATGTCATCTGTGTTCGTTAAACCATTCTGGAGCTTCCTGAAACACATTTAAATCTCTGGCATGTCCAATATTCCCTGATGTGTTTATCTGCAATTACTTGTCTCCTCCTGATTCAGCCCTTGGACTTGTCTTCCAGTTGAGGCTAAAAATGGTTGTGCCTTGCATGAGACCGGCTGCTGTGCAACGTGGAGCAAGTCCCAGGTGCTGGTTTGAGATGTCCAAACAAACAATGAAGCAAACAGTGATGCTGGGAAGCAGACATGAAAGGAAAGAGGGCATCCACCAGCCCTGACAAAGCCCTCTGTGCTTTTCACCGTGACCTTGTATTGCAGTGTAGATACCTATGGGCTATTTGCTTGAGGAGAATTTTCCTTATTTAAGAACCACAGAAAGGACCTAAGGAGTTCTCCCACTTAATGTTTTGGATCCTATTACTGTTTCTTTTTTTTTTAATTCAGCCACTGTCAGGAGGATATAACTGTTATAACTGTGCCGTTTAGGCATGGGCATCCCAGCACCATGTCCAAGCCAAAGTGTCCCAACACTGTGAGCCCGAAGGATTTGGCGCAGACTCAGAGAACTGGCAGCTGAAAGACTAAGGAACATCACACGAACCACCCCAGAGGCATCCAGCACTTTGGCAAACATCTGATTGTACAGGTCCTGGAGGAACTGTTTTCCTTACAGAGAATATAAAAAGCAATGGGGACAGAAAAAAAAGAGAGTTTAGGCTTTTGTCAGTTTTGTTTTGTTGTATTCTCAATCTTGGGATAATTGTTTTGATCTGTCTAAACCAGTTGATTCATTCCTACTATGAAGATGAAATGAAAGATTTTCTTTCTCTCCTAGGCTACCTTGGTATGTATCTTCTCTGACACTTGACATGCTGCCTGTAATTGCCACATCAATACCCGTCTGCAAATCTCACTGCTCAGAACTTTGTCCCAAGCACTGGAAAACTACTGCAGCCTGAGAAGTATAGCTAATAGGATCCGTCTGCTTTGGAGACGTTTTTAATTCCTATGATTTATTCGTTAATTTTCTTTTCTCTAATTACACACAAACGTCAGTGGGGGAGACTGAAAAAAGAGAAACAAGAAAGGGAAGAAAGAGCCATCTGTCAGTCACGGCTGCATTTCGTGCTGCAGTCACTAGCCGGCGTGATCCCCACAGTCACTGCCACACGTCCTGGTCCCCAGCTCCTGCTCAGGATAGACTGTGACAGGAGGGATATTTTTCAAGGGGGATAACAAAAGGGAGAATCCTGATAGGTGAGTGAATTGTGTCTAACAAGAAGATCCAGAGGTACTATCAAGGGGTCGGGTGGACTGATAATTATTATCATTAAAGCTCTGAACAAACAGACCAACCAGCACCAGTTCAGTCCCAGCTGTGAAGCCATGCGCCGAGACCTGGACATGGGACAGGCTGTTTATGAAAAAAAAATTAAAATCAAGGTAATCCAGCAAAGAGGTAAACCAAAGAGACAGCACAAGCCCTTGTCTTCCTCATGCCCGGGGAGGACAGTACACGTTCCTGCTTGCCTCGGCGAGGCCAGTAACCTGCCCTGCAGAAGCGTGGTCCTGTGGGAATGGCACAGCACACCCCAGCGCCCTGCAGGGCTGCTCAGATACTTCAAGTGTTTGATGCCTTTTTGCTCAGACAAACAATGCATAGCCAGCCTCCAGGATCCTAAACATCATTTCTAGTGATAGAGTCACTTGTGCCCGCACTGGTGCCTCCCTGCCTGGGGTTACACACAGAAGATGGTCAGCAGCTCCTGGCTGCATCTAGCACAGAGAATTGCAGGATTTGGAATTTCTTGAGTGATTCAGCAAACTAGACCTCTTTCATATGTGCTGCCAGAAAGACACAAACTGTCTCTAAATCTGAAAATATCTGTTCACACCCCCCCGACCTACTGCTGTGCATGTATCACGCAGTGCATCACTGCTGTCCATCACACCCGATGCACCTCTGACTTTTTTCCAGTCTGAGCTGCTTTGCCCCAGAAATGGCAAGCGAACCTTCCCCACTGCGGTTTCACCCCACACACTTTCTGCTCCTTTGAGCTCTGTGTTCAGTTATTTCTTGGTTTTGCCTTCCCTGGCTCCACCAGTGAGAACCTCCACAGTCCCCCTGAAGGCCTGGGGTCAACCCCAGCTGCTGCCCCCGTCAGGGGCTGTTCAGGGCCAGGAATCTGCAAAAAGCTGAATGACCCAAACCTGAGCCTTTGCGTGAGTCTGGGTTGATTCCTGAGGGCATCACTCCAGTTTCATAAAGCCTTTACCGACGCAACACAAAACAAGATGTAGAAGAAAAATATGAACCAGAAGGAATAACTTCTTTGTTTTCTCATCATATAAGGGAACTATTCATATTTTTCTGAAAGGTACTGGGAAACTCTGATAATCTTTATTAAAATACTAATAATTAACAAGGAACACTGCTTTCCAGGTGAACCTGTGGCCTCAGCTTTTAGCACCCTGTTCCCAGCAAGTCACACAAAATAAGCCACGCAGACACCCACTTCAGTGTTACAGTACTGGCATTTTTTCATATATCCCAGTATTTTTTTAATGTAGGTCAACCTTATGAACACAAGGGTACTCATCTTCCCTCTGAGGAAGAAATACAAAAATCTTCATTTTGACGATAGGGAACAGAGAAATAGCCAGCGTAAGGGCTCAGAGACACTGAGAAGTTCTGTGTGGCTGATTTGAACCCCCTGTGAAAGGTCACCCACAAAGGCTTCCTCAGATCATTCTCAAGTTACAGCGTGCAGAAGCCAGTCATCATCCTGTAACTTGCTCTTTTGCCAGGAATTTAGGCACCTCCTTTCCATGGACATCAATCACAGCTAAGGACTGAAATACCATCTCCACATTTACTGAGGTCACCTAAGAAATGCCCAGTTAAACCCAGACTTGAACAGGCTCTTTCCAGGCACCATGACCTGTGAAACATCCTCCTTCCTTTGGTAGCTCTGAAACTTTTACAATAGCATCTAGAAAAGAAAGGTAACTATCTAAGGATGTTGGTGTGATTTTAGGTTACTGATAAATATATCTGGTAAATTAAGTACAGATTATTAGCCACAGTGTTTATGCGAGATAGCCATTAAAAAAGATTACTTAATATCTAGTTTTCCTCTTTTATTTATTTAAAACTTCTTTCTGGCTTTATTTTGCTTACGTTATAAATATTATTTTTCAGTATTTCATTGTTAATTTTGTTATTTCCAATTTTGAGAATTCCATCAGCAACAATGCCAAGTTGGACCACACAGCCTGCATTTCTGCAAGTTTCATATAAACTGTTCCACCTCCAGTTCTGAAATCCAAAAGGCTGACGAATTCCCCTCACATCCCTACTCTTGATTTTTATTAATCTCACCGTGATACATGTGTGAACTAAGAAGGTGTTTGATGTAAGCAGGTTTATGAGGCCATGATTAATAAGCCAGGCAATACTGTAGGACCAGGAATACTTCCTGGCTCCCAGGTTTAGGTGTAAATGCTGGCAAAACTCTAATTGTGTGACGGGACCAAGCCCCGACCCTGCTCAGCCCTTCCGGCACTTCAGTTTCCACGCAAAGAAACGCAAGCTCGTAAGCTAGAAATGCTCTAAACTGTGCCTGGACAAGCCCCTGAGGAGGACAAGAAATGTGGTTTATTGCAGGGCACCAAACAGACACAGCCATACAGTGACCTAATCAGGGTGCAAGTGACATTAATATCATTTCCTTGGGTTTCCGTTTCAGCACTTCTCCTTCCACCCGACACAGTGCACCAAAGGCAGCGCCAGCCCCGGGGAGCGCAGGGCAGGGTGTCTAGACACGAATTGGCACGTGTTCACGGCTCTACCTCAGTGCCACTTTCCTACAGTTGCAGAAAATACGGGCCAGGGAAGACAGCAGGAGTCAGATGCTGATCTCACTCTTGTCATTTGTCACCCAAAGCATCAGGGATCTCTGTGCAGCTCTCGGTTTGGTGCATGGCAGGAATCTGAGCTCTTTCTGGAGTTATTGGTGGCTCTGATGTGTGGCTGAACACAGACGCCAGCGATGAGTTCTTGCTTGGTACCCTCTGCCTAGATAATTAGCTGATTGTTAGGGTAGAAAAAGTCAAACTTTTCCCACCTTCCTTTACAGAAATCTCCTGCTCAGGGGTCTCATTCATTTTCTATGATAGGTACTGAAAACACTTTGGCTTTATCCACTTCAGTAGCCAATGTGTTTTCAATCCTGCGTGAGGGGGAAGGGACCTATTTTTGACAAGTGTTGTTAATAATGAGCCATTTTTTAGCACAGACAGTCTCCTGGGGTTTAACCTATAGCTTTTGCTTTCACCCCACTTAGTTCTTCCCACATGCAAAGTCATTTGGCTCCGTAGAGGCCCTGTCACGGTTATTTATGTATTCTGGACCTCTATTTGTTCCCCATCTCTCTCCCATAGCGGCTCGGTTCTGCAGGGGAGTATTTCCAGGCAGAAAACTAAACACTTCAAAGAAAAGACACTATTATCTTCCTCCCTCTCCTGTATGAGCTCCCTAGGTGGACTTTGTTAAGTCTGCACAGTTCTTGGCAAAGTACCAGATCAGTAGAAATGTCAAAAACTCCACTGACTTCATATTTACTATATCTTTGTGACATGAAAGAGCTTAACTTTCAGTGTTATACTTTCTCTTCATATTTTCATTTTCCTGTTTGTGCACAGAGAATTAGAGCTGAGGAGAACCTGAAATTTGTATCATGTATAGCAAATGTAGGAAATACAGTGATTTCTGGCAACTGTGCACATTCAAAACCTATTCCCCACAGCCAGATACAAACACCTCTGCAGAACATGCAGTCAGTTTGGTGCCCTCACAAGGGGCATTCCCTGCAGACAGAGTACTGCCCTAATATCTAAGGCTAAGGGATGATATTCATTCTCTCATTCCAAGCATGCCTCAGGTCTTAAGGCTGTCTCATTTAAGGTTGTATGTCAAGACAAAGGCTGTTAGACACTTTGTGTGGCTACAGCGCTTAAAACAGCTGCAATTTCTGATGGGATTAGGTATTACTACACTGTAACAGTAGACAGCAAGTATAACTCAGACATTTATAGAAATATATACTCAGATACTCCCTCTAACATTATTGATTTGCTATGATTGGGAAGCGAACCCAGCAATGAAAAACACAAAGACATATGCCCTGTATTTTGCCAGAAATATCAAACAGCGCAATGAGTTTCTTTGCATACATGTACTATTTCGCTTCTGTTCCTTACTGAGTAAAATGACTTGACTAATACTTTTTCACCAGTTCTTACAGGCAAGGCTGGTGTTTTCACTCTCTGAGTAGCACTTGGATTTTAAGAGTTGGAAGACTCAAATCATGTTTCCGACATTAGGAATTAACTGCCCATCTGTGGTTAAGCGCCTGTGGGTTGAAGCAACAGAATTCCTTCTGGGTTTGAATGAAATATCTGTGACTGCCACAGACTGCACTGTGATCTCAGTTATATCTCCTACAGAAGGTAGAGAACAACACCATAGCCATACTTGCTACAGGCAAGCAGAGCACTGAAGAAAAAACAACGCTCACCTAGAACATATACTGTCATTCCTGGTTTTTTTGCATTATGGGACAGAATGAACGTGGTCCCCATGAATCTGGGAGAGGACAGGTTGCACTGGCAATAGCTCACCATTCAGAAATGGCTGCAGCTTTGAGCAGGCTCTCCCTTGCTGTCTAGGGTTTGAAGACCGCAGTGAAAATGGGTGCAGGCCAGTGAGCTAGTTCCTTGATTTTCTTTGTTTAACCAGTTATGGGGATGCCCATACATAGTTACTTCGCCTTTCAGACCCTGTTAAAAATGCAGAAGAATCTTACCTTCCACAGTAGTGGTGGTGTAGATATAACTGTGAAGATGATGTATTTCCTAACTTCACAGTGACCTCCAGCAACAGGAGATACCATAGAGCACAGCTACCTCCTGTGCTTTGGAACCACGAGACAAAAGGACATTAGTGCTGTACATCCCCATTTTAGAGATCAGGTTTTCTTTTGAAACTTTGTTATAATCCTCCAGCCTCAGGAGAGGATGCATAGTCTATTCTATGGATGCCTGTGCTCAAGCTTCTGGGCTGCTTTTATGGTATCCTTTGTATAGGCACTGAACTCACTCCTGCCTCATGTTGAGTGCCTCCTCAGAGGTGCTGATAGTTCCCTTGTTTTGCTGTCTGCAATGGGAGGAAAACGGTGCAGCCAAATGTTTATGGTGCCATAAAAACCAACAACAGTAATGAGGTGGTGACATGAGCAATGCAGTATCTGCACAGCTCCCAGGCTGTGCCTCTGTTCAGCGGATCCATCACCACTGCCTCTGACATGGCACTCCCCCAACTCTGGAAGGAAATCCTGGACAATCGTTTTATTAATAAAGAAGTAAGTACCAGCTTAGAGATGAAGGTGCTAATTGTGGCACATCAGCAGCCAGAAGAAACAATTCCTCTAGGAACACACACATTAATCTCCTGTGGCTGTTGGTCAGAGTGAGAGGCATTCCCTTAGCGGTGCTGACAGCTGCTAATAAGACAGCACAACACTCCGCAAGCATGACCATCAATGCTGCCAGCCAGGAAGCTAGGGATTCACATCTCTGGTAGATCTTGGTCTCCAACTTCTTCTTGTTGGATAAGCATGAGGGGATGTACTGGAGTGCCTTGCAGGCAGGCAAAGCGGTCAAATGGCTTCCATGTATCGATTGCTACACTGGTGAAAGGAAGGCTTGGTAAAGCAGCACAGCTCTGCATGGGTCATACTTTCTGGCTCAAAGCAACTCTGTGATACTGTCTTGAGGTCTATTGACACTGCTGTCAAAGATAAAAGGTAAGGAGGAGACAACACTATATGTATGATTAGGTTGTTGGAATAGGGGTATGCCTCAGTTGGGTATCTCAGTGAATATTTTCAGGGAAAGAGCTCTACCTACTTTTGTTTACATCCTGCCCACACCAACCAGCATCTGAACATCACAGAACCACAGCAGAAGTAGTTGGAAAAGATTTCTGGGGTTTCTAGTTCAATCTCCCAGTCAGCTATGGGACTGTTGCTAGTGCTATATGAAGACAGCCAAGGCTGAGAGCCTCCGGGGACAGCGATGGCACCGTCTCTCTGGTAACCTGCTCCGTGCTGCACTATCTTCCTAGGGAAGGTGTTTTCCTCCATGCCCAATATGAATATTCTACTGTGGCTGTAGCACACTCACAAAGAAGTAGCTGAAGAAAGCAGATCTGGTCCCCTGACTGCGCATGTGTACTTGAGAGTGAAAACCCCAGACCCCATTCCCAGACACTCAGCCCTGCACTTCTAGTGCTTCCACATTCACAGCAATCACATCAAAAGAAAGGTGAAGTGGAGACTTAACCCTGCTTGCTGGCAGAGATTTTTGCCTTAGATAAAAGCTGTTTCCAATTCCATCCAAATTTCATTAACTTTTCCAGGGACAACTACATCCTAGGGCCTGCTGTTGTTTCTTAAATTGATGGCAACATTTGGGACTGGGTCAGTGCTTTTCTAAGTTCTACCAGCAAAACTGAAATTGTGGCTAATCTCTTCCTTTACAAAACTCCCAGTTAGGGATATTCTGTCACAAGGAGCCTATATTAAGTGAGGAAAATGCCCAGACTTCTATGCCAGGTACTGGGGCGCAGTATGGATGCAACAATAGTTGAGCCACAGTGTGCACAAATACAGCTACACGTCTGGCTGGAATCAGAGCACATTCCTTCTCTAAGCTGGCAGCTTACCTCTGTCTCCTTCTGCAAGACCCTGACTGACCTCAATACCCAACGAGCTCCCAGCCCATCTCCCTCATTGGCTCTATCCTTCCATTATTTTGAGTCACAAATAAGCTGTCTTGTGAATTAGAGGTTCCAAAAAGAGGAGAAACTTGCTGCATCAGTCAAACTCCTGCACTGTTCTTTTTCTAAGTTGTAGCTGGGCAAACATCCATCGAGTCCAGTAGCTAGATGGCACAAAAAAAAAAGTGGGAAGGAAGAAAGGGGCAGGACACACACACAGAACAGTTCCAAATGAAAATTATGAAATGGAGAGTAAAGAATAAAATCTGGGGAAGTGGAGAAGGGAATAGGACTAAAGAAAGAAGATGAGGGGACAAGGAGAAACTTTCAGAAAAGTGGCACATAGTCTGCCTGGAGAGTTACCATAGATTTAGATTTCACTATTAAAAAAGGGAATCAATGGCTGGCCCCGAGCCTCACACTGGCAGCCTGTGCCATTCTGATCTCAGGAGCAGCATCTGTCAGCAATTTTCAAGAGGAACCATTAGAAATCACAATGTTTAATAGTTTTTCTTGGCTCCCTGGAATTTTACCACCCCCATCAGCTACTGAAAAATAGTAGGAGGTTAGAAGGAGGAGAGGGGAAGAGGGCGAAGAGAAGAAGGAAGGGAAAACAAAATGGTACTTGTAAGATTTAATGTGTGCCTCCCCCTTTTCCCCTTCTTATATGCCACATCCGCAGAGGTGATATATAGATGGTGGTTTTGGCCTCATTCCTGTATACTCTAACAACATGGACGCTGGTTTAGCAGAGAGCTGGCTGGAAATTCCCTGTGAGCGGCTCCAGGCATCTTTGCTGGGGAGCCTTCCCGGAAGCAGAACAGACTGGGAGATTTAGTGTCTTGCAAAGCAAATTGTTCCTGACACTCCTGATACAAGAGCAACTTCTGGGCATCTCACATATAAATCCAACAGAAAAAGAGATGTAGCATTTCCCAGAAGTGGTTCAGTCACTTGGCTACCACCAGATGATTTATTCCATCTGTTCTTCTATCCAGATCTCTAAATAGGGAACCACAAAAGGAAGCATGGGGAGTGAGGACAAGGAAGAGCAGTTTCTCAGAGCATTTTGGCAAGCCTGGCCATGTGCGGTGCTTGGTGGTCAGCTCTGGAGGGGACACCCGACAGCCACAATAAAAAGATTTTTAAATAAAGTGTTCAAAGGGCTGGTTCTGTTTGGCACCAATAAAACTGGTGAAACAAAACTGAATGAAGGAAAACAAATCATTGCAGTGAGGTTTGAATGCATTTTTTACAGTGCCAGTAGGGTGAATCGAAAGCACTGTGCTGAAGGAGAGACTTACGTGGCAGCTGAAGGGTAGGCTGTCACAGTGGTAAGGAACGTTGTGCTGAGTGACTTACAAGCACCAGAATCTGGTGTCTGGGCCATTTTCCTTTGAATACTGCCTAAATCCAGCCCCAAAGCACCAGCTGGTACAGGAATTCAAAAATACACTGAAGACCAAGTAGGATTTCAGGTCCAGATCTGAACTTTAATGCTGCCTCAACTTCTACATGAGCTCAATATCAGCTGTATTATATTTTAAGGTACATATAAGCTCTGTTATAAGGGGTTGATATCTGTGTCTATCAGACTTACGCAGCATGAACCTCATGCTTCGGTTCTTCTGGTAGGTATGTAGCATAGCTAGGAAGTCTCTCCCTTCTGCTTTATACAGAACTCAGCCTCTGCCTTGCTGGAACCAGCATTACCTACAGACAGGCTGTACAGAGCATACGCCACTAATGCTGGCCTCATTCACATCCCAAGATGCCCATTTTATATAGCTTGCAACCAGGGTTGGAGGCAGGACGGATTTTTTTATTTGCTCCAAGTCAGATTATTAGGGAGGGAATACTGGGGCTGTTTGACTTTCTTCAGTGACATGAGACAAAGCCAAGCCTTAGGGCAACACAGAGGTTTTACCTGACAAATTCCCTGAAGCATTAAGTCCCTTGACCTTACTCCATTGTGCTCTCTCCTGTGCCATGGTCTGTCTGGTTATGACTATTAGTCTTTAACTCTGTCATTTATGTTTCACAGCTTTGGGAGATGTTCTGTGGTTTACACAGACTCAAAGACCAGTTGGTCCTTCCCAGTCCTGGGTCTTGCCAGGTGGAGAAGGCAGACTTGTAAGAGTTAAGCTGAGCTTTAATGGTGGGACAAAATGTTCTTAAAGGTCCTTTTCAACCTAAATGATTCTATACAACCTTAGCTGTGAGCAATGGAGGAGAATCTGGATTTTGACTTGCCATCCCCAGAGACCTGAAGTTCCCATTCCACCCTGGAAATGAAATTCATTTGTTCACAGACCCCTTGACTTTTCAGTAATATTTTGCTAGAAAATGGCAAGAGTTAAATACAGAGATTTGAAAAGTTACTCGTGGGCAGAAGGCTACGTTATAAGCATAATCATTTGATTTACTTTTACTGCACAGAGTCCTACTGCAAGTTTCAGACCAGCCCCAGGACCCCTGTCTACCATCTCTCTTGACCTCAGAAGAGGTGAACACCTTTATCAGCTGGATGGGCAGATTGAGCAAGAAATGAAAGAAAGACTCAGGGGAGAGATGTCTCTCAGCCTATGCTTAGTTTACAGTGACTTAAAAACCTTCCAAACAGAAATGCCAAATGAGTTTTAAAACCTTCCAAACAGAAGAGCTAAATGAGTTTTTCAGATCCCTTGGACACTTGAAGCATGTGCAAACACAATGTGACTTGCAACATTTCATAGCCTGAATTCCAGCAACACCGTATAACAAAATGCAGTTAATATAATGTTTTTTCAAACCACGGGCAGGGTGACAGGCAAGTGACATGGGCAGATGCATTTAGTAAGAATAATATCAAGCAGTTGGCATGATCTTGGCTATCAGATCTTGATTTGTCTACATGTGACATTTGGAGTCTAGCCAAGCTTCAGAAAAATATCTATGGTGAGCTAAACTAAGCTTAGCTACCTTTAACCTTGGACTAAACTACCACTCGAAGAGTGGAAGCTGTAGATATCGGCCTGGTTTAGATTACTGTATAGATAAACCCCTGTATTATATGTTTGGTGCATATTTGAAAGATTCCAACAAGTCTTATTCCTTGGTTCTATCTCTGTTTACATAGTTAATTAGCTAAACAAATTGTCTTCTAATCAATTTTTTTTCTACTGAAAGAAAAAGTGTTTCCTGGTTAATATGACATGATTCAGGATTTTAGGAAGGCACAGAAGAATATTAACGTCTGTTTCCATCTTGCCTTGACAGGGACAGACCTCAATTAAGCATCTTATTAAAAGTGTCTCTTCCTACATTACATCAAGTCCCAGTGCCTTTGCTGAGAGTTAAAAACGTGCACACGTGCTAACCACAGACCATAGTCCAAAGGTGACAGAGCTGTCAATAAAGTAACGAGTACGTGCTAGATTAGCTGCAAAGGAGACGGCTCATGGAAACTAAAAGAGGTTGTGGCAGCTTGGCTAGTATCTAGGAACACTTTAGGTCCAAGTATATTTGGACACTTACCAGGGAAGCAATCTAGTAAAAAATATTCTCAAAATCAGGGGCAAAAACTTTTAAATTAATTTGATGCTTTTTCCATGTTTAATTTGCCATTAATTGCCTTGATTGACGATGCCCTCTTAGTTCTCTTGTGGGTATATCTGACATCCCAGGTTCTTCCCACTGCTACAGTTAGAATAGTTTAAGTTACCTTTGAGAATCAATCAGCCTACTTGGACACGTGGAAAACCCAAGAGTTAAAAAGACAAATATTAAAACAGAGATCTTGAGTTTTCCAGCATCATTTTTTCCTCCTCAAAAAAATATTTGAAAACATTCCCAAAATATTTGTTTAAAAAGAGAGCTTGTTTTTTCTAGACCAAATCCCTGTACCTGCCACAGTCTGTTCCCTGATTGCCCTTGAAGCAGACCCTCACCTGTCCTGAACCAGCTTGCGCAAAATAAAGCAACATTGCTTTACACCAGGCAAAGACCTCGGCCATCACATCCTTCCTGTACAAACTTCTTGTTCATTTAAACTGTTTACACATCACCAATGCCTGCCTTCTCTTTCAGGAGTATGCAATACCTGAAGCATTTACACTTTCGTACGACGCATAAACGTCTGTCTCCCTTTGGAGTTATAAATGTTTGGTACCTTCCAGCAACTCATCTCTCCAATCAGCTCAGAAAAGAACATTTCTGGATAATGTTGTCATATTTCCTGAAGCAAAACAAGTAATTTAGAACAGAAAATAAATGAATTCACTTTGGAAGTTTAAGTATGTCTTGATTTCAACACAGAAATACATACCAATGTGAGATTAAGTGACTACATCCAACATTCCTTGCTGGGAATAACTGAGCAATTTCTTTAACTTTCTTTCCACAGAACCACTTACTAAAAAAGTTATTATGAAGCAGATCTTCCTCTGGTTCTGTAAGCTTGAAACAGAGACCTTAAAGAACAGAAACAAACTTCAACCAGAAGTCAGCAGGTGGAAGATATATTTTTACGTATGTGCTGAGCCATTGAGAGGAATCCAGGAAAAAGCAGGTGTATCTTTTTCCATGAGATTTCAAGTAAATTCTAACCATGCTGCAGAACAAAAAGAGACCTCCACATGGCTGCAACTGATGCCTGCAGGGTCTTGTGAACTGAGGTTTTGGCCTGCCTGTGTCATCAGGACCAAACATTTATTTGAGCTTACAGAAATTAAGCTCCAGAGTATCTCCAGAAATCAGGGATGTTGGTTAAGTCTAATGTGATGTTTCTATCCCATTTAAAATTCTGTGAGTTCCTGGCTGTGTGGAATTTCTGGCTTCTATGAATTCCTTCAAACTGTGTGTACTGCTAAAGGTTTCAAAGAGTTTATTCCACCTTCCACCTTGGAGATAAGTGAATTGCAGTGGGAATATCCTCTTTTTGCACATCTTAGGTAGAGGAGGATGAGAAGAGCAGGACAGACACCAGTACCACTGGGACTGCTGGGCAAGGAGAGAGGAACTTGTTTTTTACTCACAAAATGAATGCAGTTGTTTGGGATGTTTCAGTCCTGCTTCAACACTGTGTTTTAGGTATTGAGGAGAACTAAGGCAAAGTGAGTTTGAGCTGTGAGGACTCTTCTCTGAACTCAGCTGTTGGTGAACAGTGCCAATACCACCGGTGGGCTTTAGGGAGTGATTTTGGCATATATTCCACCACAAACATGCTCAGAAAGGATGGAACCATGTTGCTGAAAATGGCTGGAGTGCTAACCACTATCTGGTCCTCATAGCTGGCTCCAGCAGCTGGTCACCAAAACAGACCCTGCAATCCCTGCCTGATCCACCTCAGTGCAGAGCCAGCTGTGAGCAACGGCTCAAGTGGTCCAAAGCACAGCAGGAGCACCCACAGCCATAGGGGTAACGTCCAGTGGATATGTCATTAGATGCAAATAAGGAGTGTTGAGACTGAAAAATAAAACATCTCCCACGTCCCCCAAAACAGCCCCACTCAAACAAACCAGCTCTGTAGCTGTATTGCATACACAATATTCTCAGGCATTTCTAACAGTTTTGCAAGTGGTTTGTAATCATTCTGACAAGAAGCAAGCAGGGTGAGTTATCAAGAATGGTCAGCAGCTGAGACTCAATGCTGAATGGCAAGGATGTTCGCATGCTCTCATTTATGATCCAGAAACAAAAATGAAAGTCACTGCTGATCAAAATTCCCAAGCAACGAAGTCTGTGATAGTGCCATCGGGCAGCAGTGCAATGTACAGCACCTGAGGCGTTTGCCACATTCAACAGAAATGTTTTGACACACACATCTCATCCAAGGCCAAGCTTGGCACAGTAGAACATCAGTCTGCCAGACAGTGGTGGCAGGCAAAGGCTGCAGAGGCCATGAAGTAGCTTCTAGATCACCATGTGACCTTAAAGGATCTTTCAGGAGATTTTTTGAATCAGGAATAGGAAAATACTCTCATCCCTACAGACATATCTTCATTGTGTGGTTAATAGAGGTGAGCAGCACAGGGTTAATCAAGCTTTGGTACAGAGAATTACTCTGACAAGCAGCTTCTGCATTCCCATTCAGGTGTTGCTGGGATAACTGGAGGCATTTCATGGAGATCTCCACCCTGCAGCCAACTGGTGCTCCTGGATTCCTTCCCTACAGACCTTAATGCTGCTGCACAGACACAACTAAACACCATAGTTAGGCTAAAGTCTCACTGAACAAGAGCCAGTCACAGCATTGCATCAAGGATGGTAGTAGGAAAAAATTCTTCACCAAAAGCGTTGTCAAGCATTGGAACAGGCTGCCCAGGGAAGGGGTTGAGTCATGATCCCCAGAGATACTTAAAAGTTGTGTAGATGTGGCACTTAGGGACATGGTTTAATGGTGGACTTGGCAGTGCTGGGTTAACGGTTGGAGTTGATGAACTTAAATGTCTTTTCCAACCTAAACAATTCTATGATTCTATGACATTTGGAAAATATTCATTTTAGATCACATGGCTTTGCAGTGCCCTACTCTCATTTCTCTCTTATGGATGAAACTGTTTCTACAAGTGCGTTGAATCACCAAGTTACATCTCTACAATGATTTTATAATTTGCCTAGAACACTACGTAAGAGGAAAGAAAGCATCACAGCAGTGTGAACCATAGATGAAATTATTCCTTTGCCCTGGAAATTATGGGTCGATTCTGTCTCCCAGACTGGGAGACGGACTGTACACTTCATGGCAGTTATCTTGCTCTTCACAAAACATGGTCCTCCACACAGTAGAGATTGCAACGTGCATGAAAGCTAAACCGAGCCAGGGAGGGAGAAGGTATCCCATGCTCAGCAACACAGCCTGCACCACACCGTTCTTAGTCCTGCCCTGCAGCATACGACGGTTTCATCCTGTGGTCTCTCTTTATTAAATTCACTTAAAAAGTACCAGCTGAAAAAGCCATTTTGCACAAAGACCTTTTAAAACTCATCTTTTGCTTCCTTCCCTGTTAACCCAACGAAACTGCCTCTCCCCTCATCTCTATGAAAGCAAGCTGCTGCAGAAATAGAAACTCTGCGTCATAAATCCCGCTGATGTCAATTAATACAGGCACACTGACTTTTATGGAGTCGTGCTAACTTACAACAGCTGAGGATGCAAAGCTATTGACAATCAGCAAATTACATCAATTTTTAAGAGTATCTGGCCTTCAACTTAAAGGTAGTCCAAAGAGATTCAAAAGCTTTATTTAGAAGACAAGCATGGGTGATACTATAATGCAATTATTCCCACCAAACAGGGGTCTTTTGCATCAGAAGCAGCAAGGAGCTCCTTGGCTGTGGGAGACTGCAAGGAAAATTTTCTTTCCCTACTCCATTGCGGGTGGCAGAAGCATACTTGTTAGATCTGATCTAACCTGAGGTTTGAAAAATGCTGAAATTTACACTTTTATGCATCTGCTATGAGATCACCAGCAACTGTTGATTCATAGATACTGAAGCTGTCTCTCATCTGCTCCTGTAGGAAATTGTCCCTGGGAAAATCCAGAAAGGAGAGGGAGAGGAAAAGGCAGCCCTGCAGTCTGTGGTTTGGGAACTTGCCCTGACGCAGCAGCGGTGTCACTTGATAGTCCGTGTGTTTCATGTTATCGGTTTTCACTGCTACATATTGTTGGTGTAAAAAGCAGAGCAAGCAGAAAAGTCACATCCCATTTGCACAATACTTGTATCTATTTTGACTCAATGTGCAGCTCTTCAGCAGCAGGACACAGACACGGTCTCCTGCCCTGTGGCATTTTTGCTTTATCATGTAAGAAATGAGACCTCTGTGCTAGGGAAAACCAAGAACATTTCCTGGCTTGGGAGACAACACCCATACAAAGCATCCATAGAAATCCTTCAACAGCGGGCAGCATGACTGCACACTGTGATCTGCAGGAGGAAAACAGTCATGTCTTAACTTGTGTTGGTCAGCAAAAAATGCAATTCCAACATAATTTTGAAGTCACATGCACCAACTGGTTAAAAAGAAAACTTAGCTCACAGAGGAACGTTCTTTGAATTTTCTAAAATGTGATAAAATGTTTATATTCAAAGTAGTTTATTTGGGTTTCAATATTATTTTGTTCAAACCTGAACTAATCACTATACTCTTCACTTTCTGAAGTAAAACAAAAACCCCAAAGACACTCTAGCTGTCTTTAATATCAGTTTTGATGGAAAACAGGACTGATTAATGATTCCCAAATCATGAGAAAAAATGAACAAATCTCTACTGTTGTTGGGGAAATAACCAAAAAGTGGCTGGAGGGGATGTGCTTGAGCTTTTCTCCTGGTATAACTTTTGTGCCCTCCATTTCTCCACAATCATTCCCTGCCCACCATCCATCCAAGCCTTTAGTATATTGTGGTGTATAAAAACATAGACAAATTCTTATTATTTAAATTCTTATTATTTCAATAGAGGTCAAAATTTCCCTGTTGTGGTCACAATTATAAGCATCCCTAAGAAAACCCTTACAGCTCTAGCTTCAGACTAGGGTCTGAATTGAATGAATTGGGAGCGCACAAAGGTCCCGGCCAAAGTCAACCAAGACAAGAGGGAGGGAAGGAATGTAAGAGAGTCTGGAAAAGTTTAGCTGGATGGATCTTAGAGTCCAGAAATTGCTGGGGATGCAAAGTCTGGGATTGCTTATGCATTAGAGAGATGACAGTTAAAGCTTCAGTTTAAAACATTCCTGACCATTTTATAACAAGCTTTAGCACTAAACAAGTGTAAATGACCATCTTATTTTGAAGCTGCCCAAAAGAGTATGTCCCCCACCAGTGCCCAGACTCTGAGCTGCTGTTCCTGAGAGCTGCCCACCACACTTTGGCCCACAGCAACCCAGAGAAGGAGGAGGGACACTGCCTTGTCAGCGTACCCTCACCTCTGAGACATTGCCAGCACCTACACACAGCCTTTCTTGGAAGCAGAACACCACAGCACAACTGCATGTGCCCAAGACTGTCATTAAAGAAATCCACAGGCACCCTACTGACAGCTAAGTACACAAACCAAAGATCACAGGCTTTAATTTGATTCAGAGTGTTTTGATGAAACATGAAAACCGATCAATTTCTGCAGAGCTTGAAGCTAAAGATAGATCTGACCAAACTGACAAAATCAGCAGCACGCTGGGTTAGACACCCTGGCAGCATGGAGAAGAATGAAGGATGAATGATGGGGAAACTTCCTTCCAGAGAGAGACAGGAGAGTAGTTATATAGCAGCTCGCAATCACTTCAGATCTACCCCTTTCAGAAGTCACTTCATAAGCCTCTAAGAAAAACTTTCTGTGAAATGCTTTGCACTTTGGCACTGAAGGATCTCCTAACACCACCGGTTCCAGACAAACTGGCTTCAGAGAGCCCCAGTCCCCGTGAAAGGGAACTTCAGCAGCAAATCCTTCCCAAGGAAGAAGTAGAAGTGGGCAGTGGAAAAAAGTTGCCTATAGAAGGACTAAAATAGACTAAAATAGCAACAGTCTTACTGTAAAAGAGAATGGAAAGGAAAATCTGCAAGTCAATGAGAGAATTCACACGTATAAATAGAACAAGGCAGATGTTAATGAGTCATTGCTTGCTCAAAGCAATAAGCCATTTGCCTTTTCTTTGAGTCACTGGCACATCCTGCAGCAGCACCAGCAACCTCTTGACATGAACCATTCTTAACAATTCATTACTCATACAGACTTTCCAGCCGTTTAAATGCTCCAAGAAGGATTGAAAAACATGACATCATCTCTTGTCCATGCTGTTCCCTACCTGAAATGCACACTGGGGGGGTTAGCCTTTGGGTATGAGCAGGAAGGAACAAAACCTGTAAGAGGGCAGGTTCTGGGCTCTCAAGCAGACAAAGATTCCCCTGCTCTCCTCCTTGGGTGCTTTGGGACTGTAGATCTTTATACTAAATACATCGATCAGTCATCAACAAGAAAAATTGCTTAGGTTAGAAAAACCTCAAAAAAAAACCCCAACAAAAAACCTGTGGTTATTGTCAGCTTCACCATGAAATACCAGCTCCTCACTTTAGGTCCGCTGCAGTAGTTCTCAATAAAGCTATGAAAAAGGTGTTTCTCAGTTGTATGCCAACAGGTATCCAGAGGTGCTCTGGGGTCCAGATGGGAAGCTCAAGAGATGACATAGCAGGGGAGGAGAGAGGCACTAGGAGGTTATAACATGAAACTTCACAAAGTGCTTACTGATGCTTACTAACTTCCAGGCGGGGTGGTCTGGCCTAGTAGGTTGATGCTAGTTCCTTAAACTGAACTTTTGCATCTGTAGAATGTTTGGGGGGGCTATTTCCACCCCACCCCACCCCCGGATTATTTCAGGCTGCAGGATATGCTATGTATAGCATGTGGAACATAGAACAAACTGTATATATAGTACTAAATAAACAGGCATTTAAGGAATGCAGTTAGGAGAAGTAACTTATTGAAATCATATGTTATTTTTAGATTGTATATTTCCAGGCTAGCTTCCATCGACTCCACTCCCTTATTTTTCAGTCTGATTATCACAGCCTATCTCAAGATTCCTGCCAGATTTATGCGTGAGTGTTCCCCTCAATGGCTTGTTGTAAAGGACAGTCAGTCCTAGGGCATCTTTGGAGTACAGCCATGGATTTAACCTCAAACCAATGTAATTTTTCTTTCAGTGCTTTTTTCCTACCCTGCAATCATACTTAGTTTCTTTCCCAGGACCACAATGCAGTGATGTCAGTGAGAGGAGCAATTTCCAACTCACTAGGGCACACAGCAGAAGTGATACCTACTAGCTTTATGCTGCCATCATCCCATATTGTAGGGAAGAGGCAGTAAAGATTATGTTAGAACCAGGATTGAATTCTGAATGCAGATCCCAAATTTAGGACCATCTCCATCCCAGAAGTCACTCAAACGCTTGTGAGAAATGAACAGTGGATGTCATAGAGATTTAGGGAAGAACAGAGAATTTTCATATTTATTAATTTCATACTGATTTCAAGAATAAAGATCTATGAGAGGGAGACAAAAGCTGTTTCATTGGTAGTACAGGTACAGCGCTTGTGCTTTGGAGAGGAGAGGGCTTCAATCTCAAGACTTGCTGAAACGAGGCATTTCTGGTGTGAATTGATCACTGTTGCTGTTGATCACTGTACAGTGAAGCAGTAACGGCTCCTTTCTGTCATACAGTGGGGTCTGCTTATGGAGGAGAAATACTAGGACAAGGAAAAAGCTACTTTAAATAGTGAAATGGAAATGCTATTAGAATAAAAATTACTTTCAATTTGTTTACCCATGCAAACCCAGATATGGCCATAAAAACATTACCCAAACACTCCTAAAATGAAGGAATGATAATGTATCCTATTTTTCCCTCCAGCTTGAAATCCAGTTATAAATTTAGGAATACTGCTGTCTGCGTAGCAAGGAGGATGAACATTGCTGGTGGGACATCTTGGGCAAAGACGTTTGGACACTTATAATGGAACAAAATGTTATGATTGCTATTTCAGAAAAGGGTGTATCTAAGGTTAGATACAAATTTATGGAGAAATCTGGATTCTCTGTGAAAGATTCTAAAAGAAGAAAACATGAGACAGAAGTTGGTCAAAACAAGCTCTTTCCATCTCAGAACTGCACCCAAACTAGTTCTGGTGCTTATACTGTATGAACAATTTGACCTAGAGAAAAGGGTCTTCTCCCAACAGACTCTTTCAGGCAGAGAAAGTGGATTGTTTTTGAATGTTAGCACTTAGTTACTCCCTCCTACAAACTGACAAACATCAGCCCAGATTTGTAATTGCTTTCAAACTTCAGCCAGCTGCCATGGGGAAGAGGTTGGAAGACCATAAATATTGTCTGACAAAGTAATGGAATGGATTCAAGCTCCTACGCAAAGGAACATGTTGGGTAAGATCTCCCTGTGACTTGGTTCCGACTAGAAATCAGTTTCATTCTGATTATTCAAGCTATTGATATCCTTGGGTACTGAAAAAAAACTGAACATCTTTCAAGTACTCAAAAGGCAAACATCTCCCAAGATCTCTGGGGAATCAGACACATTTGCCCACTCAGCTTGCTCAAAATTTATAGGCTCAGCTTTGTAGACTTCACAGCTGGCTGAACAGGGGCCTTCCCTGCGTTCAGCAGGAGCCAGGAACCCAGCTGAGAAGCAGCTTTGCTGTAGTAGATAGCATGCAACAGTTGTGACAGTTGAGTAGCTGCATTTAAACATCTAACAATGCAAACATGAAAAAAAAAATCAGAGACAAAGAAAGGGCAAAGGAAGGAATGAAAGACAAATGAAGCTGAGACAGAAACAATTTCCCCAAAGATACAAAGGATAATTCCCCAGAGGTACAAAGGGTAGGAACTTTACTTAGATCTTCACCCTAAGTCTACCCTACCTCCATTCTCACAAAGTATAATTTTGAATAGAAAGATGGAGATGAAAATACGCAACACACACAACAAAGCCTTGAGTATTATTAGCCTTACTAAGCTGAAACCAGAAAGTATTCTACCAGACCACATCATCTTCTTGACTGAATCAGCACCTAGAAGTTACAGGTTTCACCATGGGCCAAAGCACTTGTAGAGCTGCATGTTTTGAGCATCACAATATAAGCATAAGCAAACTAGAAAGGTTCTGCATGTAAATGTGGTTGGAATACCTGGTTATAAAAGCAGCTGTGCGAACGTCTTGGCTGTGATTTGGAGGTCAGTATGTGCTTGTTCAAGTACTCTCTGGAGACAAAATTCTCTAGGACAGTATTATCTCCAACAAATACATACTGGTTTTGGAAGGAATAGATTGCAGGAGGGACAAGTAGTAAGACACAATTTTCATTTTGAGGTAACTGCATAGACTATGTGTTTGGAAACATTTTGTTTGCTAAACAGGAATAAGCCAGGGTCTATGTTGTGCTGCTTGTGCAAGTCATCTCAAACACCTTAATAACAGTCTCAGAAAAGAGTATTATTTTTTATTAATTGTTGCAGAAGAGGTCACCTCTAGGCTAGCATGGAACTGAGCCTCCTGGGCTGGACAATTTTCTACTACCTAGTGATCTTACCCCTTCTGCAAACAGGCAGAGCTCTTGGTCTCCAGGTCCATGCCAGCAGCTTTGAGGTTACCTGACTGCAAAGCCAACAAAATACTTTGCTGGATTCACCACGGCTGCTTTGCCTTTGAACAAGGGAGTGCCTGAGGCTACCAAACGGTGAACCACAGATGTGGCTGAAGGCAATGATTGCCATCTCTAGCCTGCCCACAATTTCATTGCTATTTTAGTTAAAACAGATCTTAAAGTTAAAGCAGAGTTTGATTGAAGGTTATCAGTGAGACAATCAACCACAGTAACTGGTAAGTTATTAAGCAGAGTAAGTGTTTCATTGTTAGAATGATGCACAATATTTTCAGTCTGGTCTCGCCTGATTGTGGTTCCTATTGTCTGGCAGTTGTAAACCCAACAATAAACAGGTTCCCCGAAGAGCTCTTCAGGCTCTGCTCTCCCACCCTCCCAGTGTGTTCCTTCCACTAAGTTTCCATGGCCACCGCTATCTCTTAAATTAATTGTGACTGATCATTGCTTTCCCAGACAGGAGTCAGACCTGCAGGACAGCCAAACACTAAAGAAAGGAGTGGGTTAGTCACTGGTTTAGAGGCCCAGAAATAATTAAAAAAAAATCCAAAGAACAGACAACAAAGTAGCATGAGAGTATTATCACAGAGGTAAATTGTGTGGCTGGCATTAAATATACTGAATCAGACATTTCAAGACACAGAACCATAGTCAGTACTTTTACCTTTCTGCCTGTTTTGATATCAAAAGCCTGCAAACTGAATACTGAGATGACTGATAGCGCTGCTTGCTTGTTAAGAATAAGAAAGAAAGCTCAAAGAAGCTTATTCATATGCCACTTGTAAGTGGACACTTAAACAACTATTGGATTGAGTTTCTGAGAATATTCTTAAAGTGGATGACCAGCACCACCCCTTCAGCATATACAGTCCCTCCTCAAGAAGCGTCAGACTTACTTTGTTCTACGGACATCTTTGTAGAAGAGGGAAAATTTGGGATACCTTGGTAATACTCGAAGCAAAACCTGCAGATCTGAGCTCTTACAGAAGTTGTAACTGAGCATGATGATTAGGAACAATATTTTTAAGCCATCTTCAACAAAAATAGCCTTCTCAGCTTATCTGCATATAGTTTCTGTGTCCTACTTTTAGCTCAAAATATTAAACCATGAGAAAATAGACAACATGTCAAGGAGGTTATGAGAAATTTTATAGGGACCACTTTTATCCATAATCCTTTGAAGACAAGAGGAGTTGCTTCTCCTCCCTTTACCAGTCCCTTGGCTGACTGTTCATGTATCTAGCCATCCTTTCTAAAGCGAGAAGGAATGACCAAAATACCTCCTCTGAGAAGTTTCTGGACTTGAACAGCTGGGTGTCATTGTGAATTTCTTAATGACACATGAAGGCTTCAGTGTCCTCAGTGAAACATTTCCATCTCTAAGGTAGGATGGTGGTAGGAACCAGCTGTATATGGAACCAAGAAAATAGAGAACTGCAAAAGCTGATATGCACTGGCCTTTGTTTTTCTCTTTCTCTAGGAAGATAATTAAACATCTAGTAAACGTCTCCAGAACCCTGCATTGCTAAGCATTGATAACCCCTGCCCCAGTATTGCTTCTAGTGAGGAAAGACTGCAAATGGGTGTCTCTTCAAGGTTTTCCAAGGAACACAGGGGAAAAAAACATACAATCTGCAAAACATTAGCCACAAGAGGAAAATGCCAGGGATGTCTCTGGAGTCCATAGCAAACACAGAGCAGGACAGTAGGACCCGTAACAGACCTTGTGTATCAGTATTAGAGATAACCACTCCATATCCCTTTCGAGTTTCCACCCCTCAGGAAGCAGACAAATTAGGAAGGAATAGTACATTCTTTAGAAAGACACGCCAGAAGAAAGCCAACATTGACAGAGCAGATACAAGTTTAAGACATCTTTCCTCTCTTCCTCTTAGCAGCCTCTACCAAGAAGATGCATCTGTCTGATTCCTACGCTTAACGAGGTTACCTCCTCCAAAACTTTCTTCTAGCTCTGCCATGACCACACACTATCCCTCCCACTCCCTACTCCAAGTTACTTCATTTGGGTTAAAAAAAAAAAAAAAAAAAAAAAAAAAAAGCAGACATGTTCTGCACTGAATTAGCACTGTGTAACAATAGAAACTTTGACTCCTACTTCATTTCTAGGAAGACTCGCATGCTACATGAGGAAGGATTTGCTGGAAAAGAAGAGATGATCTCATATTGCTGGCAATTGGATACAGATTTAGATCGTTTATCAGCTTCTGCTGCTGAGTACCCCACCAGGCTAAGCTGTCATTTCAGCCAGGTGGCCATTTATTGTGTGTTCCTGGTTTGACCTGGGTCTCAGGAGCTTGATGTGCTGAAGTGCTAAGTACTCACAGCTGCAGCTAAACTCCAGGGGATCTGGGAACAAATAATGTGCTCTGACAAAAAAACCCCAGCCTTTGGAGATCTCTCTATAAGCAAGCAGAAGTTAGAGGTTGCTTATATCTTGTGTCCCTGTTGCCCCATCAGTCCCATTGTATCCAAGTATAATGGCAATGAATATAAGAGGGTTTCATAAATGCTAAAATGCTGTGGTAATGGGCACAATAGGGGAAAAAAAGTAGAAAAACTCAGAGTGGAGTTGAATATTATTCAGTAAATGAAGCATGCAACTGATCTATAACAATAAGAAGAGTAGTTACTCATCCTCATCATGAGAAGTATTTAGTCACATGAGGAAAAAAAAATCATATTTTTTGAAACAGTACCATAGTGTACATACATTAAGGGACCAAGTTCAGGTTACTCAGGAACTATGATTCTGACTTTTGCCAACTTCAGAAAGTTTGCCTTGCAACTTTAAATACACTTACATAAAATTAACTCAAAACATACAAGTACTTTTACCTTTCTGCCTGTTTTGATATCAAAAGCCTGCAAACTGAATACTGAGATGACTGATAGCGCTGCTTGCTTGTTAAGAATAAGAAAGAAAGCTCAAAGAAGCTTATTCATATGCCACTTGTAAGTGGACACTTAAACAACTATTGGATTGAGTTTCTGAGAATATTCTTAAAGTGGATGACCAGCACCACCCCTTCAGCATATACAGTCCCTCCTCAAGAAGCGTCAGACTTACTTTGTTCTACGGACATCTTTGGCAGACTTTGCCATTGAGGTTAATAGCTATAGTAACTATAATGTAGCTAAATCTCTTAGAAAACTCTTAAAGCTTCTAGCTTTAAAATATTTTACAATAACAAGGAAATGCATCTCAACTGTCATTTGTAGGTTTTAAAATAAGTTATTCTTAAAAAAAAAAAAAAATATTCAGGCATAATGGAAAGAAGAGAAAGATGCCAACCAGGGGAGTAGGGCAGCTGAGCAGCTTTTAAGCCAGGAGGCTGGGGTTTGAGTCATTATTTTCACTAATATTCACAGATTCCATGTGCAGCCTTCTGAAAGCCAGATTATCAAGTGCACAAAAAGGATTCAAATGGCAAAGCTGGAAGTGCAGCAGAGCTCTATAACCCCCAGCACCCACCTCCTCTCCCCCTCCACAGCATAGGTCACCGATCAGCACAGTATTCCTCTCCTCAGGTTTCAGAGTGGTAACCAGCTTGGAAAGCCTCTACATCCAGGACAAACCAAGGCAAGGTACAGTCATGGATGGTTCTGAAGCACAGAATATGTGATTGTTTCTAGTCAATGTTCAGAGACCTCCAAGGTGTAAAACAGCTCTGTGCCATGCCTGGAGAGTGTCAAGCCCACATTTCCCTCATGCTGGAGACTCTAACCTCAGTGGTCAGGACACATAAGAGTTTAATGTACAGTTGCATTTGGAATTTTTCTCTCCTCCCTTTCTGGTGAATTTGGAATCTAGATTTGCACCTTGTCACACAGTCTATAAAGAGCTGAATCAAATTTGAGGACCCTTAAGTGTCTAAAGTATGGATCTGTAGCAAAACTAAGAGCCAATGCAATCCACATACCCACACAAAGCATGTTCTCCTGGCATGCCTTCGTAATACATTTATAAACAATTTTTTGTTTAGTAAACTTTGTTTGACTAACCGCTTGACTTAAATTCTAGCCTTTCTCAGATTCATGCACATCATCTGAAATAACCATCAGTAAGAGGGAAGGCAATGGCATGAAGACAAGCATAATAATTCTAATTGTTTCTGGTAACACTGTCATTTAAAAATAGATGTTAATACTTAACCTGTTCCAGTTAACTTTCCAAAAGCAGAATTCCGCAATGCTTCCTTACCAAAATCAGCCCCTCTGACCTCAGTTCACTGCATCCCCAGTCAACTTCCATGATGTCAGTGCAAGCAAGTCTTCTTAAGTGGACTCCAGGAAACAATTCCTAGATTGGTACTTTCCATTGGAAGTACTCTGTGTTTTCTCTGAAGATCCAGGAAAAACGCATCTTTGCTTGCTCTCTCACTCAGAGTTAGGAAAGCTCATTAAAATATTAAATGAAGCTCGAGAGCTCTGTTGGTCCCATTGTGCCAATTGTTTTGGGGTTTTTTGGTTTTTTTTTTTTTAATTATTATTATTATTTGTTGCTTTGTATGCAAAAATAAAGTATAAAACCCGAATGCAAACACATTCATTTTCTATGCTGGCAGAGTTATTTTCTCATGCTTGTGACAGCTAGTGACCTACTTTTATTTGGTCATGTCTCAGTGCCTCTGTGGTAGGAGGCAAAGCTGAGATGTTAGCACTGTTTGGAAAGGAGTGGTTGTCTGAGTGACTAAATTAACCTTGGTTCTCTGCAAACAGCTACGATTCAGAAACCAACAAATATTTTATTTAAAGGTAAGTGATTACTGTTTTGGAAGAACTTTAAGAAAGGCCATTCAGCTTAGCTGCCATATTTCTCCCCTCACATGTTTGCAGAATCCCTGAAGATCTTATGCATGTCTTAAATTACTCCAAATCCTGAACTTTGAACAGAAGAATCATAAGAATTACCACATCTATGAAAACCCCATCTTTCCACCCTTCGGAGAGGTATAGCACAAGGTAAATACTAATAGGGAACAAAAGACGTAGAAAGACAACATGATTAATAATACGGCAGATCACAGAATGCTTTGGGTTGGAAGGGACCTTAAAGATCATTGAGCTCCAACCTCTCTGCCGCGGGCAGGGACATCTTTCACTAGCCCAGGTTGCCCCAAGCCCTGTCCAGTCTGGTCTTGAGCATTGCCAGGGATGGGGCATCCACAGCTGCTCTTGGCAGCCTGTGCCAGTGTCTCGC
>JAVJGJ010000062.1:10429429-10455469 GCA_035590215.1 Microhierax caerulescens | reverse complement strand
TCTGGGCATCCACAGCTGCTCTTGGCAGCCTGTGCCAGTGTCTCGCCACCCTCACAGTGAAGTATTTCTTCCTTATATCTAATCTAAATCCACCCTTTTCCAGTTTAAAGCCATTACCCCTTGTCCAGTACTAACAAAGAAATTTAGGAAGTAAAAAAATGGGCAAGTCTGTCAAGTGGACTCTGTGTTTAGTGGTCACATCCTGATCTTTCTCAGGATTTTCTTTTCTCACTCTTCTACTTTTAGGCAATTTTCTCTTAGCCTTGTGAAGAATTAAGAGACCATTTTCTTTGCTGGCAACAGAATTTCACTGACTTCTGTGGATTTATGCAGGCATTAATTTGGATCACTGTGGTAAACACACTGTTTCCCCTGAGTAAGTATCACAAAAAAGGCTGGCAGGAAGGAAACCCTTCTGAAAGGCATTGGAAACATGGTGCATCTAGAAAGTGGATTTTTAATTTGGCGAAATAACCTACAGTAAACCCTTACTTGTGCCAGACTATGCAATCAATTCAGTAAGATAAACAAGTTAGATTTCTTTTCCTTCTATCTTTAATTTCATCTCGAGAAAACCAGTATGTCTAAGAAGAAAATGCACCAAGCTACAGCCATTCCCTTTGTTTCAAGAAAAAAGCCAGGACCAGTGCAATTTTCCCAGGCTGCAGCTGAAGGTTTCTGTAGAAAGCAGGCTCGCTCTGTCCCTGCTGCAGTTACCACCCGTCACTGGGAGTGCTCCTGCTGACAAAGAGCAGTATTTGGCTCTTGGTGATTTCCTATCCCTTAGCCCTTACTGCAGGCTGGGCTATTCCTGGTTTGTGTAAATGATCCAGACCAGAAAACGTCACCCTTGTCAGAGTGCTATCAAGGGATGTGCTGATCAGGACCCATAATACAGTAACATATTTCTAAATGAGACCTTCTTAATGCTATTTTAGGTTTTCTTTCAAAGGCATCTTTCATATGTCTGTTTGTCCCTGAAATGTATATGAATTTGCGATGAGGTCTGCTTGCATACTGGCTTTGTGAACAGACATACAGCTCAGCTACAGCTGTGCATTAAGCAATTGGCATTGACCCTGCATGATATCTAAGCCCTTCCCTGTATCAGCCAGTTGGTATATAATCTGCAAAATGCCAAAAGATCTAAGGTCCCCTTAGTCTTCTTGAAATGAATAATCAAACCCTTACACTCTGATGGCAGTTCATCACCACCTGTTAGCAACTAGTCTGCCAAATGAAGAGCTATCATGTTAGGAACCAGTATGAGTTTACTGCTTTCTGGCATCACAGCTCTTTCAAAGTTTTAAGCATAACAAAGAACCTTACAGAATGTGTAACACAGCTTGTGGCAGCTAAATGCCCATATAGGTGAAATGCAGTACACCACAAAGGTAATCCTAAAGTACTTTAAGTCTTACTGTGTTTGTAAGCCACCACCCCACACACACCCCCACCCCCACCCCGTATATACCGTATATAATAGTCTGGGAGGGGGAGAGAGATGCTTGATTTGCTCAGTTACTGCATGCATGCCAAGCCACTGCTACGAGCACCTGAAAAATCTGACACATTTAGATTTCCAGATGACTGTAAGATTACAATAGATATCTTTACAGTGACCTTCATAACCACCAAAGCTAGAAAGGCAGAAGCTTACCAGGTAGTTTATTGTATGATAAAGAAAAAAAAGAGTAGGTACAGTGCAGACAGGAGGACTGAAGCTTTGAAATCCTTTTACATTTATTTTGGGATAAAAGGTGAAACAGGAATAGGCTCCCAAAACTTGTCTTGTAACATAATCAATTGCTAAAGAAAGAAGAGATTTTTTTTTTTATTTCCTATCTGTATGTCCTTTCCCCATTTTCTTGAGACTGGGGAATACTGCAGTAGCAAGATTTTAAAAAGAGACTTCCATCTGATTCAGAAGGTTTAAATTGCTATTTCTTTAATACATGACTGAAAAGACTTTTTATTAAGCTTTTATAATTTGTCCCAGCTACTCTTCTGCTTAAGGATTTTTAAGATGTTTCCCTCTGCACCATTCAAGCAATCTGTATAACACTGGAGAGCTCTTCAGTGAATTAGATAGGGCCACGTACATTTGTACTGGGGAGCTAATAGTTACCTTTGGTATTTCCCTGCTTGTGTTGATCACTTACTAAGTTTTAATGTCTGCTTGACAGGTTTCAATTCTTGGTGCAGTGAACAAGTGTCATTTTTGTATGTAGTGTTGCTTACAGTTTTTCAATGGAAAAATAAGATACTGTTTAAAAGAATTTCAGCTGCTTTCATCTTGAAGAGTATTCATTTTTAAATGAAAGGTATTAAGATTTTCTGGCTAAATACTTCATGAATATTTTGGCAGGTTACAGCTGAAAAAATATCTTTAGATATTTACATCCCTTGCTGATGTGTTTTTCTCAAAGGAAAATTTTCCTCCATAAAATTCTGTTTTAAATGAAAACAAATCCCCTTCTTCCTGCTCGTTGATTAAGCCTCATCACTAATGTCGTCTTGTTATGGAGGAAGAGTTTTGTAAAACAATAATTTTGTCACATTTCTTAATGACGCTGGATTCATGTCATCTCCCATGGAAGTCTATTTCCTAGCTGGCTCTTGGCAGTCAAGGACATATTTTCCTCAACCGTCACATACATCGTTCAAGACTTCATGATCTCTGAAATTTTCTATCATATGCTAGTCCTCCCACATATTTTTCCCCTTTCCACTGTTTCTCCATTTTGTAACCCAGCTCTGACAAGGACATACTTGTTTCCAGGAAAACAACTGGCCAGTGAACCGCCTCCCTTTAGGCAAAAAATTCTTTAGCCTATAAATTTGTTTCCTTTGGCTTTATTAATTTTTCCATATCATGATAACGATTTGCTAATCTGAGTGACAAAGGGGCCTCTCTTGTACACAAACACATGCTTACAGTATTCTACAACAACGAGTTACCAGTGGAAGGTCTGTGTTTACATACACAAGCTCAGCTTCTGCAGATACAAACTGACTTCATTTCTCTTCTGTCTGGAGTAAAGTAAGGCACGTTCCAGTTGAAGTCAAATAATCCCAGAAAAGCCCTGAAACTTTAGACTTTCTGGAAGACTTTTGGAACATCCCCAAAGGCAAACAGGATTTTGTGAAGCATTCCATTACTCATATGAAAATGATTTTGGGGAAATACACACAATGCAAACCACTCTAGGGGTTTATGAGTCTTCCAGCAAAGAATTCCTTCAGCTTTGCATTTCTTGAATAAAAGATTTCAAAACTAGGAAAGTATTATAATCTCATGACTGAGAGGAGTTTTGATGCACTGACAGGTAAATGCTATGTAGTCTGTTCACAAGTATAGAATAGTGTTGGTTTCCACATTTCCATAAGCGTATATTCATGCCTCCTTCTCCTTCCCCCACGTGTCTCTATTTAGCTAGCTAAATATCAACCATCTTGATTCTCCCCTCAAAAACACTGGGATAAATCAGGAATTATCCTGATGAAATCACTAACTTAAGCTGGTTTAAGCAGAGACTCACTCCTCAAGAAATCAGCAGTGAGTTTGGAATTTACCTGTCCTCTCACAAGGCAAACACAAAGGGCACGCGATACACTACTGGGTCAGAGGAATCTGAAAGTCTCTTTTCACTGCAAGTAATAGGCAGAAAAAACAGACCCCGACTTTTTCATAAAATATAGGAATATCTCAATCTGGCCTTATAAGAATCTCCCTGTCCAACTAGAGACCTCTGTACACAGACTAAAACAGAAGTATTGACATAACGAGGCTTGTTCGTGAGCCAACAATTCTTTGGTGACCTATTTGAAATGAGCTGTTGGGTCTCACTCCCTTTTCTAGGTAGATACATGTCCACATTAATAAAGTGCAAAATATCATACAGAAATGGGCATAAGCCCATAATTCCGAATTTTTCTTTTTATTTTGGTTGTAATTTTGAAAACCACTCCAGTTTGGCAAAAACAATCCATTCTGTATAAAAATCTGTTAAGCAGAAATGGATTTCTTTCACAGAAATTTCTGGACTCACATAGAGGCCAACAACGTATCACAAAGTGACCTTCAGCACTGGGCTAATTGGTCTTTATTCTGAATTTACTAGGAGGCTAGAATATTTAAACAGTATTTGGGAGATAACTGAGACTAAACAATGACATGCTTCTGAGATTAGACCATGCATGATCTTCCTGCCAAACGCTTTATCTAAAATAATTATTCTTTTTTGGGAAAAGGCAACACATCATGGTTTTTTCATTTCTAATCTACTGTTTATCCCATTCCTTTCTGCATGCTAAATAATGAAAAGTTGATCTGTTCTGTACTGAAAGGAGAAAACTTAGTGACTTTCAGTTCTATTCCCAAATTCATTTCTCCACTTTAGCAGTCTGGAAATCACAGCTCTCGCTCCTTAGGACAGTGCCTGAAACAGGAGGCTACAGCACAGTGGAGGGTCAAGGAAGTTTTACTTTCCTTCTGCTTGAAGGTGCTCCACTTTGCAGACAACATTCACAGTTCTTCGATTACACAAATGAGGGGGTGAGGATGAGCTGTTGCCTTTGTGGCTGGAGAAGGAAATCAGATCTGGATTGCACTGTTTAGTCTGAGGACACTTTCATTTAAGAAGAGAACAAGACAAAAAAGAAAAGCATCTCACTGGAAAAGACTTTCAAGATAGAGAGGGAATGAGATGTACGACATAGCCTGTCCCCAGTGTTCCCTGATTTATTGGGGGCAATAGCTCCCTGCTCTGAGCTTCCCCCTCCCTCCAACTCCTCCTCAGTTGTGAACCATCAAAACCTTTCCATGCAGTATATATATACACAGAATAGCAGGACTTAATTCTGCATTCCCCAGTCCCTTCTGGAACCTGGGCCACAGCACCTACCCACAGCAATGACTTAAGCTGGCAGAAACAACCAGCAAGAGGAAGAGGTAAGCTGCCTTTAAAGTGTAACCAGAGTTCTTATGATGTAACTAGAAGTCTGTTCTGGCTCCTGAAACTCATGAAACACTTCATCCTGACAGTGTTGAGACATGACACACATTATCCAAAGCCTCATTTAATCAGCTTAGGAACCTGAATAAGGCTAACAGTAAAAACAGCTCCCACCGATCCACTCTCCAGAGTTTTTACTTTCTAAGCAAACCAGCAGAGTTATTCCCAAATACCCCATAATCTCACAAGAAGAATTTATCAAACACACACTTATAAAGGTGTATTTCTCAGTGGTAAGCGCAATATAGTTAGTCCTCTCATTTCACTGGGCATTTCTTTAGGATATTCAAGGTCATTCAGAATTTACCTTCAATACATTTGCATCCTGTTCCTGTGCATTCTAGCAGCATGCAACTGGGAGGAATCACCTGCGTCATCAAGGCTGGCTTCCTGCTTCTGCAAGAAACTCATAATGGAGACTCTTTCATAAGTTCATGGCCAACAAGCTCATGGGCTTGCTGGCATAGATATCCAAATGCTTTCATAGTCCCCTCTGTCAGGGCACAGCAGTGTCAGCTACTTCCAAAGACATGGGGAAGCCAGGGGTGATCCTGGACCCAGTAAGCAGGAGCCTTTGAGCAGGAGCAAGGTGAGCAGGACAGATGAAGGGGTGATGGTCAGGTTCACCCAAGAGTTCCAAGCACCAGACAAATTCATAGCGATCAATCGGGTTCAAGGCCAAGCCAGGAGTAAGTACAAGTCAGCAAGTCAGGATTTGGTTCAGTGATGGCAAACACGGTCCACACAGTGCAGGAAGGTCCATAATGACAACACAAGTTGGATGCCAAGCCAAGACGTTGATTCATGGGTGAGGGTCCAGATCAATGAGGTCCATAGCTCAGCAAGGCTGAGCTAGAGACCAGACATCTTACAGCATAATTTAAACTAGGAGCGAAGTCTCAGGACTGAGCTTAAATCACCCCCTGAGCCCATGGGCAGGGTAGAGGCCTCAGGTGAGGCTGGTCAGGGCCATTAAGGCTATTAGTGCTCTCAGGGCTTTCACCCTCATAATTTACAGACATATTTCTTCCTCTTTAATTCTCAGCTTTCTTTTCTGTGGATGGATGTTGCATTGAGAGCTGAAACAGGCCAAGAGTGACACTAGCTGATCTCCACAGGGAGTAATTGCAGTGCTGGAGGGCTGACACCATCACACTTTACTCCCTGGGCTCAGGTCAAAGCTGGTCACCAGAGCACAGCCGCAGGCTGCTGGGCTGCCCGCAGCCTGTGAGGCAACCCGGGCTCATACTTTTAAATATTTTTGTTGAAGAATGGGACAGGTCATAGAGCCTGCTGAGTATCAGCTGGAGCACTCCTGAGTTGCTCTGCTCAGAAAGCAGGTTACAGTCTGCCTCAAAAGCAACACTTTCCTGTGGTCAGTGACTCTGAGGCAGCCTGTCTGCTTTTGCTACGGCATCTCTGCTGTGCAGGGCAGTGGAAGAAAGTAAGTGAGGTTCAGTAATGTGAAAGGAGCACCACAGTGTAGCTTTTCTCAGCTTAGGTGAGAAATAACTTGAAGTTCTCGTGGGGTTAGTATATTGATAGCATGTTACTATACAGTTCATATGCTAAATGCAATACAACAAGCTTTCACTGTATGCCAGAGCAGAAGTATCCACATCTGCACAGGATCATGTCTCCTCAGCAGTGACAAGAGACGGCAGTGCATGTGATGAAGAGCAAAGGTAACTGTAATGAGTTTTGTTTACAAAACAGCCCATGGAAGTAGTGTAACCAAGTCCTAGTGAATCCTCAAGGAATTTAGGGGTCTATTTCCCTTATGACTTTTTGAGGACACCAAACATTAACAAATTATGTGAGATGACAGCAGCAGCATTCTTAACCAGTGAGTATTCCCACTGTTTTGCTATTCTCCCAGATAACTTTCATCTAGGATGTTACCCATGCTGTAATTCGCTTTTGGATTTCCATCTGGAGTAAAATATTTCGTTAACATTTGTAATCTTAAAAACTCCAAAATGAACATTTAGATATTCTAAAGCTGTTTCCTAAAACAAAAGAAAAACCACAAAGACAGGACATTTGTAACCAGGGCTCACAAAGCAGATTGTCTGAAGATGCTGGCTCCTAGTGATCCTCCACCATCTGGGACAAGCTGATACTTGTCCTTCATGATGTAGCACTACATGAACATATTTCTTCTTTTCAAGGGGAAGGTTTAATGGTTAATCAAGTACTACTGAACAAGTATAAAGAAATCATAATATCATCCTTAGATTTTACACTGGAGATCTAACTGAAAACACCTTTCCAACCTATGTCACTACTAAAGGAAGAAGTTCCCTGGATAAGGAAAGAGAAGATGTTACCATTGCAAACACAAAATGTAATCCACAGTGTTATGATGAGTTTCTGAGAAATCACTTGCTCAGAGTAGCCTAAGAATCAAAAAGTTTTAGTGTTACCTGATGATGTGTTTTTCTGGACAGTTTAGGAAGGTCTCATGTCCACCTAGCCTGCTGGCTGCTGCCACCCCTGTCCCATTCCCTTCGGGTCTGCACAACACCTTCTGAAGGCACACACTGACCTGGCTCAAACTCCTTAAACAAAATTAAGTTATTGTCAGATGAGATCACTTCAGCAATCTTGTTCAAAACTATGTGTGGACAGTGGCTCAGTGCTATCAAAGGCATGTAAACTGCCGTATGCAATTTGAAATGTCTTCAATGAGCTTTGCTGCTGGAAAAGACATGTCTCATTATTCCACTGTTTTCCAGAAATTAATGGGAAGTGGTGCCCTGTCTTTCTGCCCTGATGTCGCCTTGCTATTTGTTGAAAACATTAAATACATCACATGCTTTTCCTATTGAAAATCAGAATGAAGAGTGCAAATGCTAATTAATTTTTTGAACTTGCAGTCTGAAAAAGCCCCAGCGACTTAGGTCAATCAGCCAGCCTTTTAAAATGTCAAGTGCTGTTGTAGATTAATTTAACATGTTGGGTTTATATTTGAAAGCCTACAAAAGAGGATTGAAAACAACCCTGTACTAAAGTGCTATACTTAAACTTTAAAGATTTGCAGGTGGGGTGGTTTTTTGCCCTTTCAAAGCTGACCTGTCCACAAACTCTATGAAAATTTATTCTGTAGTACCTGAAGATACATGATTGTTTATAAGCGCTTCTACCACAAGCCAGTTCTTTTGTTATAACTCAAATCCCAGTCAGACTTTTAGGTGCCTTCAAAAGAGCACTTAGTTAACCCAGAGAAGTTTTTTAGGGACACTAAGGCACATTCAGCACTTTTACAATTTCATCTTGGCTCCATGTTAATCTGACCTTGCACACAGAAAGACTCCACATACCAGATGACGGATGGTTCACAGGCTTTGTCCAACCTTATGCATCATTCACAATTCATTATTTCTGAAGTGCTGTTAGCAAGCAAACTCAAACAATCTTTTTCCCAAGCTGCCCTTTCACCCATGGCCTTGGCAAGCTTTAAGTGCAGAGCAAGACGAAAGTCTCTTCAGTTAAAATGACACATTCCAAATGGATATTCAACTGTTTACTTCAGTGTGAAGAATCCCTTTTCCTGGACCTTATTTGAGATCTTTTTCTGATAGTGTTTGTGGTGCCCAGATGGTTTCTAAATTGAAATGGATTTCCTCACCCTGCCCTGTCTCCCTTTAATTCTCCCATCCTTTTGAACACACTGAGAGACTGCAAGTGAGTTAAGACTAGGAGACAGCAATCTCATGGATGAGATGAGCATGAGCCAAGGCACCCAGTTTACTTCTGGGAGCCTGGTCTCTGCAGTCAGACACCAGAAGGATGCCAAATAAAGAAGTCAGCAGTTGTACAGATGCCTTGGGTTTGGGCCCATGCTCAACATATCAAAGCTAACTAGAAGTTTTTTGAAGGTTCCTCAGAAGTGGACCAAATGGTGCTTACTGTACTGTCTAGATACAATCATCGCTATGTCTTTCTGGCCAGACTGGCATACTGCCTGTCATTTAGGAGGCTTACTATTGTTACAGCAAAACTTTTCCTTTCCACAGTGAACTTCACTGCTTTTTATGGTTATTTATACAAAGAATAGTTCTTTCACTGTCGGATTCCAGGAGCAAAAAAAGGTGGCCCACCTACCCCTAAACCACCATATTTCTCTTCCCAAAGCATTTTCACCAAGGAGAGAAGCATTATCCTACGTGGTGAAAAATCACATTCCCATCCTGAAGCTGCTTAGCCAGAGTCACACAAGAAGTCCCTGTCTGAACCAGCAATTGAACACTGTGCTCTTGGGTTGCAGTCTAGCAAGTGTCTACTTCAGCTGTTTTCTTTGTTCTGGTGGAATGGAATATCTCCTACTCATTTCTAAGTAGTCCAGTTTTAGGGATTATAAGAAATGGAGTTTGACCTTTTTATTATCCACATTAAAACACTGCTACTGGCCACTGAAACTTCTGAGAGCTACGCTGGCAAGGTTGCCTTTTGTAAAGATGTGAAGCAAACTTGTCAGAATGAGGGCTCCTCAGCTGTACAAGATCAAGGGGAATTTTTAAAGGAAGGCAAATGTGCAGTCCCACCCTGAGGCTAAACAATCAAAGGTAGACACCTAGCAGCTTGGATTTATTGCATCAACTCACGCAGGCAGAAATCTGCATCCCCAAGCTTTTTTCTGAAGGGTTAAATCTGGATAAGACTCATGGGGACTACTCTTTCACAAGATTAATTTTAAAGGAAACTTTGATACTTACAGATCAGAGTTCCAGTTCAGTTCATCAGTACATCAGTAGTTCTCAACTTCACATTATGACTGTATAAGAAAGACTGTCTCACAAACACTTGCCCTTCACTATAAGGAAAAGGTGCTGCCTATCTACAGATACAAGGAAAATTATGCGGAGAAATTCACACAATTGTGAAAAATGTTGTCCTGATTTACTTTCACGATTTTTGTTGTGACAGTGAATTACATCTCATGCTTTCAGGTTGCTGCTGCTTGCTTCTAGGAGTCTGGGAGTAAGCATGCCCTCTGTGTGCTCCAAACACCTAGCAGCTCAGCCACAATTCTGTTCCCTTCTGCTAAATCTCAGATGTCCTATTTCTGGCTGTTTCCAACTGGTCAGAGTAGAACAGTTGTCCAGGTCGGTACTATGTCTTTACATTTTATTTATTTATTATTTTTTTTTTTTTACATATCAGCTATAGTTTTGATCAGATGGCCATGATTGTCACGTTAAGGACTAGAAAAAGATTTTCTATTAAGGTACAAACCTGGCAATGTTCCACTGCCCCAGGAAATGCAGAATGCCTGCACTGACTTGTGGTACCACTGTGGAAGCTTTTGGTACGGCTGGTGCCCATTTCTGGTTCTGCAACATGCAGCACATTAATTTCTGGCTTAAAAGTAGTGCAAGAAGACAGAGGATCAGAAGCAGTATGAATTTGTGAACCGGTGGAATTTCCTATTAGAGGACAATAAGCCACTGAGCACATTCTTCCATTTCTCTGGCCAATTTCAATTTGAAACATTAAACATTATTGGGAGACACAAAGAGACAGTCAAGGTAATAATGTTTATGCTTTGGTTAATTAACTGCCTGAAGTACCACCCGTGAAGCAGATAAATCAGACTATTCTTCTAAGTCCTGATGGAAACAAGGGTAAAGTATTCTTTTTAGCATTACCATAATCTAATATGTGAACAAATGTACAGACACTGCATTCAAGAGAGCTGTAACAACATAACTGCTGCTTATGGGGAGGTTGACTGGACGGATGCCAACATATTCACTGCCCTGAAAATAGAGGACTAGAAAACACACATATCAAGTTAAACTAATGATTTATGTGTCCCAGAGGCAGGTATCAGTAGAAGGAACCCCTGGAAGGCACAAATAATGAATACATTGCCTGTAAGAGTAATGTTTATTTCTGCTTCTAGTAGGGGGCTATTTCATGATGGAGAGCACGAGAATTTGATATTCCTCCCAACATTTTGAGAGGCTTACTGGTGTTCCCCAGAGGACTGTCTGCAAGGAAGCTACTCAGTGAGGACCGCAGATACTCCAAAAGGCAGCTGCATTTGTAAGTGGGTGGGCTGGCTATGAGCAGAGATCAGGGCTGGCAAATTTGAGAAAATTGTGACTGGAAGTATGTACTGGAAAGCAGAACAGTGTAGGGAGAAATATGTCTGGAGAGAGATGAGAATAAGGTGAGTCCCTAGAGAAAACTTGCAGCAAAGTACACAAGAGACATTTTCAGAAAATAAAAGAGAGAAAGAATTTAGCACAGTGCTGACTAACGAGTGGATTTTTCTTTACAATACAATGCATCCTTCCCAAGCAGAACATACTGGCCAGCTTAGTACAGCCATGTCAGTCGGCCTTGGTAAAGGAAAGGAAAGGAACACGAGTGGAATGATATACTAGCTTGGTAACTCTTCCCGAGCTCAGGGCTAGTATCTTTGTGTGACACTGCACTATGCCATTTAGATAGCTAGCATTTGTCCTTAGCTCATACACCTAGAGTGTACCCCAATGCACAGTGTAACTCCAGCTTCAAGAAATTCCCCTGTAGTTGCACAGGCTGTGGCTATACTGCTACATGGAACAGGGGAAGTCCAGGGGCTCAGGCACTGGTGTTTGTGGTCAATACCACGTGTCTGTTAGCTGTCTCCCATGCACAATTGTGTTCTGTGCCAACTAGTAGCCTTCAGGGCAATGCTCAGACTCAGTTGTGGGAAACACAAGTTCTAGAGCTTAGGCTGGTTTCCTTACCTGACTCTGCTCCAGAAGACTTTGCACCCTCAGGAATTCCCAGTATGTGTTCATAGCACATCCCAAGGCATGCAGCATCTATGTGTTCGTACTATGAAAACACTGTTTTGATGGGCTACAACACAGCTTTTACACTACTTTCAGCATCTGGTATGGAAGAAAAAAAAAAAAAAGCATGCAAAAAATAGTAACTATGTGTTAAGAGACACACACCCACCCCAGAAAACCCAGCTTTACTGTGTGAATGTAGCCATCCTGTGTCCTTTGGCATCTGGATGAGCAAGCTGCCCATTATTTGTTTAGCATGGAAGAATAGGCCCAAAATCCAGGAGCTTACACTTCTACAAGCTGTATCCTGAATCTACAGTCTGGTAGTATGACAAGGTTTTCAGGACCCCAAACCAATTGAAAAAATTTTGTCCACATGTCCAGTTCCTGCATCACAACCTCATGGCGCTTCCTAGAAAGGCTTGTTCAAACAGTGTCCTAAACATAGAAAAAACAGACCTTCATCCAATTTTCAGCTGGGATTATGAGAATTTAGGGAAAGCGTAGTCACAGATTGTTCTCACCACATTCCTAGTTCATCTCTCCATTCTTACCCCATCCCTAATTTCTTCCTCTATTTAAACAACTACTTAGAAGGGAAGGCTGCCCACCCGCAAGTTTCTTGCCTGGAATGCCTGCTAGGAACAGTTTCTGATACCTCTGTTTCACAGCAGATTAGAACCTTATATTTACATTTGTGGGCTATGTTCATGCCTAAAAATGCACTCAGAAAGTCCAACAGCCTATAGCTGTCAACAGAATTCTTAATAGAGACATACAACCAGCATATCCCCATGCAGATGCATCCCAGATTCACATGATGACCCTGAAATCCCATTACGAGCAGCTTAAGGCACTGACAAGAGCCACAAGAACAACGTTCTTTACACATGTAAAATGTGTAAGATGCTAGAAAACTAGTATGTATGGGAGATGAAAAAAGGAGAGGGGAATAAAATAACATTTTGAATAGATATGAACCCCCTAATACCAGTAGTATTAGTTCACAGGAAAGAATACTTATGATATCAGAAACCACCAAGACATCTGTTTATTTTAATGTTAAAGATCTTCCCTAAAGGACACGTGAATATGCTTCAAGTACTCCCAGACCAACTTCAGCCAAAAAGACAGGTGGCAGCAAGATACAATTACTCAACCACAGATTGCCTGCAGACAGTGAATCAGACTGCAGAGATCCCTGCGCAGCAGCCCACGGCGTGACGAGCATCAGCTTTGCTCACCAGCCTGACCCCACAGATGGGAACCATGCGGGTCTCCACAGGCTGGGTATGTCTGGGCTGTGACCTAGACAGAACACAGAGCCAGGCATACTCCTTCTGATGCCAGATTCTTTGTTGCTTACACTAAATAAGGACAAATGAACAGTACTTGTAGATTGTTCTGCTGGTCTGTGGTGAGAATTGTTGCTGGTACCCACAGATTCACGCTATAGTGTAGCCTGAAGTACTGAGGCACATTCAGAATGATTACAGGGGAGCTGGTAGGGTGCAAAGTTGCACTCAAACTTATGTTGCATTAACATCCACATGCCTCTGATCTTTCATTCATCTAGCAACAGTCAGAAACAGGATAGCTTATTCCTGGTATGACTTGAGTTCAATCAGGCTTCTCCATGAATGAATTTAGCCCATGACCTACAATAGACACTGGTGCAAACAATTCCTTCAGATACAAAGATATAACTTCTGTTAAAGCCCTCAGATCACAGGCATTTTAACAAACAGTTGGTAACAGAAGGATTTAAAATCCTTGCCATTTAGGCAGAAAGTCAGCCCTTAAATATAAACCTGCTTGTGCTGGCAGTGAATGGTTTTCATGGGCACATGGCCAGCTGAAGTGAAATCCATGCAGTTCTGAATGTGCAAAACTTGCATTAGCACGAGATCAATGGGTTTGTGCTTCAAGCAAACACTGGTCGCAAGCTGTAGACAGAACGCTGTTTCTCTCCATGGAATATTATGAAAATATCTTTCTCACAAGAAAATAGTTTAAAGAGAGAAACAGCGGCCAGTGGCACCATTAATTATTTGTTCCTCTTTTGCATCTTGGACATTTCAGAATAACTGTGGTTATGCCTGTGCTGCAAGGCAGACTGATTCAACATGTTCAGTCCCCTGCTCTGGTTCCCAGCACAACTCCATAGGCAGCCATGGGTGGAAAAGGAAGAATGTTTTACAAGTAAGTTTTGCTACTCAGTGCATGAACTAGAATAGGAAGGAAATATTTAACAGGAAAAGATAGAAAGAAGGTAGCTTTGCCCATTGCTGTTGTTTTGCTGTTACTGTATTTTCATTTAGAAAACAGTTATTTCAAGCCAAATCTACTAAAAGGACTACAATTTGGGGTTTGTTCTCTGAAAATTGTGAAAATTGACTTCAGGAGGAAAAGACAAAAGGATGAGAGACAACCACACAACAGATGTTTGTTGAGTTGGTTAATACACTTGAGCTATGACTATGTCTATGAGTATGATACAGGAAAGTCTATAATCTCCAGGCTAAGTTCATTAGCTTTTGATGTTTCCCAAGGGCAGATGAACAGAAAGAGGCTCACTGGTGATATAACTTGATTTCATCTTGTTAGTCTTTTGGATTCTGCAAAGATACTGATTTTCATATGAGAGAACACACATGCCATAGTTAGCTGTGGTGACATGTGTGAGGTTGAAGTTTCCAAAAAGTACCTTTTAATTACAACAAACATTGTCAAGATCCTCAGAACTACCCAGTACAGTACACTAAATAAATAGTCATAGCTCTCCAGTAAATGCATAAGAATTTGTATATCCCTTTTGAATTAGCCAACATCCAGGATTTGCATTATTTCACATACAGGACTTTTTTGTTGGTTATTTCTTATATTTATGGCACTTCAAAACACCCTGTAGTTTGCAGACAGCAAGTTGGATCACGGACAAAGCAGGTGTCCTTGAAATCCTGTCTCCATTCATGTCAATAGAATTTCTTACATTACCTTTTCCTTGGAGCTAAAATTTTGCTTGAAAGTTAAATGTATTTGCATTCACCAATAGAAAGGGAAGAGTGGCAACAGAAGGCATGTTCCAAATATCCTCTACCAGATACAAATCGCCAGCTTCCTTTCCAGCTCTGATAGATGAGCCTATTCCCAGTGGAGAGGATATGTTGCAATAAAGCTAATGAGCACAGTATTTTAGTCATTGTTTAAGCAGGTTACAGATCCTTTGGGACTTGTTGAAGATGTTGCCAGCTAAAGTACAGTCAACATCATCTTCCAAGGCTGTTCAAGATGCTGGTCTGCAAGGAAGCCTGGGCTGTTCTCAGGGTTATGTCTACCAAGCATGAAAACATCTCAGAGCCATACTGCAAATAAACCCCAGTGAAACAGATTCCAGCTGTTGAATATTTTCTGGGGTACCAGGTAAGATGTTATGGCTGTCGCTGTTACAGCTTTTTAGCTTGGATACCACTACCTCAATGGATTGCAGTTAGGTTAATTACATTCGTCCGTTCATGCTGCAGTTGAATCTCCCAGCTGGCATGTCTGTTGTAGGACAACTGCAATCACATTGGCTTCATGACTGCAGGAGCAGCAGAGGCTTATAAAGCTTTGACCATAAAAATGTCACTTTCCATTGAAAATGGGCTCATTACAACAGGAATTAAAAAGAAGTAAAGAGCTGAACAAGAATGTAGTAAACAAGCAAGAGCACACAGTTAGTTTGTCATAGCAATCTGAAGCAACCCGGAGCGAGCACTAAGTAGGGCTCACATGCAGTGCTCTGGAACACAAAGATGAAAGAGCACAAAGACCCCAAAAGCAGGGTGATTTTCTAAAGACACATGATGAAATATTGCCTTTTATTTAGCTGCCAGCTTTACTAACTTCCCAAAGGCACTTCTTTGTTAGCCTGGCTTGATCAAATGTTTCCCAGCATAAAACAGTACCTCTCTAGACAGATGGATCATCCAAGATCTTATGCACAAAATGAGGATAATACCTCCCAAAACTACCAAGCCTAAAAATATTAATGATTGTTTATAATACTACAGTGAAAGGGAATGCAAAGGAAAAGATCTGTGGGCAACTCTCCCACTTTCCAGTCCTAGTGAGTTTTCTCAGGCACGGGTCCTGTGTCTCCTTCACCTCAGAGTGATTTGCTTTATAGGTTCTTATAGAAAACATCTTCTGCAGAGGCTATTCAAGGTGCTGCCCTAAAAAGCAGAGCCAGTGCCCACGCTGCTTCTGGATATGTGATACTACCTAACACAACAGGGCTGCTGTGAGTGACTGCTATATCAGATTTAGTTAAAAACTCCAGGCTAGCACACAAAACAGTGATGAAGAATGCTCCTAACTGCAGACATCAAGTTTGGCATATCAAGCTTTGTTACCAGATCTTTTCATCTTTCTAGTCTGGTAAATAGCTTTATTTCCAACCTGTATTCAGGAATTATGGCAATGAATTCAAAGACAAGGAGCAGATGGAGACATGGGGTAAGAGAGGATGGTAAGTAGTTCTGTGTTAAGTAAAAGTGTGTTTTGAACTGATATCCTGAGTACAAAAACAAATGGCCTTCAGATGTTGCTTTACAAATTACAGTATCAGTAGAAAAAAAAACTCTCCTAAATGTTAAGTTTTCCCTCAAGATTCTAGCGAGCATTCATGCTGGCTGCTTCACTTCATTCCTTCCCCTAACTTCCAAACTGAAATGTCAGCTCAAACTCTTATTTACAGTCCCTCACTTTAGACTTTCCTATGGCACTGTCAAAGCAACATTTGAATTTCCATTTCATCAACTCAAAGAAAAACAACCCCAAACTTTGGATATATTGGATACAGGGATTAAAACTGTGTACTGCTTATATGTCTCCTAGCTGTTTTGTCTAAAACAAAGGGATTGGTTCACTGCATGATTCTGACACGTGTAATATCTGAGTTATAAAGTAACACTAACGGGACTAGAGCATGCTGAGCAAAGCTTATCAAAGGTGTTTTTCTGTAGGATGTTTAATTATAGTCATGTCACCACCCGTACATGCTCTACTCCTTTCTGATTATGGTGTAAGTTACTTAGTAAGGCTAAAGCACCAAAAGAAATATTTTGTACCTTTGCGCAAATGTTCAAGATGCATATGTTCACCTACAGCAACAATGTTCTGAGAGGTTAGAGCTCTTAGACCTGCAAACTGTACATATTTCTCTTTCTCCCAATTGTTGCACTAACAGGTTATGGCAATCACATGTTTTAAAGCAAATAAATGAAATTTTGTGGGTTAAGAGCATTTTTAATAGCTTTTATTTTAAGTCTGGTCACTTCCCTGGTCCACTTTAGAGATCTTCTCCCATAATAATGTAACAACAGCACATCTGAGAGGTGGCAAACTCAGAACTTCAAACTTTGAGTTGATACACCCCTAGATGTCTGAGATCTAAAAATAAGAACAAAGGTTCCTGAGTAACTCTAGTTTCTTTGGAAAGCAGATCACTACTGCTCTTGGGACATGCCCATTTAAATTCAGGGCAGTCCAACTCTACCTTGAAAATATGTCCAAACTTTTATCAGATGTAGTTATTCTGATAGTTCTAAAATAAGAGATGACATGAGTAGCAATATGAACTGCCAGCTTGGATTAAAAGGGTCTCAGTCTTGTCTTGTGCTGCACTTTCTAGTGTGCGCACCTAGGAAGTGGGGATGAAATTAGGAAAACAGTAAAAAAGCCTGTGTCAACCAAGCCAATGGATTTTAAGTTACTCCAGAGACTGTATTTATACCGCTGAATAGGGTGGACCAGGAACTAAACCCCAGTCCTATCATGAAATGTTGCTTACTGGCTCATACCCACGTTGCCTGCTGTCAGCCCTCTGTAAAGCAGACTTATCTCAAAGCTTGCTGAAGTGGTCCAAAACAGAGTCCAAAAGAGACTTAACAAAGCAGCGTGGACAACCAAGAGTCCTTGTTTGCTTGCCCTCCCTCATCTCCTCAACCTCCTTTATTTAGCAGTACAGATGTACCAATGGTTTATTCATGGTACTCAGAGCATGCCAGGTGTGTTACTGAACCACCAGTCAGCAGCCAGCTCTTCTTGCAGAACAGCTTCTAGCCACTGCTGGAAGCTTGACTGGGATTGGTTTGACTGGGATAGTGTAACATCAAAACCCCAACACTAACCATCTTAGGCTTAGTCATGTTACTGCTAAGTGTAAAACTTGCTGTCTGCAAGTATTTCAGAACAGTGAAAATTCAAGTATAACTTGCAAGCACAAGTATTTCAGAACAGGCAGCACAAACACAAAGCAAAATCAGCTGGATTTAGTCTTCTTCTGAAGACTGTCCGATTTTCTTCTTTGCTGAGCACAGACTTCTTTTGCAACTTTTGGGCTTCCCTCATAGACTGAATGATCAGACATCATACCTTGATCCATTTATTTGCTGTATTTCACTCTCATTTTGTATCAAGTGGAGGCGCAGAGAGAGGAAAGAAGGGAAACTAGAAAGATCGCTTCCTTGCATTACTTGCAGTCTCCTCTTTTGTTTCTCTCCTTCCCTTGCCTCTATTAGCACAAGGTGAAATTCTCCCCAGTGAAGAGTTAGGGGCCCTTTGAGGATCTGTGAGGAGCTCTTCAGAGGTGAGACCCAACTGCTATCACAACCAAACTTTATTGCAGCAAGAAAAACATTTAGTGGAGAGATCTGACACAGTGTTGTACCTGACTTGTCTCCAGGCCTGATGGAGCATCCTCTGCTTTGTCAAGATATGGAACTCTAAAACCATGAAAGTCAGCACATGCTGTTGTGTGGACACAGTGCTACAGAGGACAAGCCTCTCAATGTAATTTCAGGTCAGCTCAAACAGCCGTCAAAGAGCTGCTTCTCATTGCAGACACACAGGACTGATGCCTGACCATAAACGATGGTTTTTCCACCCCCTACTGTTTTCCTCCTTTGCCTTCACATCTGTGGTCTTATCTGGAACTGTGCACTTGCACCCTGCTGTGATAAAAGGTTAACATAATAAGTAACTGGCAAACCCACATCACTGGCAACATCTGATGAGTGAGTCATTCTTGCTATAGGAGCCATTTCCTTTAAAGTGGAAAGAAATAATATAACACAGAAATAAGGAACCAGTCGCTGAACTTTCCATAAATAATATTTCCTCCTCATTGTCTTTCACCAATGCTTGACTTGCACTTCTTGCCTTCTCCCTTTGCCGCTGAAGTTCCCAGGTCCTGGTTCTAGTAATTTGTCAATGAACTGCAAAAGGAACAGCATGAGTCATACCAAGCCCAGACAAACAGCAGCTTCTGGGGAGCTTTCTTCTGCTCCAGAGGAGATTTTATTCTGCGGCTTTGAAAACTCAGTGCAATTAAAAGGGGAAAGGGGAAAAAAGCTGTTCCAAACATGATGTCAGTGTTTCCACTACTTCATAGGGAAACCATGTCCCCCTCTTGTTTTAAAGATGACATATTAGTGCTTATTTTCCTGTCGGTCATGTGTGTGTGAGGAAAAAGGAGGCAAAAGGGATAGGGATTTGCTGGCTTCTTATAACTAACAATGAAAATATCAAGAGCCTGCATCAGCTGAAAAGTGGGAAGCAGCTGGAATATGTCTGGAGAGAACAGAGCAGCCAAGCAAGCTTCATAGTGGAAAGCTTCCTGCACTGAAGAAATCCTGAGGTGGCTCAGATGCCACAGTTCTCAGGGAGCCCTTCTAACTTCCTCAAGTGGGATGGGAAATGGGTCTGTATTCAGAGGTTAGTCAAGGTTTAAAAAGAAGAAAATTACCTAGGTGCAGAATGATTCTGTGTGCAAACTATTCAACATTAAAAATACAGCTATTTTCCATGTCCCCAAGTCTGATCAAAATAGCTGCCAAGATTGTGGTTAGGATATAGGCTACATACCCACACCAATCAAATCTGAACTCCTTGGCTCTTCAGTCACCAAGTACAATTTAAGCTGCTGGTTCTGTCTGATAATAGAAAGATTTCTCTTACATTTGCTTCCCAGTATATGTGTATGGTATACTGGAACATTTGGCACAAATCTTTGTGTGAAGATGCATGACTATATGCTGTCATATAAGTTTGTACAGCATAGGTACACCAAAGCACTGCAGCATCTTCAGTCTCCTGAAATGCTGACATTATGGGGAACCACAAAAAGCCAAGGCTGATTGACCAGGAGGAGCCAGCAGATCCACAAACATTAAAATACCAAATTTTGGGCTCCTCTTGAGCCTGAGGTTGCTGATTCTTTGCCCTTTTTTTCTCCAGAGGTACCACTCTGTTTGTCAAGAGCAATTGGTACACCAAATCTGAGATCTCCTCTCAGCTTCAGCTTTTTAAGTGACTAAATACCACAACTTATCACCACTGTCTTCAACCACATGCTGCTCTTCCCACTACTTCTCTCATCCTGTGCCTCCAGAGCAGCTTCCCATCATGTCCCACCTTTGCATGTGCTATTGTATTTGACAGTGTCTGCCTTGTGACTGGCAGTTTGCCTACATCCAAGGGGAAGCAGTCAGATCATGGATAATCCCCTCTGCACTGTTTCTGTGCTGTGCATACACCACAAGCAAAGTGTAATAGTGCAAATATACATCGGTTACATTAGTGCACAAAGGCAGAAATGCCTGCAAATATTACCACCTTTGTGAACATTTTCCTTCCCTTTTTTTTGTAAGCAGAGTGTAATCTTAAATTTCTGTCCCCATCTCTCCCCTCATATCGTGCAAAGTTCAGCAAGAAATGTGTTTTTGTTTATAGAGGTAAGGAATTAAATCCATGTCTTGGCTTGACCCTGTCTGTCCTATTCCATTAAATACTATTCCTCAGGCATTAGAAACCAAGAAGAGAGGGATAAAGCCTCTCTCAAACATACACACCAAACAGCAGTTTGTGTTTAGCATGTTTACACGTATAGATTTCTTTTCCATATTTTGGTAGTGACTTTGCTTCTTCCCACATAAACCATATTCAATAATCCTCTATTTCTTTTCAAAATGGCTTCTGAATCAGAGATGATGTCCTGCCTCCCAGGGCAGCAGCTGTGTTGCCCACTCCCACGAGGAGTAACTGCAACATGATTTTTGCTTTATTACACTGTAAATTATGAAGTCATGGAAGACTGTCAGAGAATAAGACACATGTCCTTGCAATGTAATACTGCCTCCACTGCCATCCCAGTGGACACTGTGCTACAGGAAAAGACTTGGGAAGAGGGGAAAAACTCATTTCCCATCAGCAGCTGGATTCAGACACTACCTGTGGCTGATTCAGCTTTCTCTTGTGGCTATGGTGAAGTAACCCTGGCTAAGATAGTGCACAGGGGACCTTAAGCCATTTGCTCAGAAAACTTAATCAAGCACAATATGATCCATTGTCCTCTGCTTGCTTTGTATTAAGGAAAATCAAAATCAGCTTATAGCAGAGGTTAAAAAACAGACATCTTGCTCATGCACATAGCTATTGTCATCACTCAACAAAACCTAACAGCCACACAGAGAATGGCAGGGGAACTATGGAAAATATTTGCAGTTCCAGTCTTGTCGTGAAGGGAAGGATCTGTTTGTGGGGTGCAGTAGCTCTACCATAAAGAGATGCCATGACACTTATCCTTCCCAAGCTAAACCTGAGTCTAGGGAGAGAGCCACGCTCAGGAGTTTCAGATTGTTCAAACGGGGCATCATATCTTACATGAGACAAAGCCAGTACTAGTAGATCACCTCAACTGCCATTTACTGTCAACAGACCTCCCAGGGCAGCTACTGTAGCACCACTGTCATATGAAAACACTTTTCTATACTTATTAAGCTCTCCTCATATAGTTTAACACATCCTAAATAGAAAACAAATCTTAAATACGTTCTAATAGATCTGCCAGAAAGGCCACTAGAAGTACAAGATGAAGCAGAAAAAAAACAAACCCAAGACAACTCGAGGACACTTGAACAGGGGAGCTGGAGTGTGGGGCAAAGGAGCTCTCCCAGGCCATGGGCAGTACATGGAAGTAGTAGAAAAAGAGGATGATAAAGAAACAGGAAGAAGAGAATCTTAGAGCGAAAGAAAAAAGGAGACATGGGGTAGGTAACAGAAATACTCATGAATTCTAAACACCAAAACCTCTCATGTTTTCTCCCTTCCAACATATGAGCCAGAAATCACATATTTCATTAACCTTTTTGTATTTACTGCCACTTGCAATTTATCTCCCAATGTTTTTTACCACAGCTAAGAAGAGTCATCAAATGGAACATTACAGGAAATCAAGTTACTTTATTCAACAACATTTCTTACCCAGGACAAATTAGATGTTTTTTTTCCTGTTATTGTATTTCCAGAAGACCTGCAATTTGAAGGAATAGTATAGGAACTATACTATAAAAGAACAGAATATAGGAACTGCTATGGTGCAAAAGATGGACATTAAAATTCTGCAGGGTCTGAATGCTTAATCATGCACTTAGTTCAAACACTCTGATCCTGCTGTGGGAACTATTGTATTCCCAGTTCCTCAGGAACCTCATTCAGTTTTTTTTTTCTTCATGAAATCTATTTTCTATCATACACACACAAGTACATTCGCTTGTGACTGCTGTCTCTGACCCTCCATCCTCTGCGATACATCCACCATGTTCTCGAGAGTAGTCCAAGTTCTGCAGCCCATTAAAAGCTGAAGCCTGCAGACTGGTTTGTGGGAAGCTGCTCATGCGGAAGGGCAAACATGCTCACTAGTAAAACTCTTGTTGAACCATTAATGCCAGACCAGTTCCATGCAGAAATATGTAATAAGTCCGGATAACTAATACTGGAAGCTATTTTCCTGGCAGTTTGGGAGGTTTTGAAAGCCATAGGAAAGTTATAAAACATGAAAACATGAAAAGACAAAGATGAAATGCTGTTTCCAATTATCAAATTCACTCTCCTTGAGGGTGCGTACAAGAGAATGGCAATCCATTAAGAAACAAGAACCAGCTGAGTTTAAACAAAACCCAAATCATGTGACTTTTCACTTAACAGTGGTGATTACACAACTGTTGTTCTGTTATATAAGTAGGCAGACTATGTTGCCTGCAAATAATCAAGTTAAAATCTTGAAGGCCCAGAGCTGTAAACATCTTCCCCATTGGGAGCCCAAAGATCTTTCTGAAAGAAGCACGGAACTCATTAAACTAAAAATATCTGAAGTGATTAGATTTTGTTACTGGTAACATCTTTGTCAAATCTCCTTTATAAACATTTTTTTTTCTTTTTTTAATGATAAACAAAAGCCAAAAATACCAATCTGGTAAACATTATTGTTTTCAGAAACATGGGCACTATGGTGAAAACCTTTTTTTACCTAAATTAGGACAATTCAATTTTTGCAAGAATTTGATGTTTTAAACTGTTAGAGACTTTCAGTTATTTTACCTTTTTCCCTACAAAATGAATGAAATACATCCTGTCCAGCTTCATCTGCTCTTTACAAGAGTATCATGAATGAAAACGGATAAAGTTCAGGAGTCATAAGAAACCCCAGTGTTTTCATCTCCTTTGTTACAATCCAGAAAGTTGCTTTAAGAACAGAATGGGTGCTGAACATGGCATTCAGGGGGCTAAATGCAGCCTTTACATAGCGTGACCTCGGTGTATTTGCGTTCAAATGAACCTGGACAGAGCTTAGATACATAAAAGTGCAACAGACATCAAAAGAAGTAGGATTTTGGTTTCCTAGATGAAACATCATGATTCCAATGCTGCATACCACTGGTATTCAAATAGATGAAAAACCCCTCCCTTTAATAGCAGTCCATAATTCAATAGGTTTTTCTTCAGAACAATCTAAAAATCCTTAAATGGTCCTACTAATCCTAGTGGTAAGGAAGCACATCACAATCTTTAACACTACTCTAGCATACCAAAGTGACCAACCATCCCTGCTGCAGGCAGATCTGAAGCAGAGAGGTGTTATCTTATTCAGTCTCCAGTTCCTTTAACCTTATTCCTGCACACTAGACCATGTCACAACCTTTTTAACCAGCTGGAATCTGAAATAAGCTATTTCTGTCTCTGGGCAGAGAAGCAATAACGCAGACTGCAGACATTTGTAGGATGGTCCCAGCATTGTTAGCAGCTACATTCTGCAAAACTGAGCTCCAGCTCAGTCAGGCATTATCATAAGATCATTACTGACATTGGCTCAGAAGGTAACAAGTTAACCCTCACCAGGTTTTCCTTTACCCCTGATAAAAATAAACAGCCACTGGATACCTAAATAGCTTTTAGAAGTCACAACAGCCAGCTTAGAAATCAAAGTAGTCTGTGAGACAGCAAGAAATCATACAGCAGCATTCCCATTCCTCAATATCCTCTCTTCTCTGAACTAAGTCATAATTAAAATCCAACCTGGACCCCCTTTCCATAACACTTTGTCCCAAGTTTGTTAGACTCAACATCTGGTCAGTGATCCCAGGTTTGCTGCTGAAGCAGAATCCAGGCTTTTGAGATTCAGGCTGAAGCATTTGCACAGTTCCCCTAAATATACCCATAAATAGAGTTTTTAAAAAATCTGCTTTAAAATTTGTATAAGGAGTAAAGCCCAGGCTGACATAAATCTTAGAAAATGTGTTTGGTTCGGATGAGCCTAAAGAAACTTGAACATTGAGCCAAATCTGTTTAATCTGGAAATGATGCTGGAAATCTCATAAAGTCAGGCTTTCTTGAAAGATTTCTAGTACTTTCTTATTTTTGTGTGGTCAGAAATTACTATTAAAAAAATGTATTTCCATGCTATTTTAGTATTTCAGCTTTAAGTTTGGACCAAGATCAAAGCTGCTTTAATTTTATTTTCAATAAATTCTAACCAGCCTGTAAAAAGAGGCCTGCAATTAGATTTAGTTTGATATGTCAAGGTTTGCTCCGTTATCCTGAATACAATACTCATATGCTTTTTGACCTTTTTTTCTTATTAATCAACCATGTTTCCATTTTACCGGCAGTTATTAACTGGTATAGCCGAGGTAGTTCCCTCTCGTCAGGATAATAGCCACAAACAGATTTTAGCAAGCAAACTTAGAAGGGGACTCCTGCTTACGTGCTTCCTCCCACAGTTATCCATGTCATTTAGCCATCTCTGAGGAGCTCCCCTGGGGCTGCCTGAACCACAAACAGCTCAAGAGCAGCAGAGCAGTTGGTCTTCCCACAGAGGGAACCCCTCGTTGAGCGGCACGAATGCCTTGTGACTTGAAATACTCTCAGATGCAATTCTCTGGTGCCCATCGACTCACAGCAGCCTTTTATCTGCCCCAGATGCCTGCTAATGTAAAGAGGTTACTGCTTCTTCTGCTAAGTCCAAAAACTGAGTGGCAGCAGCAACTCTTGCCAATTCCGGATCTAACTCTAGGAAAGCTGCACTTTCCAACCCCACCAGAAGAAATGCTTGTCACATTATTCATAAATGTGGTCTCTTCCATATGAGGAGGCAGGCTGAGAAAAGGGAAAGCCAACGTTAATATTTGCACAAACCAACTCAGGCCAGAATCAGAACAAGTGGGACAGTATGTCCTCAAAGCTTACAGCAGGGACTAAGCAACGAGAGAACATTGTTTAGCCAGAAGCCAAGGGGCTCCCAAGGATGATTGCTTGAACCCTGAGTTCTGTAACCCTGGTGCACAGGCTGTATAGTAACAGTCATACAAAGAGGCCTCGGCACTACCAGGATTGTGGCTGTGTGTCGTACCAACCAGGTGCTAGTAACGCTACAGCATCATAACACGCAGAAGTCAATCTATGGGGCCAGATGAGATCTACCCAAGGGTAAGGAGAGAGCTGGTGGTGGAGCATGTCAAGCTACTCTATCATTTATCAACAGTCCTGGCTAACTGGGGAGGTCCCAGAGGACTACAGGTTAGCCAACGTGATGCCCATTTACAAGAAGGGCAGGAAGAAGTATCCAGGAGACTACAGGCCTGTCAGCCTGAACTCAGTGCTGGGGAAGGTTATGGAGCGGATCATCCTGAGTGCCATCACGCAGCACATGCAGGACAGTCAGCCAGCATGGAGTTTATGAAAGGTGAGTCCTGCTTGACAAACCTGGTCTCCTTCTATGACAAGATGACCCATCTAGTGGATGAGGAAAAGGCTGTGGACATTGTCTACCTGGACCATACTCAAGCCTTTGAGTATGAGTAAAAAAGTAAATTTGTGGACAACACCAAGTTGGGTGGGGGGGGGGGGGG
>JAVJGJ010000062.1:10412107-10429244 GCA_035590215.1 Microhierax caerulescens | reverse complement strand
GGGGGAGGGAGTGTCAACTTGCTGGAGGCTGAGCCAAAGGGCTGAGGCCACTTGTATGAGGTTCAACAGGGCTCAGTGTCTGGTCATGCACTTGGGTTGCAATAACCCCACACAATGCTGCAGTCTTGGGGAGAAGTGGCTGGAAAATTGCCTGGAGGAAAATGATATGGGGGTGCTAATCGACCACCAGTTTAACATGAGCCAGCAGTGTGCCCAGGTGGCCAACAAGGCCAATGGTATCCCGGCTTGTATCTGAAATAGTGTAGCCAGCAGAACAAGGTCAGTGATTGTCCCCCTGTACTCAACACTGGCGAGGCTGCATCTCAAATAGTGTTCAGCTTGGGGGCTCACACTTCAGGAAAGACATTGAGGTGCTGCAGTGTGTCCAGAGAAAGGCAACAGAGCTGGGGAAAGGGCTGGACCACAAGTATCACAAGAAGCAGCTGAGGGAACTGGGGATGTTTAGTCTGGAGAAAAGGAGACTCAGGGGGAATCTTATTGCTCTACAACTACCTGAAGAGAGGCTGTAGATGGGTGGCAGGGTGCCTTTTCTCCCAGATAACAAGCAATAGGACAAGAGGAAACACCCTCAAGATATGCCAGGGGAGGTTTAGATTGGCTATTGTGGAAAATTTCCTCACTGAAAGGGTGGTCAAGCATTGGACCAGGCTGCCCACAGAGGTGGTAGAATGACCATCCCTGGAGGTGTTTAAAAAATGCATAGATGTGGGTGCTTGGGGACACAGTTTAGAGGTGAGCTTGGCAGTGCTGGGTTAATGGTTGGATTTAATGATCTTAAAGACCTTTTCCAACCTAAATGATTCTGTAAATATGTCTGATACTTACAATCTTACAATCTTGTAAGACTTAAAGTCTTACAATCAGGTCCTACTGCCCTTCTGGTCCCTGCCTATACCTCCTCTATACGATGGCAGTGGGGTGAGGGGGCAGATGGATACAGACCATTCTCCCCTGTTCCTTTCCCAAGGACAATTCCTCCTCTGGCACAGAGCAGAGCTTCCCTGCATGCAGCCCACAAGGAGGGGACAGATGTGGTGGTATAGAGAGGCTTCTCCCTTGATGTGGTGCGATAAGATAGAGAATAAACCTCCCTGTTCTCATGGCCATTCCATGAGTACAGATTGCATTCTTTCTTCTCAGAAGGTTCAAAGTGCAGGGAAAAACAAAGGGATCTTCTGCCGTACAGAAGTGTTCTGGTGTTTGCAATTTCTCCCTGTTAATAATATGTCTTTGTTAATAAATGCCCACATCAGAAGCAAGTTGCCCACCTTAGCATGAATAATCAAATATTGAAAGGAATACTTTGGAGAAAAACTAAAAAAGTGCATATGTTTCTTGAAAAAAAAATATCAAAAAATAAACACTATTTAGAGAAGCTACAGGATATCTATAGGATATTCTGGGGATTACAAATAAGATTTGAAACTAGAAGCAATAATGCAATTCTCCCTTTGGCCTAGAGGAAATTAAACCACTCTAGCTTGATTTAACAGAGGGAAAGGGCTCTAGAAGTAATAGATGGCAGTGAAATTCTAGAATTTCCCAAAAGCCAAGATACTGACAGAGAACATCATAAAATCATACCTTTGGTGCCAAAGGAATATTCTAGTTATTGAAACACGCAGCTTGGAAAAATCTGCTGGATTTTGTAAAGACTCCTTAAAAAAAAAATTGTCCTTTCTAGCATTGTTTCCAATGAAAAAAACCAACAACTTTGCTAAGTTGGAGACCATTTTACAGTGGAAAGGCATTTACCCATCCCAGAAGACTGGAGATTTATCCAGAAAACAGTGCAAACAGAACTACAGGGAGTTTGGTCTGGAAAAACAAGAGCTAAAAGAATGTTTATAGGATGTTTCATGTTCCAGAAAGGACAGTCTGGAATAGACCACAAACAGATGAGGAAAACATGAATAAAATAAATGAGGAAGAGTAAATTTAAATTTTAGGAAAACTTAGGAGAGGGTTAAAAAATTGTTTCAGATCAAAAGGCAGAGGGAAGGGGCTTGGTTTTGTACTAATCCCATTCCCTAATGTGTCATTCAGCAATGTAACATGGTGGCATAATATCTGGAGTGGCATTCCTGAGTACAAGTCTTAGGAAAGGTCAGAACTAGGTAAAAAAGGCTGCTGGAACAAGAACTTGATCTTGACAAAATGAAGTTCAGCACCCTTGCTCAAAGCTTTCATTAATAAATGGCCCTCAACTGGACAATAATATGCTAAAGTTGGAAATAAGAAAGATTTTAATCATCATAGCTAAGGTTTTGAAGCAGCCTCCTCACAGAAATAGTGGCAGTCAGTCTTGATTTGAAAATCCATCTTAATGCATTTATGAATGCCTGACAGAGCCAGAGACTGGACATGACCTCGAAAGACCATTTTCCTAGTTCCTTCAACAGCACCATATCAGTCAGTCAATGTCTGTGTTCATTTTACCGCAGGGCTGCACTGCCTTCTTCCCAACTCTCCAGACAGAAACAATTTCATATTCACCAGCTGAATAAAAATCAAAATAATTTTTGCAGAAAATGCACCAGTCATATTTCACATTTGGACTGCGATATCTCAAGGCCTATGATCCAGCACCCAGTGTGGCTTTGAAACTTTCAATAAAACAAACTTCAACACTTTGGAAAGGTTTCACTAAAAGAAGGGCTGAGTTTCAGATGTTACAGTTTCCACAGCTAGATTTCAATTCCTTCTTTTCTATAAAGGTCAGAAATGTTTAGTTGCACAGCCTTGCTCTTGCCCATCCCAGAAACTAGGATGATTTGTAAAATTTGGATCCATATACCCCTCTGGGCTCCAGCATTCCCCAGAAGGACTCTAGTGGAAGCTAAGTGCCTCATCAAGACCACGCATAAACAACCCTTGCTTTTCTAAAGTGTCTTTACCATGCTCATGCAGAGAATTTGTTTTCTCTTAGTTGAGTAGATTCTAAATATTCAATATGTTTTTCTCCACTACCACTTTGTTCTCACCAAAGAGTTAAAGAACAGAACCAGATTTCAGCTCCTAGCCAGCTAGGGCCAAATAGTTAATACTTCATGACACAAACACTGGTCAGGCATATATCATTTATTTACATTGCAGCTAGAGTCAGTAGCCAGACTTCTACCACAGTGACATGCAACAAATAAACTGCATCTGGACTTTCCAAGATACATAGGAGCTGTCAGGAAGCCAAGGTATAACAGCATCCTCCCAGCTGCTCACCAGCCTTAATCTTGGATAGGTGAAAACATCTCCTTTGCTGAACTGTTGCCTAGGGCAAGCATAAACACCCTTGTGCTTGTCCCAACACAAGCGTGGGGTGCGCCCCAAACAGTCCAAGGACAAGGATTCAGAAACAGTGTCCTCATCAGAGAGAACATTAAACATCAAAGGAAGATGTCTATGTGGGCTCATGCCTTTTTTAATATATTCTCAGTGCTGCACAACTAAGCTTGCTCTCTCTAGTCTTGTTCATAACGAATACTTTGAAAAATTTTCTTCCTTGCTTTAAAGAACTTGCATGCAAGAACAACTCAATAAGTCTGATTTTGTGAACATGAACAAACTAGTAACTTCACTAAAGCAAGCAGCTCCTGGGGCAGAGGGCTGCCAAATGACGGCTTTAAATACATCAGTAAGCCTCAGCTCAGAAGGATTGAAAAGCAATCAATCAAAGGATAGAAACCAGTGTTTTGCATAAAATCATCAACCAGTCGTGACCATAATCCTTTTTTATGACCCAGAACACTTAACAACTCTGCTCACACTACACATGCAGTTTGGGCCTGAGCCCATTCTCAGAGCTCGCCTGTCAGACAGCTCAGCCCTACAACCTACCAGCCTCAGATTTACAGCCCAAACACTTCTGCAGCTCAGGGGAGGCCATCGCTGCCTCTGTGCATTTCAGGTGCGGCAGACAGGGCTGATGCTGCTGCAGCCCAGTCCACAGTGCTCCCAACATCTATTCTTCCTAAGCCTGTCACTGGTATTTTAGCCAGGGCTACTGTCAGGCTAATAGCCATTTACACATGGAAGAAGGAAAAGAAGCTCTCTTTCCTTTTCTCTCAGTTCTGAAGGGCTTCAGAACATTCCAAACCAATATTTTGGTGGAGCTTTGTTACTAGCGTCTCCTGTGAGACCAAAATCTCTGCCATTGGAGCTGCATGTATACTCAAAGCCCCTTTTAAGGCCTGAGGTTGTATTTGCTGCATGAAGATGACCAGCATGTAATAGGATAAAGCTCTAGTTTGTGTCTCTTCAGTAAAACGCTGGGTTTTATTCACCAGCATGAAAAAACACACGGGACTTGTTTAGATTCTAATACTGTTCTAAAGGATGAAGAGAACTGGAAAGAAAACACTCATATGCTTCCCCTTGGGATGTAAGACCATCTATTTCAGGAGACAAAAAAAACAATTTTCACCAAAAGCTGAAAATCACACTAAGCACCATCTTTGCAAAAAATGGATACAATATTTTAAAGGGCTTTTTGCTGTTAAAAATGTTTTTATTTAGTACATTCTTCTGTTTAAGAGGGGAATACTGGAAAGGAAACCCACACAAGTATGTTCTTCATAATATCCCACTGATTTAAAAGAATCTGATTTTCTCCCCTACAGATTTGGTACTGGCATTAATTAACCTCATTTCCAAGAAATGTTGGACTCTTCTGTTCTTACAACTCTCTAGTGACAGCAATTCCACACACCCCTAGGCAATTCAGTGCCTGTCTCTTTAGAACATCTTTTATAACATATTCCCTAAAATTTCTTTTTCTGGGATTTAAATTTTCACTACTATTCTTATTTATACTGCACATTGAGAACAGTTTAATCTTTATTAGCTAACTTTGATGTATTTAAAGAACATTATGCCTCTTTCAGTTCTCCTCTTGACATTTCATAAACCCCATTCTTTTAGTCATACACCAAAGGTCATGGTTGTTTTTAAACCTTTGATCGTTCTTGTTTTTCTCCTCTAGCATTCCTCCAATTGCTCTTCATCTTTCCTCAAGTGCATTGCCATTCATGAAGTCCTGTCCACCAGAAGCAAGAAGCCCAGGATATGGGAGATCTGAAGTCTGGAAGCAATGGCACAAATAAAGCCTCAGAACAACTACCATATCAGGAGGATGTTTGCTCATGGTACTTCTTATTCTAATACAACTTAAACTCAGGACTGTGAAGTGAAAGCTCACGGTGCTTATCTTATCTGAATATGTTTGCACATTCTTAGCACTGAGTCAAAGCTTCTTTAACCAGAGTCCAGCTCTGAGAGTTTAAATTCTTTGAAGTCAACAGTAGATGAGGCCTAAGTCAACCTTTCATTTTTGGAAGCAAGTTTGTCCCCTTATCACTTTCCCCCCCACACTTCTGTTGGTCTGACAGTGCAATTAGTCTTTCCTGATTGCTCTTCTCTTTAAAAATTAGATGATGAGAGCAGGCATGACAGATTTTCTTTGCTAAAATGGGGGGTGGGGGGGTAGGGGAGGCAAGAAATTATGCACAACATAGCATCAGGATTAATTAGCAAGTTGGATGAAAGTGAGTGACAAAAAGATGAGACCCAAATAGAAAGGAACATGGAACAAGCATAGGGCAAGTGATGTGATCATCTGGTTTTTTACTCACTTATGAGATTTAAGTAATCCAGAAAAGCTACAAGGTCAAATATCACTATGGACATCTAAATCCAACATCACCAGATTTCAGAGAAGAAACAAAATGTTAAAGGGCTCCTCCACTCTGACCACAGAATGGGTTTCCTCCCATTACTTCCTATTTATTTCCTTTCTGAAAATAAAACTTAGTTCCTCTAAGGAGGCAGCTGAAGATTAGAGAATGGAAAATGAAACCTTGTTTAGGGGTGAGGAAATTGTAGGCATAATTTTACAGCAGAGACTTATCCATTTACATGAGAAAGATGGGTCAGATTGAATGACATTACCACATGGCTGCCATCCTGCTCCACAGGCACATCGGAGAGCAAGCCCTGTTACATCTGAGCATCACATCAATTATACTGAGCTTGCACCGTGAAAGAGAAGGAAGACAGGACAGAAAAACATACTTTTCATATCAAGTTCTGCTTTTCTTCTCTTGAAGCCATTCACAGAGGCATCATTCACAGGCTTAGATCCAATTTTGTTTGCTTTTTAACATAACATTCTTTTTAATGACTATGACTGTTTAGTGGAGTGTGTTGTGCATACACACTCCTGGAGGAATGTTATATACAGATGAGGATTAATGTAAACAGTTACACAGCCTGTGGTGATCTAGTCATTCACCTTAACTGACCAAGCAGCCTAAACATCTTACTCCACCAGTCTAAGTTTTCTGAGCTCCCTGTGCACTGCTCCTGATTTCTAAATTTCCATTCACTGTTTCCAAAGTGTTGATACATTAACTAGAACTGCAAGAACTGTTTTCAGTTCCTTTTCTGAGTCAGAGTGAAACTTGACTTCAAAGTAGCTGGTTGAGTCACCTTCCCCCCCCCCTTTCTGTGCCTGCACCCTGACCATAGAAGTCCTTTCCAAGGTTTTCTCCTAAGCATAATCAACGCCAGTTTTACTGGGCTCCTGTTCATAGCCCCAAGCCAGGGCTAGGTCACTCAAAGTGCTATGCTTTTTCTCCCTGTGCCTCTGTTTGCTTAAGCTGTTGAACAAAATGCCCAGCCTAGTTTAGCAACAGACTTTCTCCATTCCCCCCTGCCCTTCAACTTTTCAAAGTGACATATTGCATTTCAGCTTTTTCTGAGGTAACTAGAAGGTAGGTCAGGCAAAAAGTCATGATTTGACTTTCACTCCTTGTGCCTGAGCTTGGCAGGTAACAGTTTTGTATAGCACTTTGCCTACCTTCCCCCTATACCGGCAATTTACATTTTATATTAGAGGCAGTCAATGTACAACTGTGTTGTGCCAGAAAAAAAATCAGATTTCATTTACATCTGGATTATCTAATTACATTTTACAGAAACTTATACACTGATAAAGTAGTATTTCACACACATTTGCACTTTCTTTTGCATAGGAAAAAGTAAATGGGTATCAGGCAACAGAAAATTAATCCGATAAGTTATTTCTATGCATATTTGTAACAAAAAAATTAATAATGAGATGCTGAACAAGCACAGTAATAAAGAGGACTGGCTACTATACAATATTTGATGGAGTTATGAGGGGATTCATCGGTTCCAAATGAGATGCCATTTACATAAATATAAAAGCAGCAGTAACTTCCATTAGAAAGTAACAGCTCTCCCCTCCCTTTTTCTTCTACAGCATCACCACGACCATTTATTAATTTTAGCTGTGCATGGCAGATACAGGGGGAACTCCATTATACTGTGTGCTGTTGAAAGTCAGGTGAAGGAAAATTATGTCTTTGGCACAGAGAAACATTCCAAGCACAATCATACAACAAGGCACATATGAAAATCCCCTCTGCACCTCATCCAGGGGAGCCTGCTCTGCCTGCTTTTTCCTTGTCCCAGAGAAAACAGTAGTTCAGTCCCAAGGAGGCTAATGCAAGACCAGCCCAACCCTGAGTACACACCTAAGCAAGTCACAGCCTGCACCAGAGCAACCCCAGGGGAACCCCTGCAGGAATTCCCCACACGCTCCAAGGTATAGCAACAGTGGTGCAGAGCATCTCTGCACATGGACAAAGCATGGAGTAAGGGGCTCCATAGTGTTCTCCTCTGAGCTTTGCACAAAAAAGCTGCCCACCATCATGCCCACCCATCCTCCTGCAGCAGCCCCCCACTCAACCCCTGCACACCCCAATACACACAGAGATCCTGCCCACTGCCAGGGGTGCTCATGGCAAAGGGAGAGGCGTAACACCAGTGGAGGCCAGCATTTGGATCTGGATCCAGCTTGTGTGCTTTGGTTCAGCTAAAGTTATGCTTTCTGTGTATGGATAATAAAGTGCTGCATACCAGGGAGCAAGAGGTTAGAGAAAGCCCCAGGGATAAGGATTTATCCACATCACCTTCAGAGCTTGAAGTAGTTGGGAAAAGGGATTTTGGAAGAGGCAGGAGAAAAGTTGCCTTTAAAGTGTACCTTCTGGGGAAGAGAGAGCTGCTTGGATTCATATTTTAAGATGTTTTAAGTCATGGAGTCACGTGAAGCCTATGATGTGAATGCTGAGATGGAAGCTCTAAGGAGAGCAAGCCTTGTGAAGGTACCCTCATGTACTTCCCCCCATACTACTGTATTTTGCCTTTCATCTTCCAAAATACAAGAATTTGAGGTTCCTTTTTATTTCCCTCTGCAGTCTGCTCTACATCAGATCCTTAAAGCATTCACAGTCATTTAAATGTGTCCCTGAAATATAAAATTTGTAGCACATTCAGGCTGTCTGTGCATGCATGCATGTTTCCGACATAGAAATCACATGAAGAGATAAGATAGCCTTAGGTAAGAACATATGTAGCTTGCACTAGCCCCGAGATCACTTCAGCTGTAAAAAAAGCTGTTAGAGCTCCTAGGACAGCACATCTTACAGGCTAGAAATGCACCTCCAGAAATTAAAGGCTTAATCAGCATTTACATTTCCTTGGGGGCCTCCAAAATTTTTTTTGAGCCTTTTTTGCAGCCAACAGGACCCCACACAAATTTTGCCTGCACATAGGTCTATGTTATTGCTCAGATTTGTTTTTCTCAGTCTGCCCTGGCTGGTTAATGCTCTTTCTCTAGAAACTGCAGCACCCTTGAAAGTGTTCTGCATTAGGACAACTCTCCAGTTTTAAATACATGATTTATACAGCATGTAATTAAACCAAAAGTGGGACCCTTCAGATAAATGCAAGCCAAAAAACTGTTGCTATAAACATGCTGTGGGCTTTCTGCCTGCTAGTCTGTCAAGCCAAGCTGCTTTATTTGCACACTGGGATTCTTAAACTCAAATGTACACACAAAAGGCCCACATCCAACAGTCTTCATAGGGTGAAACATGAATTTGTGTTATCAGACACTGATCCTTAGAGGGGTGTATCTGTACATTTGGAAAGGGCAAATTAAATCACTGTGCCCCTCCCAATTATTTCTGATTGTTGGATAAGCTACGGCAGAAATCTGCTTCTTGATTCACTCCATGGTCATCTGAATACCCACTCTACCCAATAAGGAGATCCTCACTGCCTACACAAAGCAGTTCTGCAAGTTCAGTGTAATAGGTAACTTTTAAAGTGCTTGATCCTTCATTGACTGTAATTCAAGCCAGACACTCCACTTTGACTAAATACCTAGGGTCTAGACAACAAAGTCAGGTTATTCCTATCTTGTGTGCCAAATATCTGCAGTTCAGGGCTTAAGCATTTGTAGAGAACCTAATTTGGGCCAAGGTGAGATGCACAGCTTCTGCAAGATACACAGCTAGTATAAATGAACATGCAAAGGCACAAATGAGCAAACCTAGAGCAAATTTCAGATACCTCACCAAATTCTGCAAAAATATCCATTAACATATTTGGGAGAGTTAAAAAAGATGTTTGAGATGCAACATTTTTTTATTATTACAATGAGTGTGCTTATCTTGCTTTCTCTATTGTACTGAATGCTTTATGTGATTTAAGGGGAATACACAAGCTAAAACCTCATCCTGAGCTGAAGGAGAAGGAAACTGAGGCATGAAATTTTACAAATTTTAAAGCTTCTTCTCCTGATCTTCTCCAATGAGTACTAAGACAACCATGTAGACAGACAGGAGGGGTTTTAGAACAGGGACAGATGATGTAGAGCCAGATGAGACAGGACCTAGCAAGTATTTCTAGGCTTCACCTCTTAAGGTCCAGCCACTGATTCAAGAGGGTATTCTGTAGAATCCAATGCCAGGTATGATCTGGGGTCAGTCATTAAGTCACAGGAGTCTGGCAGTTCAATTTGCATAAAAGCCTTGCCAAGACCTGTCTGAAAGTGTTACGCAAATAGCATAAGTGGGATACCCCACATCTGCAAAAACTATAATGCATATTCTTTTCTTAGATCTTTTACCCTTGGTCTTAATGTTCCAAGTAAAGCAGAAATGAAAATTCTGAAGAGTATTGCTAGTCTACAGTCAGAGAACAGTGAATTTAGTAGATGGTCCACAGAGGCAGCTTTGTGATGAAAAGCTAGTATCACCCCTGTTTCCATAGGCTACCCCCAGGATACACAGGGGAACTACATCCACAGTTGAAGGTACAGAAATATTTCAGTTCTAAATATTATTTTTATTGTGAATTAGTGCTGTTTTGTTCCTGTCCACAGTTGGATTTGATCACTTATTTTAAGGAATTTGTAGGCAAATCCCTTCAACCAGTTTTCAGTTAGAAGAAACACAACTATTGCCACATACTTTCCCCCCCTAGAAATACCTCATAAACAGCTGGAACTTTTAAGTAGAAATCTTGGCCAGGCTATAACCTTGTCTGTGGTGTTTGGAGATATTAGACATAGCTACAGTGAGTCAGTGTTGCTTTGCCCAAGCATTAAAACAAATAATCACAAGACTGCCTTAAGTCACTAGATCATTTTTTTTAGCTTCTGAAATTTTAGGATTTGCATCTTCACCATTATAATGCCTAAAATCAGGGAAGAAAAAAGATGTCATGTTCAAATACCATACTCCAACAACTGGAGCTGGAAGGCAAAACTCAAATATTCAATGCATGATAAATCATGAGAGCTGGGAACTTAGTTAAATTCAGTTGGTAGAAGAAAAAAAAAAAAAAGTTAAACAATGAACTTTAGAATACTATTCACACCACATGTCCAGAGGTTTGACTGCTTGTTTAGCTAGTGGTTTAGTAATAACCTGCCACACAGTCCATACTTAAAAACCTATGAAGGACAGAGGGAAGAGTTACAGGAAATCCTTCTGCAAGAAAAACAGTGCACGGTTTATATCTGGCTAGGACAAGGACACTTGGCAACACCATAAAGGGTCCCCCAACTAGCAAGGGAAAAAAACACAGTAACAATTATGTTGACACAGTTGCAGTATGGAGAGGCTTCCAATACAAATGACATTTTCATAGTTGTTCAGATAAATGCTTTTTCAGATAACAAGAAAATTTTTCTTGCTATCTTTTGCTAGTCATAAATTCAATAGTTTTTTTACTGCCTTCCCTTCCAATTAGCTATTTAGAAGGAAAATGCTTTGAGAGGGTTTAAAAATTCCATTAGCAGTGGTTGAGCTGGAATTGGAATAGGGATTTGCTCTTTGAAGTTGGTTAAATGAGAGGACCAATAGTAAAACTAGAAAAGGATTTCTCAGGGGATGCTGAAGCTCTTTATAAATGCACCTTGAATTTAACAGGTAGTTTTGGTCAGAATAATTAGGGAAAAAAACTTTAAAAAGATGAAAATGCTGCCATTTGATGTTTTTACCCTGATTTGTTTCGTTTTCTAAATTGCATTTTCTATATCTTCTGGTTTGAAAAATGAATATATATTGACTCAAAAGCAACACATTAAGTCAATTTTTGGTTTTTGCATTCAAAAGATTAAATACCTAAGAGAAACAAAAAGACCGAAGTCCAAGAGAACAGTTATAGATTGATGCAAAACGAATTTTCTTCAGCTGGTGGGATGAAAGCACAAAAGACTGTTTATTTTTCTTACCTTTCTCTGCCTTTGGGCTTCAATTGAAAAAAAAAAACAAGATGACACTTCACTCTTTTCCTCAGTTAGCCATACTGAGAAAATCATTCCACCCCATGTTTTGTACCTCTGCTGATTCCAGCCTAATTTAGGCTCCCTTCTGGACAGCATGGATGTAGGACACAGTGGTTTAGGAGCATGGAGATTCCTGTTATTTCCCACAGAGAAAGCACCTGTGCTCCCTGTCTGCTCAGGAGCCTCCCTGCTGTCACCAGCCCCAACAAAGGGCACAGCCCCTTCCCCTAGAGCTGGCGATGCTGAGCAGCCCACAAAATGTCCCTTATGGTAGATGTGGCAAGGGAAGGGGACAGAGACTGCCAAGCCAGCTTAGCCTGGGGCAGAGGTGGAGGCCTGCTCCCTGCAGCACTGCTGGGGCCAGGACTGGGCCAGGCACCCCAGGGTGGGTTACCAGGTCTGTTCAGGCTTGTTGGTGCCCCCAGGGCCTCCTGCCACAGGGTAGGCATCACCCCCCCAGAGATCTGGTCTGGAGAGCTGTGGGGCATTAGGGGCTGCCTCAGGGGAGAGCTGGGACAGCAGCATTGGGTGCTGGGCAGGGCATCCCACTGCCCATGGTGGGACGAGGCAGCCCTCAGGAGCCCAGAGCCCTGGGGAGAGGAAGGACCAGGCCCCAGGGTGCCTAACTCAGGGATTCCACTGCCCATGGTGGGGCCAGAGCCCAAAGCCCTGCAGAGGAAGGGCCAGGCCTCAGGGTGCCCAGCTCAGGGCTCCTGCTGCACATGGTGGGGCCTAGCAGCCCTCAGGAGCCCCAAGCCCTGGGGAGGTGAAGGGCCAAGACCCAAGGTGCCCAACTCAGGGATCCCACTGCCCATGGTGGGGCAGAGCAGCCCACAGAAGCCCCAAGCCCTGGGGAAAGGAAGGGCCAGGCCCCAGGGTGCCCAGTCCAGGGCTCTGGGTGGTTTAAGCCTGCAGAACAAAAGCTGAGCAGGACACCAGGGCAGAGGCCTCAGCCAGCAGCACCCACCCCACCATACCTGCTGAGGCAGCAGGGCCAACGCAGGGAACACAGCCAAACACAGCAGCAGGGGAGCTCACAGCCATGAGACAGGTCTAAAATCCATCCAGGCAAGTCCACAGTCCAGGATCTGGAGGATCAAAGCAGCATACCACACAAAACCCTAACACCACCAGAGACTACCCCATGCACAGCCTAAAAAGGGTTTACTGCCTCTACCTGGGCTTAAATACAGCCCTGCCACAGCTGTGGTCATGTGAAGCCAGTCAGAGTCATTAGTGTTCTTCTAGCCCTGATGGGGTTTTCCTGCTAACAGCTGTGCTACAAATGTGAACAACCCAGGATTCAGAGGTTTTCATAATGCCCAGCTCCAGGACTTGACAAACGGTCTGAGCACTTCAGCCGCTGTTACCATGAATCTGCACTTCCCCAACCTGTGCCCATCTGGAAGAAAAATTGAAGTAATGACGAGTGCATCTGAAAGGCAGAGTTACCAAAATAGAAAGTAAGTAGCCTTTTGCTTTTAAACAGCCTTATGATTTCTGGAAGCTTCACAGTAGCAGCACATTAAACACATCCATGTTTTTTCCCCTCTTTTGTTTTTCTTTTGTGAAATTCTGGTATCTGAAATGCTCCTCCAGCAGGTGTCAGAGACTGACACTGATTTGGAATCTAAAAAATAAGTGCATTAATTCTGCATGTCTGTGATTCCATTTACATATAACTTGTGGAATAGGCAGGTTTTCCATATGCAAACTTCTAACAGCCTTTCCCACTCATGTAAGAGCTGAGAAATATTGCTTTGATCTTTTGCTTTGATTTTATTAGTGAGACTATTGCATATATTCTATTTGGTAAGTTTTAATTTGCTTATAGTCCTGCTTGCTATTTATGTGTTTCTTTAAGACTGTTTGCAATACACTGACAAAATTCCCCAGTTACGTATCTATACAACACCTAGGATAAGACAGCTTTCCCTGAAAAGCCTTGCAGTCATCAGACCCTTCAATACATTAACAGAGGATATGGCAACTTCACAGGTGAAGATCTAAAGCTTCAACCCTTTTTAGGTACTCTAGCCACTTTGACTCTTCTAGTAGACAAACCCTACCTTTTGTTTGTTTGTCTGAGGAAAGGCGTACCAAGCTCGTTAAAAGGCTGATTGGACTTGGTCAATGATATCAGAGGCCTGTTATTGTTTTTGCTTTTCAGTTTGACAGTAGAGGATTAGGCTTAGCTTAAAATGGAGCAGGAATGCTGCCTGGTGGTTTGTGGCAAGAAGACTTACTGCCTAAGTCTAAGAAAAACTATAGTACAGTACTCTCTCCCCGTAGGTGAATATGGCGATTATGAATTTGGCTAGCTGTAGGTGACTGTGGCTTGTTTTAGCCTGTATCTTGTAAAAGCATGTCCATATGTTTTGTGCTGAGTTCTTAGTAGCCTGGAGCTGTGGAATGGCTTTCAGACTAGAAAGTATTGCTGGCTGAGAGGATGGGCTGGAAGGAAAGAAGAGGTTCTTCTGCTTCAGTATGGAGTACTGAGACAGGCCTCTTAGCTGCTTTCTCCTGCAGAAACAGTTGTGCTGTTATGAGTGACTTTTTTTTTCTTTTTTTTTTTCCCTTCCCTTTCTATGATGAAAGGATTAAAAGGAAGCAGGTGTGGCAAGTAGCATAACTATGTTAACTCTGGACTGCTGTGATTTAGTTGTGGTGGTGTGGGCTAACTACGCACAGTCTTGTACTTGAAGATTAAAGATAAAAAATAAAGTGAGGTTGCAATCAGAGGTACCTAAAATCACTTGTGTATATTCAAAACATCTGTTAATGTTAAACCATGTTGCCTGTAAATGTCTTTAGGGTGTGCAGAAACAAAATGTAGAGGAACAAAAATAGTGGCTGAGCTGTGATGAGTGTGTCAGGGCCCTGAGCCTATTGATTGGTCTTAATAACCCTGATCAGCCTCACCTGGGACCGCTACCAACACTGACCAGGGCCTAGAAAAATCATTTAAGCTTAGGCCTGGACCTTCTCATTTCCTAGAGCTGTATTATAGGTATGCGTGTAGCCCTTCTTCTAACCCTACCTCCCCAATGGACTTCGGATATACAGAGGTAGGTTGCTCATCTCCTGGCAGGACAATTTGTAGCGCATGTCTGTAGCTTGTCTCCAGTCCTGTCTTTGGCTCTGTATCTTGGATGGACCTTGCCTCTGTGCTGTAGCCTTGTTACCAGATCTGCCTCTGTCTCCTTTTGTTTCTGACTCTGTCCTGTGGTCAGTTGCTACCGACACCAGCTGCTCCCTAACAAAGTGAAGGAAACCTGTGCTTTGTTGATGTGTTCAGGGACTTCTTGTCTAAGGTGATCTCTTTAGTCTTCTGATATTTTGAAACTGTATAAACTTTACAGTGTCCATCATGGTGGTGTAACAGTTCATTTAACGTGGCTACTGCCCATGCAAAACCACTCTTAAGGCATTTTATTTTTTCCTCTCTGGAGACTTAAGAAAGTTGTTTTTATATGCTGCTCCTTTCTGTCTGTATTCTTTTTCATTCTTTCCATGTTACATGACCAGATAATAGTAATTTATCACTGATTTGTCAGAGTTGTTCAAATGTCTTTCCAGCTAATACTATAAATCGAGTATTTCTGTCCTTTCCTTGCCTTTAGTGATCTGAAAATACTATTGATGGAATGCAATGCCCTGTCGAAATTTCTTGCAAACATTTAAGTAGCATGTACTGAAGATGACATATGGAGAAGTATTTTTCCCTTACCAGATAGGATTGGATTAATCAGTCATGTCTAGGTAATAATTATTGGTGTAAGTTTTTGCATTCTGCCTTTACCCCAGCAAGTCTCCTTATTGCCTTTGTTTATGTTAAGACTCTTTATAATCCTATTTCCTCCTATTTTGGGAAGATACAGTAGAAATCTTATTCCTTTTTATTTTTGTTTTCTGTGCCTGCTACTTCCTGTGTTTGATTGTCTTGGATAAAATAAGTTTGGAGTATCAATCAACTGTTAACCTTTCTAGAATTAAGATGTTGATGAATTCTCATTCTGATACTTTCCCAGCTATACCAGTGTATTGTTTATAACCAGAACAAGGTGGTAGGGGCAGCTGTTAAAAGCTGGAAGCTAATGTTTTGTATAATGATTCTAGGCTTGGGGAGAAGGAATCCTGTGCTAACTTTAATTTTTGGGTTAGTTGTAACTCAGGTTAGGCCTTTACCTCCTTTGCAGCTTGTACCAAACTATCGTTAGTTTGGTTAAGGGGTCAAGTGTATCTGTCAGCGTAGGGTAAAGGGATTTATGTGTGATGTACTGTACTAAGAGGTAGTTTGAATTTGTCATTCTTCCCTTCAAAAGAAATCCTCTCCTCCTACAAAGAAAGAAGGTGGTTACAAATGTAAGTCAGCTTTCACCAGGAGCAAAATACATATTTCTCATGGTAAAAACTTAGAACGTTCAGTTCTGCCTGTTTACCTCTCTTGATCAAAACAACATGAAGGTGCATCTGGAGTCAAAATCCTGTTCCAAGCTTGTGTGCTGTGCAGGATGCATGAAGGTATTTATGCCTTTCTCACAACCTGTTTAGGTACAGAGTGTGAATCACCAGGTTCTAGTTATTCTTAAGTAGTCAACAGTTTTGCCAGAGCTGGTTGTGTTGTGTCATATTTCATCAGGCAGGTGATTTGCTGCTGTTGTGTGCAAAATTAAGTACAATAGTGCATCTGACTGTGACTCAGCAGTGTCCTCTAAAGCCATAGCACTATTGCTAATAAAGAAACCATCAGTGAACTTTTTTCAAAGAACATCTTTCCACAGCCTGTTTGACTATCTTTCTGCTTATCTTAAACATAATGGATTAATCCAGCAGGTAAAGTGTGACCACTTTCCTTAGGCATAAATTTGCAACTGGTTGCATAGTAAAATAGTCCGTTAGCTTTCAGCTGCACCATTTTTGGGGTATAAGCAACTCCCTGATTTTGTGTCAAAACTCTCTTTCTAACTATTTAACGCATTTCACTTTTTTGGGAATTCTGAAAAATTGGCAAAAAGCATAACAGGCTGTCTGCTTTCTCTTGGTAGTCCATCACCAAGTATGTTCAAGTTAGCACTCTTGTGCTTTTTCTCAGAAATTATCACTTAAGATCACCTTTTTAATTATGGGTTTTCCAGAAAGTGTCATTCTGTTGGAAGCATTCCCAGCTACAGCAGTAGCAGAGTAAATGCTTGCAACTTTGGATTCTGTATTTTTACAGTTTCCTGTTGCATAAAATTAATTCTATATTGGGCTTAATTTAAAGGTATATATGCAATAAAATAAAAGGCGATGCTCATTCTTATGGAGTTTAATTGAACCTAAGGTAAGCCAATGAAGTTGAGCAGTTAACTTCCAGAAGTCACTCTACTGCATTTAGAACATCAACTTTCACTAGAAGTTGGTACGATAGGCACTTAAGTGTTGTAGGCAAAATTCTTTCAAGAGTCTGCAGAG
>JAVJGJ010000062.1:10376639-10412097 GCA_035590215.1 Microhierax caerulescens | reverse complement strand
GCATCTGTGAGCCATGTGTTCCTTTCCACCCCATCCCGGGTACTATTTTAGAAGGCAGCCAAATGTAAAACAGCTATGTTTTTTAACTTCAAAATCTTGGTGTCATGAGTCGTGGGCTGAATGGGTCCTGTGGTGATGTATGTATCACAATGTGTAGGGAACGAACTTCAGAGAAGAGGATCAACTGCTGTGTACTGTCTGCATGAGTTCATTTTTCTAGAGTCTTTTTATTCGACAGAAGTAGGGGGGTTGTCTGCTTTGCTGTAGTCTCAGTGGGGAAACAGCCTGAGAATGTGCTTTCCCTAAGCATAAATATCTCCTTTCTGGTCTCTGTATTAGACCTAAACCTTCAGCACCACAGCAGTTGCCAATCAGTCTTGTGCATTCATGTTGTGATGGGTCTTTTGCTCTGAATGGTGTTTGTTTTCAGTTCAGAGTGATGTTCTCTGCTGTGAGGATTACTACTGTGAGTGTTAAGCACTGAAAATAGTAATGGAAATATTTCAGGGGAGGGCAGGATCATCAAAGCACTTTTACAAGGCTGTAAAGGAAGGATAAAGTAGATGCAAAATGTTCTGGCTGGTAGCATTCTGCGTAAGTGTTAAATGACAGCTTGTATTCAAGGTGACAGACTACAGCATCTGTGCTGTAAATGCACTGAAATAAAATGTTCTCTTGCATTATTACAGTTACTCAGACTGCAAGAGTAAAATTAATATTCCCGGATGTGTAGTGTTCTGTAAATAGATGTAACCAAACCAGAAACTGTTCTATTAACTCTAGGCCTTGAAATTAATAGACCACAGGCAGTTGACAATCTGTTTCAGAAAGAGAACTGGCTTTGGGTATTTCTTTTACATCTCATGCTGTACCTTGCACTCAAGCAAGAGAGCAACTGAAGATTGGAAGGGACTGCTTAAAAAAAAAAAAAAAGGGGGGGGAGGGGGGATCACACCAGAAATAGGAGATTGATATTAGTGATCTGATTTGGTTTGGATGGCACAAATTGAAGAATACTTCTTTGATAAAACACTGGCTGTGGCCTTGAGTCCCAGGCTCTGTGGGCTGACTCGCAGCAGGTGAGAATGTGGCTTCAGATTTGCACTCCCAGAATTGCTGTTGCATCTAGCCATTACATTTCTGTAGCTACTCTAGCAGGTGCCTGCTTCCTTGCTAGATCTCTTATAGAGTAGGGATGAGGTCTGGAGTAAGAGGTCCCTGAGTCAAATAGAGAAGAAATGCTTCCTGAGCATTGAAAGCTTGGTTTCCCTACAACACATAAAGTACCTCAGGACAGGAATGAAACACAAATGTAGGGAGTAGGTGCCTGCAGCCTACCTGTTGGGGGATTACTAATCATACCAGGAGTTTTTCTTTGATGGCAGCTGAAGCACCAAGCGCATTAGTGTATCATTTTCCCCATTAACTAGAATTTTGGTACTTGTTCATTGTGGCTGCGTTGTCTTACCTCGTGTCTACTTAAAATTCTATACAATGAAAGCAAGGTTTAGTCTAATATAGCTCTGTTAAAGTAGATAAATATTGATCATAACTAACATAGGACCAAGTTAATGATTTTCTTAATTCACACTGAGCTTGGGTATGGTGGCTTGGATGTATTATTTTCTAAATAACATGTACTGAGTATATAAAGTTAGATTATTCCTGTCATCCTCCCTGGAAAGATGAGGATGTTTTCGAATGTCTGGATTTTTTAATGAAAACAGAGAAATAAAGATTATTAATGGGGCTGATAGGCCTCCTCATATAAAGCTGGTTCTAAAGTTTCATGCTTTTTATTTATTTTCCTACAAATTGGTGCCTTCTATCAAAATCTTTGGAGAACAGCTATCTGTCTAGCTGATTCTCACTGGACTACTTCACTGTTGTCACAAATGAAATCAACAGAGGAAAGGGGTTTATCTCTGTGTTTGGGGTCTTTTTGTTTTGGTGGGGTTTTATTTTGAAAACAACACTTGCTGAGCTTAAACTGTTCAGATTTCAAAGAACTCCAGTGTTTGAGAAGCTGTTCTTCATTTGAATGCTTATGTGAGGTTCTTGCGAAGCATGCAAACAAAAACTGTCAAATTCAGGCATTTCTTAACACTAGACTTTTTGACTTCACAGTCTCCTGTGAATGCTTTGTGTATTGTGATGCTTATTCCACCTGTGTTATTTGCACAATGCCCAGTATTTACAAGTCATAATATTTTTACTATTGTTGCACTTTAGATTACTCTGTTTAAATTTGAAAATGCAAGCTGTTTTGGTGCGTTCAATTTTCCTTAACAAGTAGATTTGAACTATCAGAGCTGATAAAATCTGCACATTTTATTAATGTTTTTGTTGGAGTGACTGGATAGGTTTTCTTGGTTTTGAACATAAACTGTCCTTGTTATCTGGGGGTTGGCAGCAAGAGCAAAGGTATTTTAACCTGGCAACAGTGGCAAAACCCACAACTTTGAACATTCATTGAAAATGAACTTATTCAGCCAAATATGATGTTGAGTACTGCCACAGATGTGATAAGGAGCTAGACTGACTATAAGATTTTATATGAAAGGGTGTGCACAGCTCACCAGTGTGCCTTGGAAATCCAAATTTCTATTAGAAAGAGGTATGTATGTGGTGGTTTATAACTCCTTCCAGGAGAAACATAGCGTGTTCTTTTGGGACCTGTATCGCTAATGCAGCATGTAGGAGGCCTCTTATTTTGAATGGTATTTACTCGGTTTCTTTCATTATGTTGGTGGCAATTTTGGCACAACAAAGCCCATATGCAACTGATATTTTTAAAAAAACTATAAACATAAGAAAGTAGAAATGATTGTTTTTCAGCCTGTGGTTTCTCATTCTTATCCACGTATAGTGCTTGCCCATGCTGTCCTCAATGGAATGCTCTAGGACACTCAATGCTGTTGGCTGGAATGCAGAAGTGAAAGATGTTGAGGATAGGTTTCCTATCATCTCTCTCTGTTGAGAGGTTCCTGCTGCTAGAGAGTTAGGGATACATGTATGCTGGTGGAATCATTCCAGGTGACAGGGTTTGCATACGTGCATGAGGCAAGGAAAAGATTAAATTGGTCCTCCAACAAAAGATCTCTGTTTTGAGGCTCATTTATTTAATGGAAGCTGAAAGACTGATGCTGACAGTAAATCCGCTCAGTTCTTTATGGGTATACTAATAGCAAGCTGCTTCCAGCTACATCTAACAGCCAAACTGCCAGGAGGCAGTAGGGTGATGATCAGTCACTGGACTTAAAAGGTCTTGCATATGTGCTTGTTCATGTGAGATGCTTCTGCAATTTGCCTGCCCAAAGGAACTGAAGAAACTTCCCAACTCAGAAGTTCAGAGAATCTTTTAAAGTAAACTAGTAAAGTCTAATCACTGTGCATCCCAGCTCTCCAATCTGACATCTTTTCTTATTTTTTTTTCTTTTATTTCTCTGCTTTGTCTCCTTTTCCTATGGTACATTTATATTCTCCCACAACCATGTGCACAAATGACGAAGTGCAGCTGTGAGCTTATCTTTTGCCTGTGATTCACTGAGCTGCCACACAACTTAGTTAAGAGCAGCTAATTAGCTGAGGCATCATTTGCCAGCATTCATCAGGAACTCACCCTCATGTCTCAAAGAACATACGACTTCACCCAAGATGGCCTGGTGGAAATATGAAGCATAAGTGCAGTAGCTGATTTACTTATGTTTTCTAGCTGCATGATTAGTGAAGGCTTTGTGTAGGATTATGCTGTAGCACAAGTAGGGAGGTTTTTAAATACTAACTGTTGATCCAGAATCAATAAAAGTTTCCCTAACCCCATTGATTCTGAAGCTGTTTTGTAACTTAATTGCAGTTAAATTTCAGGTAGTTTAGATGTGCATCTTTCACATATGTAAATATGAATATGAAATGGAGGTGCTTTGTTCTCAGTGGCTTATCCTTTGTAAGTAGAAAGATTATTAATGTTTTGATCAGGTTTATTCTTAGGTCTGAATACATTCCATTGTTCCAGCCAAAAGGTCTCGTGCAACTGAGTGGCTGTATTTTCTAGTGATCTGTCCTTGGGAGCTTTGTGGTGATGTTCTTTATGGTTTTTCACCAGTGCTGCCATCAACATGTTAAATGTATTCGACAGTGGGTTAACTACTCAAAATGTTTGCTTTGCCAGTAAGACACTGCTTATCAAATCTAGATTTAACTCTGATAATATTCCAGATTTTGGCTGGCTTTGGAATTGGGAGTTTGAGCCTATTGCTAGTGGAAAGACATAGATGGAAAGTCATTAACAGCAAAGCACACCTTATTTCAGTGTATGTCAAGTTCTAGGGAAAAGTTTGGAGTTGTTGACTGCTTTTGTTTCACTCAGTCCTATCGGGAATTGATTTTGGTTTTTGTCATGATGCTTTCCTTAAGTGAGAAACAGCTATGCTTGCAAGTGGCCCAGGGTGGATTTCCAGGAATGGATATCTGGCATGGGCTGCAGTGGCAACTGGCTGCAGGAGGTGGTAGCCTCAGTATTTTTTTTATTGGCCCTATAAAATACAGCAGAAAATTAGACTGCAACTTCTGCCTGCTGCCCCTAGCAGGCTTTCCATACTGGAACGCTTTCATGGACTATATGACAGAATCCTTATTAGGAGAGAAATGCTTTTGTAATTCAGCCTGGCCTATAAGGAGTTGTTCTAGCTTGCATATCTTTGACCACTAAACTCTGCCTTAAGAAGGTCAATTTCTTGTTTTCAGGCTAGAATCAGTTATAGATCAGAATCCAGCAACATCTATGTGAATATTTAGAAAACTCAAGTGTTTTGTTGTCATGCAAGATTAAAACTATGTAAATGACCTTGCTGGCCTCATAGGAATTTCTGCTGAAGCGAAGAGTGCATGTTTTGTTTTACAGTTGCTGTTGAATGCCGAACCATAAGGTCAGCTCTTCATAAAGCATTAAACAAGGTCTGTGTACTTTCCCTCCCATGCCATGAAAGGTTGCCTGGATTTTGGTGAAAGCTGAGGCTATCTGGTGAGATTGTGTAGTGGGTAAAGAGAGCTTTAGAAAAATGAGTGTCAGAACATGCCATCTGGTGAAGGAGAGGGCTGTTCATCCTTGCCGTGTGCTCTTGCAAGGCCAAGATTGATGATGTGAATACACATTTCCCTGTTGAAAAGGCTGATGCTGCTTCTCTTCGATATGCTTGGCTTTCCATAGTAAATTGAAGAGTCATTTGTTTGATATTCATATCACCTTATGCTTTATAACTGTGATGCAGTCCTGCATATACACAATACTTGTGGAATGCCACAGCCATCTGGGTCTCCCGTTGACTTGGGTTTTAAGTCAACAACACTCCTGTGTGCTCTCTTTGCCTTTTGGAAAGAAGATTCTAGTGTAGGAATAAAGCGCCCTAGCACATGTCGAATCTTCAGTTTTTACTGGCATGGATGAGGTAGTTTCCATCTGGTATGATGCTTGTACAGATCTGTAAATGTGCTAACAGTTGCTGCTTCTGCTGCTCACTGCTCAGATACGGTAGTACTGCGAAGAACAAGGGCATGTGCTGCTCATCAGGAAGTACTCACTGGGATCCACCCATGGCAAGTAATCAAAGTTTGTTAGTGGAAAAAAGTTTTGAAATATAAACTCTGGATTAGTGAGTGTTGAAAGACTTGTTTTTTCCAAGTATCTAACCTGGCATGATTTTCAGATGGACAGTAATCACAAAAGACATCAGAGTTCTTGGATGTGGCAAAGGTCACTTCTGAAAGACATCTTTCTCTTTTTCTCTCTTCAGCTGGTGCTTTCTTCCCTCCTTCAGATGGAGAAACTGTCCTTCAGTGAAGGTGTTATCTACCCTAGGCTGGCCTAATTTTAGCAGCAGGTAAAGCCCTCAAAGCTTTCCAGACTTCCTACAGACAAACATTCCCAAGTTTGGATTAGATTAGTGCAGTACAAAATTGAGATTTAAACTGAGGTTTGGGGTTGAACCAGTAGTAGTCTTCAAGCTTTTTTGGAATCAGTGCTGAGGCTTTAAGAGCTGTTTGCTAGGCTTCTGTTGTGAGTGACAGTTCTTACTTCAGCTGTAATGTTTCAGCTAAATGGTAAGCAAAAGTCAGGGGGAAGGGGAAAATGAGAGAAAGGCTGTCCTTTGCAGATCTCAAGTCAAAATCTGAAGCAACAAGTTTAATGGAAGAATGTGACCCTGGGAGCACCTGAGAATCTGGAGTCTGGATTGCAAGATTTCACGATTGACATGGCTATACTGGGAATTTGAGTTATGCTGGTAGTGCATCTGCTTTAAACTTGAGGTTCTTGAGGTCTTCTTTAATGGAAGATCTTAAATGTGAGAGAAGTACCAATGAATTAGGTTCTCGGTGTGTGATGGAGACTATAGCTATTGGAGCAGGCATGTTAGTATCAGTTCATTGGTGTATTCAGGGACTTTTTCATCTTTTTACTATTCTTGTTGCACATTGAAATATGAATCTATAAAACTAGAATTGAAAAGCCTTTTGGACCAGAGATTTGTTGTAAGGGAAATGCGAGGGCAGCTTTTTTCAGGCAGCCTGGTTTTCCATTTTGTTGCATTGGCTGTATAGCCATATGGCTCAGGTGAGCACCACAGGGTGGGCTTTTGGTGTCTCAACATTTCTAGTCCCAGCCTGGAATGCATGGAGGGAATGTATCTGGGCTTCAATAACTGGCTCGAGTGTTTAGGTGAAGGCTCAAGTCAGTATTTCATACAAATCAGTATAGTTAGTCACAATAACAACAAGCTTACCCTACATCTAGTGGAACCATGCCCAAAGCAATGCTTTATATACATTGTTCCAGACCAAGGGGAGGCATAACTTTTAGACACTTCACTCCATATTTTGTTATTGGTTTTTCACACCCATGTTTCCTTAGGAGGTAATGTAAACATAATTTGATCAATGTTTAATTTATTGCCTTGGAAATGGCACTGGAGATCTGGCACTGAATCAAATGTGAATGGAGGGACAGCGTTTTTATATTTAACATGAGTGAAATGATACTTATATGTATGAAACAACAGGGGGAGGAGGGCTGGAGTTTCCATTAGGCAGCCTGATGATGTTTTTTTTAGCAGTTGTGTCTGGCAGATCCATTAGCTGTTGTTACAGCTTTCAGGAACTCTTAGTAGGACTGTTAAAACATCCCAATGCTCTGACCCCTAAGCACACAGCATAAGGAATTGGAGTTCCTTTGCTGTAGCAAATAATTCATCCCCATCATCTTGCTGAGGAAAAAGTGGCAATAGCTATAACAGCATGAAAGGGTGTCTGGAGAGCTGTGTTTCTCACCCTCCTGAATTTGGTCAAGGATGCTGTGGTAGTGTGTAAATGGGATTGGCTGAGAACTGGCAACATTCTCAGCATGTGCCCCAAGTCCTTCAGTTTCCAAAGGACATGGCCACTAGTGAGCAAGTCAAATGTGAGCAGGACACCAGTAACTATATTACAATTACTTATGAATTGATTTAAATTTTCCTGGGTGTCTCAAGCTTCTGAAAAATCATCCTTGAATTTTTAACAGCTAATTATTTTTTTTTAAAGTGAGACCATGTGTTGTTACAGAAACACTTCAGCAGCAGCAGCACCTGAATCTGAAGACAACTGGTGTAACTCAGGTGGCCGTTGCCAGAGCTGGGGCAGAAAGTTTGGTTACATCCCTCTTGTTGCAATCTGGAGCTACTTGCTAGGAAGCAGTGCAATGCAAAGGTCTGATGGGTTAAAGGGAGCCAAGCTAGTAAATCAGCTTGGGATCTAGCCCTCAGATACTCTGATTAGTTGTGTCAAAGGAGTATATTTCCACAGAAGCTTCCATGATCTTAGAAAAACTAAAAATTATGTAAAGTATTACGCTAAAACCAGGCATGGAGTTGCCTGTAGTTCTAAGCATTAAAGATCTTGACTGAGGTATACATGTGCAGTCAGCCTCTCTATGTCCCATCTGGATCAAGACTTACTCATTACTTCATATTTAAAAGTATTTCGCATGGAAGCCTTGATATATCCAGTTCTCAGCCAATCGTATGAAGAGTGACAATCTTGATTTCTAACTCTCATGTAGGAATTTTATATGTATGGATATGCTCAACAGGTCCAGCTGGGCTGGGGGAGAACACCAACCAGGAGGAACAGGGATGCAGTCTGGCACCCAGGAAACAATATGAAACTTGCCTACCTGGATTAAATTTCTTGCCTGTGTCTCTCAACTACTCAATTCGAAACTTTCATGTGTATTTGTTACGTGGTGAAATAATTGTGAAAAACATTTCATATCCTCAAATTACATCACATTCCTTGATTGTGAACAGGGGGGAGCCTTGGCATCAAAGACAACATAGGTGTGTACTTTGGTGAGATTCATACGTGGGAGCTTGTCAGGGTGTGGTTTTAATTGCAAGTACTGATGCTCCAGGAAACGTTGGCAGTGTGTGTTTAAAGTACATATTTGAGCTGAAAACAAGAAAAAGGGGAGTGAATTGATGCAATCTGAAGCTAAAAATACACTTGTTTTTCCTTCTCTGACTTCAAACTGTATAGTTCTAGAGTAATAAGTCTTTGAAGACCGTGGCAAAAATAAGCAATGAGAGTTTCCTGGAAAACTTCAATGCCAAGGAAAACAATGATCATTTCTCCTCAACTAGTGATGAGCAGACAGTCCAGGTTGATGCTGTGCAGTCTGAAGAGGCAGGATTGGCACTACAGAATTGTTTATTGGTTATTTGCCAGTGTACGTCGCTACTGGTGTGACCCAAATGTACAGGCTAGTTCACACTTTCTAGATGCATCCTTAATAAAAATCAAGCCTCTATGTGTGTCTCCAAGCAAAACGGACTATATTTGTAAAATGTCAACTCAAAACTAGCAGATACAGCTCAAAGGTTTGGGCTATCACATATATAGACTAAATTGCCTGGCTATTACTGGGAGTAGACAGCTCAAAGTCCTTTCCAACAGACCTTATTAAAATGTGTCTGGTTTTGAGAAAGGCATGTGTGGCTTCTGATCATTAGTGTATGTTCAGGGAGAAGAGGTGTACTAAAATTGGCAAGGCTTCTCTTTAGTCTTTAGTGTATTTTCTTGGTGTGTAAATTTTGAGGAAGGGCAAAAATGTCATTCGCAAAATTGATCCTTAGAGATCAAAGAACCTGACATGTCTCAGTATGGGCACACTTTAAAAGTACCTCTTCTGTGCCTGCTAACTGATGTGGTTGGTGATGCCTAGTCAGGGAAGCAACAGAGAGACATCTGAGCAAGCAAGTGGAACATCTCTAGGCTCTGAAAGAAAGAGCACCACATCTGTAGAACCACATCTTTTGTTCCCAGTGAAGGCTGTGGAAAGCAATAACAGCTGCCTCTTGTCTCACAATCAAACATTTTGAAGCACTTGAGGCAAAATATTTATGCTACTGGACAGTTTGTTTAGTCAATGGACCTATTTTGATTCCTCTTTTTGAAAAAAAAAAGAACGGAAAATGAGTGACGTGTATGTGCCTTAGTATAAATAAATGCACTGTTTCATGTCAGTTAGTAATGCTTCCTACTGCTCTGAACAATTTAAGGAAACACTGATGTGTGTGCACCAACAGGAAGTAAACATCAATTAAAGGCAAAAATAAGCTGTTTAATCTTATTTAGTTCAGTTTTAGATGGAAAGCCTCAAGAAAACAAGACTCTTAAAGCCTGCAGCTTATGGTATGAAGGGTAATAACCTCATAGCAGGGGTAGGCTAGCATGCAAACATGCATTTCACCGGATTCTGAGAAGCTGTGGGAGTGAGAAAAAATGTAGGTCTGTGGAAAGTAAAATGTTTACAAAGATTATTCCGTTTCTGAACAGGCTGTTTCCAGAACAGAAGTCAAATAATCCAGCACCAGTGTGAGACCAGGAGATTCAATAGCTAGGTTAGGTATAGGGTGGAAAAAACAGGCTGTGCAGCTGGCTTACAATATAACAAACAGCATCAAATCTGGGGACTTCCTGCAGGTGAAAACAGTTTGAAATTGGGAGACTTTTGAGGGGAAATGCTAAATCGGTTTGTCTTTCTTTTATTTTTCTTAGGTTCTCATGGCCTCACTTGTGAGCATGGTGGAGAGTTTTTTGTAGCTAACCTCTCACTTCTACTTGCTCAGGAGTGCCTGTTGTATGAGCCTTTTGCCTCTGCAGACTTGATAATATTTCATTTGATAATTCGGTTGACTTGATAATACTTCATCAGCCCCAGCAGTACCTGATCAGCCATCTCTTGCAAGCCACTTCCCTTGAAAAATGCTTATTTTCTGAACGCACCCAGGTATTGAAATCAGGAAGCCCTCACCCAATTCAATCTTTCTTGCTGACTCGGGAGTTTCCCCAAAGAAGTTGTTGACTCGTTACTTTGTTTGGGCTGACCGAGGATCTTTCAAACAAAGCAAGTTGTTTTGGAAAACTCTGTAAGATATTGTGCCAGGACTTGTTTCCAAATTTTCTTGCTGGATGAGGTTGTTTTAAGTAAGCTGTTGTTATAGTTTGAAAGCAGGTTGGGTAGGAAAGATCTTTGTGCTGGAGAATTATTTCAGCCCTGCTCAGATGGTTCATGTATGCTTTTTGTATGGGTCTTGTTTGTATGGTGGTGCTCAATGATGGCTTCCAATTCTGTTCATTGATTAAAACAAGCTGTAATACTAAAGCATCTACAAGAACAAGGACGAATAGGCAGAATTTTGTTTTGGCAGCAGTCCTCAGAGGCTTGCAGATGTCCTGTTAGCTCCTAGCTGTACTGAAATCAGTAGAAACTTGATCTGGATCCAGTGGAAGCAGTGTATTTTGACTGTTTTTCATGAACTACAGGAACAGTTTGTGGCAGGTGCTATAAAGATGATTAATATACTTGTATATTTTCATTACAGTGTTTAATGGATTTTGAAAACTAAAGGAACTAAGGGTAGGAATGAATAGGGTGAAGGTCAGGCTTTAACCTTTTGTAGAGCTATCTTAGAACAAATTATATGCTTGATTAGGTTGTTCCCAGCGTTTTGGGCTACACTGGATGGTAGAACTTAGATATAAGAATTCCCAAAGGCTGTTGCTTCTGCTGGACAGCTGTTGCTATCTCAGCTGTGCAAAGGGATTAATACTTAGGAGTTAGAACATATAGATAAAAATGGTAAACTAATGTCTACCCTAACAGTAAATACTGGTTTTCCTTGAAATCACGAAGCAGAAGGCAGCGGTGCAGCCAGGTTTGTAAGCAGAGTGTGCTCAGAGTAGGGCAGCATTGCAGCACCCCTGGACAGTGGAGTCTGTCAGATGGGCAGGGAGGAAGCAGACAGATGCTTGCACATGAATTTTGTGATGTACATCTGAGGTCTAATAGTTTGTCATAGGTCAACGCGACTAACGCAGCTGCAGAGATATCAAATCTTTCACTTTTTATAAGCTTGGCTTCATTTGTGTTCTGGCTGTTGAGCTGAAACAGAGCCCACCACTTCAAGTTGGTGCTGGGGGCAGGGGGAACTGCAAAGTAAGAGCCTGCCTCAGTTACAGGTCTGAAATAGTTGATAGTGTTAGGTGTACTGTTGTATCATTTCAGCAAATGGCCCAAAATCCTGACAGAGAAAATGAGCCTGTCTCATCAGGCACTGTTTCCTTCTGTTTTCAATGTGCTGTCAAGTGTTTTAGTTTGGGTTTGAGGTTCTTTGTTTTGTGTTTTGAACTGGGTTTTGCAAACATTTGAGTTCTACAGAGCATTTCCAGATTCCAGCTCCACTAAGTGTTCTCTGTGTTGAGATCATGCCCCTTTTTCTTTTTCCTAGTCCTGTTACTAAAAAGCAATAAATATTAAAAACAACTTAAGAAGCTTTTCTTAAAATGAACATCTTCCTTGTTAAAAGCTTTTTTAGAATGGCTGAAACTCTTCTCCAGGTCCTAAATTTAATTCAGTTGTTGTTTTTAGGTTACTTCTATGTTGTAAACTAAAACTGATCACTGAAAAGAAAGCAGCGAGATAAAATCTAGGAATGTCTGTGTTCCATTACATGGCTAGTCCCTAATGCCTTCGGAGAAACCATAATGAGTATTTTGATATTTGTCATTTTGTGATGAGTGCTGGAAACTCCTCTGCAGAGCCTGGGTAGTAAAAGAGCCATCATTTCTCATCATCTGTGCATCTCTTGCCATTGTGGGGGTGATCTATGCTTATGCTATTTTGTTTAGGAATTCACAGTTCAGTAGCTTGGTCAGGGATGGCTGGCAGTGCTTAGGCAGAAGCAGAGAAAATTAAACAACAGCAGAAAAGAGTAGTCCAAATGTTTAAGTCCACTTCCTTGTAATACCCTGGTCATCATATGTCCCAAGGCTCTTCTGAGTACAAAAAAAGATGGTGGTTCTTCAGTGACTAGTGACTGTGGTCTGCCTGTTCATAGCGCATTAAGCAAACTCCATGCAAATCTCTTGAGTAATCTGGCTCTTGGAGCATGTCTGCCAGAGAGTTGAGCTGCCCTCTGGAAATGGGATGTATGTTGAAGTGACTTTTCTGGCCACAGGAGCTGATACGTGCTGTGGAGCTATGGTTATTGCATGCCTTTGAGACAAAAACTCCTGTGTGATCCTATTGCTTTGGATTTTGCGATGAGCAGCTGTGAAGTCAAGAAGCCTGACTATATCGTGATAGTTACTACACATCAGGGCAGCTTTTCAGTTGTTGGTTTTTATGGAAACAGTTGTCTGCTTCAGCCTTCTAAAAAATTGAACACTTTTTTCATCTTTTGAGACTATTTTATTGGTCAGCTGTGTGAGTGCAAATGTTATTCCTCCCCTTATGCTTTGCAATGGTACGGTTCTTTCACAAGCAACGCTAATGTTAGACCCATAAACAGAGTGCAATATAAGTATATATATTCTGCTGTGCTTTATATAGACTGGTGTAATCTAGAAGTAAAATATGTTCAGAACAATTTTTTTCCTGGTGTCTTTCAAATGCAAAATATGTAGTTAATTTTTGACAGTTCTAATGTGAACTTTAAACTTTTTCACAGAAAGTGAGGTCTGAGCTTTGGTGAATCAAGTGCATCTACATGTAGCACCCACCTCTACTTCTGGGGTGGCTTGCTTACCTGTTCCAAGTACTTTAGATTTTCATGCCACCTCTTTTCCTATGCTCTTAGGGACATGTGAGCCCCTTGCACACTTTTGTAGAAATAAGCAAAGTTTTGTGAAGAAAAGATGACATTTGACAGTGCTAAAGGAGACAAAACAAGGAGATGCTATTGATCAGAGGTCTTGCACAGTTTCAAGGACAAAGACAAATGCTGGTTTTGTTCCAAAATTTTTTTTAAAAAATAAATAAAAATCCCCAGCTCTACAGGAAAAGTTCTGTTCTCTTCCCCACCTTCCCAAGTTGTTTAGGATCTATGAGTGCTGAAGACACCAAACACACTTTCCATAGACATCCCAGGAGCCTTGCCTGACCACACTGCCCTTGCTCCTGAATGCTTTGTCTTTCTCTCCCTTTGCTTTCAGAGCATCTTTCAAACAAGTCTGCCTTGTTCAGTATGTTGAAGTTGGCTGTCTCAATTGCAGCTAAATCAAGAACATAGCTGATGATTTGGACAGATACAAGCTGTGTGGGATTCTTGCCAGCATTATATTTGCTTTTGTTTTCATAAAAAAAAAAAAGTCCTGGGAGATGGAGGCTTACAACCAGTAAGAGTCTGACAAAGGCATGTGGTTTTATATAGGGTTTTTTAGAAAACTTATTTTTCTAGTCAGCCAGCTCTATGAGTTATTTCAGACCATGGCATGTTGCTTGCTTGTTAATCAGATGCACAGCATGATAATGTCTTGAAAGAAAATGGCTTGTTTCTGGCCCCTGCAGATTTCTTGTAATTGGATGCAAGCAACAAAAAAACCAAGCAATTGTGCAGTGTCCACCCTGGGCAATCCTTCTCCATGTCTGTTTTACTGATGTGGTGGATGTGAGTGCCCATGCTGGGAGCAGGCTGTGCAGATTGCTCACTATCTTGAGACAGGAACAGCGAGACTGTCAGAAGGAAAAGTTGCTTGGTGCCTTATTGACAGGAGTTTTTACACTGTTCAGCACTGTTTAAGCAAATAAAGAGTATGAAAGACTTTGGGGGTCCCCTATCAACAACTTTGAGCATGTAATTGATTTCAAACACCTGAGAAGTCTTAGAGGACTCACTATGGTAACATCTGAACTTAGAGGAAGTGTGACTGTTGCATGGGACTTAAATGACTTGAAGATAAGTCATTATTTTATGTGTATTTCCTATGGGTTTGTGAGTATGCAGCTTATTCTCTGCCTCAGTTTTCTGCTGGTGAAACTGGTAAGAGCATTTAATAGTTGCAACACATTAAATACTGTAGTTTGTAAACCCTGTGTTAATAGGGACTTTGTAAAAGATTAACACAAATGGAACTATAGATAATCTCTGTGTTGTTGGGCCAGTTTTGGTTCAAGTCTAGTAGTAAGTAAACAAAGCTGATATGTGAGATGCAACTTGCTGAGGCAGAGTAATGGATGGACTAATTAACAGCCTTGGCAGAAAGATCTAGGTGCTCCCATCAGTGCTAAACTGTTGTGGACTCTGCTGCCTCCTAGCTAGGTTTCTTTGCTCCTCTGACCCTGACAACAAAAAGGGCAAAGAGTTGTAGGATGAAACCCAGGTTAATAAGCTTGGTAAGGTATTCTGCCTTGGGCTTTTCCTCTCTGAACTTCACCTGCACATTTGCTGTTTTTCAGCTGGGGAGTTAAGGCCCAGTGAAGGCATTTTCTCAGCTGCATCATTGTTTGTCTTAGATTGTTCCAAAGCCTCACTTGGTTTGAAGGCTACAATCTGCCTGAAGTACTGCAACACTGCACTTCTTGTGAAGCTGAAACAAGGTTTTATAACAGTTCTGCATTACTTCCCCAGTTGCTTCACTGTCCCAACCACCAGGTCAGGTAATGCATATATCTGGTGCCAGCGCTCCTGGCTATAATTTATCCATGTTTCTATCTTCTCCTTTCTTCACTTTCTCCTTTTTAAGACCAGTAATATTTAGATGGCAATTCTAGCCTCAAGGCTTGTATAAATTCAATAAAAGGCTTGCCTTTTGAAGTGGAATTAGTACTTTGTTAAAGCTGTTTGTGTTCTGGGTCATGAACCATCTAATCAGAGGCCTGTGTACATCTGGACCATGCTAATTAAAGCTGCCTGCCCTGCAGCACAGAAGCAGATGCATCAGCTTGGTGCACAGAGCAACTCCTCTGATCAGAGTTGCAGAATAACCTCTACCTTCTGTGCTGGAGGCTGATTGCCATTGGACAAACCTCCAGAGTAGGAGCACATGTCTGCTCGTTTAGTAATTTCCTATATCCTAGTATCCTCATTGTTAAGCCTTCTTGAGGATTTTTCCCCTTAAGGCTTTTTTCTCTTAAGAGGTAAGTTTGATATGGTCTCTAGTTCCTTGCCAGAAGCCTGTGTTATAATAAATCTCTCATCTAGGGATGGAAATTGTGCATCTTCCAGTACTGTAGATCTTTGCCAGTTCCTTCAAATGCTATATCCCTGGCTCCTGATTGCATTCAGTAGGGGCTATAGCATGGAATTTCTGCTTGTTATGTACATGTTTCTGCTTTTCAAGCCTAAGTTCCTTACTGAAGCAGAAATATAGCTGAAATTGAAGTTGCTTCTCTGGAGCTCTGCTTCCATGTTTTGCTGTTGAATCATGACCAGAAGTGAAGTGGGGACAATACAGCTGAAATCATGGAGCTGCTGAAGATGCATGCATCAGTTTGTTTCCAATATTAACATCTGCTCTCAAGCTCTTTAGAATCTTCTAAAGAACCTCACTGTTAAGCTGGGCTGCTTAAAAGGGCTTGGCACTAAAGGACTAGGTTTCTATAAATTACTCAACTTGTTACAGATCCACAGATTTCTAGGCTTTCAGAAATTATTCTGGATGCTATAAAGTACATACTGAATGCTCAAAAAGAGTTTCTGCATGGTTTCTGAAAATAAACTTGATGTTCTTGTATGATCCACTCTGGTGTGCAGACATGGCATTTCTTGATTATTAGACATGGATGCCTGTTTATTGCGAGCAGGTATGATTTGCTTACTTCAAGTATGAACTTGCTGTAACACAACACAGTAACTAGGCAATAGGAGTAAAACTGGTTAGACTACACTCCAATCACTTATTCTAACCTGAGCTAAACAAATTTTCATTTGAAGCATCTATCTTCATTTTTAACAGTCTGACCATTGCAAAATATAATTGTAGTATTCTAGGGCAAGATTTTTCTACCCAAGCTACACCTGAGATGCTCGCCAGGTGTGGCAGTAACTCCCAGCTCTGCAATAGGGTTTTACATATGAGATATGTAGAAAAGAGTATTTGGCATTTTGGCACTGTTTGTATATCCCCTTGAAATAGCCTAATTAATACATTATTTTAGGGGAACGTTTTATAGATTTCATTCTTGTGGTGTAGTGTAACTTACACTAAGCAGAAGATGACTTACGGTCCACAAAGGTCTTGATGAAGTCCATCTGAGCTTTTATCCATAGTAGCACAGTTGTTAGCGTGACACTAGCAGCTGAACTTCTGGGTCTTGAACATTCAAAAGAATTTGATTTCTGTGAGAAATGCAGGATTTCTGGAGAGAATAGAGACCACTTAAGAGGAGGAAGATGTCTTTTAGGAGTGTTGCTCAGATATGTAAGAAGTAAAGGAGCTGTGTGCTTAGGCAAATCTGCTTTCCTGGCTCTTGATGGCTTGGTGAAGTGTTTGAGTTGTACAAATCACTTAACTTTTCTATGGCTTCCTCCTGAACTAAAATGAAAATCCTTTGGCATCCAACTGTTCTTGGTAAATATCTCAGGCTTTTAGGAAATACTTCTGCTATTATTACCCTTTAAATTTTAGGCAACCTGACTTTAGTGTACTGCCTCATTTGACTTCAACTCTCAAAAACAGTAGAACAGATTGATATTTTGAAGAAAGAAAAAAAAAAATGTCCACAGCTACTCCCACAGCTTGGCATTAATATACAAATGGCTTGGGCTGCTTTTATTTTTTGCATGGAAAAAAATAATCCAGGTCTAGCTATCAACAGCAACATCTACTATTCAAAACATAGAGGCATCTTAAGTCCCTATATGGTGTAAGCCTTGGAAGTAGCTTACTTTGATTAAATAGAAATCAACCAGGATTTCTTTTCCCCTCTCTCAGCATCTCTTTTGGCAGAGTCTCCATCTGTGGTTAGTGTTGGAGAGCCTGGCTGCTGTTTCAAGCTGAAAAGAATGCCCACCATGGCATATGGTGAATAGCTCTATTCATAAGTCATCTTGCCCTCCCCCTTCCTCCCTCCAGCAATGCACTCGAAGTCTCCAGGATACTTGTGCAACCTCATGTATAACATACGGGGTGGCGTGGAGAAGAGCACGGTACAGTCTGTCCTGAGGGCTGGAAACAGCACGTAGCTGCTGCTCGTAGAGCACATCAGCAAAGGAGTTCATACATCTCGTTCTTTATTGCCTTCTTGCATGTAACCCTGCTAGTGACCTTCTCCAAGGTCCGATTCTTTCCACTTACTCTGTCTGTTGGCTCAGTCTTCTGCTCTAGCAGGCTTCTTGTATGTGTAAGGAAAAGTTGCATCCCCTTCTTTGGACACAGAGCCAATAATACGGGTAGCCGAAGGATGTGCCTGCTGTGTGCCCCTTTTTACCTTGCTTGGCACAATAAGGACTGCTGATCCTGGACTTAGGAAAGGGTTTCTCTAGGGATTTTTATATTGAAAAATATTCTCTTTCATTTTATACTGTCATGAAACTTGAGTGTTGGAAAGCTTGGCGAACTTGTAAGCTACTCTGTCTTGTCTTGTTTATTTTACTAGCAAAGAAGAAAATGTGTGATGTAGGAGGGAAAGCAAACAGAAGGTGGGAGGGGGGAGGATATATAGGAGTAGAAAAGTTAAGAGGTATAAATGGAAGTAAAACTTCCTGAAACTAACTTTTATAGAATTATGTATGAAAATGTCAGTCCCCAAAAGAAATACTTTCATGTCTTTACTTTTCTGACCAACCTTTTTCACTGGTGGAATGGCATTTCACCATGATGGAGGTGTCCGGTCAGCTGCCGCTCTCTGCACTGATGTTTTTCTCCGTATTCTTGTCCTGATCCACTATGTTAATTTGTATCAGGAAGTAGCTTTACTCTGCTATGGAGCTGCAGCCAGTTTTTTCAGTTCGTTGCATTTTCAGCAGAACACAGTCTTTCATGATGCTGCTCCACAAGAAACTCTGGACATCTGAGTAGCCTCTCTGTGTGGCTTTGAACTATTTGTCTATAACCTGTGTTGGTTGAAGTATCTATCTAGTTGAGTTCCTACAGAGCAAAACATCTAAATTTAGGATAATTCTTCCCTTCGCTCTATTTGGAAGAAGAAAATACATTATAATTAATCCTTTAGTTCTCAAAGGCGTAGATGACCAAAACTGAGAGTTCACTTCCTTGTGAACTTTATATTCTGTTGCTCACCAGGGAAGAAACTTAAGATGACTGTTAATGTCATTGGTAGTATTTGAGGTTGAAGACTTTTTGAAAAAGAAAATAAAAGTAAAGTTATTAATAGAAGTATATCAAATGGAGGGACCAACACAATGTACTAAATCTTAACTCTAATCTGCTTGAAAGAGAAAGGTGGATCCATGCAGTTGAACCTAAGCCCACTTTCCTATGTCACTAGGAAGAAATTTGGCTGTTGAACAGTCCTCAAAGTATGACACTGAACAGAATGGGCTATTCTATATTGCATGCAATTAATCCTGCCTTCTCCTTTCTTATGGGCACCAGTACAACTCCATAAGGCTTGTTGGGGTGCTTGGAATGCTTTGGGAGAATTGAGTTATCAATAAGGCACAATGGAGTCACCTGAAATATTGAAAGAGCTATGTTGGCTAGAAAGTAGTTGCCCTGGAGCTCCAAGAGGCAAATAACATTAGCCACTTTGGTCAGTCTTTAGTTACTAAAGCAAACGTCATAGGGACTGTAGAGTTCTACTGGCAATATTATGCATCAGGTTACGTAGACTGTGTTTAAAAAGTATCAAGTGAGACAAGCCTGAAAACCTAATGAACTTGTTTTTAAGTCTTTTCTAGCTGTCAGCTGAGAAGGTATTTGGCTTGTGCTGCTGTATATTGTAAATATATATTGTGTATATATATATATATAGTATACTTACAGAAGGAATCTGTGTCCTATGTGACAAAGGAAGAAAGCTCTTGTGCAGACTTCTTCAGTTCAAGGTGCCAGTTTGACTTCTGACTAGTAAATATAAAGCAATCCTGTTCTCTGCAGTGATGTGACGATGGTATTGTGGCTGAGCCCCAGGTACTAGCAGAGAATCCAAAAGGATTCTCTAGATCCATAGCTGATGACTAACAGGGAAATCCTACCTGCTGTCCCCAGCAGAAGTACCCTTCTCTTTGAGAGACTGCCATGGTGTCTGGGTTGTCATGCAGTAAAACACTGATGACACATCATCACAATCACGACATAACTTCCCATGTACAGCAGCACATCATGAAGCTGCGTATTTAAATCAACAGATGTATCCTGTAGCCCAGCTCTTTCCTAATGATGTCTTTGCACTCACATAAGGACAAACGTGAGACACAATTAATTCTTCTAAGGCTGGCTGGATTGGCTGACCATTCAGATTAGAAGCATAGGAGGCTTGACCAGTACTCTAAGCACACTGCAATTACACAGTTCTTTTCAAACGCAGTATTTCTTTGTTACCCTAGGATGCTCACTCGGAACATCTCAAGATAATTTTAACATCTGAAGTCATGTTTAGGCAGCCATGTCTATGAAACATCTAAATTTTGTCCAAGGAAATGCTTGGTTTTGTTTTTTTTTTCTTCATTGTAGGGTTTTAGGAGGCTGGACAAAACAATCTACATAAACAAACAAACTGTTTTATTGTATTTCTTATTGTATCTCGAATTTTGTATATGTAAAATTATTGTAATTCAGCCTTACTGCTCATCTTCAACTTCAAAGCTGAGTGGTGAACTTGCCTGTCCTTCTGATTTCTCTGGAAACTTGCTTGCTAGTTATGGGTGTGCTGGAAATGATATGCCTGTATGGACTTCTGATCCAAACTGATGTGCAGAGTGTGCACAGAACTGCGCAGCTGGAAGTCAGCAAGGCAAATATGGGAATTGCTGATTGCCATTGAAATGGAAATGCCAGTGAGAAGGCTAGCATTAAGTCATGGCTGGCAAGAGAAATGTCATCAGACAACTGGGTGGCTTTGGAAGCTGCCCATAGAGAGTATAGTGCTGATTAAGGAAGCATAAATTGGCTACCAAGCCATAGGAGGTGGACTAATGCATAGTCTGGCCTTCCAAAGCTGACCAAATCCTCAGGAAAACCATAATTGCCACTGAGCAGCAAGGAATAGTTCTTTAGTTTGGCCAGACTCATGTTTTTTCAAATTAGCAAAATCAGCACTCTACACTGAGTGACTCTACACTGTTCTTGTCAGGGCTGTTTTTTCCACAAGCAAATGTCTGAGCTTGAAAGGAAGACAGGAGAAAGACTTGACACAGCTTAAGCTACAGGGAGCTCTTGTAAGAGGTCAGACAGATGGTGCGTGTTGCAGGCTATATACATTTCCCTTTTATTTCTGTACGGAACCTTGTAACTTTTTTTTTAATTAAAACATTTCTTCTGAAGGCACTAATCTCCAGATGCTGACCTCGTCTCCTGGAGCACTGGGGGAATGATGCTACCGCTTGTTTGGATGTTGTGTTCCAAAGTTCATTCACCATCTCTGCTAAGAAACTGTGCCTTCCTTTAAACTTACCTTTTTTTCTGGCTAATATTTAGCTGTCAGTTCTTGTAAGCTTTTGCCTTGTAGTACCTTAAAAGTCATTTAACACTCAGTAGCTTTTCTTCATAAAGGTACCAGCATGCAGTAATTAGAAGGACCCCAGAGTTAATGTTATTAGAGAACAGGTTTATTTCAAAGGGAGGATCTGAGGAAGAATTCTGCTTTTGGATTCAGTTCATGAGTCTTACTGTTTGGTGCATGTCTGGGCTTAGGAAGGACAGGATGGCAAGAACATATCTGTGCAATATTTCTTTGTAAAATTGAGTGGAGTAAGTGAAGAATTTCTTCAGAGGAGCTTGAATATTTCCTACTGCTCTGAATTGTTGTGGAAAAATACCTACGGCTGCTAAATAGCTACTGCCCTAACAACAGGGGAACAGAGAACTTGGTCTGCATTCGAGCTGTATCATGTAGTGATTTAAAGGCACGTGGCTAAATAGTTGTCTTAATGTACTCTTGTTACTCTCCATTTACTGTTCCTGGTCTTGCATAGCAGGTTATTACTGCTTTGAGTCTCTTTTCCCTAGTGTTTTATAATTTCATGACTATGTTTCAGCGATAGTACTTTAAATTGTGAACTCTTTGTGGGAGCGCTAGCATCATGCAGGAATTTGTCTTGTCATACTGTATTCCGCCTCATAGTAAGGGGTTGTGTGTGCATAAAGGAAGAGGTGCTTTGGCCTTGGTGGTTCTGCTGAGGAGGTGAATATTCAAGTTATGCAAATCAAGCAGTGTACTTGCCTCAGGGAAATGCTGATCTACAGAGACAATAAGTGTTTATTACTAGCAATGTGTGCTGTTAAAGCAGAAGGGAAACCTAGCTAGTAAAAGTGTTGTAAGAAAGTGCTGAAACAGCACTGCAAAGGCATAGAAAAGACTGAGTGGCCTCACAATGATGGCAAGTTGACCTACTTTGCACTTTTCTTGCATCAGGCTGCAAATCTCACAGTACCCCAACAAGTCACCTGGGTATGCCTGCTTCCCTTTTTCTGTATTTTGACCTCCTGTAAGTTGGAATACATGAGTATAGACCAGTAATTATTACTATGAACTAATCATGCTTGCATGTTCATGGGCTGATGGTTCATTTGCTTTATTTTGTTACACAGAGCTGCTTTCTCTCCATTCTTCTCACAACTCTCCTTTTTAAATGTAGATCACTCTTGCCCTGCACTGCCTGTGAGGTGAGATGGGCTGAAGTTGCGCCCAGCATACCAGTCTGAGAAAGTTATGGGAAGTATTTCCAAAGGTAATGAATCTAGGAAATGTAAGACTAGATTTTGTGTATGTGCATAGAATAGGTGGATTCAAATTCTCCTTCAAGCAGTTCTAATACTTCAGGCTGGAATTGTGGATTAGAGTTATAGGAGAGTAGGGAACAGGACAGACATGGGTTTGATGTCTGTTGGAAAGCCCTGTGTGGATTAGTTCCAGAAACTTCCCCCACAGTTTCCCTAAGGTTACTTGGTCTGACTGAGGGGCATTTAACATTACCATGTAACACTGAGATTCCTTTTTTCCTGCTTTGCCATCTTTTCAGAACCAGACATCTTGTCCTAATAGCAGCTCTGGGGGATGGAGCTTCAGTTCTACTGGTTTAAGACAAACCAGTATTTAGCATCAACAATGATGCCCAATAAAGGATTTATTGAGATCCAGACCTCTGAGAAATTAGTTTATTGAAGAATTCACCTTTTCTGTTCAGTGAGATTTCTGTCTATGCTGTATATGATGATGCATAGTAGATGCAAACTGCTCCTGCCTGCTACTGAGTATTCAACGCAACAAGGATTGAATCATTCTGATAATCCACCAGTACCCTCATGTGTTCACAGCCAGTTGTTTGCTCAGAGTGCACATCTTGGAAACTAGCCTGGGTTTGTTTGGGGTTTTGTTGTTTTTTTTTCTTTTGGGGTGAAAAATGAGGAAGAGGACCCTTGTTTAAGGATAGCAGGCTTTTTAAAATAAGTCCACGAGCTTCCTTTTGGTGCACTTTCACTTCTGTAGTGTTTAAACAGTGTTATTACTTTACATGACTAATAACTTTGAAATGGCTTGCTCTTTCATCTTTCTAGAGGTAGCACTATATAAAGTGGAGTATGTATTTTGGACTTTTCTGCTCTGCTTGCATTATTTAAATCTAAACATGATACTATATCATATTTCAAAGAGAAGGTTACAGAAGAAGATGTGACCTTTGCTTACTTTCGTATTATGCGTAACACCATCAGGCTAGTCCTGGGGCTACTACTGTCTTCTGTACAGGACAGCTTTACTCTTCTAGCAGAACTTTATAGAGTTTGTGCTTTGCCAGAGTCATGCATCTTCCATAACAGTAGATGTAGCATTATGCTTAAAGCTTTACCCTTCCTTATATCTTCTTGCTGTTTTCACTTTCTTTACTGTTCCTATAAATCAATAAGAAACTGGAACTTGTTTTGTAAAATTCTGTGGATTCCCTTTTCCTATGCAGGTTTTCTCTGATCATTACTTATATGACAAATTTGGCAAAATTCTATTGCTGTTCCTTCATTTATATCTAGAAGCCTGAGATTTGAAACATCAAATTTGATGCAAGCAAAATGAGAAGAAATCATATTCTAGGAGAGTCAGTTAGCAGAAGGGTGACCTCTAGTCACTGGTCTTTCCTAATTGCTTTGCCTTGTGGCTATGAGTTTGGCTTGAGTTTTTAGCTTTTGCTGTGCTGAGAAGAAACAAACCTCTGCTCCCAGAAACAGAAGTCTTCATGTAATATGTGTCTGTGTCCTCCAGCGGTGCACACTTACAAGAATGACATGTGGTCAGAGTTGGGACATTAGATTTCAGCCCCAAAGACTTGTTGTTTCACACTAACTGTGCCAGTGACCTCATTGTGTGATAGTGCCTCAATGACTTCAGTTCCCATGCTTTGACTAGTTTAAGACTGAGGAGGACTGTTCTCATCTCCTGAAGTCCATTCTGCTGCTACACTCAGCATTCTGGTGACCAAGGACTCCAGTAACCAAATGCAAAAATCATAGCAGCAACTATAACCAGCTATAGGGCAGAAAATGAGTTAATAAAGTGGATTCCTATGCAACTCCATCTTGGGTGCTGAAGAATCCTAAACTAAGGAGAAAGAAGGTGAAGTGCTTTAGGAAACATGCAGGAAAAGCCCTGGTCCTTTTCAACAGAGGTGCAATCTGTTGGTTATGGTGTCTCAAAACTAGTTAGAGTGCAACTGTCCCCTAACTGGGGCTGATCTAGGTGTATTTATCATCTGGAGCTTACAAGTAGTTTGTTCTTGCCTAACCTTGGATATGGGGATTTGCTCCATAAGAGTACCAACTGGGGAAAAAAAAAATAATTACTTTATCCTTTTGCACGGTAAAACTCTTGTATTTCATGGGGGAAATGAGGCTTTCTTGGTGGTTGGGTGTTTTTTGGTTTGTTTGGTTTTTTTTTTTCCTTTAAGCAAACTTGGATGGGCTAATCTTGAGCAGAATCCCATCAAAGAATAACACCTGCATATTACAGTGGCATGGTGGGAGTAGAGGTGGGGAGGCAAGGTGAGGGAGAACACTGGACAAAGAACATTAGCTTAAATTAAGAGGATGAAACAACCCATGTAACATGCAAAAACAATGAGTTTTAATAGCTTTTAATATGTTTTTAAGCAGTTCCATCACCCCTCTACATTTGCAGGCACAGCTTGGCAATAAATCAAAGCAAAAGCAAACACATGCACCCAAGCTAGCAATTAGGCTGAAACAGAAATTAAACACTGAAACGGGGGTAGGGGGGAGGGAAGAACAGAGTTCACAGCAGTGAGGTTAAGGAACAGGCAGACAAAACCTTCAGCAGCAGGGGAATACATCCTGCCTTCATTTTGGCCTGATTGCAAGCCACTGCTGGAAGTGGAAACTTGTTGATTGCAGTAGCCAGCTACAGGCTAGTGAGCTGCGTAACTTGTCTGTATTGCTTCACGGGTGAGAGAGCTGCTGGGGAAGTGGTGCTGCTTAGACTAGGTTTTGAATGTTGGCTGCCTCAAAGCTATTGCAAAAGCTGCTTGTTTCCACCCCTCAGCTGAGGGAGCAAGTATTAGTATGTTTCTCTTTTGCTGTTCCTGCCTATTCCTTTGCTAGAATCTCACATGATGCTAATCAGAGCTTAATGCTCTAGGGATTTTATCTCCTTTACAGGGCTTTAGAGCAGGATTTTGGGTCCACGCTTGTTCTCTGTTCTAGTTTACTGTAAAAGATCAGTTATACGTGGCCCTTCAGGATCAGCTACAATACTGCAAGACAGAGAAACCATGAAAATTAAGTTACAGGGTGCATTCAGGAGGTTAAAGTGTCACTCACTGTTCACTTCGTGCACTGTTCTTTTGCTGAAAGCCTAATTTTTCTTTGATAGTCACCTTAAACTCAGCCCACTGTCAAGATTTCAGTTAATAGCTTCTGAGTTTTCAGTAGCCTAAATGTCCTTTCTGTTCCTTCAGAGCTCTTCCCCAAGCACAGATCCATGAATCAGCTGGATGCACTTTCTCTGGCTTAGAAAAGTTGAGAAGAGGTAAATGAACAGGAACAGCCCAATCATTTACGCTTCTGATTTTTCTTTCAGCTGTTTTGTCAACCCTGTGTGATAGTCTCTGCTTTTACAGGTGTTTTGAGAACAGCATAATGAGACAGTCCCTGTCACAACGTACTTGTAGCCTGGACAAGAAAGGCAGAATGTACAGGAAACCTCAGTGACCTACTGAAAGCAATTCATCAGGCTAAAACTGTCCTGAGCCGGGTCAACAGAGCTCCTGTTCAATGTAGTTCTTAATAATATATGTTGTTAGAGTCTTAGAGCACTGGTAGATTGAGCTCTAGTAGAATCAACAGTTATTTTGCTCCTGCTTTCTCTGGTCATCCCTCAGCCAGGGCAGATGTCCTGCTGGGATGTCTTTGTCCTTGTTGTCATAGTTAACAGCCCAGCATCTTCATGCAAAACTGTCTTCAGCAGGCTCAAAAGCTCTGCAGATTCTCTCCTGCTTACAAAGTTGTGGCTCTCCTTTGAAGTTTTCATCCCTAAGTGCCTGTGCTGAACCTTGGGTGCTCAGAACAACCTGAGGCATTAGTGGTAACATTAAGTGAAAGGCACTCCCTTGCTTTATTAGAACTGGAGTTTCAGGCTGATGAAAGTTTTATTTCCTAGACTGGAAAAAAATAAAACTCACGAGGTTTTCAGCCACAGCCTGTACTATATTTAGAGTGTCTTAAATCACTCTAAGGTCTAGGTTTGAAGGGGTTATTAAAGAGTGTCTGTATGTATTTATATGTGTGTGTGTGTTTGTTTTTTATTGTGGAAGACTAGTCAACAGGGATTTTGTGGTTCTGTCTGGCAACAATAAAATAATTAAAGTGCATTGTGAGGAACGGTGGGGAATGATATGATGAGAGCCAAGAGGGGAAGAAACAGAGGAGGTTAGGGAGTTATTGAAAATAACTTACTAATCCTTCTTCCCCTACTGCTCTCACAGACTTCAGTCTTTACCTCACAAAGGTGGAAAGCTGCCAAGGGAAAAAGAATCATTAAGGTTACACCAAACCTTACACTTCTTTCTCAAATACATTAAAACCCAGAAGAATACCCAGACCGCCCTGGAAGGTTCTAAGCAGCTCCTGTAGTGACTCATCCAGAAAGATTCCCCCATTGTCCTGTATTTTCCAGCCTGCTAGACAAATAAGTACTTTGCAGGATATAAGTGTGTATACCTATGTATGTATGTAATGCCATAGCAACAGAATTCATAATGATTTAAAGGTTTCCATGTCAGGCACCTAGATTAAGCACGGTGCTTTGTAGCAACAAAGAAACACCAGAGATATTCACAGCACTGTCAGCTCTCAATATTTGGGTTTAAGTCCCACGATTTTGGAAACTTGATTTTTTTTTTATTTTTTTTTTTTCTGAAGTCTTGGAATTCAGCTTCATGTAATTAGGTGAGATGGTGAGAATTTATTTTCCTTTCCATTCTTATGATTTTTCAGCTAGGTTCCCTCCTTTGGGGGACAAGGAGCACGAAGTGACTTCCCTTGTTGCTTAATCCCAGATACCTGAGAGTGTACAACTCCAAAGTAGCATATGCTTGTATTTGTACGTGTATTTACAGTCTGTCTTATCAACTTATCAACTGAAGGTAACCACACTGCTAATACCAACGTGTAAGCAGGTGAGCAGTGTCCCTTGGAAGCTCTGCCAAGGGACGAGTGGAACATCAGGTCACTAAGGAAGAACATGTGCTGCTGTGGAGATCTACAGGTGTTGGACACAGCACAGCAGCACGTGTTTGCCGGAAAGTTGTATTTCCCGGTAAGGGAGGACTGTGAGAAAAGGAAATGGAGTTCAAAATTTGCTTTGGATCTGACTGTTCTGATCTGAGTAATTTACTACAAAAGTCACTGCTGGGGGTAGGAGGAATGGAGGCATTCTGTGCTAAGCTGTACCTTTTTCATTTCCATCAGGGAAGTGATTTAATTTCAAAGTGCATCTCTCTGCTTTGTTACCAGCCCCGAGCCAGTTCAGTACAGCCAGTTCTGAAGAACACCTTCTGTCAGTCGGACATGAGTAATAAAGGCACTTTGTGCCCTGCTGTGGGTGCAGAAGCTCTGCACTGAATTTGCAGACAGCCCACTGTCCAGCTTACATTTTGAGCATGCTGCAGTGAATGTGACTGAGGAGGAGGAAGAACACACAATTAAAAGAAAGCTTCTCTTTTGACATGTGGTAGACAAGGCCTATGTCCAAATATTAGTTTCAGGTTTTGAATTTCTGTGTTCTTGCATGCAAGTTTTGCTCCAATAATACCCCAGATATTTCATGTGTATTGCTACTGAGCTTGGCTTCTTGCATGGAAAATTGTGACAAACTCTTGCCTCAGACATACATAGTTAGACAATTAGTAGAAAGAAAGAGGGAGGGGAAGGTGGGGAAAGAAATAGGTGTGCTGTGCCCTGGAGCTTTCTGTACTGCATATATAATGTCTCCTTTCCTTAGCAACGGGGGAATTTACATGCATATATCCTTCTGGAATCTCCTTGTATTTGTTAAGGTATCACCTCTGTGAAAGGGTAGTTTTTGAAATTAATAATTTGCTACTTTCTATTTATTCTGTGCATGCCAAGGGTTTGAGTCAGAGCTGTGCAGTCAGGTTCCCCTCAAATGGTTCTGATTAGAGGCTGAGTGATGGAGCAGAGAGTCTGGAACGGCTCCAACTGGATTCCATGATGTCTCGACTTTAACGTAGTTAAAAATCCCAGACCTGGTGGTGTAGTTTATTGCAGTGGACTTTCACCTTGGTTTTGGAGCTGTAGAAAGCAGAGCTCTCTATGTGCTTTTGCTACTATATGCTTAAGGTAAAAGGTGAAATTAATTATCGTGTATCTTTTTGGAGATAATTGCATTATTTTTCAGGAATACTATTACAAATTTCAGTAGTACCACAGAGTACTTCTATTTACAAAGTCATGATTTTTTTTTTTAGTTCACTAATGGATGCTGTCTACACTTTTATCTTTAAGATTACCCTTCCTGTAAAATAATTGGTTTCATATCAGATGTTACCACTATTCCCAGCAGTAAATGATCTGTTTTCAGAGGAAGCTGGTATGTATTGAATAAACTGATTATACCTGATTTCTCCCCTAAAAGCACGTTTATTCTTATGACTCTGGTTTTTATGCAACTCATCAGCTAACTCAGTGTGGCTACAGACTGAAGCTTTTAAAATGGAAAACCAGCAAAAAAATATCCTTTATCTTTGTTCTGCCTAGAGGTCATATCCCTCTATTTGTATGTTTAAACTACATTTACTGTAAGTAGAGTCATGGACCTCTTAAACACTGAAAAAGCATTTTAACACAAGGATTTATTTGTGTAAACAAATTTTTAAGATTGATAGACTTTGTAAATTTAGGAATTTAAAGTTGTCTTACTGTTAGAGGTAAATTAGAAACCATGTTTGAAACAAAACTACAGAGCAGATTAAGATAATTTGAGACTGACATTCTTCTAGCTGGTACTATTAACCACTTAAATTTTTTGGGTCTACTATTCAGCCAGTGCTGGTCTACTTTTTGGATATAATTAAGGAAAGCACATTTGCATGTTCCCAGTTTTCAACCTTTCAGTTGAATTACTTGCCATACTTAAATTAGATACATGATTAAAAGTCTTGCTGAATTAGAACTCTAATCTTAACTTCTATCTCTTCACACAAAAACTTTTCAACTGTGAAAATTTGTATGCTGGCAAACTTTAGCTTGAAGGAATGGGCTACATGTTAACACACATGCTGATGACTTGGGAGAATTCATCTGTGCCTGCACAGGACAGAAGGTAGTGTGTGGGATGTGCCAGATGTGAATGTCATATAGAGTGAGGCTGTTTACATGGAAGTTCTGGACATCTGATAGCTTCAGCTGCTGGAAACCTAGAAGCTTAGAATTCTATCCAAAACATTTGAGTTGGTGAGCTGATTTCAGGTTTTAATTTCACCTGACTTCAACTCTTTTGGAGGGCATCACTGGGGCTCGCTTAAGTTTGTTTTGGTTTGTTGGTTTTTTTTAAATTTTATTTTAGACATTGATATGAACATCTTTTTAAAACAAAGATGCACATATTTGTAAAGCTAAACAAGACCCTAATTTCCATTCCAGCTAGTGTATTTAAATGCACAAAATTCTTTGTTCTATTACAAAGATTGCTGTGGTAGGACACATTCAGGTCTTCCTCCACAGGTCCATACAGGCATTTTCAAGGGCTGACCAGAAGACTAAGACCTCAGAGTGAAAAGGTATTTGGTACTGAAATAACACAAGTGGATGGCTTATGGTATATATGTATTCTGACAATGTTGATGGTGCGTGTTTGAACGATTGTATTGATAAAGTCTGATAGGCAATGTGCAGATGGATTTGACAGCCAGTCCATTTTTAGTGATAGTTTATGTATTCCTTAAGAGTAATTCCAGTACTTATACATTGGCAATGCACTTTGGCCTGGGTTTCCAGAGAAATTTATGGTCTAGTTCTGTTTCATCTCCTGGCACACAGTGTTGATTTGAGGGTCTTTTAAATGCAGGAAACTGTACCAGGTATTTCAGTGACATCTGGGGAGGATCCGTGCTTCTGGTTTTTAAGCAATGGTTGGTTTGGATTTAATATTTTTCCCTGTGGTCTCTAATTTGGTCCAGCTGTAAGACTTTTCTTACACTATCTGGCCCCAAACCTCTTCAAATTGATGGAAAGGTTCCCACTGACTTAAGTAGGCTTTGGATAAGCCCTATCTTTTAGGAGAGAGCCTCATTGTATTGGTTGTCATTCTCTCCTTTTATTTCCCACTGCATAAATTACAGGGTCATTAGGAGTCTCTGTTTTGTTAAAGGATGTGCTTAACCTATGGAACTCACTTCAGTCAGTTCACTGGCTCTTTTTTCCATGTTAAAGCACTTTAGAGAAGTGGTATTCCCTACTGAACATTACTGAAAAGGTGACATGTGTAGGACCCAGTAATTGATGTCCGATTTCTCTGGGTTTAAAAGTTAGCCAGACTTTGCAGCAGAAACTTCTATACATTTTATATAGTCATGGACGGAGGAGCAGTGTACACCAGCTTTATTAATCTCCTAATGCTCCAAGGGATTCTCCTCTCTGTAGAGTGAATGACATTGAAATATGCTGAATTGCTATAAAGAAATCTTTCATATATCTGTAAGATGTTGAGATTAAAGGGATGAAATTCTATTGAAATGTATTCAGAATCTTTGCTTGTGACTTTGGGCTACGATTTCACCTTGAAAATATACAGGGATTAAAGAAATTTGTCTATTTTCTCTCAGTAGTTATAACACTAAATTTTGATAGGCCAAGTGATGGCCCTGTTCAGTGTTATCATATAGATATAGCCTACTCAAACCAGTGAATCATAGAGATACACCATCCAGTAAGTGTATGTATAAGCATTTTAGATATTTAGAAGTCAGACGTAACTATTTTCCCTCCTGCTTTGTGGAGGTGGTTTGAAGCCTGCTTTTCATCAGAAGGTGTGTGGAAAGTAGATTACTGAAGAAAAGGAAGTACAGATACACAGTCTTCTGTCACAGAAGTCAATGATGTTATGAAATGCAGAGATAGCAAGCTTTAGCAATTTAAACACAAACCACAGGAGTGGTTTTCAGTTCAGCAATGCTGAACTACACCTTGCAGTCTTGCAAGATCAGGATTACTGAGTTCTTGATTCTCTTTGTCAATGAGCAGTCAGCTAATGCAAAACTGCACAGGATTTCTTTTTATAGGCATTAATTTATAGTCTCCTCTAATAACTCAAAATAGTAGAAATTATAATAAACAAAAAAACGCATTTTTCTAATTCTGTGTATGTCCCATTGATTTTTATTTAGTGTTTCGGAACTTATTCAGGATAACCTGCCACTGTGCCAAATGATACTGAGTTTTTTTTCACTGTAAGGGATTTACAGCGTAGCTGAAAGCCCTGCATGGAACTTGCTAGGTATTATTTACTAGCCATGACTGTTTCCACTTTTAATTTCCTCTCCTGTTGTTTTTTGTCGCTTAAATTGATGTACATATGAAGGGCATAAAGCCTAGTGATCATAATGGATCTTTAATTACACAGTGTCCTAGCAAGATGCATTTCCAAAAAGCTGGGATGAAAATCATCAATAACTGGTTTCTGGGAGCTGTGGCTCACTTCTGGCTTCCAGAACCATTAGGTTTAGTAGAAAAATGCATGTCAAATATTGGCTATACAGAAATGTCTTGTGACAACTTGAGGCAGGGAGATAAAAGTAGAAATTTGGGAGGAGGACATGAGGTGGGGAGAAAAGCTCATAAAAGAACAGGTGTTTTTACAATGGGGATAGATCGGCTTTTTGAAGTCCTGTGCAGTTTAGTCAAACCGGCTTTGTGTGATAAATATAGATTGCAGTTTCAAAGGGGAGTCATAACAGTGGAAGTTCTTAGCTTGGAGTTAGATGCTGTGGGGTCTTAAGATACCACAGTTTTTTTTCTCAAGGGAAAACAATAACAAAAAAGCAACAACATACCCCCCCACCCCCCAAAAAAAAAACCAAACCAAAACAAAAAACCCAAACAAAACAAACAAAAAAATCAACCCAAAATAGACCCAAACAACAAAAAAACCCACACCAACAAAACAAAAACTAAACACCAAACCCAACAGGAACAGTTATTTACAGCTTTTTCTACCAGCAGCTTCCTTAGATGGCTACTTGTTGAGAAGTCCTTAAGCTTTGAAGGCCTGGAAAAGCAGGTGATATCAAGCTGATTGTAGTTTTTAACAGGCAGTGTTGTATAGCTGTTTTATAGCAAAATTGGCAAATGCAACTTTTGATGCCTTGGCAGTGTAGATACTGCCTGAGTTAGGAGTTACCCTGAGGATGCTTATTTAAAAGAAGCCACAATTGCTTTGTATGTGTGAGTTCCCAGAAAGTATGTGGATATGACCACAAATGTTATCTTTAAAGGATTAATTATCTCAGTCAAAACTAATTTGGAATAAAGTAAATGGATGATTTGCAGTAGTGTAGTTAAAGTGCCATGGAACTCCTCGCTTCTGGGTGAGAAGCTAGTGATGTTTATCAGAAAAGAACTGGTTTCATTCCAATTGATATCTTTCCTGTGGAAAAACAATTATTATTGTTGGCTTTCCAGCTTTTCTCTTGCTGTGGCATAGCACACCCAGGATATAGTCTAGGAAGTTTGTTTGCCAGATTATCTGCTGAGTAATTAAAGTATTGTGAAAAAATGATCCAACAGGAGGATGAAGGGGTTGATCATTTAGAGAAATTAAACATATATCTTTTTAGGGACAGGGTAACACCTGAGTTATTGAAAAGCTTAATAAAAAAAAGGTATAGAAACTATTTAGGTGGCGTACAGGGAAGTAGCTACTATTAATGTTATGAAGAAAAAAGACACACAGGGAAAAAAAAAAATCTGAAAGTATAGGATTTCTTTGTGGAAAAGACTTGTAATTTGGGAAATCCCATCCATTGCAACGCAGAGAACCAGCTTCATCCAGCAGCAGCAAGTGCCTTTAGTGACCCTTTAAGAGAGGAAAAAGTGCCAATTTGAACATGAGCGCGCTCTGAAGTTTTTCTCAAGGAAACATTCTGGGGTGCAGACAGAAGTACTGCTGAAGATTGTTTGAAGTAACCTGCTTAAACAATTTGAAAGTAGCTAGTTTGTGTTCAGTCTGATACAGTGTCTTACTTGTACACATGGTCAAATGAGAGAAAATAAAGTGCAATAATGGGGACAATAATGTAAGACTACAGCAAAACCTGAAGGTCTTAAGACTATATTCTTAATGAAATGTCTCATTTCTGTTTTACTAATGGGAGACTAAAGTACAGAGGTGAAATTACTTGATATAAAATGTTGATCAAGTCAGTGGCACATTGGGATAAAAATCATCCTGTCAACTCCACGTACCACAGCATCTTCAATGGGGCTTTTTTCCTTCACAGCATTTACAGTTCTGACTTCCCAGCCTGAACAGAAATTATTGTCTAGCACTATGTACAGCTCTCTGTCCTTTGCTGCAAGAATTCTCAACTATTCAAAGTGTGTGGGATCGTCTAGGATCTAGTGAATTTGATTGCTCTTCTTAAGAGCTATCCTCATTATGTCTGGGATCCTGATTCTAATCCTAAGGTTCACATAAAAAAAACCCCTCTCTATAGATTTAAAAATGTGCTGCATCACTAACATGTCAGATGTGCCATTCTCAATTGTCATTTTTTCTTCATGATTTGCAAATATATATACGACTAAAAATACTATTTTGCATCTGAGAAGCCTTTGCTTTTCAAAATGGTGTATTCTTGGACATAGAGAAGAGTCTGTTTCAATGGTATTTCTTAAGGAACTTCTGCTTCCTTGAAACGCTTCTTGCAAACACCTCTTTCTGGAAAATTTTATTACCCTTTTTTTATGGCATTGTATGGCTTAATTATGTGGAGACAGGTGTTCAGGTAGTAGAGTAATGAGAAGAAAAACTTGCCTGAGAAATAATTTAATGAAAGTAGGTGCAAATAAAGCCTGTCAGATAACAGATGTCTTCACCACAGTTCTTAGTGTGTAGTTACCACAGCAGGAGATCAAGCTCTGCTCTCTTCAGAGACTAACAAATAATTAGAACACCTATTCTGTTTCTTCAGAGATTGCAATTTCAGTGGCTTAAGTCTCTCAAGGAGTTGCTGTCTTTTAAAATCTACTAATTGCATTGAAACCTCTTGGAAGTGGTGCCAAAAAGCTATGAAGAATAGGAGAAAGAGAAGGGGATCCTGTTCTGCTGATAGACCTATGTGATGATGCTATGGTCAAAGCTGTTCTCAGCAGAAGAGCCCACAAGCAAGAGAAAGCTATCAGCAGTGTGCATAGGCTAGTATCTACACTCAACTGGTTGAGTTAAATCATAGCAAAACTAGGCTCTTCTTAGTACTTGTGATATAAGAATATATACAATCCAGCTTAAAAGCAAAGTTCAGAGAAGTTATTTGAACTACAGAGGATTTGTCTGGCAAACAGTAAAATAATTAAGAACAAGCTTTTCTTCCCTTGCTATTTTTATCACTGTTAGCAGATGCGAATTTTCTGTGAATAGTTTTAATGAATCTTTTTCTTAAACTACAGTTGCTGTAGTGTCAATGTGTTTGTGCTTGGTCAGCCTCTCGGTGCTTCCACTGTAGTGAATGTAAAAACATTTTAAAATGCATACCCATTACTACCTCTACTAGTGTTTTAGTATAAACCATAGCTGAAAATATGGACTGACTTGTATTTTCTGCTTCTCTTGTGTTAAGATGTCTAAAGATACGATTGTTTCATTCCTTTAATGATGCTCATATGGCCCTTAAAGCTTCAAATCCAGTGCCACCTGTTGAAGCTGACATACCTCATTTTCATCGTGAAAGTATGAACATTCTGACAATGTGATTTGTTCTTTGCTCTCAAAAAAGGTGCAGAACTGGGACAAAACTGGAATTTCTGATGCAGTAGGTAGTTGAGGATAGAGGCGAAGTTTCTGATGTGTAGTTTTCTACTTCTGGCGATGACCCACAGGATTTCTTTCCTAGATATGACTTGAAAAAACAAAAAAGCAGCTTCCTTTGTGGGAAGGTGCGTCTTGGACCACCGTTCTTTTGAACACGTGGCAAGCGAATGAAGCCCGGCTCTGGTAACCCGAGAGGCCCCTGTGCGCAGCAGGGGAACCGCGGGAAGCCCGCAATCCGCGCCGCTCCGCGCAGGGGTGGCGGCGGGTGGCCCCGGGGCGCTCGGCCCCGGTTCAGCACCGCGGTGGCGGACAGCGCCCGGCCGGGGCCGTCCCGGGGCAGGGGCCGCGCCTGGGGAGCCTCTCCCTGGGCAGGGGCAGCTCCTGGGGATCCTCTCCTGGGCAGGGGCAGCTCCTGGGGATCCTCTCCACGGGCAGGGGCAGTTCCTGGGGCTCCTCTCCCTGGGCAGGGGCAGC
>JAVJGJ010000062.1:10328248-10368847 GCA_035590215.1 Microhierax caerulescens | reverse complement strand
GGTTTTTCGGTCTTCCCCCCCCCCCCTTTCATTTGTTTGTTCTTTTGTTTGGTCCTCTTCCTTTTGTCTTCATATTTAAGGGAACACATCAGTCTTTGCCCCCACACCTGTTGTACCTGGCAGGTATCAAGCACTTTCAGCATGCCATAAGCCATTTCTCAAAAATGTTTTTCCTTAGACTTGCTGCACTCATCTATTTGTCACCTCTTCTTTTTTTAAAGGGTTTCTATCATAGGAAAACTGCCTTTCCCACTGTAAGGACAAATTTTCCTTTTATGATATCTTTCACAAACTTCAGTTGTGGCAGGGATTTTTGAGGGCCCATTGGCTCTTGTTCATTTTTTGCATCCATTTGCAACTGTATTGTAGATGCTTACTCCAATGGATGCAGGCTGAGATTCTAGGCCAGGTTTGCTTGTTTGTTTTGTCAGTACCTTTACCAAAATAGTCATGATTGGATTTGCAATGTTTAATTCTCCACTACGAGTGCAGGCAAACGTTCTTCACTTGTCTACTACTTGAAGTTTGACTTGGCTGAGAGCTGTTCAGATTTCTGATGGAAAAAGGCATTAAACTGAGTAAGCATTTATGTGGTTTTGAAATACAAAAACTGCAAAGCCATTGTACTGGAAAGGTCATCCAGTACTGTAAGTATTTCACACAGTATTCGTGGTTGGGGACTACACTGAAAATGCCATATGTTTAAAGCAAAGAGAGTCTCCAGCAGTATGTTAAATTTCTTAGAAGAGCTGTGGAAGTCCTTTTTCCATTACAGCCAGAACGTGATGGGAATAGATTATTACAAGACCTCTAATTACCTTTCCTTAAGCTTCGGAAAGACCTGTAACTCTGCCCTGTGGCAAAAAGCTTTCCCATTCTTGTACTCAATGGGTTATTGTGCTGTTTCCCTCCAGCTGCTTGTCATTCTGGAGAAGTGCTGACTGGAAGGCGGCGGGTTTGCATTTGATAACTGACACATATTGCTTGAGACAGACAAGGGTGCAAATTCTCTCTCCCTTGGGAAAGGTGATGTTTGTGAAAAAACACAGGCCAAGCTCCTGTCTGTCACTGAAAGATGAGCTAATCTTTTCCCTTGACATCGTGTGAAGCTGCAGGCTGTGGCACAACACCCCCCTTCTCTTGCCACCCGAAGTCAGAAGAGAACAACTGCAAAGATTGCTTTGGCAACCGCCCTCCCTTCGCTTGCACTAATTTGCTCTGGTTCTTGGAGTGCTTTCGGCTACTTCTGGAAGCCATGCTCTTTCACTGTAGTCTTGCCATACTGAGCTGAGGGAATTGGTACCCCAGGATAAGCTGGGGGCAAGGGAATGTTCTTCACTAAACCCTTGGCTGCTGGAAGTGAGTTGAAGTTGGTGTTTAACATTTTGATGTTCTCCTGCCGACCAGCCTCTGGTTTCCATAGATCTGAAGCAAGCTAAATAGTTGCATGAAGTTTTTTAAATATAAAAGGAAACCCAAACCTTAAGTCATGCTGTTGGACTACTGACATTTTGCCTGTTTCTTCGGAGCAAGGTTCCTGGCTTCTGATCTAAATCCTGTTACTCAGCCGGTGCAGTACAATTTATTATGATACAGGACAACAAGCTTGGGTGGTTTAAGTTTTGTTTTACTTAAGATTAAATCAACTAAAGATATGAATGGTGCAGATAAAAATAGGTTTATTGTCTTAAGCCCATAGTATGGTGACTGGGAGGTGTTCCCTTGAGTTCTTGTGATATTTTTATTTTCTAAATAGGAAAAAGAAAGAAGTGTCTCTCAGAGATACTTCTGTGCATCATTCACATAGCAAGAAGTGCTGCTATTACATCTCTTGGTCTATCTAAAGATGGATGTTTTCTGTGGGGTTTTTTGTGCATACATTGCTACTGCATCTGTCACAATTACTTTTTTCCTAAGCAGAGACAAGATCATGGTTCTAAGGCACTATGGATGGCAGATGTGGCACTTTTCTAATGAGACATTGTGTAACTACTGGCCGTAGTCAGATATGTTTTCCAGCAGAAGTTTTTTCTCAAATAATTGAAAAACGCTGCAAATACTTCTTTAGGAAGATCCATATTTTTTGAGGTAGACCTTTAAAATTAAGAATTTCAGTTGAAACTTTTCCATGCTTTAATTGAAGTTTCAAGTTTTCTGAGGAAAGTAACCTTGTGGTTTAAGCCCAACTGGTACCCAAGCACCTCGCAGCTGCTCCTTCACTCCCCCCTGCTGAGGAACAGGGAGGAGAATTGGGAAGGCAAGTGAAACTTGAGGGTTGACATAAGGGCAATTTAGTAATTGAAATAAGATAAAGTAAAAAAAAAATGTATCAACAACAACTATAATGTGAAGGAGGCAGAAGGAGAGAGGAATGCAATCCATAGGGAATGGAGAAAAGAAAATAAGTGATGCATGGGTGCACACACACAATGTCATCAATAGGAATACTTGTATACTGAGAATGATGCTCCATGGTATTGGAATACCTCTTTGACTAGTTCGGGTCAGCTGTCCCCCCCCAGTTTCTTGTGACCCCTCCAGCACTCTTGCTGGCAAGGCCTGAGAAAATGAAAAGTCCTTGACTTAGTGTAAACATTACCCGGCAACAACTAAAACCATGAGTGTGTTATCAACATTATTCTCCCATCAAATCCAAAACACAGCACTGCACCAGCTACGAAGAAGAAAATTAACTCTATCCCAGCTGAAACGAGGACAAGCAGACACCTTATTTTTTAGGGAAAACTTAGCATTTTATATGAATGAATTATTGCATTTCTTGAAATTATTCTGATAATTAGTTAAAGCACAATCACAGAATACTTGGGGCTGGAAGAGACCTCTGGAGACCTTCCAGTCCAAGCCCCTGTTAGAGCAGGTTGCACAGTCACATCCAGGTGGGGTTTGAATGTCTCCAGAGAAGGAGACCCCACAGCCTCTCTGGGCAGCCTGCACCAGTGCTCGGTCACCCTCACAGTAAAGAGATTTTTTTTTTCTCGTATTCAGATGGAGCTTGCAGTATTTCAGTCTGTGCCTGTTGCCACTTGTCCTGTCACTGGGCACCACTGCAAAGAGCCTGGTCCCATCCTCTTGACACCCATCCCTCTCAGCCTTCTCTTCTCCAGGTTAAAAGGCTCAGCTCTCTCAGCCTTTCCTCCCAGGGGAGATGAAGCTCTGACTCTTTTTTTCTATGCCTTCTTAATAAGGAATAACTAATTACTTATTTTGTGTGCCCACAACCCAGGGCACTATATATCCATGTGAAACCTCTTAAAGTGACTCAGAACTTAAAGAAGCTTCAAAATTAATGATTTGCTGTTTCCTCTCATAGGAAAGGCTGTGATAAAACAATTCCCAGGTTCACACATTGTCACCCTGCTAAATTTGTCCTCACTTGTACTGTATAAATTTTTGGGAGCAGAGGTTTTCTAAACTATGTCAGCAAAGCAATGCAGGGGGCTGGGGGTGGTGGGTGGTGGGATGGAGGGGTTTGCAAACAGAAGTGGTACGGATTTATGCACTGACACATATATTAGGTTAGTTAATTGCAGATCACTTCACAGACCTAGTTTAAAGTCCAGTCTAATGAAGAATTACATTGCCACAACTGAAGGTAAAAAATGAAACAAAAACCAAAACCCAAGCCCCCAAGAAAACCAAAACTCAAAACACACCTCTGGCCAGGACGTTATAAACAATTTATTAATGGGGAAAGAGAGTAATCTCAAACTGAATTTGCTAATGAGGAAATTGAATGCAGGGTTGCTTTTAAGGATTTCCTTGTGCTATGAAAATTAGATGGCCCATGAATAAACTTTGTTAGAATGAAATTCGACATGAGGACTGTATGTTTTCTGATGTGATGGTGTTGTGGTGGAATAGAGACATCACAGAATGTTTCCTGCTGGGAGAATTTTAGAAATCTGCTTTAGTTCCCAGTGGGGGAAGAATGGCCCAGGAGGAAATGTAGTCCATGTGGATGTCATACTGAGATTTATTTTTACAAAATGAGAGAATGGGCTTGTGCAGTGTTTTTTCTCTATTTCACAGAAAACTTGGAATTAAAAAAGTTTTTTTTCAGGCTGGAGCTTAACAGGCTTTTTTTCTTTTTGTAAAATATGAGACAAAACCTTAGAAAGAGCTCGTCTCCTGTTAGCGATGTCCTCCTGGGGCACTCTTCATTGTAGTGCTCAAAGGGGGTGAGCCCCTATAGCCACACTTTGTGCAGGAGACACTGAGACACCCACAGACCCCCTGATGTGTTTGTTTCCCCTCCATAGGCTGCTGGACAGCTGGGACTTAGAGGGTAAAGGGAACTGATGCTTCTAGGTGGACATGTAAGAAGAATTAGAACCATCTTACTTCTTGAGAATTACTTTGGCCCTAACTATCAGTGAAGGGGCAGGTAATTTTGGATTCAAAATGTCTCATAGCATTCCCATGCCAGAGCTGCAGGAGGTATGCCCATTCTCATGGCATCCACAGTCAGCATCTAACACTGCTGGACTCCTTTCAATGATGTCTGATCCATTTGTTGATAATTTTGGGGGTTTATGCCACAAAACAGGCTTAAGGATACTTTTGTGAGCAATCTGACAGTTTCTTTTTCCAACTGGAGTGACTGAAGCAGAGAATAAGCCTTTTCATGCAGCACATGGGTTAGGCCAACTTGAAGATCTAATTACAAAGCAAAGGAAACAGCTTTTGCTGTTCCCAGAGTACAAATGTTGTCTTTCCAATTGCCACATGTTCAAGCTGACATCAGTCCCTGTAAAAAAAAAAAAAAAAGAAATACTGTGATGTCTAGTGAAATGGGAGGTTTCTGCTCCTTAAATTCTCCATTGCCTCAGGGAAGCCAGAAGGTCAAGGTTTTGCAGGAGTGCAGTAGGTCCACAAGGGTACCCTGAATTGTTAACAGGACACTAGCCGCAGCAAAGGGAGGGTGTAGCCCATCACTGCCAGCCATGGTGGCCTGGCCCAGCTCCCTGGGAGGAAGCTGGAAGAATGAGAGGAAATTGAGGAACTGGGAGAAAGATGTGGAGAAAGAAACTGGGTTGGAAGTAGAAGAAAAACCAAGATGATTTAATAGGGAATGGGATGGATTAAATAGATGTCTTGTCTGAGCAATTGTTTGCCTATGTATTCTTCACCCAGGTTTAGATACCTAGCTGCGTGAAAACTCTCTGGAATGAAACCACCCATTAAAAAAATGATTTTACTGCAAATATTTGTTGTGCTTGGGGTCTAAGTAAAGAAAAACAGAGACACACAAAGGTGGTGGCCCTACCTTTTCTGTAGGCAGACATTCAGTTGGGGCGTTCAGTTAGTTGTAAGATTCTGGCTCAGTTTTCTTTTTCCTGAAAAGATTCAGACCTGTATCTCCTGCACCCAAGCAGGAGATTTTATCTCTCTATTATCAGGCTGTAACTTAAGTGGAAGAACACAGTTTCTTCTTGCTGGAACATGGAAAATTTCCAAGTGGGAAGATCAGTTGGACAGGTGAGTATGGAGGCGTTCCTGCTGGGTTACGATGACCAGCTTAAACACAGGCATGAGGAAACTGGACAGAGAAGGGTGCTGAGCCCTGACTGCTTGCCCTGTGTGTTTGTTTTCCCTTGAGCCGGCTATGTACAAATGTAAAAAGGGAACGTGTGCTAGTATGTCTTTGGGGATGATTGTGGTTTTTTCCCCTCAGCTGGTACTATCTGTCAAAGCTGACTAAATCCTGGGATCATAAGTTTTCAGTAGCTCTGGCGTTCACTGGGAATACAGCTTGGCATTTTTTACTTGCAGAAAGGAAAGAATAACTAAAGGCAGGTGGTGTCCAAATGAGGGAAAGTGAAAGGTGGCATTTTTGTAAGAAATTGGGACTTGACATGAAAGGAAGTGACTCTGGCTTTAGCAGGATGCTTCCTTACTGTAGGCCATGAAACCGCTGTTGGCCCAGTGCTTGACCCACCTGATGGTGCACGTTTACTTCTCAGGAGCCACAGTACCAGATGATCTGCACAGATTTTGGCACACCCTTAAGTACAATTGCTCAGGTTTGAGTGTGCCACATGGCCCAGCCCGGTAGATCGACAGACCAGGCAACTGGCTGTATGTGAGAGCTGGGGTCATGGCACTGCACACACGGCTGGCGCGGGACGGCACCGGGCCGTATTCAGCACATTGCTGAATCCCCAGTCCATGTTTTTAAGCAGCTGCAGTACAGGTTGATGCAAGAATGTGCACTTGCAACAGTTGTCATTATCGAAACTAAGAGGTAATTGTCACAAGCGCGAGACTGAACAAAGAACAGAGGAAGCCAGCAAAGTGCTTTCCCCATCACAGGTTGCATGGTTGTGTGCATGTCCTCTGCTGGTGTTTGGAAATGAGAGGGTTTTAAAATCAGTGAAACTCCTTTTTGAAGGTGTGACACGTGAACTTATGCTCTGCTAGTGTTACCTTTCTGTTCGCATCTCCAGGAGGGGCTGACTGATATCCTGCAATTTAAAAAAATAAATAATAATAATAAAAAAAAGCTGGTTATGGTGATTTATTGGTGATGCAAGGGATGGGTGCAGGAACAATGTATCTGTTTCTTTCAGTTGTTCTGAATGTTTTTCTTTATTTTGGGACAGTATGTTGGGAGAAGGCATCAGAGAGCATCGATGCCTTAAAAGGAGTAAAGAAACCCAGAGTTTAGCTGTTGCTATCAAAACATCTTACAGAATTTATCAAAGATAAAAATAATGTGATCTGAACAGCTGCAAAACCTAAACACAGTAAGGGTGTTTGTGTGGGGGGTGTAGTTTCTTGAACAAACTCCCAGAAGTCTGTGGCAGGTTTATCCATTTCTATCAAATTCTCTTTAAAGTGAACACATCTAATTGAGCCCTTAGGCTTTTCTTATTCTCCAGTTTCACTGAAATAAGCTCTGGAAGAAAAAAAAAAAAAAAAAAAAAAAAGGAATTGAACCAGCGTAGAACCAACAGTTACCTTTTGGGAAACTGAGCTTTTAAATGCAAGGAAAGATAAAGCATTTTCTTTGCAGATGCTGGCAGAGTGATTTACCTGCATACAGCTTTTCTAAGGACAGGGGTGACAGTGGACCAGAAACCAAACGAAAACTCAGTTTCCTGCCTGGCACAGGCTGCTCCTGTCAGCCCAAGAAGATGGAGGGGTGCTTGGGGCAGCGGGTTATCCAGGCCCATTCACAGCTACAACTGGAATGTAAATAGTCTGAGCTCCTAAAAGAAAATGTTATCTTGCCTTGAATTTAAATCCTCCGCTTCAGCTTTCCAAGCCCTCAAACCTCTGGTGTATGTTTTTGTCACTGCAGCCCATGGGGAAATACATTTTGCTGTTATTCCTTTCTGTCTTTCAGCCCCCTGAAATATCTCTCCCATCTTACCCTGCCCTCTGCCTCCCTTCCAGCCTCCGCAAGCAGCCCCAGGAAGAATAGGAGACTATTAAAGAAACCACTACAAAGAGCTCACTGTGCAACCCCCCTCCGACAACGTCCAATTACCAAACGCAGCACTGCATCTACAAGGCAAGAATTGCTGCATCTGCTCTGCAGAGCCCCTCAAAGGTCAGAGAGATCTCTTCTTCACTGGTGCTTTGCTTTCCTTCTCGAATTCCTACCATTTCCTTCTGTCACTCTTACCCAACACCTTCCACCTCCCCCGCCCTACACCATAAAATTATTTTTTGTGTAATGTGTAATCCTCATTCATTCATCTTCCTCTAGGGAATATACTTCCCCATGGATTCTCTGGAAATCTGCAGCAGAGTCTTGCTGTCTTTAAAACACCTCTTATCTGGGTTTGGGTTTTTTTCTCTTCTTTCCTCTTCTCTTAAAGCCATTGAAAAGATACATTCTAGGTGTTTGAATTAAGTGTAAGGCACAGTTTAGTTTTTACTTATTCAGAGTTTGTTAAATCATTCACGAAACCCTTTGTTTTTTGAAAGCTGTTTTTGCATTGAAAACTGACAAAGAAAAAAAAAAAGGCAGAGGAAGGGATCTGGAGGGCTTCAAAGAGAACAAATTCCCTCTTTCATAAGTGTCGGTCTTGACTGGGAAGTTAACTGGTCCTTGCAGAGGTTTTGCAGTACTGCTGAGGCTGGAACAGGAAGATCTGTGATGGGCAGGGGAGCAGGCAAGAGAGTGGTGGGCAGCAGTTAAGAGATACAGCTCAGACTTCTGTGTTTCTCGAAATAATGTTGACCTTGGCTTTGAAACTCTTTTCATCTGTCCAGTTTGCATTCAGTCTCTTCCCTTTGAATCCTTTGCTATAATCGGTTTTATCTGGATTTTTTTTTTTAAGCTATTGTGCAGGGTCAGATAAATCTAGTAAGAATTTGAATAACATGTAATTTGATAGTTCTTCAAATAATAAACGGGAATTGTGTTTGTTTTTGCAGCAACAAGGAATGGTCTTATATGGGCATACTTGGCCAAGACACCGTAAAGAACATTTGTACCCATAGGAATGATATATTTTCTGTCTCTCTTCAAGGGTTTGCAAATTTAATTTGAATACGCTGTAGCAAAGCTCTGCTTGTTGTGCACACTGTAGCCTATTCAGCATGACAGGATGGCTGAAGGAAGGAGTGGGTAATAGGGTGCCCAGGTTTTTCCTAATTCCTGCTGATTAAATTCCAGATGTCAAACAGCAGGTGTTACCTTTAACTTATTATAAAGTTCAAGTTCAATTATTCTAATGCTTACTCTTCCCTAGCTACAACAAGGCTCAGATTTTGGTGCGTTGCCATAATTCAGCTTTTCAGCGGAGTACAGTAAGAGATGTATAGCTGTAGGGACAAAACTGAAATAGAGTTGGGTGGTTTATGCAGCTAATGGCCTGGTTTTATATAAAAACATCAGCTGAAAAATATTCTTGGACATAAAATATCTTTGTAATACTTGGATATTTAGAGCTTCCCTTGGGTATTTATGCTCCTGAGAGAGGACCAGCCTTGAAGAGTCAGATGGAAATTACAGATAGCTGTAGTGGGGAGGGGGGAAAAAAAGCGTTTTCTTGCTCTTTCAGACTGAACTTTCTGACAAGTCCTTATTTAAACATCTGGAAAGAACCCATAAAGCTGTCTTTCAATTTTGGCTAGCCCAACAAAGAGGGAAACACATTTCTTTGCAGTGGCAGCCAAATATTTTGGTGGTACCTGAACCACTTACCAGGAAACAAACTTCTTCATCAGAACTTGTTTTGAATATGTTTCTATTGTTTTTACGTATTGTGTTTCCAGGCTGGGAACAAAATCCAAACAAGTCTGAAATCTAGTCAATTATGGAGGGCATAACTGAAACCATGTGCTTGGGGGCAGCTCAGAGACACCCAAGTGGCAGCTTGTCTCTTTATCCACATCGTGTGTATTCTACCTCGTGATGGGGAGAGGAGGAGTGGCACTTTACTAGAGAGTTAAAGCTCTATTTTGGGAGCAAGATTTGTCACTACATCTAGCTTTTAACACCTCCATACAATCCTGACGAATAGAGTTGTGTAAAAATGGATCACTGCTTATGCACTACCTCATCGTTAGCTGCTGTTCATATCCAAATGCTCAAGCACTCTGCTCACTGCTGGTGCTGCCTTTCTCCAACCTGTCTCAGCTGAGAGCGCAAAGCACACAGCTACGTTTTGCTTCTTAGAAAGCTATGTCATCTGTACCTCAGTGGTCTCTATAACCTATACAAAAGTATCTGCTGCCCTGTGTGTGGCTGATGGCATCCTACTGCATTTGAGGGCCCCCCACAGAAAGCCCAGCTGCAGATGAGTTGATAGAAACCTGGATGTTTCTGATGAGATTTGTGACCTTGCAAAAACTAGCAGGATAATTTTTTTAGAAACTATCAAAAGAGCCAATTTTTCACTATTTTCGCTACTGCCTTTAGCAATAAGTTCCATGGTATTGACTTTGCTACCCTGCTTTGAGTGTTGTCTATACGCAGGCTTGTGCCCTTTTGTTAAATCCTTAAACAATATTTGATAAACTCCCTTGTGACCACGACTGTTACGCAGTAATTTACTGATGCTGAGTTATGACCATGGATGGTTACAGTGCAGCTCTGTGAGATATTTTGTTGGGGTTTTTTTCTGTGCACGCTTTGCCTTAATTCACAGTGGGTGTTTTAGGGAAGATTTTAATTTCCACTGAATGAGGCATTCTTTCAAAACCTTTCACTATGTTAAAAATCTTCTACCTTTAATATTATATTTAGCTTACTCTGTTATCACTAAACAATGTTTTGATTTGAGAGTACTAGTGGTTCACCTGTAACCACTGATTGCAAGCTGAGGGAAAACATGCAACAGCTTAATTCAGCCACGTCTGCTGAATACTTTCAGATGATATATGGGATTATATAGCCCTTAAAGAGGAAAATTGCAGGGCTCTATATAAAGGCTATTTCCTTTCTCCCCCTTGGTGAGATTTTGAAACAGAAGAACAGATCTGTCTGAAGAAATGCAGAACCCCTGGCTCTGTGGGTTTATGAATGTATTTAAGCTCCTACTTAAGCCACCTATGTATGAATTGGCCTCTGTCTAGAAGCTGTGCAGCCATGCTGATGTAGCAACAAGCCTGAGGCTTGGAGGGACGTGTAAAAGGGTTCATATGACTATTAGCCTGAAGCAGGTAATGTCTAGCCAGCCTCACATATGGGCAGAAGCATGTGGCTGCTTGCAAAGAGTGTTCAGATGGGTCTGCAGTGAATGCAAGTGAAAGGATGACTGCTGGTCCCACAAGTGGAGTAACAGTCGCAGTGCCCTCTGACTGCCTTCATAGAGCTCTGCCAGGTGGGGAAACAGGACAAGGATAGCTGCCTAGACACAGCTAAAGAGAGCCAAGGAAATCCTTTTGCTGTTCTTTGATTGCAACCTACTGTGATTAAAAGAAGAAATAAAATAGTGGAACCCAAGTTTCAGCCATCCATTAGTGAGGAAGTGTCACAGTCTTGGCTTAGGGTTTTAGCTCGAGGTTCAACTGCCTGTGTTTTCAGCCTTGAGCAGTGGGTTTCCTCTCTGGAGGAAGGGTTTAGATGGTGTTTTTTCAAGCAGCCGGTTGAGGGGAACTGACTCCCCTGCAAAGGTGAAAACATAAACACAGCAAATACCAAAGACCAGGCCCTGATGTAAAGAAATTGGGTACCACTGTTTGCCCTCTCTTCCTGCATCCATGGTCCCGTGAGTGAAGGTCACTAGGTCCCGTGTTGAAAGCTCAGACAGAAATGCCACTAACTAAAAACCGAACTAATATTCAGCTAATAAAATAATTTAAACATAATCCCAAATGGTGAATCATATAAATTATGGGTTCACATTTCTAGTGAAAGTGTAAAGAGGGGGGCGGAAGGGGAGTTGTTGCTTTGATTCTGTTCTTCTCATTTGCTTTTAACCTCAAAACCAGTTAGCATGGAAAAAGAATTCTCCAAAGACTCTGAAAATAGCAAATCTGAATAAGCAGAATATTTTGCAAATGAGATAACACAAGCACAGAGAGTATCCCAGCAGTAGCGCTCAGAAAGGGGGAACATCAGCAGTCACCTCCAAGAAATGAAGGCATTAATCTCAGGAGAAGAAAACAAAGAGGAAACATTGAAGCAGACACCTAAACATGACTCATTACACCATTTGTCTCAATTAACATACTGAGACAATGGACTGATTATCTCAGTAACACTGTGTCATGTTATACTGAACAGCATGTGTTAAGGAGGAATTAGCCCCTCATCATGAAGTAGTACATAATGCCCCTCTTAGACAGCAACTGAGTCATCAGTCATGAAAGAGGAAATTAATCCTGCAGAGGAAAAGCGGGTAATGGATTAGAGTAAAGGAGCAACATCTCTGGGCTCCCAGTCCAGCCTCTGGCTTTAGAATGACTCACTGAAGCCCTGGGCAAGACATCTAACCCCTGTGTGCCTCTGTTTCCACAAAATGCGGTAAATTATGTCTGCCTCACAAGAAGGTCTGCATTTTGACTCTTGTTATGAAAAGCAGTGCCTCATAGTCGTTACTGGGCATGTGTCTCCTCATTCCTATAAGGATCCGAAACTTCTGACTTAAAGCTGCAGAACTGACAGAAAAGTTAGGTGACTGCCCTAAGGTACCAAGAAGGGAGGTGCAAAGAAAACACAAACGACATAAACATGAGGGGAGGGAGTGCTAAAGGTAGGGAGGTGATGAGAGTTTGACCAGTAGGGGCTTTTTTCTGTTTTATAGTGATAGATACAAAGGATGCGAAATGTGTTCTGCATGAGAGCAAATGTTTCTTTTAATCAGTGGGCCACTGGTGATGCAACACAAAAACTAATATTGTTGATTGTGATTTTTATAAGAAACTTTTTAATTTCTAGTTCCTGTTGTACTTCCTAGAGATTTAGGGGCAGGGATCAATGAGCTTTACTGTTGTTTTTTTTTTATTTAGTGGAGATCATTTTTTCTTGATGGAGGAGATTGAAAAGGGGACTTGTCCTTACATGAACTGAGTAGCGAAATGATGCTTCTCTGCCTTGCTCTAATTCTGTATAGCTAGGAAAAAATAAGTAAACGTATTTTGGCTGAGGCCAACAGTGCTTTAGGAAGGGATTTTATTAGTGAAAGAGATTTGTAGAGACAGCAAAGTGGCAGAAACAATCTTTGCTTTAGTAGTCAATGAAGGTGGGGCAGCTGTTTGTGGTGTTTCTTCTCTAGTGTAGAATTTTAAAGAATCTGGTTTATCCTCTCTTTCTGTATCTGTCCTCAGACTACATTGGACTGTGCTATCTTCAAGAGCTGGCATAATCATGCAGACTGACTTATGTTACAGTGGATGGGATGAAGTGTTTTAAATTATAAGTTGGTTACTGGTATTGTCATCAAAGTGTTTTATCCACAAAAGTTTACATTTGCTTGCCAGAGGCACGGTTAAGTTGCAGATGTTGATGTGAGTTGTGATGTTGTAAGGAGAAAAGGGCCAGGTCTCCTGAAGCCCAGCCCTACCAACATGCCAAAAGAGAGGAAGGCAAGAATTAATGGAAAAGCTAAAAGGTTAATGTAGTATCCCACTTTACATTGCACTGCTTTTTCTCTTTGAGCCTTTTTAACATGTAAATTACCTAAGAACAGATTTAAGAGTAAAGATTTGCCGTTGGTCTTTATGCCATCTCTGTGCCTCACCTCTTGAATAATTTTATTTCTGTCTTTGTGAGCAGTGGTGACTGCCTACGCTGTCTTACTAATGTCTATTTATAACATCTCAGTTCTCACTCCTGATTTTCTCCTCTTTCTATGGTCCAGAATGTTTTCTCTTCCCTAAAAGACTCTCCAGTAACCCTCTGTGTCAGGTTATCTTTATTTTTTACCTCTGCTAGATGCCCCTGCAAGGTGGCAGCCTGCCCATTAAGATGCTACCATCTAGAATCAGGCCTGTCAGAAACAGCTCTCCAGTTTGATTTTCAGACTGTGCATGTTCTTATGGAGTCTTGCATCAGACCCAGATCTCAGTCTCCTTGTATGCTTTACTTCTCAATAAAACTTGTGTTTCTTCTGGTTTCTCCCTGCCCCAGTCTCTTCCTTCCTCCTCTTCCTCTGCCTAACCTTCCTGAGAACACTTCTCCTTTACAAAGGAGTAACTGCTTGTCATAGCCTAAACAGCAAAGGGTAAAAAGATTCTCTACAGGCTGTGTGGAGTCCAGGGCACATTGTCGATGACAGTGCAGACAAACCTTATTTGAAATCCCTGTGCTCCAAGAAAGCCTGAGAAGAGCCAGTTCAGATCCATGCCAACAGAGAGGCAGGGCATGGTAACTTGGGCTCTGTGTCCTGGTAAAACCATTGTCCGACCTACTCATAGTAAGTCAAAGTCTGCCTCAGCCCATGCAGATGTGACCTACTTCAACTCTAAGGCAAGATTTTAAAATAAGATTTGCTACACATATATTACAAGGTTGGCAATGCACTTGCATTTCCCACTTCTGCAGTATAGCTGTAAAATTCTGGGCAAAAGGTTGAAAGTAAAAAATCTGAGTGATTTGCCATCTTATTTCTTACAAAAATGGTAACATTGGTATATACTGACAAGTACATATGACTAAATAATGTTTGCACATCTGGGTGAATGAATATTCATAGAAAGGTTTTGGACTCATATCTGAAGTTTAGTCTGATTCTTAGAATCTCCCCTGCCTTGTTCTGCGTAGGAAACGTAATTGAGTCTGTTACAGGCTGTGATGCTTTTACTGACACGGAGCTGTGGCTGAGTATCTTCTCTGATCCTCCCCTGCCAAAGTGACAGAGGTGAGGAGGGGAAGCAAAGGCTGGCTGCACAGGGAGCGTCCATGGCACACGCTGCAGAGTGCTGCACAGGGTCCCGTACATGCTCGCAGGTTCCTCTGTGGCTTCCTTTGGTTAAGCTTTGGATACCACTAACTATTTCTTTTCCTGCTGGGAAGTGGGGGAATTTCATTCCTTACTGCCCAAACCCAGGGCAGCTTTCTGAATGAAATGGAGATGTTAGCAGGTAATCCAAAGGAATGGGTCACAGAATGCTCTGATTTCCGATGTAGTTGCCTGAAATGAAGGAACCCTTTATTAAATGCTATTTTTAAAAGAAACAAGGCAGTTCTAGTGTGTTTGCATTTTCCAGCCTATGCCAAAGGGGGTGTCTCTGTGTGGTCGGGACATGAATAGGGTACTTTGCCTATACAAACAGGTAATGATCATCCCAGCTTAGGCATAATTTTGAGGTTTGCTTTTGATAGCAATGTGACTGAAAAGTATGAGGTAGGTAGAGCATGCATGGAAGGTAATGATTTCCTGTGAGACAGTAATGTCTTTAACAGAAAAATATTTCAGGAGGGAGCAGGATAGCTGATAGCTTTTGCAGGGATTGCTGTTGTTAAAGCAAACACCTCGGAGTGTTCCTTGGGAAAGTAACTTCACAGTTGAAATGGTGTGTTGTATACAAAGTGATTATGGGTACCACAACACTGAGCAATTCCAGAAACTCCTGACTAAATTTTCTTTAAGGGAGGTGGTGTAAATTGTTTAACATCCAGCTGTGACAAAGGGTTAGAAAGCCTAAACACATTTGCTGGGAATGTAGTTGTAGCAAAAAGCCGGTGTGGCACAGCAAAGCTGAAGAGAAGCTCCCTGATTTCAGAGTTCCAGAGCACTGCTCTGGGAAGCAGGTGACAGTGAAGCTCTGGTCCCCCTGGCTGGATTTCTTAGCTCTTCTTAGCTTGTCCTGCCTGCTGAGCTGGGGATAAAACAAGGCAAATGGGGAGCTGCTGCCTGGCCATAGCTTCATCATCAGAGTTATGGAGCAAATTGAAAACCAGACAACTAAAGGGTTTCACCATCTGTCCCAAGAAGGTAGAAGACACTGTAAAGTTAATTACCTCCTCAGTTTTCTAGGAAAAAAATATCTCCTATTTAGCAATACTTAGATTTTTGCATTTAATATGAAAGTTGTGGTTTCTTGCCTGTCTGCTCAGAGGGCGAGTGGGCTGTAGTTTGAAAGCTGTTTTCCTCAAAAGCTGTACTTACATGCCTGGGTTGGTTGCTGCTTTCTTATTGTAAGTGATCAGCTAAATAGGAGAGAGTGCTGACGGCTGTGTGAGCTCCTGCCAGCTCTGCTCCTCCAGTTTACCTCCACCCAAACCCAGAGCTACAGCTGGTTCTCCTGAAATCAGTCATCACATGCAACATTGCCTGCCTTGGAGCCTGTACCCCAGGGTCCTTGATTAACTGTAATGGGGAAATAACTGAAAATAATAAGAATTTATACTTTGTGGTGATGGAGTCGTCCTCTCTTCCTCATAAGTCTTCAAAACGTCGCTGCCGTGGCCTTTTAAGAAAAGTTAGTGAAGCTTTTGGGCAGGCAGTGAGTTTGTGGTTTTCCTGGGGTAGGGGGGAGGCTCTGTGAGTGCAGCGGGCAAAGTAAAGTTGTGCTGGTGATTGTCATTGCAGGCTGTCGTGAAAAGTAGCCAAAAACCTAGCAGCATTAGTGATGAGTGGCGTTTGGGAAGAGATTCTATCTGCCAGGGTATTTTGCAACTTGCTGTGCTAAAGCAGTGGGTCTTCTAGAGAAGTCATCGGTTAAAGGCACCCAGGTAGGGCTTGGCAGTTCTTGTGATAAGGATGAAAGCCTAAAGCATGAACCTTCCCTAATAACGTCTGTGCCTCCTGGTGTTTGCTGACAGAGCATTAATGGCAGAGCTCAGCCTTGCTGGTTTCTCCTGTTCTTGTTGCTTATGTGGTGAAGCCCAAGGGGTGAGTACGGATCCCTGTATGTTTTTAGCAGTTTGTTTTGCAGCAGATGACTATGCACAGAAACATTCATTTCTTCTACTACAGTGAAAACTACTACAGTCTCAACTTGCTGGTTTACAGATCAAAATAGATGGCAGACCTTCCTGGAGAGATACTCTAAATGCAGGGAGTGAAGAATACTGTGGTTTCAAGTTTCTTCTTTAAATGGAAAATAATAAAATGAAACAGATCTGATCTTATCCTGTGTCAGAGCTCATTGCTGGTTTAGACATTCAGAGCAACTTTGCTCTTGAATACAAGATGAGACTCTTATTTCCTTCCCCAATGCTGAAGAAAAAATATAAGTGTTAAATGAGAATTAAGAGCACTAAAATGGTTTTTGATTGCTTGATGTCTTTTCATTTTGGTAATGAACTGTTTCACAAAGACTTTAATCCATTTTATGTATTTATTAAGTGACAAAGGAGGCTTGGTTCTTTTAAAGACACTAAAATAAAATCAACCTGAAATAATAAAAGGAGCTTGATAATCTTCAGATGTGAAGCTTGCAATAATTAGTTTTTGGCCTCTTGAAACTAGATTCCTTCATGTGGTGAGGTTTACTGGTCAGGCTGATCTGCATTGCTGGTGTGACTGCTGCCCTCTCTGCAGCTGTATTCCAGTAGCTGGTTCTTGATTCTTATAAAGGTATTTTAAAAACAAACAACCCCAAAAAACCAAACAAGAAAACAAACAAACAAACAAACACCCCAACACCAAACCACCTCTAAAAAACCAAGCAAGCAAACAAACAAAAAAAAGGGAAATCATAAGAAAAACAGGGCTTCAGTTAATCTTTAGAGGTGAAAAGGGCCACAGCTCTTCTCCGGCCTCCTGAAATGGGATTTTTCAAGTGGTTTGTTTTGCATTACAGTTTCTTTCTGTTAGCAGCAACATCTTCAAACCCTCCCAGGCATCCACTGCTGACGGTATTTGCAGGAGGAGCCGGTGGCCGGGTTCTCAGTCGAGCTGCAAGCGCTGTCAGGAATCTCTTGACGAGCTGCCTGCTCAGCGACATGCAGGGAATCATTTTACGAGCAGAAAAAGGATGAGTGGCTGCTTGGGAATACATTAAAACTCAGTAGGTTTCCAAAGCTGTTCTTGGAAATGGAGCAGTTTTGATTAAACTTATTTGGAAGAGTTGTCTCTCCCTAACTGGAACTGATGGTGAAAATCAGGGCATGCCTCAGGCTGGGCAGTGGATGAAGTCAGCTTCAAGTCATCCTCTTTGCAAAGGTGGATTGTGGTAACTCAGTCCCATTTAGGAGGGTGGCCAAGTCATCAAAACCTGTGTTCAGTTATTTACCTTGAAGAAAGATCTACTCTCTTGCAGATTAAGATGTTTTCCCGGGATCTGACACTTTGAGCAGTGACTTGAGCCTACTATAGCACAATTCTTGGGAGTAGAATGGACACTAATTTCTGAAGGATTTCTTGGGGGTTTATATTTTGGTATCTGAATAGAATGAAAATGGGTTTATTTTATCCTGATGTAGCATGAAAGAAAAACACCTTTGAAGTTTTATCTTCTCTATAAAATGGTTCTGAAATTTTTTCCAGTCAGCTTTTGTAATGAAATGTTCTGAAGTTGCTGCAAGTTCAAGAACATGCTACAGAGTGCATGTGAGCGTGGGACATATTGTTAGTATGGGACTAGTGCTTATTGCCTGAGTCAGTATCTTGATAACAGCCTGAGATTCACTGCACTGAGCACAGTAGTAATTCTCATCCCTAATTTAGCTACTGGAACACATAAACTCATGCTTCATTTTCATCTGTATTTATAAAAATATTATTGGTTTGAAAGCGGATGGCAGACATGAGTTACCATCCTTCCAGTGTCCCACTTGCACTCCCGGAGGTTTGTGTCAGTGACATCCCTGTCCTCACTGCCACAGGCAGCCTGCTCTCCTACGCAGATGCAGCATGGACTTGGTTTAGCCCTGTTGCTGTAATGTGTTAAACATCTTCGTGCTGGCCTGACTTTAGAGCTGAGTAGGACTCTGAGACATTTCCAGTGACGTATATTGCCGCTGCAAATCATTTTTGTGTGCTTTATACAGAAGAATGTGCCAAAGCCATCATCTGCACTAGAAGAATATTTCAGAGAATGACTTTGGACTGATTTGTTTTAAATATTTGTAAGTGTTGAGGTATTTCTCAGAATAATTTGTGAGTGTTGCAACAGTATTGTGGGTTTTATCAACATTTATTAAGAAACAGAGAAAATTCTCAAGTATCTCACATAAAGGAAGTGAAAAATAAACTGAGTTTTTCTGCCCAGAATTTTGCTTCTAGAATACAATCTTAAAAAAAAGCAAGCAAACAAGGAAAAAGTAGGCTGTAAGAAGAAAACTCAGAAGGAGCAGGATTCTTCTAGAAGTAAAAAAAAAATCAGGTCTGAAACACCATCTGGGGTCAAAGATGCTCTTTTTGAAAGTATGGATCTAATTAAGACTGAGATGGAGTGTGCATCCCTTGCTGGAAAGTTACGTGTATCTAATTTACTTTTCCATTTAACAATGGAAAAGATTTAAGGCAAAAAGATTTTTTTTGCCTTAATAACCAAGAACATTCCACCTAGGAGAAGAGGGTATGGTGAGTAGGCATGCCAGAGCATCCCTGCACTTTCTTGTGCAGAAGCAAGATTTGGAGAAGGTTAAGCAACCACATGGGACAATACAGGGAAAGATGAAGTGGTGTAATCCCTTCTAAAAACATGTGGAGAAAAAGTAAAAACCTTATATGAGAAGAGTTATAGGATCTTCCCCTCATACTAAAACAAGCGTGTTATTTACAGTCGCTATGAACGTAAATAGTCTATGAGCTCTGAACAGTATCAGCAATGAGTAAGGAAGGAGATGAGTTCTGCCTTTGAGTTCAAATGGAGCCATTGTATAGGCATGAACCGACACCAGACAGACCTCAGGGCCCTGAAAAGCTGCACTGCAAGTCATGGTAGGGGCAGCCTTTGCTTAATCATCACAAAAGTGACTTTGATAACTAGCCCTTTTAAATGAAAACTTCACTGGAAGTAATTTTTTCCATTTTTGTGAGAACAGAAATGTGGCCTCATGGGCATGCTGCTGTACCACTTGGGCTCAGAGTTTAATTTATGAGTAATAAAGATCACTTTGTCTTTCTGTTTCCTGAAATGCATGTTTTCCTACATGTCTTCGCTCCATTTCCTCCAGTAGTTTGTTCTGCCTAATTACACCAAGTGTCACAGCACGAGCAGCCGGTAAGTGCTGCAAAGAGCCACGCTATCCATTTTGCCGACCAGAAGCTGCCTTTGCTGTCACTAAGGTTTCCATATGGCTTGTTTTGCAACTTGTTCTGGTTTTCAGCCCTACCATTTTCTCCAGAATCACTGATTTTTACTTTGTTAGCCTTTCCATTCAACTAGGAAAGAAGTTTACAAGAAACACAGCTAGTTTTCACTGTCCCTCAAGATATTTTGCCTGTGCCCTGTTACGTAACTTGCAGTCTTACGCTTTACGTTAGAAGTTACTTGGTACAGTGCATCTGCCTGCTGAAGGCAGCTAGCTGTATACACCTTATTATAAAACTTTATGTTATATCTTGCTTGTATCTTTGAGTGTTTTTCCAGTTTTCCTGCAGCTCAGTCTTGCAGCTATGTGTTGTGTTCCTCAGGCCCAGTACCGACAGAGGGAAAACCAGTAGCAAGTTCTGAGTAAGTCACTGTTGCTACTTGAAACGTAATGCTGTTTCCTCAATGAAATAAGGATTGGTGGCTGGCACTGGGGAAAGTGCCTGATCTAGTTGTTACTCATATTTGCTTCCACTGTCAACAGATTAAAAAATAATTCTGTGTAGCTTGCTTTTTTTGCAATTTTTTTTTTTTTTTTTTTTGTAGATTAACTTGGTAGGTTGCTAAACACCACACAGCCACTTGCCCACTCTCCCACAGTGGGATGGGGGAGAGAATTGAAAAAAAGGTAGAACTCATGGGTTGAGATAAAGACAGTTTAATAGGATGGTAAAGGAAGGGAAAGTAATAATAATAATGGAATACAAAAAACAAGTGATGCACAATGCAGTTGCTCACCACCTGCTGACCAATGTCCAGTCAGTCCCTGAGCAGTGTGCTACCACCCCCCTCCCCAACCAGCTCCCCCCAGTTTTATTGTTTAGCATGATGTCTTAAGGCATGGAATATCCCTCTGGCCAGATTGGGTCAGCTGTCTCAGCTGTGTCCCCTCCCAGCTACTTGTGCACCCCCAGGCTCCTTGCTAACAGGGGCAGCATAAGAAGCTGAAAATTCCTTCACTTAAGCACTGCTCAGCAACAACTAAAACTTCAGCATGTTGTCAACTGTTCTCATCCTACATCTAAACTACAGACTGTACTAGCTACTAGGAAGAAAATTAACTGTATCCTAGCTGCAACCAGGACAGTAGCATTTCTGAATGGTGAGTGTGGAAGTAGTTTGAATACCATAAGTAGCTTAAAAAGAATCACCTCTTTATAGATAACCTAAATTCAGATTAAACCTTAGCTTTTTATTTTTCTGAATTAAGTATTGTGTGTGTTTTATTTTTATGTTCTTGGCACACTTATCATATGCTAGGGCAAAAAAAAAGACAACCCTGACCCTTAGACAAAACAACTTTCTTCAGAATTGAAGAGGCTCTCCTCTTCTCAGTAAGCAAGCTGCTGTTTAGTTTTCTGTGTTTGATGTTGGAGTGCCATAAAAGGACATTGCACAACAAAACATGTTCTTAATTTACAAATGAATTGACATCTTATTAAGAAATAACCCTCGTAAAAATCCAGCTAGCATGCTGATATATGCCAGCTTTTATTGTTGCTTTGATGTTTCTGAAGAGGTGTCCAGACAAAAACTTGAATGAATTTCACTATTCTTTTCTAGTTAGGAGAGGGAACATAAAAGAAGAGGCTTCATGACAGGATAACTTTTCTGTTCCTTTTTTACCTGCTGTCTTGGATGGCACCAAGGGCACAATTTCTCACACTCACTTGCATTTGAAATAAGAATTAAAAATGTCTACTAGGTTATATTTCTTAGGATCTTGATATAGTTAAAGTAGGATAGATTACTCTTACAACACATGCGGTCATGTAAACTTGAGAAAGCTGACTTTGCACATCCAGGAGAACTTGATCTTACATTTCCAGGCAGGAGAGGAAGATCGGCTGTAGGACCTTGGCTACCCTGCTGTCCCTCTGAGCATGGAAACCTACGGCATAGGTACTGCGGTTATTCTTTATGCTCTCGCTCAGCTGCCAGCTTGCCCTGGTTTACCCCAAATCTCTGAATCTTAATTTTTACTCCTAAAACCAAGAATGACTACATTTCTGCTAGTTTATGTTCATCCACCACAACACTAATGAAGCTGACAGCCCTTTTACAGCTAAGCTTTAGTACTTCTTGCAACCTAGATGTTGCTTTCTCTAGCTTGTGTGTCTGAATCAGCAGCTGGACTTAGAGAGTACTCTGACCTGGCTCAAAGACTTCTCCTGCCTGGCTTAAAATCTTGGATATAATCTTCCCTAGCAGCTGGTCTGCGATGTTATCTCCATTCTGGTGATAAGCATCTCATTTCAGCCCAGAATTAAACACTGGATTTTCTTCAGACTCCACCTCTCTCCTAGTGATTTTTAATATATTAGTGTTCTGCTGTTCGATATACTGGCTTCTTCCTCCAAAACCTTATGAGAGATCTCTTTTGTTATTGTGACAATTAATGAAGTGTTTCCATTTCTCAGTAATCCCGAATGGCTGGGCATAGGATCAACAACCTGTCTTTATTTACCTCATTCTTTGAAGATTTTTATTCTAAATGTGAAGGTTCTCACCTCAGCTGCAGCTAGAGACATGAACAGATTAGGGGTAAATGAAGTGTTGACATAAATAGAACTGAAAAAGTAGAAATGAGACAGAAGTGGAATTTAAAGTGATATTTTTCAGCTTGCTCAGACATTTGTCTGCTTTTCTTGCTCTCAGAGCAATTGGGTTTGATCTTAAAGCAGCATCTCCTAATCTTGAAAATATTTTGCTTTGTGACACTGCTGTGAAGGTAGGATGTTGGGGGGTTCCAGGTGAGGAAGAGTGGCATGAAAGGACTGTGTGTCACCTGAAATCACATGGGATTTTTGGTGGGGGAGAAAATGTTGAATACATGTCTTTAGCTAGTGCCTTAATGTCTAAAGCCCTCATTTCTGGAATGAAGTCTCTATATATGGGAGAAGAATAATAAATGATGGTTAAGCAAAGCTGAATCCTATGCTGGTAATGTCTCTCTTAGCTAAGGTTTTCTGCTGATCCTATAGTAATCTTTAAGTAGTTCAAGTTGTTGTTGGATTGGGTTTGTTGTTCTTTTTCACAGTGGTATTTCTGTTAGCAATTGGGATATCACTGAGCTGATGACAAATACAAAGTGTGCTCAGCAAGAAAGGCGTGACCAAGGGTGACACTGAACTTCAATCTACCTCTACCCTCATAAAAGGAGGGTGGGAAAGGTCCCCCCATGTCTTCAAATGTGCTTCACTGCAATGAAGTGAGGCATTCTTGTCTGACCTTAAGGGAAAACCTTGATCGTGTGCATCTGGGCAGTGTCTCTGGGTCAGAGTGAGTATATTCACCCAGGCAGGATTACTCAGAAAACCTGTGTGATTTATGGAGGCACAGGAGACTGTGCTATTCTGAAAACCATGTGCCACAAACTCGGCACCGGATGCACAGTCACATAAAAACAATTGTTGAGACGCTAAACGAAACCTCGTAACAAGGCCCAAAGCTCCCCATTTATGGCCTGACTGGAGCCCCAGCTGCAGTTGTGAGTGATTTCCCTGACTTCACGGTCCAGAAAGCGAAGCTCCAGCTGTGGTTCTGGGAGAGAGATGTCCACGTTGCCCCAGGAGCGCTGTGCAGAGGTGGCGGAGGCGGCGGCGGCCACCCCAGCCCAGGGCACCAGGGACGCGCAGGGGAAGCAGCAGCCTACTGCATCCGAGGGGAACATTGCAGAGGAGGAGCTTGATAAAACACTGCTAATATGATTTGGCCTAAGGCCACGCAGAAGCTCGGAATGACCTTAAATAGTAGTCAAACTTGTGTTAGCATGTGCTGCCTGAACGGCAGCGCAGGACGTCCCAGCGTGCTGACTCACCGGCTGCTGGCAGGGGGGCTGGCGGTGCTGCAGCCTGCTCCGTGTGCAGGATGAATGCGGCGTTACTCATCGTCCTTCAGGATGGGATGTTGTAAGGTGTCCGTAGGCTCTCGCAGGAATCGGCACGTCCTAATTTCCTATGCGTCAGAGCAGGGAGTTGGCGTTGTTGTGGAATAGAGGCTGCTGGCGACAAACTTGGCAAAATTTGGCAAAAGCCAAATTTTGGCTGAAATCTAGATCAGACTCTGGATGTGCTGCTTCGGTATCTGATCCGCAGTGTGGGTATCGTCCTACCACTTCAAGGAGGAAGCTTCACAGGCATTTCTGTTTGTACAGAGAAGTTGTGCTTTGAAGACTCATCTATTAAAAAAAACTAACAAAACAGCATCCCATTTTGGAAAAAAAGTGTGTGAAAGTGTGTATGGGGTATAGGTGGCAAGGCTTTGATAGTGAGGAGGTAGGGGCTTCTGTGAGGAGAGGCCAGGGCTGCCGGTGCCAGACACTGCTGGCTCCTGCATCCCCACTGCAGGGCACAGCTGGGCCTGCCAGGTACATCCGCGGGTGCCTCTGGGAAAATGTATTTCAAAAAGGGGCAAAATGCCACGCAGGCGATGAGGGTGAGGGAAAAAGGTGTGAGGAAGCAGCCCTGCGAGCACTCAGGGCAGTGAAGGAGGCGGGAGAGCAGGTGGTGCCCTGCAGCCTGTGGAGAGGACCATGGCACAGCAGCCCCACGCTGCAGCCCCCCGGGGAGAAGGCACATCTCTTCTGACAGGAGCTGTGGCCCAGGGAGGACCCACGCTGGAACGAGTGAAAAGTGTATGGAGGGAAGCATGTCAGGGAGAAGTTGTTATGGACTGACCGTATCCCTCTGTCCCCTGTGTCCCTGCACTGCTTGGGGATGCGGGGGGAGCACAGGAACCAGGAGTAAAATTCAGCTTGTGAAGAAGGGGTGGGTGAAAGGTGGATTATTTTTTTTCTCATTTTCCAAATCTATTTTAACTTGGCAATACATTAATTTACTTTAAAAAAAAAAAAAAAAAAAAAGAAGTCTATTTTGCCTCTGGTAGTAGTTGGTAAGTGATCTCTCTGTCTTTATCTCAGCCCATAAGTTTTCCCTCGTGTTTTCTTCCCCTACTTTGTTGAGGAGGGTGATGATTCTTAGTCTCCTAACATTTAACCAAACTCTCTTCAGGAAGAACAGATGCCTCAGCATCAGCACCACGATCAGAACAGCCACCGCTGCCCACAGCCTTGGCAGCTGCTGCCCCTCCCTGAGAGCCTGGGAGGTCTGTGTGAAGCACAGGCGGTACCTTACAGCTGGAAGCTTGGTAAGCACATTTTACAAACACTTACTAATTCTAGCTGGGAATATAATATTACCTTGGGCTAATCATTTTAAAATAGAACATCTGAATCGGACACCTGCCTAGGTAATCACCATAGCAATTTCAAAACAAACAATGGCAACCTTAAAATTATCAAGACAGCCTAAGGAAAACGAGGACCTGGGTTGCAGTTTTGGAGAGTATTTAAGGTTATGCCTACATTGTCTTTCTGCAGGCAAAGATGAGCTTGTTTACCACATGCACTGAACTGACCAAAAGACACACGAGTATGTAGGACTCTGTGTCTGAGCTATCACATGCCACGTGTCTGCAGACCTCATTAACTTGGGTAAAAGTACCTGCAAAAGTTCTGCCACGCTACGTTTCAAGGGAGTTGTGGCTGTCTTCAACTGATCTTCAGGTTCACAAACTCTTGCTTGTCTGGTGGATATCATGTCAACATATCAAAGTGTATCATGAGCTGAAACTGATGGCCTGTCAGTGGATCACCAGTCCCTGAGCTGCCCTGGTACCCACACTATTCAGTGGATGTTCAGCCCTCAAGCTGGTTAGAGAACATCCTTCTGTGTATATACCTATCTTTCCATCAAAAAGCCATGTATGCAGCTGACTGAGCTGCTTGAAATCATCATTTGGACTAAGGAGAAAACAGTAAACATGATTGAATGGATATTAAAAGGAGTCTGGAGGAAGGAAAAGGGCACAGGCACCCATATATCTCATTCTGGGGTATCTGCATCAACAAAGCCAGAAAACCAGCTGCTGGGATTGTTAGCAGAGACCTCTGAAGTGATGATGTCTTTACATGAAAATGAGCAGTTAGCATCCTGTTGCGATAGTATCAGCAGCTGCTTCTAGCTTCAGCCGTTCTCTGGAGTTCAGGCTCCACGTGCAAACCAGCTGAACTCTGTCTGTCCCCATCAAGGGGGGAATACCAGGCACTTGGACTGGCTTCCCTGCTCTCATCTGGAAGAATCAACGAGTTCACAGTTCAGGAATGCTCCTAAGAAACCACAACAATATGAGCAACTGCAGACGTGGAAAGTCTCTGCACCAGAGATCCAACCTCCCCACAGAGAAGGGGAAAAAGGAGATGGAGATAGGGATGACCTAAAGAAGGAAAAGCTCTGGGATTTCTGACTTATCCCCCTTAAGGGATCTTAAAGCAGCACATAGCATTGCTTCGTATGGAGAACATGGCATTTCCTGGTGACACCTGTAATAGGCTGGGGCAGCTCTTGCCCCTCCAGCCCTCCCCTTGGTATGTGTGAGCTGTGCTGAGCATGATGCACGTGTGTGTGCAGCACGGTAAAAGCTCTTGTAGCTGCACCTCGTGGAAGCAAGGCAGTGAGTAAGGAAATGCTCCCAGGTGAGACTGGCAACCTCCAAAGACACATGGCAAAAAGGACTGTATGCCACAGACCTGTAATTTTACAGTGAGCTAGACCTTCAGTGTTTGATTTATTGAAAAGAAAAAAACCAAACAACAACCTACCCAAAACAATAGAGAGAAAGAGAAAAGAGAAAAAACTGACCATTAGAACTCTTGGCATCTGGTATAACCTGTTCTTAATGGTATATTTCCTTCACTCATTTTACAAAGCAGACAAGTGTTATTTTGCCTGCAAGAAGATATAAGCTATAAAAGGCAATTAATAGGAGAATGTTTCTGGTTTTACAGATCCTAGAAATGTGCTAGCTCTGCACATTGTTTATGATTTTTTCACTTACTCCAGGTTTTTTTCCAAAATGGCCAGTGACTTTGGGTACCCAAAACTGAGATGGTTAGCGCACATGTGCAGGTATATACAGATAAAAGCATGCTGTGGATGTGTTTATTAAAAGGAAAAGAAAAATAAAAATCCATCCCAAACCCACAGATGTTTATATAAAATGTGAATGCTGTAATTTCCCCACTATGTTAACAGATAAAGGGCAGACCAAACAACAAAAGGAGCATCATAAAAAGTTTTAAGAGAGATTTTTTAATAGTAGCCTCAATTCATCTTTGATTTTTACCTTTTTTTTTTTTTTTCTGTCAGATGTTCCTAATGGAAAATTACAGTGTAGGATCAAACAACTCAGAGTTAATGAATGTGAAGAGTAATTTTGATGTGACAAACACATGTTTATAAAGCATGATAATTATTAACAATTGTAAAAATTGTTGTGGAAATACTTTTTACTTTTTTTCAGCACGGTGGTGTAAGTACCTAAAAAGGACAGAATCTTTCAGCTGAGTTACGGGGGGGAGGAAATCTCACTTGGAACAAAATACCACGTTGGCTTTGGGTTATAAAATAGTAAAGTCTCATTTCATGGACAGTTTGTTGTGTTTACATCATAGCTTTTGACAAGGGCTGTCCCAGCTTTGACAATATTCTTTTCATAGCCCTCTCTCCCCAGCATACCAAACCACCCTGGATGCTTCCCAGAGCAACTCTCTATCTGCACAACTTCTGTGAGACTGATAACCCTGCTGGCTCCCTGTCTGCAAGAGAAAACATGCAGAAGGTGGCTGATCCCGCTAAAGCAGTCATGCTGTCTAGCTTACCCGTTTCACAGGGCTGTATATCTGGACGCTGGTGCCCTAAAAGCCCGATTCTTCTGAAGAAACGCACAGTGCACATACTTGATTGTCTGACTCATAACACTGGTGCCAAGAGTCTAGCTTTTCATTTCTATTTATTCACCACGGGAAACCTAAAGTACAAATACATTGGATGAAAGCCTGGCTCCAGTGAAATCAAGGACAAAATTCTCATTGATTTCTGTAGGCAGAGAACTTCACTTCTGTGCTTTTGGTTGTACTTTACTGTTCCTGGCTCAGGGCTAAAGGGACATTTGAAAAGGCTCTGTTACCCTTAGCGATGATGAATTCCAGTGGCACTTCCAAACACAGGCCATGTGTACAAGAAGCATCTATTTCTATCCTGAAGAGCTTATAGTTTATAAGGCAGACTTGAAGGAGTGTGCAGTAAAGGTTTATTTTTTACCGCAGCACATACTTACACCCTGAGCCTGTTTGAAGCTCCCTTGTGCCATAGTGGGTGTAAAAGGTGCGTGGGGCTGACCTGGGTGTTGATTTGCTTTTAGCAACATGCAGAAGTTTGGGAATGAGCAGTCTTCAGGCACTGAAGCTTGTGTCCACCTGTCCCACAAGGAGAGGCCATGTTCAAACACCCAGGACGTTGATGATTCTTTCAGTGACAAAACTGCCCCTCAGTGGTGTAAGTTGCCCAGCAGACACTGCAGCAGCACCACTGTTACTCTAATTTGTGCTGCAGTACCTAGTTTTGCTACGTCTCTGCAAAACTGAAAAGAATTAGTTTTGGAATATGCTGTAGTTAAGGATCTGGGCTTGGCTGTAACCTTCTTGTTAATACATAGCAAGGGCTCACTGTCTTTTCATGTCCTTTGTCAACTATAAATTCTGATAAAGAATCTCTAAAAAAAACAAACCAAAGAAAAATAATATATATATTTAAAAAAGCCCAACAACAAACGCTCAAACCAAACCATGCACTTAGAACCATAAAATTTCAGGAAAAATCCCCAAGTATCTTAAAGTGTTTAACATTTGAATTGAGAAAAGTCCAGTGGTTAAAAAAATAATAATACTGACAGCTCCCCAGTGCCCAATTAATCATTCACTTTTAACAACAGAGGCTCATAGGCAGACACAAAAGTGGAACGGGAAAGCAGGAGAACTGAAATGGTCCTTTGTCTTGAAGCTGAACTTGTTTCCCTCGCTGGGACACAAACAGTTCATCTGGGGAGAGAAACCCACTGGCCCACTTGGCATCCTGCAGCTCCTGGCATGTGTTAAACAGGTCGGTAGGTGGTCTGGCACAGCCCTCTTGGACGTGCTTTCTCACAAGGTTCCTCGCTTTGCAGGGAGAAAAACAGTTCAACAGAAAGATCTTTTCTGTAAGGTTCACAAACTGTTTCATGGTACTTACCCTGCGAAATATGTCGCTACACTTGAAAAATGTAAATGAATTCTGTAAGGCTGTATTGTTATTTCAGTGCTACCCCATATAATTTCTTTGGCAATCATTTGGTTTGTCTCCATGATCTATAATACCATTTTAGTAGAGAAATTGTAGATAAAACAGAATTTGTGCATTCAGAAATTATTAAATTTATCAGATTAAATCATCCGGCTGAAACTTTTAGCTAGTCTAATTAAGAATCAGAGTGCTTCTCTCTGCCTCTGTATCTGTCAGCGTGGTTTAGCTCTAAGGGCTGCGACACGTTCCACTTACTTCAGATCTACTAGGGAGTTGATTATGGTAGTTAGTGTCTTTTACCACTTTATTGTTTTTTATTATTATTGCAAGAATAAATTAACCTATAAATAAAGTACACCAAATGTGCACTAAACACTTGGAAGAACTTTCAGGTTTTAAGCGGGAAGTCAGACGGAAAAAAGAGGGGAAGGATGTGGAAAATTCAGGACACACTGGCCCAGTTAGACACGCCTATTTTCTATCAGCTTAGTGTTATCTCTTGAAGCTTCTTTCTTCAGAGTTTGTTAGTTTAACAACTGTTACTGGAAAGGTAACGCTTCTCCTCCACAGCCTTTCACTTAGGTGCAGTGGTGGGGTCCTCGGGCCATGACTGCTGAGCTTGGGGCTGTGAGACATTATTAAAGTTGGTAGTTACAGCCTCCGCAGCGTTACTTCTTATCAACTGGATCAGCAAAAAAACAATCCAAGGTGGAAGATTATTTTTCACCAATGTTTAGTCTGCTGCTCGTTTTCCTTTGGCAATTTAAATTGGTGTATATTGCATGTAATACAGAGGGGTTGTGTGTGCTGATGGCTTCGTGAGTCGGTAACTCCTTAAGCAGATGAGATTCTATTTCATTTGATAGAATTGTCCAATTCTTTTTTCTTTATTTGAATTTATTTCAATTACTGTTCAATATAAAGCACGTCAGCTATGTCCACCCTTGCTCTGTCAACTCAGTGACTGATTCTGCTCTGCAAATTGTCTTTAGAGGGATTGTTCTGCATTAGTGGAAAAGTGGCAAAGTGGCCCATGGTTAGGGAGAGCTCTTCCCAGTACGTGACCTAAATTAACTGTTCTGTGAAGTGAGGAAACAGGGCTTTAGATATCAAGGGAGTTTTACTGGAAAAAACATCAATAATAACAAAGGTAAAAGGGCTTTTGAAGCTGATGCATAATTTCTGTCAAAATCCTATTTCAAAATATCTAGACCTTAGTTTTCCTGTGTCTCATAACTTTAGTGAAGGCAGTAAGGTGCCTTCTTTCAGGAGGAACACTGTCAGGCTACACTCTTGGAAGCTATCAGGCAAATAGGTAGCACAGGAAAGGGATTCCTAAAATATGTATGAACAACAACTTTTCATTCAGAGTCTGTTCTGTCTTCCAAATCAAGAAATTGAATGGGCTACACAAGCTGAAAAATTTTAATGAGGTAGGTTTTCAGTAGAAGGCAGTGCAGAGAGTCAGCTTTGTGTCCCACCACAAAGTACAGTCATCTCCACGAAGCCTGAAGGCCCGCTATCGCCACAGCTCTCGTTAAACCATTGAAGATCTCATGAGTACCACCTGCAGACATGAAGCCGAGTCAGCAGAATATTTTTGGGAGATGTTCCTGTTTCCTTTCCAGCCAAATGTGTACCCACTTTGTTGGTCTGGATTGGCCTCCTGAATCATAAAATGTTTGCATCTGCTTCCCATTACTGCCCTCTCCTTCATCCCGAATTCTGTGATGTCAGCGACATTTCTGTCTGGTTTCCGTACAAGCAGATAGCACACTTTATTCCTTAAGAATCTGTTCCTAGGACCCAAAAAAAGTCACTCTTTTCCAAGTAATTGTCAAGAACTCCTAAGCCTTCCGGAGCATCACACAAAGGCAACTTAATCCTGCTCTCCGCAAATGTCATGTTGCCTCGATCGCTCTTAACTGGAATTAGTTCAGTTGTTGCTACAACATTTGCCACAATCATGCCCTGTGTCATTGCCGCGTGCCACAAATCACACGCAGAGAGCTGTCGGGAGTAACAATAACATATCAGGAATGAAATGGTCTAAGTCTTGTGTGAAAGATACAGTGCCATAATTCCACATTGTTCGTTGGGTTTTCTCTGTGTGCTTCTACTGGATCCTTTGAGACTGAATGAGGTCATGGATCTGTAGGGGGGTGGAATTTGCTGTGTTGAGCGGAAAAAAAAAATAATAAAAGAAAAGAAAGTTTAATGTAGCTGGGGCTTCATTAGCTTGAAATGAGGATTTACTGAAAGTAGTTTTGCAGTGTGACCTAGTCCTGAGCTGCGAAGGCAGCCCAGAGAAAAGGAAGTTTACTACTAACTTGCTGTTGAGGCAGAGAAGAGACTAGCTCAAGACTTTTCTATCAGGCGATAACTACTGCCATTAAAGTTCCTTCTCCTGCTTTTTGTTTTTTTTTTTTTTTTTTTTCAGTAAATCCCCCTATGGAGATTCTTCTGAGTGCTTTTATGCAGTTTCAGCTCATCTGTTTCCAAGCTGGATTAAGGTAAGCCGTACGACGTCTGGGCAGACAGGAGCAGGCGCTCACATACGAGTACAGCACGAGCTCCGAGCTGGCAGATGTGCGCCGGCTCTGGTTAAGGAGTTCTGTGCCGGTTAAAATGGCATTGCCATCCCAGGTGCTGCTGAGAGGGATGTATCAGCTCGGCTCCCGTGCTGGGCTGTCGTAGCTGTGGATTTGCTCACTTCTGACCCACCTGCGTGGGTTGCAGGTGGAGGAGCCCTGCGGTTTGCCAGCAGGCACCCTGCTGCGTGAGCCGGCCGTGCGGCACGGGTGTTCCTACGGGAGAGGAAAGGCAAACGAAGTCACTTGCAGTGGGTTTTGTCACTTTTTTTGCTTCTCTGAGGCCGGAGCCCCCATCTCTTCCTTCGCTCAGAATGGATAGGTAGTAGCTTACTTTCAAGCCCTCTGCAGCAAACCTCCCTTTCCCCTCTGCGTGCCAGCCCGTTAGGAAGAGGAGTAATTGAGAAACCGCTGGCACATGCATGTCCGTGTGGTGACAAAAGTGACTTTCCTTGCCGTTAGCTGTAGTGGTGTAGACCCAGCTGAGCAGCTCTGCTTGCTTAGTAGGTTTATCTGCAGCGGTGGAATAAATTGTTTGTAAACAGTGCAGTTGTGAACTGCGTATATGTCTTTGGAGGGGTAAGGTACGAGGCAGGGTGAAGGCTGAAGTGGTGGTTCTAGTTTGAAATAAAGCCTGTTCATACAAAACTGGTGCTATGAGGAGGCTTTAAGTCATTTGTTTCACTTGCTGTCCTTCCAGGGCAGGCAGCTCAAGCAGGCATTAGTGTAACTGAGCATCTTCTCTTCAGTTTGTACAGTGATGTTTTATTCTCTTCCTCTGCAAGGAAAGAGATTTGTTTGTGGAACTTCAGTGGTTTTTTAATATGCAAAAATAGAGTGAGAAGAACCAAATGTTCTTGAATGTCAGAGAATTCACCGGCATGGGATGACAGTAAAAGAGAGTTGCTATGATCCATTGAAGGTGACCTTCACCGTAAGACTATATGAAAACCTTTAGTAATGCATTTTTTGCTCATATTTATCCTTTGTCACCAATAATTTCAAATGGGTTACAGTTAGTCATTACGCTTGCATCTCTACACCTGCTAAAGCTATGTGATACAGGCCCTGATTCAGCAAAACTCTTAAGAATAAGCTGAACTTTAAAAATTCATTTCACATCCATGAATTTGAAGATTTTGGACTGCATTGGTTTTTTTCAGTAAGGATAAAGACAGGCACATACCTGACATTCAACATGTCATGTGGCAGGGTTTGGGGTATCATAAAGACATTTCCACCTGTAACTTTTCTGCTTCCTAAATCCTTTTATGTCACCCTTTTGAGGAGGGCCACTTGGTGTATCACCAGCCACTGATTCTCTTCATCATTCAAATGAAGTCTATGACGTATGGGGTGGAGATTTTTTTTCTATTAGCAGATGGTCTATGTTCTTTTGATGTGGTTATACTGGTTTTGTGTTCTTACCTATGTTTTCTGTACACGTTTTCTGGTGCCAGTTTGTCTTTTAAGTCAGGATTTAAATTTCAGTATTTTTCTAACAAGCACCTGGTAAACATATGAGTACATCTTGAAAAAAAGTCTTGGTCTGAAGACTCAAAAACTTTCACAGAAGTCGTTGTGGGTTTTTTTTTTTTCCTCTGTTTTCACACATAGGCTGTACTTTGAGTCTAGGGTCTCTGTGGCAATGGGTCTGCTTTAAAACATTTTTATTCTGTCTTTCATCTGAACAGTATCTTTGAAGTCCCCACCCATTCCTACTCTGAATGTGGTTTTCTCAAAGGTCTCCACACAGAAATCTGTTTCAATTAGAAAAACAAATCTTCTGGAATTAATTTTCCAAACTGATTTCACCTCCTTTGTAATTTCTAGTGGTAAAATGAGACTTTATAGCTTTTGGGGGAGGGAGAAGGGGGGGACGACGACACCTGAAGCAGGGCCTCCACTTAGGTTATGAGTATCAAAATCCTTTATTGGCTCTGGCCCTAAAGCCTTGGCCAAAGGTAATGAAGTGAAATAATAGGATAAACAGCTTACCCCAGTCCTCAGCTGAATTTTTTGCAGATTTTCTCCTAGAGTGAGAATGCTACTGAATATACAACCCTTCCCCTTACAGATCTTTTATTTAAGAAAGTGTTTTTTCACATGTGACTTCCATTCACTTGTCGATGGTGACTCTGTGACACTGGCTGTGTGACAGTGCTCATCCTGTGGAGGGGACAATTGGCAACGGATGTAGAAGAAAATGCTGGAGTTTAGGTAGGTAAGTGGGCTTTCTACAAGCACAATGACAGATCATTACTAGCTTGGGTTTATTTTGGTGGTCTAACTCCTCCAGTGAAATATGCACAAAAGGTGCAAGGAGAGCCTTCAGCTCTGTGTCCTGACGAAAGCATTCCTCATTCCTGGAAGAGTGAGCAGGAAAGGAAACACTTACTTATTTTATTACATTGCTGGGATGAAGCGGGAGGAAATCCAGTTCTTCCAACAGCACTTTGGAAAAATTTGTCAAAGTGATTGTTCTGTCCACCCTGCCCATTGAGGACCTCTGGGATTTGCAGAGAACCTGAGTCTTCTGTCAGAGGGGGTCTGGACTTCTGCAGGGAAATAATAGTATTACTGGTTTCCAGCTATACCTGCTAGATGTAGCAGCCCACCATTGCTGTGGGAAAAAAAAAATCACAAAAAACCCAAAAAACCAAAATCCAACTTCTATCTAGAAAGGATTAAAGGAGCAGTTTTTCCTTTCTCTTATAAAGTAACTGCTAATCAACACTTTAAAGAGAGCTTTGGGGAGAAGGAATTCCCCATCTGGAGGAAAGATGTGGTGTGTGGGTTCAGGTTTTCTTTCATAATAAACAAAACTGTATAGTCTTCTAGCTGATTTTTTTTCGGCTGAATTGCTAGCCAGCTGTTTTGAACCTGAGCTAGGTAAGGGGAAGATTGACCAAGAATGGTGCATAATGTTCTTACAAAATTTTCTTGAGGGCTTGCAATTAGAGATTATTGTGTCATCACAGAGAAAGGGCAGCCTGGAGGTCATATCTGATGTGGGAAACCCCAGGCAGGTCTTTTAAAATAGCAAGGGCACATCAAAATGATGAGCTAATGAGAGAAGTCCAGCTTGTTACTCAGCATGACTTCACCAAAATCAGCTGTGCTGTATCAGGGTAGAGATTTGGCCCTGAATACAAATAAGCATATTTGGACTATAGGGTGTCATAGCCTTATAATGTATAAGCATTAAACAAACAGAGTTTTTTCTTGTAGATCTTCCTTGTATAAACAGTCTATAAACACATGACTTGTCCATCTGATTATTCACATAAGTAATGATTAAGATCTGCCCCATAATTTCAGGTCTCTGCAGTTCGCAGTGGGGCTATGAGATGTGGGAAGTGTAAGTCTGCTGATGTGTTTGGAGGCTGAAACGTCTGAGGCTGTGACAGCAGCAGCTGTTTCTGTGAGGATACCCCCACAGCCTGGGAGAATTGTGTGTCCACTTCATTTGTCTCTCTTCTGTGCACAACATCAAACTGTGACGTTGAAGAAATGATCCTTTCATTCTTTATGAAGCCAGAATATACATCAAGTCAGAGGTGCTGGATTAGCAGCATCTGGCATGCAAGGAGTGTGATGTTTCGAGAAAGGCAGGACAGAAGGACACTAAAGTAAACTAAAGGTTGAAACAATCTGGTCTCAGGCAGCTAGAAGGAGGACGTAGGTTTGTGGTGTGGAAACCCAGCCAACACACGCTCTAACCCCAGGCTACATGACGTTTCACAGCAGCTATGTAAAACAAAAACTCTTTCACACTTCGGTCTCCCCACAGCCATGGGGTGTTGCACTGGGCTAAGTGTTACCTGACTTTGATGTTCTCCAGACAGACCCCATATTTGTTCATGTTTACACATTTTGACAGGGAAGGAACAGCTCTGCTTAACATCTCCTGGGTTTCCTTGCAGCAGTGTTAAACACTGCAGTGCAAATAACAAACTCAGCAGGTCCTACAACAAGTCGGTTCCCACCAGGCAGTGTGTGTCTGGCAGGGCAGGGGGTGACAGCACAGATTGCTGACGTAGACTTCAGACCCACAGCCTCTTTGGAAAGCTCCCGTTGCCTCCAAATAGGGATAGGAAAGCGATGGAGAAGCTGTGGTAGGCCGGTCAGTTAGCTTCCTCCTCCTCCCTTCCTTTTTAATCCATCTCAGCATGCTACATAAATACTTTTCACAGTAACTGGACATCGAGGTGCTATTCCAACATACCAGTTGTGGGGATATGCTGGAATTGCATGGTCAGTTTGTAGTATCCTGCCTTTAATATTATACGTAAATATGTCACCTAGTCCCAGGTTTGTGGAAATTACGGTTTTATGTAATTGATGCTTTCTTGTTGATGTTGAACTTAATTCTGATTTGAGCCTTTATATACAGTAACTAGGATAAGGTTAATGTAATGAAGACCCTTGGTCAAATTTTGTCCTCTTTTGCATTGGTTTTACTCAGTATTTGTCTTACTGCATGCCCTGCTTTAATCAGTTGTGTTCTGTGCAGAGGACCTGGAAAGTAAAGGCAGCTCCTGGCCCTGACAAGTTGGAAGGACTTACAGGTATCACAAAGAATATTAAATGATTTGTCTATGTTTAGGGGGTAATCAGGGCATTTATTACAAGACCGTCTTTCCACATCACTCTGAACTTTGATCATATTAAATACTTTTTTTCAATTATTTTTTCCTTTTGAGTTAATAAGGAGAAGCAACATGGAAAGGAAAAGTAAACCCGAAATGTATAAACTCTGTATACTAAAGATATAGTATGCCTTCCTCTGAAGGACATTTAATCTAAATCCTAGGAAGCTGTATTATCTCCACAGGGAATAACAAAGAATTAGTGTTATCTCAAAGACAAGATAAAGCAGGAAGGAAGGCAAGGAATATACATACGTGCAAATGAGTGGCCTGCAATGGAGCGAAGCTTTTTTCTTTGCAAACAAGCATATTTTGGTTCAGCAAAACCCAACACTGGTCTTCTCTTGATCTTTTTCAGAACTTGGGCTTTTCTTGATTTCTCTTCCCCCACCCCCAAATATTGTAAAATAGAACATTGTGTCACACTTCAAACTAGAACCCAGCAAGCTGAAACTTTATTTACGTTCAGAATCCATGATGTTAAATGCAGTAAGTCAAAACATTCATTAAAAGGCAATTTCAGCATCCAATGTGCAGGAATGCACAGAAGCAGCAACTAGAAATAACAAATACACTGCAGAGCTGTCGAAATTACATGAGTCTATTTATATCTAATAGCTGTATTCAAAAACAGACAATCCGGTCTTACTAGTATTTAGAAATACAAGATAAAACTGAGATGGGTAAAGCCTCTCTCTCTAAATAAATATTGTAAAAAACAAACTGGCCTGCTGCTGTTGCAGTACAATCAGTGTTTGGCTCTAAGGCCTGGGGTTTTGCTGTGAGGAAGATGAAGTGAGAGTGGATTTAGAGCCTTCCTCTTCCCATCACTAAGTTTCTTGCAGTCTGTAAATAAACTGTGGAAAAAACCGAAACCCTGGGCCAAAAAGCCAAATCCAGTGCCTGTGGTGTCCTGTACTTGAACTGTGTGTTTGGGGAAACCATCAAAAGACTCAGTTCACACAAACATAAAGGATGAAGAGCTGTCAGGTGGCTGAACTCATTACAGTCTATAACTGGGGCTGAATTTGATACGCACTGGGCTGGGAAAAGGTGGGCTGAATAGCCTACCCCCGTTCTTATGTATGAGAGCAGACAATTAGTATTGATCCTTAACAAGACACAGAAAGCTCAGTGGGGCTAAGGTCTTTGGGGGAGGGATGCTAGGAGGGTGTGTAAGGCTCCACAAGTGAAGCTTCTGAACTTCAGGAGGGAATTCTCAACTAAACCATGAGAAACCGTAGAAGCCAGAGTAGACAAAACAGGTAGTTGGGTATCTCATAGTATACCAAGGAAACAAGTGATGTTATGAGGTCCTGAACATAAACTATACACAAACCTAATCCGCAGATGATGAAAATTGGCTGAACTCTATTTGAACAAAGCCGAACTGTATTGCTTTGTATTTTATGAAGGTCTCTGTATTTGGCAGTGCAATAGTTTAGGCTGTCTGACACACTTAAGTGTAGATGGGTGGATGGAACAAAGTATGATTTCATTCAGTCAGTTGTAAATATTTATGAACATAGCCATCATTGGTAGGGAATGCGCTGTTACTCGCCATTAATACGAATGAAAAGGGCAAACATGACTGAGGCTCGGGAGGGCAGAACTGGGCCCAGTGAAATTTATAAAAGGGTCTGTTCTTTTCCAGATATTAGGTATCGTTCTGAAGCTCTAGACAGGTAGGTAAGCAGCTACACAGAGGTGTAGATACTCGTTTCAAGCTAAGACTTATTCCTTTGATGATATTAATGTACTGAAATATTAGAGGAAGTATTTTGTTTTGTTGAGGACAGGCGTTTGGTTTCAGCGATGTGTTTGTTCCCTGCTGGGTCTAAGAACCCATAAGCTTTGTTCTCCCTTGTGCTTGGGGTCGCAGTAAGCCTGTATTATATTAATAAAACAGATTTCAAGATGTGGGTTGTGTTCAGCTGAATGTGTGTTTGCAAGTTCAGGGTCTGACATTTATCATGAGTCATTAGGAAAAAGTATCCTTTAACTTAAAGTTTGGGAAAAGGTTGTTGGGGTTTTTTCCTTTAAAAAAGAAAAAAAATATGAAACTGTTTTTTCCCCCAGATATGTCCATTCCAAATAAAGTTTCCTTCTAGTTCTGCCTTGCCCAGAAGCCACACATTCCATTGCAGACTTGCAAAATTATGAAGGATTTGGTTTGGCTGCAGAATACACCTGGGTAGAAGGAGATCTGGTGGCTTCTGGCTCTGTCACAGATACTGTATATATCCTTATCTATGTCATTTGGTCTTTGTTTTGCTTTCTGTCTGTGACTATACAAAATGCAGTGTGGGTTTCAGGTAGAGAATTTTGGAAAGGCAAAGAATATCACTAATGTACAAATCATTGTTTTTCAGGATCAACTTTCAAACTTAGTCCTCTCTTGTTCCAGAAAGGATTTTATTGTGGTTTGCTATACTGGGACGAACAAGATCTGGATCATGAAATACTTACTCTTTCCTCCTTTATGAGACTATCTATACAAGTATTTCCATTCAAGTAGATAAAACTCAAACCAAACATCTTTGCTTGCACCGTTCTACCCTGACACCTTAGGGACCTGTTTTGTAGGCACAGATCCATTTCTCATCCTCTTCTGGCTAACACCTCTGCAAAACCAGATGTGTTTAGCTCTTTGGCTTGCTGTCCTCTGGCTTCCAAACTTGCTTCTTGGAGTGAGAGTCCGGAAAGAATGTAACCCCCGCCCCCCCCCGCTCCACCCCCGCCACCTTTTCCACAGTCATCTGCTAGCTTCCAGGCTGCCTTGCCGGCACCTTCCTCAGCAGCATGTGGTTCCTGGAAGTCTCTACTCATTGGTTATGTTTCAAGATCCTGGCCTGTGCAACTCAGTGGTAAACATTCTCACGAAAGGCTTACTGTCTGTCACAATAATTTCCTAATCTGTTTATAACTGAGATTCTTATAAAATGAAATCAGTCCCCCATGTAGTCTTTTTAACCAAATACCTCCAAGGAATAGACTTGCTGCTTTTGATGACATCACTGCTTGATGCTGCTTAACTTGATGACATTGAGCAATATGCCTCCAGAATTTTTCCTACTTTGGAGCTCACAATGTATAAGAACAACTAAAAGTGTTCTTACATCCCCCTTCCTTATTGCAAGGGAACCCTGAATTGAAGGTGTTTCAGGATTGTCTGCTGGAAACTGGTTTGTAGTAGAAGTTGACTAGACAGTGTGAATGGGAACCAAAGCCATGTTAATCAAGTACATTTGAAACTTCAGTGAGTTAAAGGGTCATTAAAGGGTGACCTGTAGCCACTTAAATGCCTGTGCTATCCCTCTTATCCTGTGTTAAAAGTTCATGAAGACTTGGTAGCTAGAGAGGTTGTGAATGTCACTTATTCCATAGCTTCGGGGCTCTTCCAGCTGCTTTGAAAGGAGCCAGCGCTGAACTCGTTCAGAGTGCACCTGTCCTTTCTGCCATCACACATTGCCAGCAAACCTAAGACTTAACTGTACTACATGCAGGAATAACTTCCAAGTAAGCTTTGAATGGAGTGGCATGAAGAGTAAGGATTATTAAAATACGTGGCAGGTTTGAGTACTGGAGAGACACCACGTTATACAGCTACACCCTCCAGCAGGCTCTCGGAGCTCTTCAGCTGCAGCCAGGTCCCCCACTGCCACCTCCTTACTACAGCCATTATCTGTGTCGCTGAGGTGAAAGCAATGTAGTAAGTTGCACTTACATTTTGCTGTGCCGCATCCCAAGAATACGTTAACATACGAGAACAGCCTTTTCAGCAGAGATTATACAGCTGCAAGGCCAAAGATCACCGTTGTTCTAGGGCAGGGCTTACCTAGAAGCCGCTGTAATGAAGTTGATGTTATACATCTCAAAAGACCTCAGTAGCTGTCAATACAGTTTCCCAGTCTTTGCTGTGGAAACACTTGCATATTCATAGCAAAATTATGCAACTCTGTTATTTACGTTCTTCTCTTAACTGATACAGAGGGTCGAGTTCTGCAAGTCTGTGCACAGCTGTTAAAAACTACATATTTATTAGCGGTCCCCCTTCAGCTGTTGTGTTCCTTTCTTTTGTGCTTGAAGTGTACTGAGCTTAAAGCTCGGTAACTCAAGGGAAGTCACTACAGTCAGTCAGGAATGACCTTGGGAAATCGCTTCTGGCTGAGGAAGCTCAGACAAGGCTGTGTAAGCCGTGCAGGGCTGTTACACCTGCCCTGTGGAGGAACCTGAAATACCTGGCTCGGGTGCACCCCAAATTCCTGGCTAAAGGGGAAGCACAGGCCAAAAATCACTCCAGAAAATGTATCGTTTTCTAGGAGTTTCCCATATTTGGCAATATCTTTTTATTTTATTTCTTTATCTTTACCTTTAATGTCTTTATCTTTTTTTTCCTCTTTCTATTTGAAAGAGCCAGACGCTTATGTGGAGCCTTTGGGTTTGTCTGTAACTGCAGGGCGGTGGTGTGACAGCACCTTAACCTTGGCTCAACTACGGGTGTACAGACCCCCTGGCTCTGCTAGTAGGACAGCAGTGGCACTCAGA
>JAVJGJ010000062.1:10295170-10328148 GCA_035590215.1 Microhierax caerulescens | reverse complement strand
AGAGGGCTCCAAAACTCCCCTGGGTCTCTGAAACCCACCTGCAACCACATCTGCATTGGGAGGCAACCTGTTACCAAATAATCTGGATGGAAACTTTATTTTCTATGCCTCCACATTCATGCTCCCTTTGCTACCCAGTCTAGAACCAGTTGGCATAAGCTTCGCAAATTTCACAAATTTTAAATTGCAGTTTGTCTAGACATTAAAACCATCTTGCGTGTTTTTCAAAGGAGATACTTAAGAGGCTGCAGCTGTTTGCAAGAGCTGTATGTGATACAGGAGTAGTTTATGAAGGTGGAGAAAACATCTTCATAAGCTGTTTCTGAGCCTTCCCTTGGATCTTGAATTGGGGTTGAATGAGGAGACATATGGCTTCACAGTGCCTGGCTGGTGGAACAGAAGGTACCCAGGGCCCGCTCCTCTACCTGTCATTTCACTGCAGGTATGAGGAATGAAAGGGTTTTGACTGGGCAAAGAGTGTAAAACGAACGAGGTAGGATGTTTCTCTGAAGAGATTTTGGCAGCAGTCTACCTGCATGTGCTGGACAAGATTATCTTGGGCATAAGGCACCAGGGGTTTCTGAGTGCACTGTGAGTCCTGGGGTAAGAGAAACATTGAGCTGATTTCTGAGCCCTCCTTCCCTCCTTAATATTGTCATTTTGAATGTTGATCTTTGCTCCCAGTAAATGTTTCCATAACACCTGTCTCTGGATAATATCTGTCACCATCTGGTGAGAGGGACAGCTAGTTATGTCGCGATATGATACTTCATGATTATCCAGAACTGGAAAGTCATAGTAAGAGTCAAGTGCCTTTCTCATGTGGTGGTGTAGTGCTCTCAGGCTTGCATGGCATAGGTGGTGTCACTTCATATCCCTTGACTACCTTGTCTGGAGAATGGAAATTGTTGGTTTTGCCCAGTGGTTATAATTGACTTCAGGATGGGTTTGCTATCAGAACCTTCATCAATGAACTTCTCAGAAAACTAAACAAGTTATAGTCATTTTTATTAAGTCCTCAAAACCTCCTGTGCAGCTTGAATTTATAAGCGAAGGAAACCATTCAAATTGCACCCAGCAAGCCCCATAGCTCTCTGAGGAGAGCCGGGTCTCATGCTGTGCTCAGCCTGGTTTCCAAGCCAAATTGACATGGGGGCAACTGGAGAAAGCTTTGTAGAAGCGTCCAGATAGTTGTTTTCTCCAAATAGACCCATTAACCTGTGAAGGAACCTGAGATTTGCACACCCTGAGTCGTGAGGGTCCCCGAGTCATGTTTGCAATGATCACATTACTCATACTCTTGATAAACACATTACCTGGACATATTATGTCTTGCCTTGTGTTTCCTGATACAATTTAGGAGGCTGCACCTATGTGTTTCTGATGTCAAATCTGACCCCACTTCGAAACTCTCTTTCTCCAGGTGGAATATAGCCTGTTGACACTGTTGGCTTTTTACAGTGCGGTGAAACTTTCACGCTTCCTCTCCTCCGGTCTAGAACACCAAACTTTTGACCTGTCATTTAAGAGGCAAACCCATTTACACCAACCAAAACCTGAAGTAATGTCACTTTTGGGGGGAAGCTATTTTGGATTTACACTCCTTTAAGAGCAGAATTTGCTCTGGAGCACTCTCCTTCCTATCAACCTCTTCCTGCCTGGTTAACACATTGAAGTTTTTGTAGGTTCCCACATTAAATCCACAGCAGCCTGGAGGTCAGGCAGTCCTATGCCATTGTGGGAAGTATATCAGCTTGCGCTGAAATAGATTTACCTTTCATCAGATTCTTCTTTAATGAGGTAAGAGATTTAATTTCATGATTAAAGAAAAAGAAATTAAATGAAAGATATGCGATGCTTGAGCAACTCCATTAGACTGTGTAGGAAAATGGGAATTGCCAGCCCAGGTCTAGACCGCAGTCCAGGCAGCCTAGTAACTTGTCTCTGAAATGGTTAATTATGGAACAAATAGCTCACTTTCAGTGCTGCTTGAGAAAAGGTCTGATGATCACATCATCCAGAACCTGGAGAGAAAATTCCCTTCGTAGTAAGTGCATCTCGTGCATTCTTGCCTTGACAAAGTGCATTGCACTTCAACAAAACATAAGGACTAGAAACAAAAAGGGAAAGGGATGAGCAGACGTGTCAGTGCAAAACAAGCAGGTATATACGTACGTGTGTGTATGACCCTTCGTGCCAGCCCACGGGCACGGGCCAGGGCAGCTCTGTGCTGGCAGTGGGCACAGTGAGCGCAGCATAGCACAGCTCCTGCTGTGTGCCAGCCTGCAAAGTGCCCACAATTCAGGGGGCTGGATTTGGCCCCAGAAAATGCTGTGCATAGGGATTCAGGCCTTGGCAAGCAAATCCTGTAGCTTTTAACCATCTCAGCCTTTTATGCACAAGGGTTTTGTTTGTTTTGGTTTTTATATGCAGTACAAGAAGTATGAATTCCCTGGACTGCTCTTGGGAAAGAAAACCTGAAAGGTGGCTGTTGTCTGTTGTTCCCCTCAATATAGCTCTTGTGCCAACTGTGTCCTATGCAGTCAGCTTCAGGAAAGGACAGAAATTAAGTTAGAAAACTCAGAACATTTTGCATGTTCGTTGCCCTTGTTACTGGGCTGCTTGCTTTTGTCTGTCAGTGGAATTAAAAAATGTAAAATATTTTTTTCTTCTTTTACTGAAGGTTCATTTATTCATCTGTGCCACAGCACTGGAGCAGACACACGTGCCAAGAGTAATTTCCAAGATTATATCTTAATAACTTCCTCAAGTATCCATTAGCCTGGAGATGCAAACTGCTTTACTAAGGCATTGCTTGTTATTCTCTCTGTAGTTTTTTTTCTTTCCTGGATCTAAGACTCTCTGAATTCATGTCTCTGCTTTCTGACCCAGCTGCTGAAAGGAGTAAATTCTATTGTACTACACTTCCTGAATTATAATGTGTCTTTAAACACACATAGCTCATAACAGAAGGGCCCCAAAAAATAAAAAAGGCGTTTCTCCCTAGTTCTTTTGCTATCATTGTCTGGCTGCCTGCTCAGGGGCTTCTTACCTTAATGTTTTTCAGTTTTGTAGGACTGTGACACCTCCACTAAATAGGACATAGGCTTGCTTATACCTGCTTACACTCTTGACTGGTTGGAAAAGCCTTTAAAGCCACCTAAATGTGAGTATTGAAATGAGTCATGCTGCATCCACATTAGCACAGGACTTTGTGCTAGGAGGGGAATCAATGCAGAAAGGGTTAATATCCCCCTGGCAGCCTGGTCTGGAGCTCCTGAGGTCTGGGAGCATGGGTGGGGAGGTGGCACAAATAGGACCGAGCTTTCTGGTTCCATGAAGCCACCTTGTGCTGCCTCACCTGAAGGAAGAGCAGTCGGTGTTCTGGCAGGGGCTCAGTTCATGGCAGTCGGTCAGTGGGGGCTGAGCATCCCCTACCTCCAAAGGGCTGTTTCTTCGCTTTCTGGCTGCTCACAAAGAAATGAGATGCTCCAGCTCACTTCTTCAGCTACCTTATGGGATACTCTGAATGTAAAGGAAGTGATGTGATGGCTTGTTTCAGCAGACGATACTGTTGTGATTGCCAGACTGCTTTCCTCCTGGCTTGCCTTGGGGTGGGCAGGTGGGGGGAGCACCCGCAGCTAATTAGGAACAGGTATTTGTCTGCAGGTTACGCTGCCAGACAGAAGCCCTTTTGCATCTCCCAGAGTCCATGCAATCTGCAACATCTGAGCAATCCCAGTGGGGAAAGAGATGAATATTTCACACCTGTTTCTCCAAATTTAATAATAACAAAAAAATTCCATGCAAGCTCAACAAGGCAACATTCCAGTAACATTTTGCTTTTACTGACTGAAATTTCCCGTAAGATGGGCCTCTGGCTATAGAATGGAAAATCTGTCCTCACTCGCTTCCCCCTCAGTACTGGGCGGACGTATATAGTCTGGTTGCTCTTTTATTCCTGCCAGGGCTGCTGCAGTAGCTCTGGGCTGGTTGGGTCCTGGGTGCCATGAAGTCAGAGCCACGAGTCTCCCCATCGCAGTAGGCGGTTGGGGTTGATACTTTGTTCCAGGGAATGTTCCTAAGCCCTGTGTCACTTCATTACACAGCAAATTGGGAACAGACATTAGTAATGCAGATGGAAGGAAAAAAAAAAAAAAAAAGAAAAGAAAAGAGGAGACATAATATTATCAGAGAACTATGTGTAAAGTCCGTAAGTGCTTCTGCACCTTGGCCAAATGCCAAGTTGAAATCCAAGATGCTTGATGTGTTGAATTCTGAGTTTCCCACTACACAGATCTTTTTTTTTTTTTGTATTTTATTTTTATTTAGCGACAAGTAGTGAGATACAAACTTGACTGTGTAGCAGTTACCATGTCGAAGTTGTGGAAAAGTACAGTAGGAGGACATGGGCTGAACTTGGCTATAATTAACTGGAATTCATGACATGGAGTATCTTTTGTTGGCTTTACAAAATGGAATCACTTCCTAACTGTAATGAGCAATCTTGGACATGATCGTTTTGGGATACTAAAGCACTGGCTGTTACATGAGTACTTCTAATCCTCATTGCATAATGGTGTCTGTAAAAAGCTTTTAAAGAAGAAAGAAAATATTTGGAATTTGATACCTATGTAGGTTCTGAGTCCCCTCTCTGTTCTCCAGGCATCAGTTTTAGAATTCAGCCTTGTGGGAGGCACTGCCTTGGCCAGAAGAAATGCAGTTTAAAACAACATCAGTAGGAAAAACTCTCATAATGCAAACATTTGTCCTAAAAATTGCTTTAGATGAGAGAAACCTAACAGCACTCTGACAAAAACATGGCTGTTTTGGGGACGACAGATTAAAGCTGAGACCTACAGCAGGAACTCTTCTTTTCTTGGTTAGATCTTCATTTTAGTTGTGTGCTTCCGTGCATTCCTTATTACAGACAGTGAATGCCATTTGCTTGTGATAATCAAGAAGTTGAATTTACCCCTGTACACAGCAATGAGACTTTTCTGCTCTGTCTTGTTTTGAAAACATAGGTATTATTAAATTATTGATACTGATAGGGAAAACCAAAAAAGTCTGTTCTTTTGTGACTTGAACTTGTGCCTTCAAGTAACTTCAGATTTGTAAACAAAGTTTTGGAGGAGTATTTGCACAATACTGTCATACAATTTGCACTCCAAAAGCATGGGGATGAAAGAATTGTACTCAGAATAAAAGCTGCATATGTGATGCCTATTGTTGTGCTGTCACATAAATAGTTTGCAAGTCACCTTATTTCAATGCAGCACAATTTGGATTATCCTGTTGTGGAAGGTTTGCCTTGTTTGCTAGCCCTGAAAGAGAGACAATCTTCTGTCTGAGCTAAGAAAGATGGGTACGAGCAAGAGAGAACATTTAAACTGAATTTGCCCTTCTGTTGTGGGTGTTGAGAGCCCCAAACTTATGAGATGTCTGGGTGTGCCAGGTTTTAGAGAATGCAGGAAAGGGACTTGGTGTATAGGGCAGTCAGTTATGGATTATCCCTGTCTTACTCTAACATGTATTTTGCTTCTGCAGTGTTATTTGATGGACTCAAGTCTCAGTCAAGGGTGGACTACACTGCCCTGTTAAAGTTGTGAAGGACTAGAAAATAAAAAGGACTGGTGAAGCCTCAGTTACAAACTTGTATTTTTTTGTTAAATTCATGGCTTAGATGCTTCTGACAAAGTAACTTCTTTTTTTCTTTTTTTTTTTTTTTTTTTTTGGCTCAAAATTATTGCTAAGCCTGGATTTCTAAAGATACAGAAGCAACGTTAAGAAGTGAGCTAATGCATTTGAAGAAGTCTGGGATTACAGCTGTGTTTCATAAAATCTGAGTTAGCTATAGAGAATGTAAGTAAGCTAAATCCCATCTGCTTTGAGGTTTCCCTTTGGTCCCAGAAGCAGCCAAATGCAGGATATGAGGAGAGGTGTACGGGCTTCTACCGGAAAAGCTGGGAATAAAGCAAAGGGGGGAACGGCCCCCTCTGCTCCTTCGCTATGTGACCTCGCCGGTGACACAGCGCAGCGGGCTGAGCCCAGCGTGAGAGGTGAGCAGAAGGAGCTTGAGTTCCCCTCACGGCCATACAAACGGGGTCAGAGCTCTGTGAAGAGCCAGCGTCACCTCTCCCGTTCCCCACTGCTTCGTTGTGGCCGTGGATGTCTGGGGTATCATGGGCAGCCCCAGCAACTGGGCTGGAAGGGCTCTGCTACTGTCCCTTCATGCCTGGGTGCAAACTGGTGATGGACAACTAGATCAGGCAGGACATTTCTGAGGACTCTTGTGAGTGATGGGGGATTAATCACCCAGCTGGTCCTTGCCAGTCTTTGTCGACTCTGATATGAGGTACCAGCTGGTCAAGGGCAATTCTGAGAAAAAGAAAACAACGGAGAGAGAGACACTAATTAGCACTTTTCACTAAAAATCAGCAAAACGGGAGCTGGAGAGTCAAGTGGAAATTCTCACAAGTCTGCTTTTCCTTGACCATGTTTCTTGTTACATTATCAAGAAGCGAAGCAATAATTAGGCAAATGTAGCTGTAAACCCCCCTTTGTTAGCACTTGTGGAAGCCAGAAATATTTCAAGGATATGTGTCTATCGCACCTACCAGCCTCCCCCCTCTCTGCTCCTGGGATATTGCTCTTGAACCTGAGGTTCAACATCCAGAGTTATTTTTTCCTTGAAAATGAACAGATTAGTTCCAACTCACACTCGGGCACTTGGCTGGTCTGTACAAATGCTGTGCAGGTCACACAGCCCTGCTCTCTGCCTTGTGTCTTTATGATTTCAGCCAACATTTCAACTCCGCAGCTCATTGCAGAGCCTATGAATTACAAAGCAAATGGTCAGTTCTTCATCAGCCAGATTCCCAGCTTTCCCTGATGCCTTATCTGCTGCTTATCCCCAAAAGCTGGATGGAGAGGTCAAATATCCCTGTTAATCTGTGACCATGATTTATTTAAAACAATTTTAGGATATGCTTTGAAGGCTGGAGATGTTAAGTGTCCAGGGCCAGCACAAAGAGGTAGTTTTCAGTTGTTTTGGGATCCTTGTCCTCTTCTGAACCACAGCTGAGGATTTTTAGTACTTGGACAGACAACTTTCCTCCAAGGTTTGGAGGTTTTGGGGAGTTTGGGTTTTTTTCTCAACTCAAAGGACAAACAGGTCTCTTCCTCTCTATTCGGGGTGCTTTGAATAGAGATGCTATTTTCCCCTCTCTCTTATGTCAATGGATCAGGACTGCCTTCTTAAAAACCAGTTAAATTGTGCAAGACAGACACAGTACATCTGCATATCCTCAGGTGGGTCTTTTGGGATACCTACTATAAATACTAATTTGTCCGTATGCTTGCTTGCTTTCACTCACAGGAATGCCAATGACAATATGCATGGTATGTGTACAAATGTGCCTAAACTGTGGCTTTTATTTAACTTTGGGTTAACCAGCGGGTATATAATTGAAGGGGTTTTTGCAGTGTCTTCTTGTGTCCGGGTTTTGCTTTAGGGCTAAGAGCCGTTGCAACCAGCTTTCTGCTTCAAAAGTTGGACGTGGTTACCTTGACAGCCAATGGGTCTTTGCTCTCCAATTAACAAAAATTAATCACTGCACAGCGACTATCAAACCTACTACCTCCAACTCCAAGGATCCAGATCCTCATAAAGTTTCTCTTTTGTTATGCTGGGGGTGGGTGGGGGTGGTGCATGTGTGTATTTGTTAGGGGTTACCTGTTAAACAGCTAACTAGGGCAGGTACAGCTTTTAGACTAATGGATGGCATCACCTGAAGCATGAATGACTAAATTGAGCTGTATCCCCCCCTCCCTTAGGAAAGAATTGTTCGCTGTTTTCCTCAGAACAGAGGCCTTCATCCTAAGGCAGAAATTATGACAGAACCAAGGTGCCGTGTCCTTGCGTATGTCTCGCTGAAAAATGTCACATTTGTCATGTAGGCTTCTGGCTGGGTATTAGAAAGTCTCCAACCCTGTCTTTGATTTCTCATTCTGCTACTGACATCACGGTTAATTTTGGTGTAGTTCCCCTTAAAAAAATAAAGTGTTATACTCTTTACCATTGTTTTACGAAACTGTATGGGTTTTGGTGTAGTTTATTGTGCCCTGGGGAAAGACTACATTGCCTTTAAGTCCCGTCTCATTCATTTTCTGTGTAAGTGCTTTGACTTTTTTATATAAACTGTACAGTTGGAACTAAATATTACTTAAACTCATTAAACCATTTTTCTGTCTTTCAATTACAGCACAGCACGAGTCACACTAATTAGAGCCATTTAGGGAAGTATTTGGGTACCAGAAGATCTTCTTGTTAAATTTTCATTCTTCTTTGTCTTAAGAAACTAGATCTTACCATTAGTAGCAGCAAAAGAAGGCAAGTCCGTGTGAGAGGCATACATTCCTGCAGAGGCGGTCTCATGCCGATGCCAGGTGAGCGGTCCATTTCTGGTGACCAGCTGGGATGTCCTCTGTGACTGAACATGTTTTTGGGGAGCAACATGTCACTTGGGGAAGTGCTTCTTTTAGACACCCTTTACTGCAGGGCCCTTCAGTCCAGGAGGGCGTTGGAGATTATGGAGTGTCCACAGATGTTTTGCTGGGGTGCGGAGGAGGAATATGGATGGTGGTAATGTGGCATAAATGAGGACATTTGGGTATCAAGTGCCATCAAATATCTAACCCAAATTAAGGTAGATTCTTATAAACCCCCCATACTTGATATATCAAGATAGAGGCCAAGGGAACATTGCTGTTATTCTCTGTGGAGAGCTACATTCTTCAGCTACCATGTTCATGAGGTGCCCCCACCTCTATCTGAGGGGGTGTTTAGGTAGAGCAATCCCGTGGGTCATGTAGGCTGCCAGCCCCCTTGGCGTGACAGTTGGGTGAAATCGCCTCATGTTCTCTAACAAAAAGATACTTAGGTGTGCTCACGTCTCTTTGTGCTGTATAACTACCACCTTCAGTCTTGACTAGCATCAGGAATCCTCATTACTGTAGGGCATATACTAATAATTGTTATTGTTATAGCTGAGCATGATTCATACAGAATGGATAAGTGCTGGACTTTTGCATTGCTGTGTTCTTTACTTAAGCTTCAGTACAGAAAGTGTTCCTGCAAGGCATTTAAGGGTGTATTTAACGTGATTAGGTGTAATTTTGACATCAATAATCTTAAAAACATGATTACAGTAAAGTGCACATAAGTATTTACTGATGAACAGAAGCCCATGCTTGAGTATTTTTATGAACTCAGGCACTCAGGATACAAATTGACGTGGCATCGTATAAACCTTTACAGCAGTTTAGTTACTTTCCCTGTGTCATCCGTGAATTAATGCCCTGTGAATAATGTTAACATGCTGATAAAAGCTTTGTGTCATCCCATGTCCAGAGCTTCACTTTCTCACTCAGTCTTTGGCAATTTGTTGTCATCTTCCTTGCTGCTTTTCCTACCTTGATACATAAGAAACCCATACTTTGTCTCATAAGCTACTAATAAAGCCTACTGCAAATGTAATAACAGCCAAGGATATTTATAAACATGAGAAGTCATTCTGTGTCACAGGGTCTACACCAGCAGTTTGGATGGAAAATATTTATGTATTTCCTCTTTTTTTTTTTTTTTTTTTTCCTTTTTTCAGTGAAGCTTTGATTTCTCTGGAGTGAATTTTTTGCATAGTGCTATCTAGATTGTCTTTGTAAATGTTTGTGATATCACTAACAGTCTTGTCTGGTGTGTGTTATTGGTGTGTTCACGTCTGCCTTGCAAAGGACGTTTATTTTATAGATCAGGGGAAGAGATGAGTGAGGTCATCTTTTCAGAGCATGGCAGCCCTTGCTTTAGCACCCATGTCAGCTGGCTCCGCTCTAGCATGTCCCTTAACAGGCACACATCTGCTTTTCACTGATGTGATAAAAGAGTTTGAAACAACTTTATTAAACACCAATATTTGCTTAATCACCTCTTGTTTGTGATTAAGCTTGTGGTCTTTCCAGGTCATGCAAATGCTGCCAAGGCATACTTAGCTCTTCAAGGGCAGTTGAGGAAAGGCGAAATGTTTTTCTGTCACAAGTGTCTTCCTGCGTGCAGGCAGTACCCCAGCCCAGAGGGTCTGCTCTCACACAGCTGCTTCCTATTTCTTCATTTAGGGAATGAATGCAACCCTTGGCAAGTGTCCTGACAATTATAATGGTAATAAACTGAAATAATAGAGGAAATTTTTCTTTTCCTTTTTGGAGATCATCTCTTAAAAATTCCAAAACTGACAAGTATGTTTTTGTAATTTTGTTTGGCCTGATATTTACTATTTTAATGGACATTATGGAACCTCAACTTTACTGTCTTCACATGTGCAGTCAATTCCACTGAAGTTCTCAATAGTCCTCATCTGTGCAGCAACTGCAAATTTGTACCTTCACTTTGTGCATCTATTAAGGTCAGACTTTGGAAATTACATGACCCAAAAGCATCAGTTATGAGAACAGAGCACAGAAAGGGTCTTTAAAGCCATGTCTCCTTAAGGATCAACCCTGTGATATTATAGTCTCTCATTAAATCTTGATGTTTCATCTTCCTTTTAACATTAAGTAGGATAAGCTGTCTTCAGCAGAATGTACTTCACTGGCTGAACCAGTAGTTTCTCAAGCTGGCTGGCTTGGCTGTCTCCGTGCTGCGCTCTTGGGTGCTGCTTTTGAGCACAGTCCTACTCGAACATCATTTTCCTATGAGAAATGCCCTTCCTTCCAGCCACAGGCACGGAATACTTCTCCTGGCTCTTAAAATTGTTCAAATCAAGTATCTGTTTCCCTGCCCCAAAGCAATATAATCTGGCCATTTATGTTTCAGAATTTATATTCCAGTTGCTCGCTGCATTCCCATCTGCATGTTATTGAAATCAGCTGCACCATGTTTGTGGCAAAAGACTTCTCAGGCTACGCTAACAGCAGTGTCAACGCACTGTGTTCACATCTTTGCATCCAGGGCAGCTTTCACGCTCTCAGCTGTGCTGCTACAAAGTACTCCTAGGACTAGGTGCACCAACACACATATTAAACTGGAACTAACTGTAATTACTTGTGCTGTAACAACTTTGTCCCACGGTAGTAATGAGCATGCTTTTTGCAATTCACTACTATTTTCCAAAATAATTAGTTGGTCTCTTTTATGCTTTCATAAATATCGAGATACTCTTAGATTTGTCTGTTAGGATCTTCTGTACATGTTTGAATTTCATCCCTAATATTAGTGTGTAAGCACATGAAAACACAGCAACAAACTTGAGTGTGAAGTTCAGTATTCATTTAATTACTCCAGGTTCCTTTCATCACACACACAAAAAAAAAAAAGAAAAAAAGAAAAAAAAATCAATAGCTCTCCACATTTATCTAATGAAAGAGGATTCCGTAGGACACGCAATCCAGTTTTAGTCCTGCCTGTCAGAGACCACAACCTAAAGCTATCTTTCTGATTACAGTACATTTTCCCTGTTCTTTCATGTTATCATTTGCTTCTGACTCAGTGACTCAGTGTATCATTCAGTGTTTGCCACAAAGTATGATTAACGATGGGTGAGCCCCAAAAGATAAAACAAGAACACGCCTGAACTCTTACCTGAAATTCATCTTGGACTATTTTTTTTAAAGTCAGGTAAGTGGGAGGAGAATTATTGAAGAAAAATCCTGTTTAAATCTTGATTCAACAACTGCTGGCAGAAGAGCTGGTATTAGCAAATGCTCCAAAACCAAATCCTGCAAGTTGCTTTCCACAATTTGCACCCAAGCTTTAACTACCTTGTTTAGACTTGTGGGCATGGACGATGAAATAGTGTTTTGCAAATCTCTGTGAAAGGACTATTGAAGTAAGAGACACCAAACACTTCGTTGCATGAGGCACCATCTTCCTGAGTCCCATCAGATTTTATTGGAAAATTGTGTTCCATCTCACATGCAGTTTTTTGCATTGAGTACACATTTTAATTGAATTTCACAGGACTGTATAATTGGGGGAGAGCTAATGGAGGCTGGTAACAGAAGCATCTTCAGAGTATTCTGGGAAGAACTGCACACAAAATTGGAGGCTTACTAGTGGCTGTGTACAGTAACCCCATAACCTTTGAGATTGGTAGAGATGTCCAGAACAAGATTTATTTTTAAGAAATCAGCTACTGCGGATCAGATTTACCAGGGATTAGTTAGTATTTCTGACCCTCACTGCAAAGAAGGCTTGTTTCTTCTCTTAGGGCATGACTGTTATGAAACACAGCATGTCGAAAAATTAACACAGGAATCGAAAATGGGTTTTCATAAATGACTGATAGTGACTCATCCCTAATTTTACTGAAACTTTTGATCTCACTGTTTTTTGAACACTCTGCAGTCGGTTGGAGAAGTGGGATCTGTTTGCAAAAATAATTTGTAAAACTTTTGCAAGGTCTTTTTTTATTGTTGTTGTTGGGTTTTAATCAGCAGCTATTTGGAAATTACTAAAATTTGTGTCATGCTAGGAAAGGAGCTCAGCATGAGCTCAGCAATATAATTAGACAAAAGGGAATAGACACATGGGTTCAATGTTCTGTGTGAAAGCCACAGCAAAGAAAATTCAAGTATTCAGTGAGGAAAAGCACTCCACTTTTTACGATCTCCAGAATAATGATTCTAAAATGGTTATTCATAATTTCAGTGTGAGGAATTCTTCCATCCTTTCCTAAATGTGTACGATGGACCAAACCTTCCTGGTAGCGCTGTGGTTGTGAAGCAGCAAAAAGGAAGAAATCCTGAAAGTAGTGCACGAGTCCACAGAGCCTGGGAAATGCCAGCTGGGAGGAGAGACATTCAGAAAGAAGCATGATCAGAGGCGCCCAGGCAATCAATTTTCATCTGTATGAGCATCCTTGTTCCTGATTAGGATCCCATACTTTCCTACTGGGCTGTCCTATAGCCCCTTGAAATCACTGAGTAGTGTTTTATGTTTTCATTGTCTTCAGAGGTGTTTGGATAAATCTTGCTTTCTAAATCATCAAACAGAAGAGCCATTTCACCCTTTATTCTAGAAGACAGACCCAAAAGTTAAAGATTAACCTTCCTCTCTCCCCCTGTGCCACCACCTGCCTGCCAGCAACAACCAAACCCACATGAAAACCAAATCAACAGTGGGCTGGGGTGTAGGCAGGGAAGAGGCAGACTTTTAGTATCAGGTAGGAGGGAAATCAGTGTTAATGAGAATCCTTTGACTGTGGTCTCCACCCTTTGCCACAAGCCTGAGGTTGGAGGGCACTCAGAGATTAACAGAAACCCCTGGAAAAGGTCCCAGGTGAGCCCTCTGTGTGTTACTGATAGCTCTGGGGTGGGAAGCGGGGAGAATGCAATGACTGAGAAGCTGTAAGCTTCACAAAAGTGGTTAAATTATCTTTACACACACAGCCACGTAATCTCTTTTTATCAGATCTGAGAAGAAAGGGAATCCCTCCTGTGTTATCCTCTTCAGGCTTTTCTCTCTTCTTTTTCTTTTTTTATCTTTTCATCTTTTTTTTGGTTTGTTTTTTTTTGTTTGTTTGTTTTTCCCCACAAAGAATCAGGCTAGAACTTTGTTCACTAGACTTCTCACTTGATTTCTCCACTCTTCTCCTTATGGCTCTTGAGAGAGCAGGAGGAGTGCGAAGGGACACAAAGGAGATCACAAGCTTGAAAATACAGGGATTTGCCAGATTGTCAGCTTGAATGAGTCTGAATATTGTAGCTGATTCCAGTGGAGTGGGGTGAACTTACACTAACTGCACGTAAGACCCATTATATTCTGTAGGAGTTTCTGGAATTGAAATCCTGCTCATGATTCCTCTGACTTTATTCAAGTTTGCTCCTCTTTTGCAATGTTAAAATAATGGGGATGTGGGGATTAAAACTCCTGATAATGTACTCTGCTGATGCTGCAAGGAAAATATTCTGCTTTCTGAGTCATTTGCCCTGAGCTGACTTTCTTTTTTAATGGTTCAGGGGTTTCCTTCTTTAGCCATAAGTTGCATGCAAATTCTTTTTGTGTGTGTGTGTGCCTCTGTATGACAGTGTGTGTATGTGAGTGTGCCTGTGTGTCTTTCAGAAGCTAAGCCAAAGAGAGAGGCTGTTCCTTTAAAGCAAAACCGAAAAAAATGCCTTCAGGCGTCCTATTACAGTGGAATGAGCCAAGGATCAGGATTTGCAGCTCAGCTATATAAACCCAGCAGAATCTGGCTGATCTGACCAGTTTGCCTTACTGTCAAACGCTTCTGCCTTTCACACACTCACAGGCAAAATTAGACATCGCAACTTACCCTGAGTTTTGACAGGACGGCAACCAGGTCAGAACCTGATATCTGACTTTAACATCATATTTATTTCATGGAGGCGGCTCACAGCGGGATCTAATCTCTGTCAGAGGCTGTAAGGTAAGTCTGCTTCCTTCCTGAATTAAAAAATCAGCTTTTCTCCCACACCAGCTTGCAGTAGCATGGCATTCTGTCACAACCCTCATGGTTATGACAGTCAGTTTGGATTGTCAGGAATCTTATTAGGGAATATTTTTGAATTGGAGCATGCCTGTCTGGTTTGTCTTTATTGTCCGGTGTAATAGTAATGTCAGAAATGTCTCAGTGATATCAAACCCATCCAATGAAGGAAGGAAGGATGAGGTAGTTGAATGCTGGACATCTACACACAGGCAGACAGAAACCTGTTTGACAGGAAGGATGGAAAATCCGAACTGGGGTTTCCTCTTGGCTACCGAAGTAATAGAAATGTTTCCTCCATCCTTCCCTCGTGTACCACACTAAATCCACTTGCAGTTCTTACACCTCCCAGGTAACGCCGCCTCCGATGCTATTGTGTATGACTTGGTCAGGCCCTTTTCCTTTTGAGTTTGCTGTCCGCACACTTATTTGCACTGAAGCCTTTGTCACCTTCCTCCCTGCCCCCACTGGGCTCCAGCTTCTTGCAAAAGTGTGGTAACCTTAGTCTGCGGTGGGGAGCAAAAGACAAAGGAAGATCCAACTGGTATCTTATTGCCAGTACTTAAACGGGTGCTTCTGGGGAGCAGGAGGGTGAAACTCTCCATCATCATGGAAAAATGTAGACACTTGCTTTACAGTGTGTCTTAACTACTTGCTCCCTTGTGCTCTGAGATTTTCTGCATGACTGTGTCTGCATTTACTGGTTAGGCTCAAGTTGGCTTAAAATAGAGGAGCTGACTGGAAGAAGGTGTTCGTACTTAGGTTCGTTTAGCAGTTAAGCCCACTTATTCAAAACTTTTTGTTGCATCACCTTTGCAGAGTTTTCCCTGCCTGATTTGCTCTCGGGCTACCAGGACATAGAGGTTTTGGCAGTTATTCTGAACTTCTGAAAAGTTTGTATCATACTATGCAGGAAAAAAATATGTTCAGATTGAAATGGTGGTGGCATGCCCTCTTGTACAGAAGCAATGTTATAACATTAAAGGGCCTAATAAAGGTATTTATCAAATTTTCCTTTTTGAAAAGAATAGAAACTAATGATGTGCATGTGATCCTATAGAATGGGTAAAAGCCTTATTGATAAGCTCTTGTGTTTGTTTTTCTCTCCTGGTTTAGGGTGGTTGGGTTTTTTTTTTCAGTTGTATTAAATAATGGGAATTCATTTTACACTCTTCCTTATGAATGTTACATGTGGGGTTTTGTTTTATTATGCCTGGGTTCTGCATTTGCCTGTGAAATCTTACGGGTGCTGTAGTCTAAGAATAAGTTGGACAGTGGGGGCTAGCAACAGTCCTTTGGGTCCCAAGAAGGCTTGCAGAAGCGTGTTATGTTGTCTTTTGGGTTTTTTATTACTGTTGTTGGGAGCTCAGGAGAAAATACTTGATCAAATGAAATTGTTTAGCCAAAAGAAGAGAACCTGTCTATCTGCAGTTCACCTTCCCTGGCAGTGAATTTTGAAAGTCCTTGGAAGAGTTATTGGGGTGTTCCCGGTGCATCCCCTTTGCAGGTGTTATGCTTCTGCACCACCACTCAGGAAACAAGGGGCATCTGAACTGGGCAGGGTGATGAGCAGCTGAGAGGGATGCTGCACAGGGGACTGCTTGGCCCTGCTGTCACTGACCCTATCACAGTCACTATCCTCAGCAAATTGCTATTCGTTTAGCATTTTTTTTGCTCATTAATTTTATCCTCTGGCTCCTTTCAACCCAGAGGATTTTTTTTGCCAGTTCCAGTCTATAATCCTATAACCACAGTTACTTTATCAGTGTTTCCAAAGCTGTAGAAGAGCCAAAGGATCTGCTGAAAAGCAGACAGCCTGCAGATCAGGATGTCATGTCTCGTTTGGAGAGGGAGCTGACATTCTGCTAAAGGAAACTCACCCAGGTAGATTGTGCTGATAGGCTTATGAAAAGAGAACAACCAGATCCAACTCTCCTGTTGAAATAATGTTGCTTAATGAAGCTAGAACCTAATGGGAATATCCCTAAACTCAGGCCAAAAAGTGTTCCACAAAATTATGAGCAACTGTGTTAGCTGGAGAGCTTCTGTTAATGAAAATTTATTCCCCCCCCCTCCTTTTTTTTTTTTGTCCCAGCTCTTGAATGTTTCTCTTCTGTACTCACTTAAACGTAACTATCATGTTTCGAGAACAGCATTTCTAAAGGTGTTTGAAGCTCACATCAGGTGGTTTATTTTTCATATTACTGCTTTTTAAAAAATATCTAAAAAAAGCCAAAGACTATTTATGTATGAAGGTGTTCTGACTTGCTATAAAGAGACTGTCAAAGTTTGTTCTTGAGTATTGTTTCACTTTTTGATAAGAAAATGAGATCAGATGGCAGAGTCTGTGCTTCTTGGGACTTTCTCGTCCTTCTCAGGAGTGAAGCAGAGCTGAGAAGCAAGTGTGCATTTGAAACAGTGATGTTGCTTCAGAGCCAGAGCTTTAACCCTTTAATCTGTTCTGGTAAAACCATTTGAAATACTAAACCTGCTTGTGCAGTTCTCTGCCATTTTCCTGGTACAACACAACAGTACATCTGCTCATCTAGCTTTGTAGGCTGTGTTCAGAGGCTTGAGTGGTGCTAAGTGGCGCCGAAGGGTGGATTGTCTAAGAGTTGTCTGGTGTGAATGGTTGTCCCATATTGGCAAATCCATAAGAGAGAAACAGTGTTCGTTCAGCTGGCTGTTTCCATTCGTGCGCCCTGGGAGCTGCCCAGGCTGGATATTCCATTTGGAAGCCAGCATAAATGCGGAGGCTGGTGTCTGCTTCATTAGCAGCTGCACATTTAGCTGTCCTACCTGCGTGACATACACTGAAACATGAGAGATTCAGAATGGTTAAAAATTACTCTAATCTGAAGCCTGTGACTTGATATATTCATCCTTGGACACGTGCCATCACAGTCTGCTAAGCTGAAGGCTATTGACAGTTTTAAGGTCCAGTGTCTCATATAACTCTAGGCTTAGGAATGGCTGATTTACATCACTGGAAAGTTAGAAATCTCAGCTTTCCAATAATAAAAAGGTATTTGTTTTGAACTGTGACAGTTTGAGATCTTGGGCATTAAAATTGTGCTCTGATTTACCAACATGCACTTTCTCAGGCTTAACTTCTGGTGTGGATTTAGCACACCCCTCCCAAAGACTGATCTCTGTCTCCAAAACCCGTGGTTATAAACCACAGAAGTCTGAAGCTACTGTAAAATATAATCACTACCCTTAGTAGTTTTAAAGAATTTGCTGATGTAATATTGCAGAATAATCATCGTTACTGAAATAAGAAACCAAGAAAGACAGTAACCTGAGTGAAGTGAGTAAATATTTTATCATCACCCAGGCTCAGAAATGTGCAAAACTAATGCAAGCAATTGCAGGATTCCTAGCCTGCAAGTTCAAGGAAACATCATAATTTTGACAATATAAGGTCAAGAGCTGAAAAATAAGGGATGTATACAGATCACTTCTGATTTTAATTTAATTTAATTCATTCAACTGCTTGATATATAAGTGGACTTGCTGTCCATGGCTTCTGTTGGTTTTGTGTAGGAGTTTATTAGAAGTCGATGATGTTACTATTGCTACAGCATTTTAGGGCTGCATTGTATTAGAAAGAGTGAATAGATATAATAAGCGATGCTCTCTGCCACAAAGGACTTACAATTGCTATTATTAGCTGTTCAAAAAAGTTCTTTGTGTAGGGAAGAGAAAAAAGAAGGAAGCAGGCGGTTGTCTGAGGAATGGGACTACTGGAAAGAAGGAAAACTAACAACCCCAAGAGGCAGTCTTGAGCTGTCTCAGTTTTGACTGAGCTGTGGGGTTTATACAACTGTGAAACTTTCCCCAACTCAGTGCTTACTGTCCACTCGTGCATTCGACCCTCTCCGGTCTGAGCTGAAGTTAAATGCCTTCCACATGTGGGAAAAGTTAAAAACCAGGCATTCTTCCAGCTAGTGAAATCTTTCGCTGTATGATGTAACTGTGCTGTGCGGGGTGGGCAGGCTGGGGAGGAGGAGCTGGAGTGGGATTCTGCCTGATGAGAGATGTTTCTGGATCCAGCAGAAGGTGTTTGGGCATTGAAAGGAGAAATATAATGGGGATCCATCTGCTAAAAGGACAAAGTCTGAATAGCTTTGTGTCTCTTTTTAACATTGACTGGAATGATATACATGCCCTTATAACTAGACATGGCCTTTAGGTAATATTTTACTGGCTTGGTTTCTCTTTGCACACACACCCACCCCCAACCCTGTGCCCATAGACTGCATATCCTGTTGCTGACAAAATGACAAAAAAAAAAACAAACCAAAAAAACCTCCTATACCTTCAGTGGGTATATCTAGATGCAGACATTAAAGAATGCTAGTTAATATACATTACATCCCACAAAGTACCCTTATAAACAAACATGAGATTTTGCTGCTCCGGCTGTGGAGTCAATGAGAATACCTTTCCATTTCTGTTTTTGTGCACCTTGTGTACGACCCAATCACCAAAGCCAAATTAATCCTGAGTTGATCTTGTTGCAAGAAATTTCCCCAAATTCACATCCTTAATTGTCTTGCCCACTGTAGTTTCAATTAAACTAAGGTGGGGATGTTGCCAAGTTTTCAGAACTTCCAACTAGAGAGTCCCTGTGTACGAATAGCCTGTGGCATTTTGTATTCTTTGGGTAGTGGAGAACAACGTTGCCAAGTTTGCATTCAGTCATCCATCACATATTAGCCTACTGGAGGTCCATTCTTCCCGAGCAATAGGGGAGCTCTGCTTCCTACTTAGAAAGATTACTCACACAGAAAGCTCTTTCCCAATAACCAGAACAGCCCAGGGAAGAGAAAGGAAGCTTTCTTAAATTCATATAAATGCTCAGTTTCCAAACTCTTGACAAATATGATATTGTTTCATGCTTAGAAAACATATTTTTTTTAGTAATTAAGTAGAAAGTGCAGGGTAGCAGAACAGAAGTCTTTAATACCGATTTTAAAAATGATTGCTTGAATCATAAGCACGACAAACGTCTATTGTAGCAGCCTGCTTCTTCCCTGTGCCAGCCCGTAGCATCGACTGCGCGTAGATATTGGCCAAGGTACTCAGAGGGGTCTGAAACTGGGTGCCCAGGGAAATTCCACTGCAATGACTTTGCTTCAGCTAAGTATTGGAGCATTTGTCTGTGCCTTAGACCCAGATGCACCAGAACAAGATAAGCTCATAAGCCTAAAATTACAAATGCTAATTTTCTTATGGGATTAAGATATTAACTGTAATATCAATCTAAACTGTCTTTCTTGGTTCTTCTTTAAATTTATGCTCTTCTACACCATTCTGACAGCACCAAACTCTAGGGGACGTAAATATCTTTTTCTGAGTGTCCATGAAAACTAAAGTGTTTCCCTGTGTGCCCATCAGAACTAGCTAAAGTTATTTCCACTATGAGGGAATACCTGCTGGAAAGGGATTAAAAAAAAAAATAACCCATATTTATTTCTAAGGAAATAATTCATTTTTAATTTCCAAGAAATCAGAAGAGCTGGGAACAGACAGATTTTGCTCATCAGTTTTGGTCTTGTCTCGAAGACAAGATGCAGGGCTGGCAGGTGGGAGAGCCAGCTGTGAGCTGAGCACTCTTGTGACTGTGGTTTTCTGCCTCTTTGGTTTGATGAAAAGCCTTTATTCAGACAGGAAAGGTTCACTGTCAGTATGTGTTGGAAACTGCAGGACAAGACCTTAGTGGTTATCTCCCTTCTTGGCCCGGCATGATCTCATTTTGTTGGAAGCTAGTTCATTAGGTGTCCAAAAGTTGCTCAATGTCGACTTTGTGCTGGTTCTTTGTTATTACTGCACCTTCTGAGAAACCAGCCTCTTTTGGGTGTGTTGAATCCTCCTAAAGAGTTTCTCTGTGCTGTGGGACAAAGGTCTATGCCAAGAAAGATATAAAGGTAGCTTGTGATGCGGAGGCAAACCGTTCTTCTTAGTGAGATGTAGTGTAGTGCATATTTTTCCTTTACTTGTGACTTGTACTTCCCTCCTGCGTTGCTTATACAACAGTAATTCAAGTCTGACTGGGAATGAATGCTGCACACTGTAGACTGCGAGCCAAATAAGAACAGGATGCATATTAAGGGAAAGGTCTCAGATATTTTTTCTTATTGAAGTATTTTGGCAATGTAAATAGTTTCCAGGAAAAAATGTTGGCATTTCCCATGGTGAGCTCTCCTTACGAATGTCCTATCTATTTTTCCAGTTTGGTGGCCAAGTGAAGTGTTTATAGGAGGATATACCATCTACAAGCCAGGGAATTTGTATTTCCACTGCCAAGTGTTAATTATGGTGTAGACTTAATACACTTTACAGGTTAGCAAGTCACAACTACAAGTGCTGCAGTTCCAGGTCTATATGCAAGAATGCAGAACCTAGAGAGAGTGTCATTCTGAAATGCATTCGCATCATTTGTAGCTTATTTGTCATTGTCAGACCATTATTTCATATAATATTTATTTGCCTTAGGAGTAGTACACTAGGACTTGACAGGGTTGCTGGCAGAAGCAAGGAAATATGGTTTACTACCAGCCAGCTATGTGTGCCTGTCCATGCTTTCCCCATCACCAGACATGATGATGGCTCTTGTGTCCCTGGGAACTCAGTGTCGCTGCCCCATCTCCTTTCTCAGAAGCTCAGAAGCTTCTGGTATTGTAGTGCCATGTCAGTGCTGAGGAAGCTCAGACTGGACACAGAGTTCATTTGCTTTGATTGAGATCCCTCTAGATTTGGGTGTGATTACCTTCCCATGTTACTACTATGGAGCTATTCAAATGGGTGAAATCTCATCTATAAGAAAAGGGAGCCAATCCTGAAGTGATACAGTACTTTCCAGGTTGTAGCCTGACTCTCTTTTGTACCATTTATGTTGCTCAGAACATGTGCAGGAACTCTTAACTGTGTGTGTTTCTGCATATATCCATAAACCCCACACTTGATGTAAATGCAATTCCTATAAATTTATCCTATAGTCCTAATAGCCTATTAATATGCCTTACTAGACTGACAAAAAGGGGGAGTCTCAGTGTAAATAAAAATTCAGTCTACAGTGTCTAACTTCAGCAATTTCACCTGGGGAGAAAGCTTTTTCTGCTAACGGGAGCAATTACTATTTCACTTTGATATGAGATGTTGAATATGCATATAGCATACCTGTTTGACATTGTCTTAATTATATAGTACAGAATTTTTTTTTCTGCAGAGGATGCCTTGGCCTGATCTGATTGGGTTTGTGCTCATATAGGTCACAAGAACTGCTTTTGGAATAGCAGGGGGATAAAACCAGTCTGACAGAGGGGAAATTAGAATACAGCAAGCATTTGTCATGCACAGCCTTCATTGTCTACATTATTCTTTCTACGCTTCGCTTCAGCTTGCATTTCTGAGGGGATGGTTTTCTCCTATGCAGACTTCAGAGGCTGCCAGCCAAAATCTCATGTGACACAATTGCATTGATTTCGCTGGAGATCTATTGCTGGATAATTGAGCTCCACATCCCTTCTTTTATTCCACGGCTCAAATTGCTGTCAGCCAAGACTTTAGCACAGACAGGTCTCAAGTCACTGTGGGTTAGGAGAACGAGGTCAAAACGTTGCTGTTGGAGGTCTCTCAAGCCTCCCATTAGTGTAACAGTGCCCAATTTGTTGACATTTGAAGCAGCAGTGCAGATTTTTGTCCGAGTTCAGTCACCATTGCAACTAATCACTTGCTCAGGGCTGTGTATATGGTTGTATTTTCCATTACATTACATAAGTGCCTCTGTTTTACATCAGAGAACTGAAAGAAATCCTCAGACCGGACTTTTTAGAAACAATCTCCTCTCTTTTTCCAAATGCCTTGCACTCAATTTGTTTCACATTTTGTGAATCTAATTTATATTTAGTTTTGCCTTGCCAAGCCGTGGTTGATTTCACTCCATCTTCACCCTTCATTATATATTTAGCTCTACTAAGAGTTTGCTGCCCCACCCTAGATTGCTGAAGAGGCAAATTCTTGATGCTCCCACATCTGACAGAACTAGGTCAAGCAGATATCTAGCCTGGGGGCTGTTACTGGAAGTCAGGTTTCAAGGAACTCCTTCTGTGGTCTGGTGAGTTCGAAAAATGTGCACATTCCGGCACTTTTCGGATGCTAGTACCAAGGACAGAGGAGCTCCGGCAGGGAGGAAAAGCAGCCCAAGTAAACTAATAATTGGTTTTAAATCAAATAATTATCTACTGAAAGGGTACCCAAACATTTCCCCAGCTTCTTTTAAAATCATGGGCAAAGTCTGCTAATGACAGGAGGCAAGTAATAATAATCCTGATCACCAAGAATAGTACAGGCTGTTATGACTGAGTTCTGAGATGTTTTTAGAGATGTAATTTTCAGTGCTTGAATAAGTATATGGTGAAAGCAAAGTAAAATTATAAACGGCATGCAAATAACCCCAATGAATTCTGAAAGTATCCTGCTCCCTGCTGACCAGTATTATCTGTAGCATTTCATACTACTTAAACACTTTTTGTTATTGCAGGCCAGTACACATGCTAATTACTTGTGCCTTTAATTATAGCAAAGTCATTAAAACAGAAGAATTCCTTACCACTTGCCTCTGAATGTGACATCCCTTTGGCTAAAATCAGTTTACATACGGAAAAGTGTGATGCTGGGTGTATGCAGTAAAATTTTGGCTAACCTCTTGCTTCTGAACTCCAGAAGTTTAAAAACCAGCTTCATTGGAGATGTTATGCAAAGCAATGTTGTCTCAGTGCACTTAGCTCTTCACTTGCACACTGTGTATTTGTTCAATATGTCAATGGTTCATGGCTCTTAGAAATCCAAAGATCCTATTTTCTACTGCATAGTTTTCACCAATATTTTTGGTAAATTTATTCATTTGGCGTCTGCTTTTTATAACAGATCACCTATTTATTCACCTATTCATATTATATTTATCAAAAGTATTGATGATCCATTTCTTACCTCTCATTATCTGTAGAAAATGATACCTCAGTTGTGAATTTTAGAGACAAATGAGACTGTCTAAGCTCCTGCCTCCAGAACCGGCTGCTGCTTTGTTCTCAGAAAGTCTTGCTCAGTGTGAAAGGTGTGGGAAGAAAATTCAGATTTCCTGAATTTCTGCTCTTCCCTTCTCATCACAAAACCATCTAGAACCTAGTGAATTGAGCTCTGGAAAACCTATAGGTGGCTTTAGAAGAAATGCTGTGGAGAAGCATCTGGAAATGAAGCAGAGCTTCGTATGTGGAATGAACGTAAGTTGCTGTGATTCATGCAAAAAAGCACACAAACCTCATAGTTTGAAACTGCATCAGCAAAGCCCTCAAAATAATTCGAAGTGAGGTCTCTAGTGTCTACCCAGAAAATAATGAGCTCCTGACAAAGTGTAACTTGGCAAAGAAACTTTCCAAAGACAAGTTTAGAAAACCATAGATCTTTTCCAGCTCTGCGTCTTTGCTATGAGGAGGAAAAAGCCAAGAGACCAAGCAAATGCTTTTGCTATTAGGAAAGGCTTTATTAAAAGGTACAGGACATACTTAGGAGGCAAGAGTGATTTCTACTGTAAGATTATGCGCAAAGGTTGTTTTTGCTCTGAAAGGGTTTTTTTTTTATACTGGAAAAGGCAGTAGTCTAGGCTTCAGTGTCTGGGGCAGCTCTGCTATGGACCTGATTCAATTCCACATTTAACAGTCCAGACTTCTACATGTGTCTTCAGACACTAATGGGTAAAACTCGCTTCTGTGTTGGAAATGCGAACGGGGTTTCAGTGGGAAGCTAAGCAAAAGGAAGGTGCAAACACATCCCTTCTGCTTTCCACAGAGTCCTTCTGAGATGACCTATTTCTATAGTTCTGCTTCTGTTTTTAGAACAGCGACAGTTTTTCTGAATCTGTTCATTGTCTTTGTTGCTGTACACACCACTGATGTGTCCTGCTGTTTCTAAGCCACTGGTTTTGTCTAGTCTGTATCTGCTAGTGGCTTTTTTCTTCCAGCTCTGAAAGCTACAGTAAGGACAGAGATTGCTTTGCAGACGGGAGAAAAAGAGTATTTAGTAGATGCGTAGTCCTGTCTTTTTTTCTTCCTTTCCCTTTTTTCTCTCAAGTTTGTAGCAAATTGCTCTACTTGGCTGATTGCTGTGCACCCTGCCATGAGTCTGAATGCAGCTCAAAAGCACCCCACTGACCTGCTTGTTTTGTTTCTCTTTTCTGAGTTCCCATTTCCAGAAATTGATGCTCAAGCCTCTGAGTTCTTAACAAAAAAAAAAAAAAAAAAAGTGCCAAGGACAGACTGAATTCCCTGTTAACTTGTGCCTCATCTCAGTCACTGGGAGCTAGACCAGATGGGGTTGATTCTGAGTGTCTCATAGTTACCTCTTCAATTCTATTTCTCTTTTTTTATGTAACTCCTTTGAATAACATGTCCCATAAAATAACTAGTCTGCCTCTTGTGGCTTGTATAAAAATCTTTCTGTGGTTTGAGCTCGTCTTCTTTCCTTCCTTTGCTGCAAGTTTGAATCACTTCAGCTGTGTAACGTTGCTACACAACGGTGCATACAGCTCGTCATAGAGGAACACCATGGATACATGTGTGTATGAAGGATTCCTCTGATTGCACAAAATGTCTGCAGGCTGTTATAGATGAAAGGTTTGTAGTTATAAGATAATTAGTTGGACCTGTGTATTTTGTTTCAGTTGCAATTTTTTTCTCAAATTTTCCAGTGGGTTTCTCTGTGGGTTTTGTGAACCTTATCATTTATTTTCATGGATTTGTCTTATTCTGGTAATTGGCTTGGCACATCCTACATTTTGGCTTCAGAATACGTCTTCAATTTTCTATTGTTACCCTAGAATTTCAAGCAGTCATGGAGCTGTCTGTGCACAGGCTACACATCTCTGGTCAGACTTTCTTCTTCAGTGCAAAAGACACTGCACTATCTGTGTTTCTTTTTCTCCTTTACATTGCAGGGGGTAACAGTCTAGTTCTTTGCTTTTCATCTATGTATTTTCTGGCAATTTTATAGGACTCTTCAGGAAGATGTTTAATTATGGAAATGAGGATTTAACAGTGCCTTTCCTGGGGGTCCTTGGAGTACCTAATTCACTGGGACAGATGCTCCCTCTGTGAGGTTTTACCAGTGGATAAACTGAGACATACCAGATGATTTATAAAATAATTTCAGTGCAGGATGCCTGAGTTTCAGTCCTTGGCTCTAACCATGAGACCAGACTATTAATCCCAAGGTTGTGAGCACTTTCTCAAAACTCTGCAGAGAGCACATGGTTCTGTGAGAACTCCACATCCAGCCCTAACAAGCCAGCTCTATTTAGCTTAATTTCTCTCATTACAGTTCAGAAGATTCAGATGTGGCAGACCCTTGGTTGGGAAGCTTTTATCTCAATTCCTGTTGAGACATAGTTTTTATGGCCCCGGGGAATCCCTTCAGTGGGAGAGCTGATCATTCCTCACTTTGCAATGGTACTTTAAGGTAACAGTCTACGCCTCACCACTCCATTCTACTATAACTCCCAGAAGAACATATTCTTCAGCTGCCCTATATTTCGGTTCATCTCAAGCTTTATTTCCATTTTGCTTTTCCCATCAGTCAGCAGTAGACTCCCTGGTGAGTCCATCTGGTGGTTTGTATTCCCAGTTTTCATAAAGAAGTGTCTTTAGTTTCCAAAAAGATCCATCCTCGCAGCACCACAAACCAGGGCGCAGTGAGCCGCATGCTCCCTTGCCTGCCATCATCTTCCACATGTCCCTGTAGGACAAACCTGGAAGATACTGGCTCATTTTCTTATGCTGTCTAAGTAGCAGGACCCAAATCACACCAACATACAAACCACTGTTGCAAATGTCAGTGGAACTAGATTTAAAAAAAAAAATAAAAAAAATTACTGCAAATGAGCATTTGTTTGGCTTTATCAGCTCAGCTTTCAGAGTTTGCCTCTTCACATAATAAAAGGAATAAATCTAATTTGTAAAAAACAAAAAAAAAAGTGTGCATTTTACAGATGCAGCATTTTAATTTCCTGGGCTTTGCACCTCTAAGGCAGAAAGAAGCAGCAGCACAAACCATGTGAGACATTACCTCAGCCAGCCTACTGCTGCTTGCGCTATTCCCCCGAACTCGTTCAGCAGCATCCTTTTAACACGATCTTATCCTTATATTGCCTCAAACAAAAGCTGGGGGTTTAAAAAAGTGATACAGAGACATATTTTTAGCTGCTGTGTATCACTGGAGTGCCACAGGTCATATTTACCAGCTGGTCTGACATGCTCAGTAGGAAAAGAGAAAGTGAAGTTGGCTGATACTCCAGAACAGTACAATCAAATTAGAAAACAGAAATCTCAGGATCTGTCTTCCCCGCTCCCCCCACCCACCCCTCCTCAGTTCTTCTTTCTCCTCTTGTCCCAGTCTTTCAAGCTGTTTGTTTCACATCTTGAGCCAAGAGGGTTTCGAGCCAAACATGCTGGGGGTGGTGGTGGTGGGGGGAGTGTTGTTTATCTGTAGTTCCAATACTTTTTTGTAGAATAGGCAGAACCTGCCTTGCAAACAGCAGAACCGGTGTCATCAAGGGTGGTAGGAAAACAGGAAGGTAATTGCACAATAAGGCACCATCAACAAAAAGCTCTTTTGCTCTTGGACCACTATTTTTTGTGGTATTTTGCTATCTGAAAATTCAGTTTGGTGTCCAATGGTATTTTAAAATGCACTGACATGTCTTACTTCCCCAAAGGCACACCTCTGCACTTTTAGAGGTGTAAGCAAATGTAAGATTAATTCCCTTTCTCTTCCTGCCCTGGGATGAAGGAGAGCACAAGCACTGTAGTTTACTGCCATAATATTTGTAACTTAGTATTTGAAGCCAGGCTGCTCTGTGTTTTCTTAGAAAAAGGAGGCTGAAGACATGATTGAAGTGGTTATTCTTTCAGAAAGGCCATTTTGTTCGATGCAAGCCATAGCAGGAAAATTACTGGCTTCAAAGAAGATTTCCTCAGAAAAGTTTTTCAGGGTAGGCTCGATTTTTTTCTTCAGAAAGGGAACTCCTGAAATGCTGCTATGTTCTAGCTGAGTTTTCAGAATCAAATGAAAAATATGTTGTGAAAAATCTTTCAACCATCTGTACCTGTTACTTTAGCGTCATTTGGTCACATTTCTTTTGTAGTGCTCTTTTTCACAAAGCCAACCTCCGTCGTCTGTTTGGTGGCTCAGATATCCAGTGAGAGGACAGGGAAATACTGAATGAGATAATCCAGAATAAGAGGGACTGAATTATTATTTTTTTTTTTTCTTTCTAATAGAAGGGATCACTGATGCCACCAAATAACTAATCTGAAATAATGTCATTCTAATGAGTACAGGTATTTAACAGCAGGTATTTACTGATTCTAAGTGTCTTTCAGTGCCTGAAGATAAATCAGTACAAAAGAGCTCAAGCTTTGCTGCTCTTAGACTTCACAATCTAACCTGACCTTGGGTGTGTGTCCTGCAAGGGAAATTAGTAGTGATTTAGTTATAAGTCACTCTTCCCCTGCTGTCAGAGCTGAGCTGGTGTTCCTGCCACACGGTAAGGGGTACCGCAGAGCGTTACAAAGGTCTGAACTGCAGGATGAAAAATATTCTCATCCAAAGGGCCAAGTCTTTCTTCAAGGCAAATAAAAACCAGGGACACATTTTAATTTACCACCCGTGTTATGGAACAAAAGCCCAGTGTTTTGGTAAAGGATTTCACTACTACAGAAGGTAGGCACCGTGTCGCTCCAGCAGCGAGAGGGATAGGATCACTTCTGGGAGGCTTGTGCTATTCGTATAGCACACTGTGATCCTTCAAGGTGGAATTATGCACATGGTTGTGTATAACTAGTATCTGTCACAGGGCTGGGCTCTGTAGAAAATTTGAAAATAGATTAAGACCTTTGTTCTGTCATCTGAGAACAATGAACCTCTTTCTTGTGCCCCTTTCCCATCTTACTCCTCTTCCCTTTTCCTGTCATATAAACTGAAAATAAAAAAATTCAACAATTTATTTATTCACTTCTCACTTCTGCCTGAGACTGTTGTGTTTTTTGCTTTGTTTTGTTTTTTAAAGACCCTTCTTTTGTGAGTTTAATCAGATGCTTGATAACAGAAAAAGCGTTGCTAACTAACCCAGGGTACAAAGAAGCCCCTTCAGAGGAACACATGACCTCATCGAGAGGATTACTCTATCACATGAATTCAGACTCCATCACACACCCAAAATAAATGTTAGGCTCCGCTGGCAGCGAAGTGCTTTATTTGCCTCCGTTCGGCAGGGCATATGCTTTGCCAATGTCTTCCTCAGTCTCTGGGATTTAACGTGTATGGAAATTCAGCCCAGGAGGCAGATTTTCCTGGTCACCAATAGCTGGCCGTGCACTCCAACGCTGCTGGCTGGACTGTGCCTTTGGGCCATTGCCCTCCTGGAACCAGTGAGCCCTGGCACAGGTTTGCAGTCATGGAGCAAGTCTGGTATTCGCTCACAGCACCCATTGTCTGTCTTGGTTTTGTTGGTTGCCGGGAGCCTTGGCAACCAGGAGCTGACTATGAGAATGCTGGTGGGGTCACACACAGAGCTCCCAAAACTAACCCTTTGCCAAAAGGTGGCACACATCCCTGCCTAATAAATCAGAATTGACACCTTTATACTGCCTCAATGCTCTCAGGCTCTCTAGCAGCTGATACTGAGCAGCATTGATATCCTTAGGATGCCATTTTTGTAGGCACTTCTCAGGAAGTATGTGGATTTCTAGCCAGTCGCTTTGAAATCTCCGTCTGGATGTAAGGACATAGCTTGCACCACCCCTGTGAATGAAGAGGAGGACATGAAGAGCAGTTCAGCTTCCACCCTGGCACACTTCTGCTGGTTAAGGTATATTCGCAGAGACCTCAGTGTCTCCAAGAGAAGGCAGGAAAGGCTTCTGAAGTTGTTGAAGTAAAATTAACTGAAAAGGCAAGAGCCTATCAAGTCACAAGCTGGTGATTTGATAATAAACCATGTTATCCACAGCCATTAGTGTTCTGGAAGACAATATATCTGTAACTCAGACTGAGTTGTATTATTTGTTTCTAATTATGCAAATTTAACAGTATGAGAAATCAAACACCAAGTTATGAGCATGGTCTAATTAATTCTGCATTATACATCTAAGCCACACAGCAATTATCTTCATTCATTTTGAACTTGGATAACTTTATTTATTCTGATGGTACCGAAAATGAGTGCTTAAGAACTTTTGATTCCTGTGTTTAATATGAGTCTAGTTGGTTACATATAACTACTATGTAATAACACTTTGGATGCTTCTCCTATAAACAACTGTGTTTAAATAGCCATACAGCTCTGGCACAAGCCAAGAGAAGCTGGGATATTCCAGGGTTCAGCACATGTCGTTTCCTCAGGGTCTGATCCTGTAAATGTGAATTCTGCATAACACTTGTCCTACCTGTCTGTGAGACAACATCTAGCATGAAGATCATAGAACTTAGGCAGAAAAATAGAGAGCCGGGAAAGGTTTTTCACAGGGAGACTTTTATGTGAAGTAAAATCTCTCTAGAGTAACAACTGGAAACATAAAAAGAGGTAATTTAATTTAGTTATTTGCACTTTGTTTAGTGTGCAAATCTGCCATAGACTTATTAGAAATCAGAATGATAATTGACTTAGCTAAGCTCATGTCAGAAATTAAGAACGATCTCAGACCTCACCAGTCCCAGCACAGCGCCATTTCCACACGCCTGGCTCTCCTCTGAGTTCTTGCTCCTTTGCTCTTGATGGAATAGCAAAAGCAGCAGCAGTATGTTCAGGCAGAATTTCTTTGCTTTTCTAATCATCAGTCAGGTAATTCCTAAGAAACATAAATCAAAAGTCTTTAGGACTATGAAACTTGGTTGTTGAGCTCAATATCCTGTTATTGCAGGCACCTCAACGCATGATCTGCTTTTCACTTCTGTTTAATTATTGTATGTTTTCAGCAGTCATTTTCTCCCAGCAGTATCTCTGCCAGCTGATTCTAATTTTTCATTTAATTCATGAGACTTGCTCATTATATTTAATACTTTATTGATCAAAGGTGTTAGTGATACTGGAAGAAGACCACCTCTGATCTCTGAACTTTTGTTCTGCTTTGAAAAGCAGCCAAATCCATTGTTTAGTTTGGAAAGGTCTGTTCAGTCTCTGAGATCCTGAACAAGGATAGACCTAGAGAGATTTTCCATGGCTAAGAGTACAAAACTTTTGAAACAAAGTAGTTTATAATGGAGTAATCATGCTAATTTAACTCAAAATAGTCACTGTACGACACAAGGTTTAGTCTCTCATGGGGCTCCTTTTATGCTTATCGTTCAGAATTTACCATAGCTCTTTCACATTTTTATGGATGTTGGCTTCAGAGGGTTATTATTCCTTCCCCTTTTGTGGCACTGTCATGCTGATGGCTTTGAAATATGAGCCTTTGCTAAATTCTAAATTGTACACAAAGCAATTAATTAAAATTCCTTCCAAAACAGTCTTGGCAAAGCCCTGTCTATATGCTTCTTTTCAGCCAAGGTAGAATGGGCGGAGGCTAAAATGAATCCAAATGGTTTCATTTAAAGATGACATACAGTAGGATCTGTGAACCAGAGACTACACAGCTTCCCCAAAGTAGAAATGTTATCTAAGAGACAAAGCCAAAAATTAAATACTAACCGGAGTGAGGAGTTCATGCTTAGCTGAGTGATGTTTAATGCAGGACCTCAGGGGCTGGATGGGGCAAAAAATGTCGATGTATTTGTTTTAATTGCTGTTCTTGGAAACAGTCTGAGGTATAAATCTAATCGCAATGCTAGTGATCGCCAGGATGTACTGTAGGGTTCTTTTATGGTGATCTGAAATTTGTTTTGTTTTTATTAGTCATTCCAGTGGCATAGGCAAGGCCCTCAGAACGTGCGATGGATGCATTCTGCACATGAACCCTCTGATCTATGAGAACTTAGAAATCAATCATAAATTAACTGTGCAAATCAGTTCCCATTTCTGCATTCAAAGTGCCATTATTTGTGAGTGTTCTTGCTCCTGTAAAGGTGGCTGCTCTTAGACGTGCGATGCCAGCACTAGATGAAACACAGGTGGCCTCAGGGTGTGTCCAGAGCTCTGAGTTGTGGATGCTTACCCACATCAAACACAAACCACCAGTCTGCCCTGTAATAAAAAGTATTTAAGACATAAAGGCAGAATCATGAAAAGAGGTGTGGTATTCGGGTCTGGTGCCGTAAGGCGCTATAAATGCCTTCTGGGAGGTGGTTGTGTTTGAACTACTGTGATGAGACTCAGCAAGGCTGGATCAGCTTGGTCAGCCTTGCAGTGGGTAAAATACTTAGAGCAAAATGCAGAGGCTTCTCAGAGCTCGGGTGTCTCGGTGCCAGCCTCTCTGTGCTTCAGTTTTCCATATTTAAAGTGGAGGAATGATGCTTTGTTTGTCCATGATAATTACAAACTCACAGAGAAAAGGCTTTCTGCTACACCTGCGGCACACATGGGTGCCACGGGGCCCTTGTCCTGGGGCTATGGACATCACTGAATCACTTCCATAAGGGAAATGGGATTTTAGTACCTGGACCTTGTATCTTCAAACTTCTCTAGTTAAACAAATGTGTTTTAAAACTTCCTTCCTGGTTGTTTCCTCTCTGCCTCTTCCTCTTTTTTTGCTGCTGTTTGCCATCCACAGACAGCAAGATCTTTTTGGTTAATGCTTTTATTTCCTTTCAACATCTAGGAGCAGGTTCATTCTGCAAATGTGGAGCAGGGTGAGGTGGCAAAGGCTTTCAAATCAGTGCCTTGGCGTTTTGCCATTTATAATAGGGGGTGGGGGGTATCACCGCGTCCAGATCCACAGTTGTTTGTGGGTTTTCCACGTACTGGATTTCTTACCTAAAAAACTGTAGAGTACAGGCTAGATGTTTTTCCCCCATGAATCAGCCATGGAGGTAGAAGTGAAGCTGTTCGGATAGAGGCATTTCTATAGAGGTTTGAATAGAGGTTTCCAGCGCAGCTTGGAAGCTGGGTGGTTACAGCTCATCACACTGCATTTTATCTGTTCAAACTTTTGAGAATGAGGGAATCGGTTTCTTCCATTTTTCTTTGATAATTATATTCTTTTTTTCCTCTCTTCATGCAGTCAATTTAAGACTTGGAAGAAAATTTCCAAATGATGTGTATTTCCCCTTGGAGCTCCACATCCTAGGGACCTATTCAGATCTATGGTGCCTAATTGGTGTTGAAACAATTGAACATTTCTTTGTGCACACTTTTTCCGTGAGCCTCAGGGAACACAATGAATTTTCTGAATCACTTAAGATTTGGCTGCCTGAAAATTCTTTTCCTTAGAATGAATACAATGTAAATAAAGAAGGGGCGGGGGGGGGGGGGAACGGGGGACGACT
>JAVJGJ010000062.1:10256555-10293915 GCA_035590215.1 Microhierax caerulescens | reverse complement strand
GTCATGACATGTAGAGGGTGTCTGAGCAAATTTAATCAGCCTTCTGCCTCCTTTACGAAGGACAGCTGAGATAATTTTTAACACCTCAATTTCTTCATTGCTGCAATCTGTTTTGATTAAAATCACACAGAGTTCTCATCTGCATATTTATCACTCTGTATAACCACAAATCATCTCACAACTCTGCCACTCCTGAATTTGCAAGAGAGACCGGAGTGGTACACTACAACTTGAAACTATGCAAACATTAATTTAGTTTCTCACACCTGCTGGTTTCCAACAAATATGTCTTTGGGGAAGGAAAATATTCATACATTACCTTTGCTTAGTATTCCCTGGGAGTCAGGATTCCTGGTTTTTTTTTTCAAGACTGATAGAAAATTTCCTATTAAGAAACAAATTTCTAATTAAATGGAAGGGTCCTGAAAAAGTTATGGTGTTGGGAGGGGGGATGTCTAAACAAAAAAATAACCTTAACATTTTTTCAGCTTTTGACAGCCAGACTATGATGTGCTTTCAGATCCTCAGATGAAAGGGCTGCAGTGGAAATGAAAACTATTCCTTTTCTTTGTGCTATTGACAGTCCATCTGACTTCCAGCATATATTATTAAGAGTATTATTAGCTACTGATCAGGTTTTAAACAAGTGTTCTTCTAGAAATACTCTTTTTATTCTCTTTTGGAAAACATCTAACTTCTATAGTTAGTGTTCATACAAGACAAGGAATATTTTTCTTCCTCAATGTATTTCTGCATCAGCTGGTATTATGTAGATGCCATGATTAGCTTGTCAATTCATAGTATCTTTTTTGTTTGTTTGTTTAATAGGGAAAAAAACCCTCTAAAGTGAATAATAACATGCCCTGAGCCAGGCAAGACCGAGGAGTAGAGAGGAAATAGCAAGCTTAGCCTGTGGCTGGGATGAAAAAATCTGTATTATCTTCATAATCTTCCAATGTGAGGGGCACAGTTCATTAGAATGAGTAATACTCTGTATTAGACAAACTCCTTGTTAAAACTGGACACATTTTTGGTCCTACAAGCCTCTCAACAAACCTGAGAGATATGGTACAAACACATCCAGCTCTTTGTTATATGCATTACAGCAAGGCCAAACTTATGACGGGAAGGGCCATCTTCTTTTGCAAACTCTTGCTGCAAGACTTCTAGGTCTTTATTGACAAGTCTGTCAATAATCCAGCAACTGATGTCTGCAAAGAAAATATAGAGAGTATGTCTCCAAGAAGCAGGTTTAAAATGCAATCTACATGAATTGTTCTGAGGGGAAGAAAATGGGGAAAAACAAAGGGTCAAGAGAGCCTGACAGTTGCTGTGGCTTCCATCTGTCTCTAGAACAGCCTGCTCCTGGGTGGTCCATCGTGGTTTGAGCTGTTGTTTAGATATATTTGAGGAATGGGAGTTGGAGAGAAGGATGTCGTCTTTATTCTCCCAGCCAAAAATATGACCAATGTATAAAATAACTGTATGAAGGTGTCTTGTTCTGTAGGTCTCAGATCTAGGAGTGGAGCTCAGCTAATCATGCTGGAACCTTGGCAGATGAGAAACACCTGACGTGAATTAGCTCAGATATCACGCTAGGTGTCAAAACACTGAGGTCACAGCTCAGATGCTGCGGAATGTTCTCCTAGACCACTGCAATGTTTCTTCATAAACTTCAAAAGGATATCAGCTAAGATAAGTCTTCCAGTATCATCTGTAGGCTGAGGTTTGGCCAACTCTATTGCAGCGAGCATCCAGTAAAAGTAGTGGTGTTCATGTGGTTTTCATCATCAGTGCAGGTAACAGTGACAGTGGCTCTTGTCAGAAGCAGATTTTTCTTTTTCCAATTTTATATTTTATATTTAAAAATAACAGTTTGTACTATCCTAAAATGATGTGTAAACTCATGTCAGTCAGCGGAAAAGCTGCAATCAATTTTCTTGGTTTGGTCAAGGCACATATTCTTGGAGACTGGGATTTATAAAAACCATAAAGAAATCAATGGTTGACTTTCAGTAAAATTCAGTGGGAATTAGATGCAGAGCTGCTTCCAGCTTATTCCATTTTCCATTGGTGATGCATCTGTCAAGCAGTCTGTCCCCTAAAAAGTTGCTTGAGGATTAGGCACCAATTTTAGCTATATGACCCTGTCTCAGGGTAAAAAGTGTGTAGTACATGAAATCTCATTGTATGGAAAGCAATTTGTAAACCTCGAGTGGGAGTGCTTGAGAGTAAAATCTCACCTCGAATGCTGTCCTGAACATGTTTCATGAGCTGGCAACCCAATTTAGGGATTGGCCTGAGTCACAAATGAGACCTGGATCATGTCTGCCTCTGTTATTCTTTATTAGCTACCTTGTGTTGTCTTCTGGTGCAGACAGGGGCTGCAGACATATTTGAACAAATGGGGTAAGTGTTAGAAATGGCTTAAAGCTGAATGCTTTTCCATGACAAGAAAAAAAGCCTCCACTGCTGCTTGTTTACTTCTGATTTATTCCCCAATAAAAGGTGAAATTCACTCTTTGTGAGCTCAACGTTGTCTACAGAAAAAATAACTTCAGTAAAGTGTCTGACGTGTTATTGTCATTCTTTCACAAATGCAGCTGGGACAGCATAGGACAAAAAAATGATCTCTACACTTTGAGGGAGGCAGAATGGTGGAAGAATCCAGTCTTTCATCTGACAAATGAATTATCATGAAAACAGTGATGTTTAGAGAATAAATTGCTGTTTCCTCCATTACTGGTATTTCACTAGCTTACAGCTAGTTAAAACACACTCACTGAGCTAACCGTTTAACCAAGGTTTTCTGGGAGTAGAAAGAAAAGCAAATGTTAAATTGACATTTATTAGGTGTGCTTGTTTAGCCAGTCCATTAGCTGCTTTTCGTTCTCACTCTACATGCTGAGGGGTTGATTCTGCATGGAAGTCAATAGACGTCTTTTAGCTCCCCTGGCCTGTATCATTTGAGAGGAACAGGGACAGACTGAGGAGGAAGAGGAAATATTGAAGCTAACAGAAAAGAATGAGTTTCAGAAAGAGCTCGTACAGCCCAGCCAGGTGTTTGTACCCATAAGCGAGCTGTTGTAGTACAGCTGATGAAAGATCAGCCAATGGGAAATGTTGTCTAGTGGGAATGTGTATTGGTTGCTAAAAAGACAGTTTTACACCTGTATTGATGTATGGCTTTCTCTCTTTCCTGAAGGACTTATATACTCAAAGGATTTCTTTTCCTCATCTTCCTCTCCCTTTTTATTGTGTGTGTGTGCGCGCACATGTGTTTTTCTTGCTGTTTACTTCATTTTGTCTCCTTAGTTGGAGTCCCACCTGTTGTATCTCACTACTCCTGAGCTAAAATACTGCAAGCTATGATACAAGTATTGACATCAGAACCTTCAGCCTCCAGCATTCCCCAGAGAGCTCCATTTATCTTCATGCTGTAGACAAATCATCAGTATAGTGAAACTTCTACTGGGCTACAAGCCCTGGAGTTTGGATTCCCAACCAACTGGAATAATTTAAAGCATATGGAAAAGGTCTGCAATGACTTAGTAGTGTCAATATACCTTCTGACAGCCTCTCGAGTTTCTTACATGAGCCAGCCTTCAGTAGCCTTCAAGCAGCAGACTAATAGGTGAAGGAACTACAGGCTTTTACCATCAGTTGAATCATAACAGAACGTGTATTTATTTTAGCTACCTCTGTCCCAAAGTAGTGTTTTCAGTTGAGGTGAAGCTCAGCAGGCATCTGCTTGAGGCAATTCTGCTTGGTTTTCTGCTTGAGGCAGTTAAACCTTCCATACTCCAATACATTTGCTCTAAATGGGAAATAACCATAGCATCCTTCAAGATTCGTGTCTTGTGATATTCTGTTCACAAACACACTGAGATCCTGGAAAACAAGGTAATGCACTGATGTTATATAGAAGAACAAGCTCAGCAGCTTGGGTGAAGTGAGGTGGTACACTGAGTAGCACCCAGCCACGTTCTTTAAGGATGTTGGCACGCATTTGGTGTCATAGGCCTTTTGTTGGGTGGTGTAGCTGTGGTTCGTCCCTTACACTGCTCCTTTGTCTTCTAGGTAACAAGTGCACGAGGAAAGGAAGGGATGTCCAACTTGGTTTGAACTGGCTCTCCAGTTTCTGCTCCAGATTACAAAGGCCAAACCTATATAGACTCCATCAGCTTTGAAAAGGAACTGACCACTGCCATGGGACTCCCCACCCAGGTTTTGGCCTGTGTGATCTTAGCTTTGCTGTCCCAGGATGTCAATGGTGGAGTCATCAAGCGAACTATCCGGCAGAAGCGGAAGGCTGGGCTAAACGTGACCTTGCCAGAGGATAACCAGCCTGTGGTTTTTAACCACGTCTACAACATTAAGCTGCCTGTTGGCTCCCTTTGCTCTGTGGACCTGGACACAGCAAGTGGCGACACAGACCTGAAGGCAGAAATTGAGCCTGTCAAGAATTATGAGGAGCACACAGTGAATGAGGAGAAACAGATTGTCTTCACGCACCGTATTAACATTCCCCGCCGGGCTTGTGGCTGTGCAGCTGCCCCAGACATTAAGGATCTGCTGAGCAGGCTAGAGCAGCTGGAGGCGCTGGTATCCTCCCTTCGGGAGCAGTGTGCCAGCGGGGCTGGATGCTGTCCCAATTCCCAGGCAGTAGAAGGTAAGGCAGACCGGGGAACTGCTCTGAGGGAATTCTTGTGCTGGCTGTAGATCTTGTTTAGAGTAGATACTCAGATCTGTTTCGAGAACGAGCAAAAGTCAACCTGTTAAATTTGAGCCATAACCAAAACTGGGAATGTATTTGGCCAGCTTGCAAGATACGTTCATTCACAGTTTTGTGGTTTTATGAATCTGTGGGTCAGAAGTCTGCCTGGGCCGCTTTGTAGCTGTGGCACCGAGTGTGTACGACACTTGGGCAGGGTGACAGTCGATATCAGAGTTAAGATTAAAACTCATACCGTCCAAGCTCTTGGCTCTATGTTTTGTCCCCTTGAACAAGCTGCCAATGTAACCACGTTTGCTTCCAAGTTTTCTTTAATAGAAACCAATAAAAATACAGCAGGACATAAGGCAATAGACAAGCACAAACAGTTAGAGAAGGGAGAAAAGGTATCCTTCTGGGATTTTTTTTTAACTGTGGTAGAGGATTGCTCAAACAAGAGAGAACACAAAGGTCTTCTCGGTAGTACTCTGTCCCTCCGAGCACAGAGCCAGACTCACGGTTGAGGATACAGCATGCTGCCTGGCTTTTGATGTTCTGGAGTGAATTGGTGAATAGTGCTTCGTGGCGCATGCCTTGATGGAGCAGGCAGGAAAGGGATTTTGAGAAGGGCAGCGGAATCCAGCATGCTCGTTTACCAAGTAGCTGTCAGGAGCTCTTCCATGCTACTAGTGCGAATTAAAGCATTCCTGGTAAACTAAATCTCATTGGAGGAAGATGGAGGGATTCTCATTTAAAAGCTTTGGAGATTATGTCCTGTAGGGAGCTTGAAAACTCAGATCCGTTTTAGGTTATATGTGCCACACTGGTTTAATGTATCCCAGAGCCAAGGGGAGTAACGGGTTTTCTGGATCGTTGGTACAGGTCACCTGGACACAACACCCTATTGCAGCGGACACGGCAACTACAGCACCGAGATCTGCGGCTGCGTGTGTGAGCCTGGCTGGAAAGGCCCCAACTGCTCCGAGCCCGACTGCCCGCACAACTGCTTCAACCGGGGCCTCTGTGTCCAGGGCAGGTGCCTCTGCACCGAAGGCTTTGCTGGCGAGGACTGCAGCCAGGTCACCTGCCCGGCCGACTGCAACGACCAAGGCAAGTGCATGGACGGGGTTTGCGTGTGCTTTGAGGGGTACACGGGCCCAGACTGCAGCGAAGAGCTCTGCTCCCAGGGGTGCAGCGTGCACGGGAGGTGCGTGAGCGGGCGCTGCGTGTGCCACGAGGGTTTCACCGGCGACGACTGCAGCAAGCCCCTCTGCCCCAACAACTGCCACAACCGCGGGCACTGCGTGGACAACGAGTGCGTCTGCAACGAGGGCTACACGGGCGAGGACTGCAGCGAGCTCATCTGCCCCAACGACTGCTTTGACCGTGGGCGCTGTGTCAACGGAACCTGCTTCTGCGAGGAGGGCTTCACCGGGGAGGACTGCGGGGAGCTGACCTGCCCCAACGACTGCAACGGCAACGGGCGCTGTGAGAACGGGCTGTGCGTCTGCCATGAGGGCTTCGTGGGGGACGACTGCAGTGAAAGGAGGTGCCCGAAGGACTGCCACAACCGTGGGCGCTGCGTGGGCGGCCGCTGCATCTGCCACGAGGGCTACCTGGGCGAGGACTGTGGGGAGCTGCGGTGCCCCAACGACTGTCACAACCGCGGGCGCTGCATCAACGGGCAGTGCGTGTGCCACGAGGGATTCATTGGGGAGGACTGCGGGGAGCTGCGGTGCCCTGGGGACTGCAACAACCGCGGGCACTGCGTCAATGGGCAGTGCGTGTGCCACGAGGGATTCATTGGGGAGGACTGTGGCAAGCTGCGGTGCCCCAATGACTGCAAGAACCATGGGCGCTGCAACAATGGGCAGTGCGTGTGTGACGAGGGGTACACCGGAGAGGACTGTGGGGAACTACGGTGCCCTGAAGACTGCCACAACCGCGGGCGCTGTGTGGAGGGACGCTGTGAGTGTGACAATGGCTTCACAGGGGAGGACTGCGGCAAGCTGTCCTGCCCCAACGACTGCCACCAGCGTGGGCGCTGCGTTGATGGGCGCTGTGTGTGCCAGGAGGGCTTCACAGGGGAGGACTGCCGTGAACGGACCTGCCCCAATGACTGCAACAACGTGGGCCGCTGCATCGACGGACGGTGTGTCTGTGAGGATGGTTACATGGGGGATGACTGCTCTGATGGTAGGTTGCAATGTCCCTTTTGAACCATTTTCCCTGGGTAATTCCCTGTGTCCATTCACATCCATCCAGCAGCCTCGGAGGCTCTGGAAACCTTTCCCATATAGCTGGGCCCTGTTGCCACCCTTCTTTATCATTGTCCAAACAGCTGAATCAGAGCAGTAGCACTGCCAGCAGCAGGATCTTGACCTCCCTTGCTTTTCAGGGCTATATTGGTGGCGACTTTTGGTAGTCAGCAAGCCAACAGGCTGATAATGGTGATGCAGCCCATTTGTTATCTTTGAGTTTGCTCCCACGACAATGTTGTTGGACTAGCACTGGCTGGGGTTTGTCACCATGACCTTTCAGCTTCTCATAGTACCTCTTGATGCTAATAAAAATTGCATCTGCAAGAAACTGTTCTAGCTACAGAGAAGAGGGAGATGTATCCAAAGTCTTCTTACTAGGTATTCAGCAGGATTAGTCAAAAGAATAGGGCCTGAATTTTGACTAAAGAAGACGACTTTGCAAGAATGAGATAATGTAGATAATGAATGTCAGTGAATTAAGAGCCTGGGTATCAAATGTTTCTTACAACCAAGTTCTGGTTCTCTGTCTCATGCTGGATGGATTAAGAAAAGTGGCTGCATTTACGATGCTATCACTATTGTAGGAGGTGAAAATGAATCACACAGCACTGCCAGTATACACTTACAGACCCCAGGGGCTCATTGGCTTTGCTTTGAAGGTAGATCATTGAACTGGAGCCCTGTGGAGGCAGAGGGCATAGTGGAGGCAAGGCACACAAAAGAAACGTCCTGAGTGATCTGTATGAGACAACTGCCACCATGGAACAATTGCCAGGTGTTGCAAATATTGCAGTGCAAGCTTTCGGGGTTATTACAGGGGCCTTCACTATCTTTCAATTGGCAAAACTGATTTTTCTAACCAAAGTAAAACTTGATGCTTACTTTTATGTATATATTTATATAGATATGTGTGTGTGTGTGTATGTTAGATCTGACAAAAGCTCAGAGTAAAATCATGGAATCAGCTGCAGTGGAAACTTACCTATAAAAAAACTGCACTTAGTTTCCCAGTACCACTGACTCTATGGAAATTGATAGAAAATTTTGGCAGCTAGATAGTGACAGGCATTACACTATTAATGAGGTAGTTTTCTTTAGTAGATCCCAGGAGAGAAATTTTGGAACCTAAGATCTTTGTGGAGTAATCAAAGAATACTTTGGGGGTGGGAACATTATAAAAGACAATGAATACCCTCAGAAAAAAATTCCATGTTTTCATCTTCTCCTTCTGGAAGACTCCTAAACCACATTTTGTGCTTTTGTACATGCAAATGTGGAGTAATCTATTGAAAGTATTTACAAAAATAATCAAGTTTTATTTTACTTTGGAAAGTCTTTGCAAACTCTAGGACTTGTAGCTATAAAATCATGTGCTTCTGGCAGTTGAATTAAATGTCTGAATCCCTCGGGACCCAGCTATAATAGTCTTGTGCAGTAGCCATGAACGGAGGAGCTGGAACACAGTCAGCCATAGGTTGTGTGCAAGTGTGAGAGCAGAAATTGGCTCATGACTTTTGGAGATGTCTGTAGCCTTCATCAGCTGAACATTCCTTTCTTCAAGTGCCTAATTTGTGTGACATGGCTTCCCCAGCCCCTGTTGGTTAGGTGATTCTTATAATCTGCTCCTGGGAAAATGTGTAACTGGGTAAGTCATTATTTTCTGAGCCTTGAAAATGTCTTATAAGTTTGTTTTGTTTTTTTCCCCTTCCTAGTGTCTCCTCCAACTGAGCTGACTGTGACAAATGTAACAGATAAAACTGTAAATCTGGAATGGAAGCATGAGAATCTCGTCAATAAGTACCTCATCACCTACGTCCCTACCAGCAGTGGTGGCTTAGATATGCAGTTCACCGTGCCAGGAAACCAGACAGCTGCCACTATTCATGAGCTGGAGCCGGGTGTAGAATACTTTATCCGTGTCTTTGCAATCCTTAAAAACAAGAAGAGTATTCCAGTCAGTGCCAGGGTAGCAACATGTGCGTTTAATATTCCCTGTATTCATTCTTTTGTGTATTCCATTGCATGTATTTATTTGCATCCTTTGTTTTTTTAAGGTATTGGTTCTTTTGTATTTTCTATTTTCAATTCATCTTCTGGATAAAGACAGACTTCTGCACGTTCATTTTCTATTCTTTTCCAATACCAATGACTGTGTTAGAAGCACAGTTTGCTAGCTGTCCTGCTCACTGCAGTGCCTCCCGATGACTATCATGGGCTCTTTGTAAATTAAGACCCCTGGCTCCCTAACAGGGTACATTTTTTAAATCTGATAACGCTTCCTGAAAAAATATAGAAATGTACCAGCATGTAAAACAGCAATATGAAATCACTTGAATTCAAGTTGTTCTAACTAAAGTGGAGGTTGTATTTGTTTTGCATCTTCAGTATGTTTTATAACTTCCTTTCTATCTGCCTGTCCATTTGCTGTTCATCTTCCTTTCTGTATTGTGCATACCACAGCCATATCTAAACACCCCAGCTTCAAAAGATGCTCTTTGCCTTGTCACTGTGCTCATTTTTAGAGATCTGGGGCAGGATTCACCTTGCTTAACTTCAAATGTCCCCTCTAGGCTTCTTTCAAGAGGGTAGAAAAAGGGATTTCTAGGGCCAAATTCATTTTACTCTAAGGTGACATCTACAATAGGGCAGAGAAATGTCTCTCCAAAGACAGAATAACTGGCTGGGAAGAGAGTTTAAACATACCAGATGCAGATAGCTAGCTGGCAGGTATTTATAGTGGTGGGTGTCCCACCCGCAGTGCCCCGTCTATGGCAACCTGTGGCTCATGTAATGATACCCTTTTTATTCACAGATCTGCCGGCTCCAGAAGGTCTGAAATTCAAATCCGTTAAAGAAACATCTGTCCAGGTGGAGTGGGATCCTCTGAACTTTTCATTTGATGGCTGGGAGCTGGTCTTCCGTAACATGGTGAGGAAGCAGTGTCTCATACAGAGGCCGTGCATAAGTGCAAGATCCTGGATTTCCTGTATTTATACTGACTGATTGTCCCATGTGTTACAGAAAAAAGATGATAACGGAGATATAACCAGCAGCTTGAAAAGGCCAGAGACATCTTATATGCAGCCAGGTTTGGCACCAGGGCAACAGTATAATGTGTCCCTTCATATAGTGAAAAACAATACCAGAGGACCAGGACTATCCAGAGTGATAACCACAAGTAAGCACAGCCTGTGTTTGTAGTGCCACCCATAAAACCACTGCTGTCTGGGGTGGCCTAGGAAGGATTTAAACAAAGAGAAAGCCAAGCTCTACACTGTGAATTGAGAGGGTGGAAAAAAGTAGTGTGGAGCTGTTAATGAAGAGTACATGAGGAGAAATTAAATCCTGTCCATGCTACCTGTTTGAGGAGGAAAGGAATTTTATATTTAGCTAGCAGGTAGCAAGTGCTATGCATTTTTATTTTTTTTCAAAATGTACATCAACAAGAACTAGAATTTCTTTCACCCTGGTGATATTTGCATGAAGAAATTATTTAAAGGAGAGTTTCTATTGTGCAGATGGAGAACCTCTTAGGCTGCCTGTCTGTCTTTCCTTTGGCAGCTCCTAATGGTAATGAATTTTGATGAATTTGCTTCTGATGAATTGAGTCCTTTTGGCATTTTCTTCAACTATAGACAGTAAAGGAAGAAAGTAAATGAAGATAATCTTCAGTTGGTAGAAGCCACTCATTTTAATTTTGCTCTGAATCAGCAATTAAAAGCACAAGAATGTATATGATTTTTCTGGCAAAACCTCCTTAAAAAAAAACACTTTTTTTTTTTTTTTCTTTTTGTTAACAGAACTTGATGCCCCTAGTCAGATTGAGGCAAAAGATGTCACAGACACCACAGCTCTTATCACATGGTCCAAACCCCTGGCTGAAATTGAAGGCATAGAGCTCATTTATGGCCCAAAGGATGTTCCAGGGGACAGAACAACTATTGACCTCTCTGAAGATGAAAACCAATATTCTATTGGAAACCTGAGGCCGCACACAGAATATGAAGTGACGCTCATCTCTCGTCGAGGGGACATGGAAAGCGACCCCATGAAAGAAGTCTTTTTCACAGGTAAGAAGCTGGGAAGCCAATCCAAACTTCTGGGAAGTAATGCAATCACCATTATTTCTTAGACTATTTGTATCATGTTGCTTCAGTTGGTAGTTACTACATCAACACAGAATCAGCACCATTATAGAGGTACATGAAAGTGGAGAATGTTTCTCTGTGCCTTATAGACCTTACTGGCTCAACAAAATATTTAGACCCCTCCAAGTATCTAAATGTATTTTGAAAATGGGAATTATGGTATTAAGTCTCTTAGAAGCTTTTGCTTATTATACCCTAAATCTCTAGTTCAGGAAACAAGTTCCTCTGGATTACTGGTCTGTCTGCTGAGCTCAATATCTTCCATGGTTCCTATTCAATCTAAGACCTTCTTTCTGTTTGTCTAAATGCATAACAGATTAGCAAGGAACTGCTTTTTTCTCTTCTTAGTTCTCCAAATGTTTTCTGTTATGCTTTTATAAATTGACTTTGCTCCTTAATGATCCTTGGAATGCATTATGAAAGTGTGGGATCTTCAACATGCTGGCAAGGTTTGAGGCATTAAGATAGCTGCATAAATGATACATAGACAGTTACCTCCTCTTTCATCCTAAAATGAAAAAATTGTTCATTCACAGCACAATTTGAGTCTACTATAGGTCTGAACAGTGAAAGACTGTTGAATTTCTACAGAATATTCATCTTTTGTTTTGAGCCTAAGAGTTCCTTTCAGCCATGAATGCAAGATATTTACTGAACAGAAATTCTAGAGATGATAAATTATTGTTTCTTAGCAGCCTTTTTCCTTTTGAAAGCTGAGGTATTTATAAAGGAAAAATAGTATTTTCATCCAAATATGTTTTTCCACACGCTTGTTTTGTAATGAAAAATAATTGCTAAAATTGAAAATTTAATTTTTGTCCCAGAAGACATAAAGCTGAATTTCTAACACTGATGTTTTCTCCAAAGCTAGTGAACTCTTCATTTCATGCTAAAAGAAATCTGCCTGATGTAGTTAAGAACATAGCAGTATCGTGTGAGAGGAAACTTAACTTTTTCAGATCATTTCACCTTCTAAAAATTCCTGTTATGAGAGACTGCTGTCATATGAGAATTATTTCTATTTATTTACTGGTTGATTAAATACAGACTTGGATGCTCCAAGAAACCTGAAGAGGGTGTCACAGACAGACAACAGCATCACTTTGGAGTGGAAAAACAGCCATGCAAATATTGACAGCTATCGAATTAAGTTTGCTCCCATCTCTGGTGGAGACCACGCTGAGATCACAGTGCCAAAGGGCAACCAGGCCACAACCAGAGCTACACTCACAGGTAGGGGAATGGAGATCTTGCCATTAATGTCATGACGCTACCATCACCCTAGAGCACAGTAGTATAGTGAAAAAATGCCCTTTTGGTCACTATACGTAAGAGGTACAAGCAGAGGTTACTCAATTTGTGTACAAGCGATACAAAGAAATTAAAATACATACAATACACATTTACATAACTGCAGATGGGTAACTAGCCAACAGATGGTATGTAGCCGGTTCACTTTCATGGGCACCTCTGAATCCCACTAGTCAGTTCCCCAAGTTCTAGGCAGCTACATGTCTTTGTGGAGATGGCTTCAATAAGTTCAAAAGGCTTTTGCATATGCTAGGGATGATATTTACTGATGCCAGACTGCAACTTTTGTGTGAGCCTGTAAGCTGCCTTACCAGCCTGCAAGGCTAGATAACAGTACTTGTCCACATCACATGGATGTCTACCTGCTTTGCTTTGGCAGAAGTACCTACACTGCAAACTCTGGAAAGTAGAAGCTCTCTCTGATTATGCAATTGCACAGTGTCCAAAATGCAGTCACCCATAATTGTTATCCTTTGGCATGCACATGGAAGAAGATTTAACATCAAGTCAGCTGGAGGGTCAACTGAAACCTCGATTCTCTGCATGCACAGGAAAACATGTATCTTACCTTGCGTACATTCAGACTTCTTTCCTTAAACAATTGCCTGTAGGCGTATTCCAGGGGCAGGAACTCATGCTTCTATTCCTCATCCCTTAGGTTTGAGGCCTGGAACTGAATATGGCATTGGAGTGACAGCAGTGAGACAGGACAGGGAAAGCGCTCCTGCTACCATTAATGCTGGCACTGGTGAGTAGCTTGATCTCCCTTTGTGCTCTGGAGGAAACATCAAGTCAGGTGGAGCCTCTTCTCCATGCAGTGCCTGCTGAAGTGACTGAAAGTGGGGGAAATTTGTTCTGGTGTGAATTGTCTGTAAAAAAGAACTTTGTCACCTTCTATCTGTATCATGCAGCAGGGCTTCAAAAGCTCCAAAAGGTGGAGTCAAAAGACTCTGAGCTGTTGCTAGACTCCCAGTATAGTTGTTACTTTATCTACAGATGCCTGAAAAACTGTCCCAGGGCAGTTCAGAGACACCTCAACTTTGCTTTTTTAACCTGTAGATCTTGATAACCCCAAGGACCTGGAAGTCAGTGACCCCACTGAAACCACCTTATCCCTTCGCTGGAGAAGACCAGTGGCCAAATTTGATCGCTATCGCCTCATTTACATTAGCCCCTCTGGAAGGAAGAACGAAGTGGAGATCCCTGTGGACAGCACCTCTTTTATCCTGCGGGACTTGGATGCAGGCACAGAATACACCATTAGTCTGGTGGCAGAGAAAGGCAGACACAAAAGCAAACCCACAACTGTCAAGGGTTCAACTGGTGAGTAACAGCTTTTGATGAGGGCCGTGCACCAGGTCACTGGGCAATGACTAGCCCAAGGACAACTTCACCTGATTTCGTAAGCCATGTCTAGGGAACTGCTGAAAAACATCAGCTGCCTGCAGAGCAGGCTTAGCTCTGTCTAGCATGATAGGCTTAACTGAGGGATGGCTGTGTATTTCCCTACCTACTGTGTTCAGCTCCATGTTCTCAATGATTTCTTGTTTATCCTTTGAGAATGCTCACAAAGAACACAACTATTTGTCCTGCACGAAACGTAGACCTCATCTTTTATTTTAAATGAGGCTGCTTTTTCGTGCATTGTGTCTTATAATTTGAGGGTTTCTTTCTACAGCCAAAAAATAAGAGGAAGAACAACCAGAATGTATTTAACATTGCTTGTTCCCGCCTAATGAATTCTCTTCACAGCATGCCTCTACCCATCACATGTCAGCAGGGTCAACAGGGCTCTGACGTTGCCCTTTTTCAGTTTGCTCCTCCAAAAGCAGGAAAGGTTACCACCACAGATCTGGTCACATTCACTGTTTCCATCGCATAACATGGCTGTTACATTTTGCTGGCAGGGAAGGGGTCTGTTTCTGCCATCTCCGTGTGTACAAACTATTCTTATCGACCAGTTTCAGTTGACTAGTCATTCAACAGGGATTTGTTCTTTATGAAACATTTTGGCCCGAAGTTTGTGGCACACAGAGGTATATCTCGGTATAGAACTCAAGTCAGTCCTGAATCTTTAAGTGCCTTCAGGCTAAATCCTGTGAGGCAAAGCCCTGACTGCTACGAATGAGCAGAGACAATGAAATCAGCGTCCGCTGTGCTGCAGTTACTGTCCTTAGCAGATATCAAGGTGTTTATCCTTTTCTCCACGAAGACTACCTATGGGTAAACACATCAGAAGCTGTGGATTTTACAAATTAAGAACTATACAGCTTAACTCATCAAAACTGTTTTCGTATTCCCTGGTAGTGGTTGTGCCAGCAGAACCTCTGAACACTTTTAGAGTCAAGTAATGCAGTGCAGCACAGGGTTATGAGGTATGGGGTCAACTACAGAGAACCATCAGTACTGAATTACTTGTTTGATGTGTAAGTCAGGCCTGTGTGCAATGCAGGGAAACCTTCAGAAGCCTTGAGGCCCACACATGACAGGAAGCTGAAGGTTTATGTGGCAGGAGTGAGCAGGCTTTGATTTTTCCATTTATCTGTTTCCCCATCTGTCTGAAGACTGAGTGGTCTCAAAAGACGAATGCAGAGGGTGAAAAGGCAGAAGCAACACACTGTGGAATTTCACAGTCTGGTCTTACCAGCACCAGCTTCCAGAGTCTCACAGGGTGGCTTCTTTTTCCTGGTTTGGTTTTGGTGTTGTTTTTTTTTTTTATTATTATTATAAATACCTTCATCTGGCCAGTGTATTTATTTTAAATCTTTACTCAGAGCAGCCAGTAAACAAAGTGTTCTCTGCAGTGGGCTCCTTGGAAGCAACAGCAGAAGTTGACATAACCTGTCTCTGTGACCTTCCTCATGCGTAGGAGCAGACAAATCCAAACACATGAGCACGGGGACGCAGCAGCACTCTGTAAGCCTGTCTGCTTTGGTTTACTTTTTGCTCCACCCTCAAGTCAGTCCTCTTTATCTATGTTCCCAGTCTTGAAGTCCTCAGGCTAAGCCAAACAAACGTGTTGGTTTACCCTCTCTTGCAGATCTATGGGGAGCTCAGGTCCATTGCACTACTGGGGAGACTACCGGGAGTAACCAGGGAGAGAGAGGAGTGATTGAACTGGAAAATGCCAGTCCTCCAGCTAGGACTGGGGCAGCTCTGCTTGGCAGGTGCAGGAGACAGTCCTGCTGTTTCAAGGGGCATGTGCCATCCCCGCTGACCCAAGGAGCCAGGGACTGCGGAAGGGCTGAGACTTTTTCTTTTCAGAGTTTCCATTGCGTCTCCAAATTGCCAGTTCTTCATCTTGTATTCTTCCCAGCTTCTTGATGGTTCAGTCAGGCTCCTCTGCTGGCAGGTACTCGGGAGCTTCCCACAAACACTTTGTATTTGTTTGCGTAGTGAATTTTCTGCTACTGAGGGTAAAGTTGCTTTCAGCCCCAGAGCTGAGGGTCTTCTATTGGTGCCTTCCCTCCTCTCTTACATTCTTCTTGTTGTCTTTTAACATACATCAACTCTCTGCATACAGACAACTGAAACATTCTGAGCTCATGAACCTCTAGCAGAGGACATGGCTCCAATTCTTCCATAGTATAAGTCAGCAGCCTTCTGTTGCTTCTGTCTCTTCATGTGGATGAAGTGCAGCTCAAGTGACCAAGGCTTTTTTAATTCATGATCCTGCATTCAAGAGATGGTAAAGATTATAAAGCAAACAGTTTGCTAAATGTTATTTTATTTTGCTAAAAAGGAAAGACTAAATATTTCACGCTGCCATTTGCTTGTTTGTTTCTTTGTAGCTCTGCATAGTCTAACCCTCCTGCAGGCAAAGACTCCTGACCCAGAGGAGCTTTCTGGCTCTGGGAGCTTTCTTGCTCCAGAGGCCTCAGGGATGCGGGATGATGCACTGAGGGACCTTGTGGTCTCAAGGGTAACAGACCACAGCTTTAGTGTCTCATGGTATGCGAATACAGGAGTCTACAGTAGTTTTGTGGTGGAGTACAAGGAAGTGTCTTTGGCAGCTGGGCCCCCTGCAGAAACCTTCCTGCCCAGAGAATCCCTAGGCACTGTGATTGACGGCCTCCAAGCTAACACTTCCTATAAAATCAAGGTGTATGGACTGGCTGGAGAGCAGCGTTCTTCTCTGGAAGCTGTGGTTACAACAGGTACCTCCTTTCTGTTATTAACAAAGGTATCACGAACTAGGCCACTACTTGTTTGTTAGAGGTCCTACCCAGCGTTGCACTAAGGTTTTGGTTCAGAACTACTTCAGAAATAAAAGAGAATAAGCCATTTTGCTAGTTGGAGGGACCTTTCTGGCAGCATGTCTTGGGAATGTTACATCAGATTAACAACTAATCTGCAGGGTGAGCACGTAACCCAGCGCTGAGGAAGTTGAGCAGTCAGACTGCAGCTTTGTTCTTTCTTGCTCTGGTTCTGGAACCCTGCCTGCACAGCACAATGTGGGTCCTGGAGGAGGACGGATGGCAATACATCAGGCATGAGAGGCCTGTGGAGATAAATGAGTGGACATTAGAGAAACCAAGCGCCAACCTCAAATTCTTCTGCTGAAGGACCCAGATTGTGCAGCAACTGTTGTTGAATCGTGGATGCGATACTCTCTTGCCTCTGGAAGTGAGCTGCACATAGGAGCATGGCTTGGAGAAGTAACTTTTCCATTCTGTTGAATGTTTTTAAGAAGATTTATACTGTTTGCCAAAGACCCTTGTCTGTGTTGTGTGTCAGTCTCTCTTCCTCTCCTGGCCTCTGCTAGTCTTTGATCGCACCACCCTTTTTTATACAAACTCAGACGTTAGGAAGAATGATTAGGTGAGCCAGTTTAATGGGAAACTGCAGCGCTGACCACTGGGCAACAAAGTTTGCCCGTAAAGATTGTCGAGTTCTTCAGCTGATTCCTCTGCTGAGAGTACCTGGAACCTGACTTCAACAGGGGAACCTTTAGTGGTACCTACATCGGCATTTCTGGCTGGTGCTGTACCACAGTGCTTTCTTCATGAAATGCAGAGGTTCGTGGGCACTGCAAGCTCAGATTAATCAGCAGGTTGAGGAGGGGAAAGCCATTTAGCCAAAGGGTTCTGAAAAGAATGCAAATTTCTTGGTAGGCCGTCACATCTTAACAGTGTGCTTGAGCTGATGAGAGACTGCAGTGAAACTGGCTGATAGCCCTCTTGGCAAATCATGTAAAATCCCGGAGACAGAAGCAAGAAATAATACAGAATAGTGTTTGCTCCATCCAGAGGAACTGGGGAAATGTCCTGGCAGGACATTAGCATTCTTTTTGGTAAAATCTCCAATGCAGTATTACAATGGAATTCCTCAAAAGGCTAGCAGCAGCATTATAGACTTACTTAGGCCATATTCAGCCAGAAGATTTTACTGAAAATGATATTGAAAAGTATTCCAGTCTGAGAAAGAGCATATGTTTGTCATCCATTCAGTTTGTCTTCCGCATAGCTTTCAGCTCTATTCAGCTTCAACACCTACTATTCATTCATCTTGCCACCATGAATCATTCTCTCTGGTTGTCATCCACACACATAGGGCTCCTAGAGCTCTCCTTCTCTTGTCTCCATCCATTTCCTTAGTTGCAAAGTCAAGTGTTTGAACTCCATTGTTCTTGTTATCCTACAGTTCAACTGTTCTCCAAATTTTCCATTACCTTTTACAGTATTCTATCTGCTTAATAATGAATACCGATACTGTCTGTGCTATTTTTCATGTATTCATATAATTTTAATGTTTCTGTCTGTTGTTTGTTTGTACAGAAAGCCACATATTCCTCTATTACACATGGACTTAATATGGGGTATGTGTGTGTAGAGGGTAGATCACTCTTTCTCGTCCACAAATTCATTTGTGGAGTCATGTCATTAAACTCAGGGTAATACTCAGAATTATGTCTGAAAAGAAATCAGAGGTAATGTAACTACATATAATTATATATGCTCCATGAGACCATCTCTTATGGCAGCTTCCCACGTCAAGGTTGGCACATATCTAATTAATCCACTTATGACAGCAAAATTCTGAATTAAAATGCCTTTTAGGTGGATGGTCCCTCAGTTTTTGTATGATACAGTTGAACTGCTTCTGTATTTCCCATCCAGACTGGAGTGACCAAGTCCTTGTGCGGTTGTGCTGTAACTGGCAGGAATCTGGGAGAGATGTCAGTAGGCATGGTCAAGTAGAATGAGGGAAGTGGGAAGATAGTTTTGGCTAATATTAAACAAGGTTTTCTCATGGATATCAGGAGCGTAATGCCAGCCTTGGGGGGTTTTCCCTTGCATTTTTGGATGTTTTGTCCTCAGCTTCCAACTCAGGGTGCATGCCAATTTCCCAGTGGGACCACGACCACCCACTGCATGGAGCTGTACCTGTGTGATGTACTGCTGCCCTTTCCCCCCACTTCATGCTACCTATGCATGTCTTTTGCAGAAATATTTCACAGTAAAGCCCAGCTACCACTGTGCATGTTAAGTAAAAAACCTTAAGGCTGAACAAGCACCAGTGCACTTGCTTGATGCCATAGATTTTTGCCTGTTTCCAGAATAGGAAGGAGCTGGTTGGCATCTAATTGTGCACAAGCAGCTGGGAATCGCAGAATGCTGATGATTCCATTCTGCATGTCTTTCTGCTTTGTTACATGGCCTTAGTCACCCTGGTGCAACCAGGTAATAGTTCTGACAGTGGGCTTACTGGGAAAGAGGGAATTATGCTGGTGGTCACCACTGTGGGTATGCTGGTGACATGACAGCACGGCTGCCTTCAGGTTGCAGCATATGTAGGGCCTGGTTCAGATCATGTGCTGGGGTAATTTAAGTAAAAAATATCAATGATATATGAAAATATAAATCACTCTTTGCCTTACAGGCTTCCCTCCTTGGAGGTGAGCAGAAAATAATGTTTCTACCTTTGTATTTGTCCTGAGAGGGTGGTTGGGTTTTTTTTGAGATAACATTTCTGCATTTGTTTGAAAGCATTTTAGATTTATTTTTCTTCTCTGAAACCTTTTTCCATGTGTGAATTTGGAGACAGATAATGAATCCTGAGTACCTATTTCTCTTGATCTGATTGATGGTGGTAGATGACTTACTCTCTCTTAATTGAATGCAAGTGGAGCATGAAAGCAAGGCAGTCACTGAGGTGTGAAATGCTGTGGTTTTCAACTAATGAGGAGATAATTCTGCATGTCAGAAAAATTACCTGCCTGTTGCCTTGCAGCTGCAATCAGAAACACATTCCCTGTGATCTCCACAGTTCCCAGATTTTCAGATTCTGTCCGTGCTACAGGACATATTCACAGATCGTTCAGCATGCTGAAGGCCAAGCCTTTTCCCTTCCATTCCTTTGGATCTCTTTAAAGAAAGATTGCTCGAGTCCTTGCTGCCCTAGTTTTTAGGTGAGGATGTGTGTGTCTGTGTGTGTCTCTGCCTTTTTTGAAAATTCTGCATGTAACCAGATGGATAACTCCTCCAAGCCTGTTTTTGGTTGGATAGGATGAGATTTAGCATGCTTCTGCTGCAGCTGATTTCTCAGTCTGGATTTGGATATGTTTGTGATATTTGGCATGCGTTCCACTTACGGTTTTTATCAGAAACCAAAACTGACACGCTGTAGTAAAGATAAAAGGCATGTTTGAGAGGCTTAGGGTTCACATCCTCACCGATGTAAATCAGCAGAAATCTTTGGAGGCAAAGTGCACTGATTCACATCAGCTGAGGATGTGCCCGGTTGTCTACTGGAAACATTTCAGCACCTCTTCATGTTTAATGGTTGTTGCTCTGGATCTGCTAGTTAGTGTGGTTGCGTGAGAACCATGTTGCGCCTGGTGATGCTACCTCTGCTTGTGGCCTGGATTCAGTCTCCAAAACAGAAGTACCCATCTGTTTCCTCTGCTCTTAGAGCTGTTTAATAGAAAGCATACAAACTGTTTTGTAGCAGATGTCTTTTGGTATGTTTGGGGGTTTGTTATCAGGAAATGTTAATTTGTAATTTGCCTTTGTTTAGCACTTCTAGTCACAACACCCGGAGAACCAATCAATGAAACATCATTTAATCCTACCAGTCCTGCACCTACAGAGCTCAGTTCTTTAACAAACCCCAGCACTGATTCTCATGCTCTGCTTTTGGTGCCCACTGACCCTCCCATCTCAGAAGCCACTGGTGCTCTTCATGACCTCAATATAACACACAGGACTTTCAGTAGTTTCTCCCTGTCTTGGGCAGCACAGGATGAGGTATTTGATCAGTTCTTTATCACTCTGAAAGACCTGTCCAGTTTAAACAGAATACAGGAAATCTCTTTGCCTGGAAACCATCGAGAAACAGAGATTACCAATCTCACAGCTGGCACACAATACCAGATTAACCTCCATGGAAGCACTCAAGGTCAGCTCTCTTGGTCCCTGGAAGCCCTAGCTACCACAGGTATTTTCTATGGATTCATTAGCCATGTGTTCCTTTTCTGCTCTGAAATACAGAACTTCATTTTCATACTGCTGTTCCACTGCAGAAGTGCTAGTCTGTGTAAGAGATGCATTTCTTCTTAGCAGTGGTTTCTGTTTTGTTTTTTGGTGGGTTTTTTTTTTCTCCCTTTCTTCCTTTTGCATGGGATAAAACTCTTGTTGCTATGGAATGAGAGCCTTGAGTGATGCAGCATGGACAGTGCCCCATGCAGCTTTTAAGGTGATGTAGCATCAAGTCCCTCTTTTCAAATTGCATGTGAAGAGAGGCGTTGATGCATCTGCTATTTACAAGGCACATGCAAATAGCAAGATGCTACAAGTGTTTATCTGGATTGTGGTTCAAACACCAGAAAGATTGCAAAGAGGTTGCAGTTTGCAGCATTGGCATGAAAGTGGTGATGTCAGAGAAAAAAAAAGATTGGAACACATTGGGAGTATACCTTTCCAAAAACTTCTACCTCTTATCCCTATGAAATGAATTTCATGAGGAAGCAGGCCTATGGCCACAGGGCTGAGTTCAATAATGATCAAAGTACCAGTGTGTAAGCTCATGGCTGGAGAACCTAGCTGGAGCCTAATGGCTGTACCTGTTCATCATCCAAACCAAATTCACAACAAGGGATAAATTATTTATGTAGAAACACACAGATTATTCCACACCTACTACAAGGCTAGGGCAGTCTCATCTCTCAATGGTTTGTTCTTTTTTTTTTTTTTTTTTTTTTTAAGTAAGAAACATCATCCCTTTATATCATTTGCTATGACATTGTCATTGTTTTGTCACGTATGTTGGATGCTTTATGGATGAGGCTTTTGGAGGTCTCTTCAAGTTGGTGCATGATTTGTATGAGAATCCCTTGGTCCCTCAAGAGCATGATGGGGTTCTGCGCTCCATGTCAAACGTGCATGAGAAAAGAACGGGAGCAAAAGGGACTCTGCATCTTGGGAGCGAATGAAACTGGGCTCTCTTCAGAGAATCTGGATTGCTTTTAAGTTGTGATGATTCCTGCATTACTTATTTCAATCAAGCTTTTACTTAAAATATTTTTTACCTTACTGTACTTTTTGGTTTAGTTTCGTTTTTATTTTAAGGAAATGCGTTTGTTTTGTTTGTTTCTATTGCTACCAAGAGATCATTATTTCTGATAGAAACATTTCTATTTCTGTCCTGCTTTCTCTTTTTCAGCTAAACAGTGCCAGTTTGACAAGATTCATATTTTGCCTTAATAAGTCTCATTTCTGTTCCTGATAAAGAAAACCAGCTCTGGATTCATGCTATTTGTTGTTGTTGAACATCATTGTGTTTATTTCATAAACAATCTCTTCCTTTCTAACAGGATGGGGAAAGCTTGTCAAAAGCTCCTCAGTAGTAGCAATTTACTATACCTTAGTGAATGTCACTGACGATAATTGACTGTGGAATCGGGTTTATTTTCTCTGTAACAGAGGACTTTCTATTTTTGCTGAGAAAATGACCTAAACTTTTAGATTTAACTGCATCTCAGAGTTAGCTCTGATGTTTCCCAACTTTCTTGGCCACCCCTTGTGATGGGTTATAAGAATGTTAATTTCTGTGAATGCAGATGTCAGTTTCTGATTAACATCAGCAACTCTGAAAATCCAAGCTTCTCTACCCCCAGGAAGGTTTTGTGGACAGAATGATATAAGGAAGACAAATCTATTAAACTAAAGACACGCAGACATGGCGGAATTTTCCCCTTCTGTATTGTTTTGGAAATAGTTTGGAAGAATAAATAGCATCTTTCATTTGGGCACAATGAAAATCACAAACATCTGAATCCCCAAACTCGGTGTCTTCCTACCCTTACACCAGGCACTGTTGCAGTATTCACAGTCACTTCATAATGGCAAACACTGACTTGTTAAAAGCCCAGTAAAGTGGTTATAGTAATACTTGCTTGTCTCACAGGGACTTGTAATTAATGTTAGCGAAACACTTGCAGCTGTAAGATGGTCTATAAGCTGCTTTCTGTAAGCAGTCTTTTCGCATCAGTGTGGTTATTATTTGTTATTACAGTTCTTTTCTTACTGTTCTGTTTTGCCATGTCTCTGAAGAGACTTTACGAGATATCTGGGGCAGCTGAAAACGTAAATGTGTGTGTGTGCATCTCCGTGTCACTGATTGCAAGTGAAATTCATTAACACAGAACATCACTAAATGATACATCATGGCTACTAGTCTGTAATTGGAGTAACTGATTGACTCTCTGTCCTTATTCAGAGGAGGAACCTGAGCTTGGCAATTTATCAGTATCAGAGACTGGCTGGGATGGTTTCCAGCTCACCTGGACGGCAGCCGACGGCGCCTATGAGCACTTTATCATTCAGGTGCAGGAGCCTGGCAATCCCGAAGGAACTCGGAATATCACAGTCCCGGGCAGACTGCGCTTTACGAATGTGACAGGCCTTAAGGCCAACACACCTTATAACGTCACACTTCATGGTGTGATTCAAGGCTACAGGACCAAACCCCTTTCTGTTGAAACCATGACAGGTATCTTCTCAAGTCGCCTATCCAGCCTCAGGGCTCCCTTTCTTTGCAGGCGGGGGCATGAGCCAGGGCTAGCGCAGCTCTTGGCAAAGCTTGCTCACTTGCTCGGCTTCGCCTGAGGTGCACCCAACTCATATAAAGCTTGGCTGAACATCTCTGGCATCTGAACATCTCTGAACATCTCTGGAAATGTCTCCTGATTAGACTTTCCAATAAGAATCTCAGTGCCCTCATGGAGCCCTTCACTTTGAGGAACGCTTCCCCCCACCCCATGGCTGGTTCTGTTCCCTTTACTTGCTTTTCTGCTGGTTGACACTAAGTAAAACCCAACTGGTGGTTGTACAGTCTTGGGAAAGCCCAGGTTGCCTTGTAAAATTGTAAAATTCTGTTCTTTACAGCCCAGATAAGCAAAGCCTGAGAGTATGTTTTATTTTTATCCTTCAGAAGCTACCTCTGAAACGATGGACTAGCTTCTGTGGACATACAAACTCAAGGGCATAATGTGTGCATCTGACTCATGGGCGAGGACAGACACCATCTATGTGGTCTGATATAGAAAAGAACACAAATTAATTTCTACCACGAGTAGTAACATATTATTAAGCCACACAAGGCTGTTAAACAGTCTGATTGGTCTGAAAAAGATAGAATGCAAGAAAGCCAGATTCAGCAGAACTACCCTGGCATAAAACTGACCTGAAAGAAGGAAGGTAAGCCCTGCACTGTCAGAAGGTTGCAAAAAAATAACCAAGAGCCACAATGATAATTTTCTGGCTGAGCTTGTGAAAGATGGCAGTTTTAAATGAGAACTTATCATGAGCTTTGACTGTGAAAGATAAATATATACTCATGTCTATCCAGTATGACTCATTGATTCTTCCGAGCCTTATGATCATTGGCAATGAACAGGGTATGAATTAATTGATAGTGCAGGGGCACCAGTGGCTCTTCCTTCAGATAATTTCTTGTAGACAATATCTGCTGCCTCTGGGCTTCCTTACAGACCTTTGCAACCTCCTGTGATCATGAGATAGCCAGAGCTTGGTCATATTTGATTTCCCCAAGCACATATTACCCAGCACAGAAAGGGATAAAAGTACACGTAACGAAGTGCAATTAAAACATGAAATGCAGTAGAGCTTGCTTGTTTCAATAATGCTTTTAGCAGCCTGGCATAGGTAGAAATGTGTCTGGCACAAGGCACTTGCCTTGGGCTGTGTCCCACTGCAGGCTAGAAGTCCTGTGCTTTGAGAGTCCTGAGTGTGAGCTGGTAGCAGATTGTCCATTGAGAACAGACAAATGCGGCAAGACAAAGCAGGCTGTACATGGACAAACAAGAAAACAGACATCATGGGTGTCCTGCCTAAATATGCAATGTGCTTGCTTTTTATTAACTTAATGAAAACAGCAGAAGATGCCCTGCTGAGGTTTTCCCTTCCCATCCTGGGTCATGCTCAGCACCCGGCTTTTCAAAATTTTCCCTTCTGGGGATTTCCAATTGTCAGAATTTTCTGAGCCTTCCTGTAACGCATCAGGGATGTCTACAGAGAGGAAGAAACCCCAAGGCAGCTATCACTGTTTTGCATTTTGGCTCCAGCTCCAAAATTACATGCCAGCTTTCATAGGCTTAAGCTGAAAGGGAAAGTAGAAGAGCAAACAAAACACAACCTTTTCCTTTGGCTAAAGCAATAGCTCTAGTTTCAGATTCTCCTAAAACTGGAAGCTGACTTTTCCAAATGCCCCAGGGGCATTCAGAAAAGTTCTTTTGCATCTGCTTTTATGCTCAGACCTCAAAGACATATGGCTGCTCCTGGAGGTAAAGGGAAATAGCCAGAGCTTCAAAGCTTATTTTTCTTTTTTTTTCTCTTTTTTTTTTTTTTCCTTCCTTTTATTTAACATTTTGAGATGCTTTCATTGAATTCCTTGCCTTTAGTACTTGTCTGCTTGTAGCAAGCTTTTACCCAAACCCTCTTCCCCAATGGCAGCCTGGAGCGCTGCCAGCATGAGCAGGGAGAAGCACGGATCTCTGCGCTGGAGGAGGTGCAGGGCTGTCCCCTTCTGACCCATGTTGTTTTCCTCCTCAGGAGTGCACCCAGAAGTCGGTGAGCTAACTGTTTCCGACATTACTTCTGAAAGCTTCAACCTTTCTTGGACAACCAGCAACGAGGACTTCGACGTCTTTACTATTGAAATTATTGATTCTAACAGGTTGCTGGAGCCCATGGAGTTCAACATCTCAGGCAATTCAAGGACTGCTCATATCTCAGGGCTTTCCCCCAGCACTGATTTTATTGTCTACCTCTATGGGATCTCTCACAGTTTCCGCACGCAGGCAATAAGTGCTGCAGCTACAACAGGTATATAAAACCTACCTCAATGCTAACTCTCTTCTAACTCTTCCTTACAGGTTGTGCCCCTTTCCCTGCCCTCAGCTACCCCATCAGCCTACCCATTACCAAATCCTCTACCTCACTGTTTGATACCACCTAAGGAAGACCTGCCGGAGACATTTTGAACTGTGAATGTTAATCCAACATCCTGTCCAGCAAAGTCAGTCAATCACATTGTGATTGTTTTATTCACACAATAAGTTTGCTCTTGTTCGAACGTTAAGGTTGGGACAACCTTTGATAGAGCTGAAAAGCAAAACAAATTTCCCAAGAGCCAAGTGGGCAATGATTCAGTACATTAGCTTGCAACATGTGTTTGCATCTGTTGTACAGCATAGAGGAGATGCTATTTCTCTCAGATAAGCTGATTTCTAGATACAGTTTTTATCCTGATTCTCTAAACAGATTTCAGGCATATTTCAGTCTGTGACAGCAGGCTCCTATAAGGCAGACACGATGCTTGTATTCACCTTCAGAATCCAGTTTACATAGGATGACAGATTGAAAGAGCCCGTTTGACTTGATGTTGGTCAGTGAAATAGGTAGGCATTTAGCTGTTGGCACATTGCACACCTTGAGGTTTTACAGAAAAGACAAGGAAGTCAAGTGTTCAGTGTGCTCTAGCCAGTTACGGTATGAAAGTGGAAGGAGAGGGCTAGACAATGGAAGCAGAAGGTGCTTTTTCATAGTAGGCAGATAATAGCTCATGTGGTGAACATTTAACATCACCACATTTTACCTGCTGACATGATCTTAATAAGAGCGGTTGTAGCAGTTTGCCATAGCGATAGATAGACGTGGTCAATGACATTAAGCAGAATATAATATTTTGGTGATCAGATAATACAGACTTGCAATTTTTAGCATCAACAGATTGTGAATATCCTCACTGAATCCTGGCTAATATGGGCAGGGTGACTGCAGGAGTAGTGGTATGAAACACAGCGAGAAATGCAAGGCTAGGTGATCTTTGTGACCTGTGGCTCATGTGAATTCAAACTTCTATATTATTTTATTTTGTTGCTTTGGGTTTTAATGATTGCAATACATTTCCATTTGTTTTTCTTCCCATAGTAGAGGAACCTCTTCTTAGCAAACTCACTGTATCAAATGCTACCTCAGACAGCATGTCACTCACGTGGGAAGCGCAGGACAATGCTTTTGACCATTTTATTCTAGAAGTCAGAAACTCTGACTTCCCTTTGGACTCCCTGGTGCACACAGTGCCAGGGGCCTCCCGGCGCTATGTAGTCACCAACCTCAAAGCCGACACTAATTACACTGTCCAACTCCATGGTGTAATTGATGGGCAAGGTGGTCAGACCTTGACAGCACTGGCAACCACAGGTATTTCACTGTTTCCCCTTCCAGGTTTGCTTTTTTCTCTTCTTTCTTTTGCTGTCCACAGAACTGCTCTAAAACATGGCTCCAACTCATCATCGTTCCTTTGGTAAATTATAGGGAGATCACTATAAGGGGAGGCTGAAATATGCTGGGCTTGAGAGTGCTTGGGAAAAGGGAGATCTGAGACAATGGAAAAGGCTGAAAAAGTGCCCCCAGCATTAAGGGAGCCAGTAGTAAACCATGATTGGTTTCCTTTATATATACACTTACCTGCAAGTTCTGTGTATATATAACTGACTTGCTCCAGATGGTTAATAATTTCACAGAGTATCTTTGCACTTGTTCTAGAATGAAGTTCTTGTTCATCCCATCCTCACTTGCTCTGTTGTGGGTCAAAGGCCTTCATGTCTTTATCAGCCTGGAGAGGCACTTGCATGTATTTTTGGTTCTCTCTTAAAGGTCCTCCAAGACATTTGCATCTCTGATGGAAATTTCACGCAGCATGCTAAACGACCAACCAAAACTGCATGGAGTGGTCTGGCCACCTTCTGCTGGTTTCAGTTTTCTTCTCTGCTCGGTATTTTTGTGTGTTCCCAGCAGAGAGCAGGGCTCAGAATGCAAGTTCAGCCTTTCTTGATGGGCAGCCCACCACTCTGCCACTTGCATTGCTACCTTTTTGTCTCTGAGATCTGTCTTGTTTCACTGAACGTCAGCTTTTCCTGTGGTGATTCCAGGGTGATGGGAGATCGCAAAGACTTGCCTGAAGAGATATTTTCAACTTATTTTGCATGTAGTGTTCTTTGGAGTCTGAGTGTCATGATATGAACATGCCTGACTGGGTGCAAGTGGCATGTGGAGGAATGTGGCCATTTCAGGATGAGACTGGGAAGGATCGGTCTGTCCTCTCTGACCTGCATGCGGGGCTGATGGCTCCATGCTCGGTTTCACTGGGTTCTCCACCCAAGCCTGTTTGCTTTGTGGATATTTTCTCATCTCCTTCCCTGTCTTTGGAAGTACCATGCTTCATGGTGACATCTTCACTGTCAGCCATGAAGGTGTTGATGGTCACTGGTTGACAGCATGACAACAGCATGTGTCCTTAATTGGGGCCACTTGGATTCACCTGTTCCTAGACAATTCCAGAGAAGAAGGTGGACTATTATTTAAAAGGCTTGCAATGAGGGACGGGAGAAAAAGTTGGAACATCTTGTTTGTTAACTAAAACAGTTCATGTTTTAGTTAAGAAAAGGATTTCAGTCTTTCACTGTTCTCTTTGCCAGTGGGATATATCTTCCTGACTTTTCTCCCAGCATGAATCACTTACAGAGTTACTTTCCTGTATCTCACTGGCTGCATTTCCCAAGGTGTTCTTGGTTTATACTCAATTGGCAAGAGAAAAAGCAGAAAATCAGCCCTGAGAGCAGACGAAGGATTCTTTGACCACCTGGCTCCCAGGCCATGTTTGTCTGCTCTCTGTTCTTTAATGAATCTTTAATGATTTTATGCTAAATGGAATAGCTTTAAAACAGGATGGGTAAGGAGTTCTCCCCCTCCTGTAGCCTGAAGGCCAAGTTTCTCCCCTGGCAGGGGAGAGATGTGATTTTGAATTTCCTCTAGCAGAAAAGGAAAGCCTTTTCTTCTTAAGGACGTGCCCTGGCCACTGAACAGTCAGAGAGGAGAGCAACAGCAGTGTTGTGGGGTTTTTTGTTCAGTCTATTAGATACTCTCTGATTGTGCCTAATCAGAGGATGTGGAACACCTTACTGTGGAGTCCAGGGAGGTTTTGGCCTGAGATTAGTGCTGAGATGATCACTATTAGGATTGAAACCCCTCATAAATTTAGGAGTCCAAAAATAATATAGCTCCAGGCAGCAGAAACACTGAACAGAAGCTGAACTGGGATTTCAAGGATGTCTCTTTTGGACTTGCTTAATTCCTGTCTGAAACCTGCTTTTATCTACCTTGGAATCACATTGGGTTTGTAATCCTATCAAAGTCCTAGTGTGAGTTCCTGCAGTTTCTGTAGTTTTACTACAGAACTGCATGCTGTTGGTGCTTCTGTAAATCAAGCCCACGCTTCATTAGGAAAATTGAGTTTAGGAAAATGGAACGAAAAAAATAAACTAAAAGTCAGCACTAATTTCAGATTTCAGTGGCTTCTTTCCAAAACCTTACAAACTGGCTATTGCAACGCTCCTTTTTTTTTTTTTTTTTTTTTTCTTTAACCACTGCAAAACAAGGCTGAAACATTCAGCCTTATCTCTAAGCATCTATAAACCTCCGCCGCTAATTCCCCCAGCCCCCTGGAGTAATGCTGTGTCTTCACCTGTGTTCCTTTTTCCTTCAGAGGCTGAGCCACAGCTGGGCACGCTCACACTCACAAACGTTACCCCTGACAGCTTCAACCTCTCATGGACCACCAGAGATGGGCCTTTTGCCAAGTTTGTTATACACATTAGAGATTCCTATGCAGCACACGAACCCCAGGAGCTTACGGTGTCGGGAGGCGCTCGCAGCGCTCACATCTCAGGCCTGCTAGATTACACTGGCTATGACATTAACATTAAGGGGACCACCAATGCTGGTGTTCACACAGAGCCCCTCACTGCTTTTGTCATGACAGGTACCTGCTTAAAGGTTTGGAGTCTGTTTATTGGCTCATAAAGGTATATATTCCAGCATGGATTTTTTATTTTTTTTTTTTTTTTAAATGTCTCTCTACAGCACTGAATATCTTGTCCAGCAACAATGGTTTTGTTTACAAATTTAGTGCAAGGATGGGTCAGACAAATTGTATGAACTTAAAAAAAGCATTCTAAGAGGAGTACTAGTTAAGAATTGGGAACTCTCTGGAGTCTTTCTCCCATGTCTAATCATCTTTCTTAACTTTTGAAGTTTGAGGGGGAAATTTGCCGAACACTAGTTGCACCTGAAGGGTCCAGAAAAGACTGGAGTTTAGAGCATCTCCTGTCCTCTGATGTCCCCTTAACCCATCCCTTATGTCTGAATATTTCAGCCAGGTTTTGACTGGGATTGATTGTACATCATACACCTCCTAGATGGCCAAAAAAATGTCACAGATTCTATGTGTTATGTGGCCAGTATGTGCTACTAGGGCTTGTCGCACAGGCACATGGGCACCCTGAGTTGGATTAATGAAGAAATCGAGGCCTTTTCCTTTTTCTCCTCTCTTCATTACATGCAGTGGGGACACCAGCTGCAGCAGCAGCACCCCTCTCAGCGTCAGGCTGTCCGTCTCTGTCAAAGGCAAAGTCCACGATCATTTTCCTTAAATTGCATTTTGCACTAGCTCTGCTCTGCTCCCTGATGACATTCAGTCACATAAAAATGAGCAACTCCGCTTTCAAAACCCCTGCTCTTTAGCTTCACCACAGCACGGATGCCTCCTTTTTGAAAATAAACCACAGACACTGGGATTTTGGGAGAAGGCTTCCCACAGCTAGGTAAACACGTGGCACTGCGCAGCAGAGAGCTGTGCCAGCAGTTCACAGAAACCTGCTGGGTTTGAGTGGTGGTGTCACTCAACACCTATCCCAGGAAAATAATTTCAGCATTTGGGGCTTATTATTTATTTACCCACCCTCCCAGAGACCAAACCAAAATGTGGATCTTCGGGCTTGCATGATCAGAAGCAAGCAAGCTGCAAATAAGTCTCTGAATTGCATAAACTAGAGCTGAATCTCTGGCATCCAAATGTGTAAACATCAAAACGTAAGGACTTCCAAATTATAAAACTGCAAAAGGGATTTTTTTATGCCAAATTCTAACAGGTTATCAGTTTCAGCAGTTGTGAAATGTCAAAAACAAACCCAAAACCGTTTTCCAGAGAAAGTTCCGTGTTTAGCTAACTCATATTTTCTTAAGTGAGCAGAATTTGAGTGATTGGAAGAAGGGATGAGTTCGCTGCTGAGCCAACAGTGAGGTTTCACAAGTAGTTTAGAGAAAAGCTAGTAATGCCTGGGATGCAGGATCAGGGCCAGGGTTTAGCAGAGCCAGCTGATTTCTTATTTGACTTATCAGATTCTGAGTGAGCAAAATGCACTGAGCAACTGTTGTGAAATGTTGGCTTTTTTTTTTTTTTCCCTCACCCCCCAGAGACTTGGTGTGAAAGTTTTGAGGATTGATCCGCAGCCTCTAAATTTTGACAAGTGTCATGCTGACGTGGGGGAAAAAAAAAAAAGAAAAAAAAAAGAAAAAAAAAAAAAGAGGCACCTCACTGGAATTTAGGTGTCAACATATGACACTAGCAGCTGCGTGTGAAGCTTTTTGGACAGATTATTGCTCTGTTCTGCAGGCATCAGCCCCTGCCCTGAGCCCAGGGCAAATCTGGCTCCTCTCCTGTCCCCCACAGAAAAGAGCCTTCAAGTATTTCGTACTTGCACTGGCTGTGACCCTGGCTGATGAATGTCCTGCCCCTGACAGTCCTTTGGGCACCCCTGACCCCTCCACCATTGTGAAAAGAAAAGCTGGAGATATTCATGTGAAGCAGAGAGGCAAAGCAGCGCAGTACAGGAGCTGTGAATGCCAAAGTTGAGGCTTGTCCCTAAAGCACTGCTGGTGGAGACAAATGGAAGGAAATGAAAGCTTTATGCATAGCATTTGTAAAAGAGTTTTGGTAATAACTGTCTTACAGTGCATGTGTAACAGAAGAAATGTGCTGCCACAGTGAGCTTGGAAGGAATTTCAATGGAGCTTGCAAGACGAGGTGCTGAGACACCCTTGATCAAAATTAAGAGTTGACCATCTGACTTCTGGAGGCTCCACTGAAAATCCAAGTCTCGTGGTTCTGGCTATGCACTTCTATTAAATCCGTACTTTGGGGAAAAATGTGATTTTTGTTTGGTGGAATGTGTGACACTTTCTAATTTGCAATGTTTTTTGCTTTTTTTTTTTTTTTTTTTGTGTGTGTGTTTTTGCACCTTCCCTTCTTTTAGAGGCCATGCCCCCACTGGAAAACCTAACTGTCTCTGATATTAACCCTTATGGGTTCACAGTGTCGTGGATGGCATCGGAGAATGCCTTTGACAACTTTCTAGTAGTCGTGGTGGATTCCGGCAAGCTGCTGGACCCACAGGAGTTCCTCCTTACGGGAGCCCAGCGGCAACTGAAGCTTAAAGGCCTTATTACTGGCATTGGCTATGAGGTTATGCTTTATGGTTTTGCCAAGGGGCACCAAACAAAGCCCCTAAGCACTGTGGCTGTTACAGGTATTTTAATGTGAACAAATTCTTCTTTTCCACCTTTTCTTTCTTGCTTTTCTTCTCACACGGAAGATGTTTCATGCAATCCGTTTGCAGTGCAAACCTTGGCTTTTGCATCCTTTTCTGCATCGTGGCTACACATAACTCCTGGTGATTGATAGGTTTACCAATGAAATCCTGTTCCTTCTAACTTGATGTTTCCCTTTTTGTTTTTATGAGGGATCCTGTAGAGACGCATGACGTGGGTTGAGGGGTGAAAGTTTCTGGTATGGTCATGCAGGTACTTCTAACCAAAGTCTTTAAAGAAAAACGGCTGCATGGGGGAGCTCGTCTTGTTAACAGCTGCTGGGCAGCATTCTCCAACTTGCCATCCATCAGGACCTTCAGGAAGGGTGATGCATTTCTTGCCCAGGGCTTCCTTTCTTTCACTCTCTGGGTGGGTTCCACCCAAAGACCATCAAATGTGATCATTGCCACCCACAAAGTTGGCATGTCTCTCCAGAAAACCTTAGTTCATGTTTTCAACCTCATCATAGCTGCTGTTTGCCAGCAGCGCTTGAGCTTTCTTGAAAAATCTTTGCAGACCGATTCCGTAGCCCCATAACCATCAAGTCTCATCTGCACGTTGCTGTGTATGCAGCAGCAAAGCTGGGGGGTACCTGATCGGAGGTTTGCAAGAAAATGAATAGGAATGTCTTTCAGTGGAAGAAAGGAGTGCATTGGAGATGCTGTAAGGTAGTAACCACTCCAGTAGCATTTCTCTAGGTAATGATGCCTGACCATAGAGAGCTAATGATATTTTGCAGGTAGTTAATAACTTACAGCTCCTGGGATCCTCTTGAATGGGTTCTTTCACTAAAGACAGTAGGTCTTGCATTTGGATTTAAGTGTGCTGTTTAAGGGACATGAACTTTCATGATTCCCCTGAGCTGCTTCAGCATTTATTTAATATTGCTGTAAAGGATTCATCTGATCAGAAGCATCACAGATGCTAGAAGTGCATGGAATAAGGGTTTTGCATGAAGAGAAAAGACCCTTTCAAGTGGCTTCTACGCAGTCCTCCTAACAGAGAGAGACCTGACAACATTACAGGCATGCCTGCAGTTCTATAACAAGAGCTTGTGTTTATCATACGTCAAGGTTTCACATAGGTAGCAAGGGAGAAATGCACATGAAACTTACTATTAGCATGTGTAACTTTGCATGCCAGAGGCAAACGGTGTATGTCCCTGCGATGGATTTGCTATTAAAGAGTGAAAGTTTGAATGGGCCTGCACACACTCACATGTATCTTCTTCAGTAGGTATACGATGCTAACAGTCCGGTTCGGTCTGGTCTCCATAGCTGGCAGGCTGTTTCCCTTTTCTTTGAACTGTGGTTGGATTTTTGCAGTGTGCCTATAGCCAGACCACAGGCAGGTCTCCAATGAACCGATTAACAAATCATTTCTTTTCCCTACTGCTATCTTCTCCCTTTTTAGAAGCAGAACCCGAGGTCGACAACCTTCTGGTTTCAGATGCTACTCCAGACGGCTTCCGTCTGTCCTGGACTGCAGACGATGGGGTTTTCAGCAGTTTTGTTCTAAAAATCAGGGATACCAAAAGGAGATCTGATCCACTGGAACTAATAGTACCAGGCCACGAGCGCACCCAGGATATTTCAGGGCTGAAAGAGGGCACTGAATACGAAATTGAGCTCTATGGAGTTAGCAGTGGACGACGTTCCCAACCCATAAATGCAGTAGCAACCACAGGTATTGTCTTTGCAGTAGGAAAAGTGTAACATGTTCACACCTGTTTCTTCCAGCATCTCTCCTTTGCACATCCAGCTCAAGCTGCTCCTGAGGTGTTTGTTCCAGCTGCCCCCTGCACGTCCCCTAGCCAAGTTACTGCTTCCCTGTGCTGCAGTTATTTATAATCAATCATCACCGATTCCTTAGTTTCATCACTGTCTGTATAACATGGTTTTATTTCATCACTTTCTTTGTTTGGAATTAGGCAGCAGAGTCTAGCAATGGAAACGCTGGCTCTGGGGTCCAGGAAATACTGTCTCTGTATCAGCCTTTTCCAGTGATTCACTGTGACTAATTGCATATCGCCACTATACAACAATTTACCTCCCCAGAAAGGGGATATGACAAAATGAATTTGCCAGAGCTATTGAGGAGTTTATTTATGGCTTGATCAGCAAAGGACTAAGCACCCTTAACTTGGACTGATCTTACCAAAAGCAAGATGTTCTTGGTAATTCAACATGAACTTGAGTTTCTTGCAAAATCAAAACTTTGAACTCTCTCAGCAGAAGTTTCTATATATTCTCATTCTTGTCTATCAAAACTCCTGATGTAAATTAGCTTAGTGGCTTACCCAGGTAAAATAATCCAGAAGAAGAGATGCAGGTATGCCTGCCAATTAATTTTTTATTTTTTTTTTTAAATACCAAGGCCTTAATCCTCAATTGCAGCATGCCAGTTCCCCAAAGCTGGATTTCTTGCCTTTCATAGTCTCCCATTAATGAAGCAACATTATAAACATAACTGCAAATATCTTCTGTCTGAAGTTAGCCTAAACCTTTATACATTTCTGAAAAATCTCCACTGAAACAGAGCTTCATTTTCCCAGTGGCAGGGAGGAGGACTTCCTTGCTGCTCATAGCTGGAATACTTTTTCTTCTACAATTTTTCTACGAAAGTGTACAAATACTAGTCAAGTAAAAAGTTCTCGACATTTATGTTGAAATTCTTAGATTAATTTAAACAAACAAACAAAAAAGTTTTAATAATATTAATTTGAAGCATTTCATTTTGGCACTTTTGAATTAAGCTTTTGGAATTTTTTCCACCAAAATTATGGTTTCATTTTGAAACATATTGAAATCTAAAGCAAATGAAGGAACATCCTGCAACCCAAATTGACTCTTTTAAAAATTTTGAGCTTGCTGATATGAAAACAGTCATTTTAAATCAACCCAATTCCTGGAGAAGGGCAAGGAGAAGGGGACAAGTAAGTTCAGTGCATGAGAAAGGCAACAGAAATGGATACAAGAGGCATTTGCCCAACTATAGCAGTGTACTCCAGACAGCACACAGAGAAAGGACAACAATAACTCAGTATTGAACAGCTTTTCCTGAAATAGCATAGCCTCATGATTCAGCTTAATGTCTGTGGTGCCACTTGTTAGTATGGGAAGGCACATTTCTGACCAGCTCAGTGACTGGCATCACATTCCCTGGGTAAACAGCAAGGGCATATGTACACTCACGCAGACATTTACATGAAGCAGAACATGCATCCATCACAAGCCGCTGTTCTCCAGGCTCATGGGGAGCTCATAATGGAGAGGGATGTTTAAAATCAGCTGCACTTATTAGCAGCATCTCCCTGTTTTCACTGACTTCCAGGATATTTATGGTAAACCACTGAGAGTTGTCATTTTGCTCATGACTATGTTCTTATTCAGTTATTTCAGGGAGATTTAGTACATGTCACCTACTGAAGCCAATAGCCCAAAAGATGTTTGTCAGATGTACATAGCCCATGGATATTTGAAAATAGAGCTGGAGCCACAAAAATCCAGCTGAATAATTTGGACTGCAGGTTGCACAACATCAAGTAGCTGGGCTGCCAAGGCATCTAACTAATGTCTTTTTTAGAAGTTGATTATTACACAAACATATGTATATTTATAGCATTTCCAGTCTGGTTGCAAAGAAATATTTCTGTCCCTGAAAGGGGTAGCTCAGACAGGCTTAGATTCAGTCTTACTTTCTTCTGCCTGTGTATGAGTTACGAGTGAGCAAGAAATAAATTAGCTAGCAAGTCTTTAGCTTTAGTAGAGGAGATAGTAAAATAAGAGTGGGAGTAAAGCTAGCAAACCAGCCAGCAAACCTAAACCAAACATATCAGGAAAATGAAGGCAGAAAAATAATCTAGATTAAAAATCCTTCTCTAATTATCACTTGCAGCTTCCCCCTTCTTCCTTACCTGGGCACGTACCCTCACGTTCACAAATGCAGTCTTTGGGGGTCAGGTCCTCAGCTGGTGTAATTGGTGCAGCTGAGGGGGTCTGGTTTGAGCATCCCAAGCCATCCTCGCTGAGGGTCTGTACAGCACCCACCCACCCGTCATGAGGAGAGAGGAAAGATCTTGCAGTGCTCACCTTTTGCTGCCTTGTCCTCCTCTGTTTTCCTTTCCTTCTTCCTCTTGTAAGACGAAGTCAGCAAGGCTGATCTAGTGCCAGCCATGGGCTTCAGATGCGGAAGGAATGAGCAGGGGAGGACTGGCATTTGCTATTTTCTCCACGCAGCTTGTGTTGGTCCTGCGTGGTCACTTGCCTAGAGTCTGAGTCTCCCTTGCTGCCATCACACCAGGAACGTGGTATTAAACTGCTGGGCAGGGGAATTGACAATGAAGTCGTGTCTTCCCATATCCATCACTAATAGTTCTTCCTCCGTTATTTACCCATGTGTACAAGTGAACAGCAAGAGTTTTTCCCCCAGAACTGCTGCTGCTGATGCGGTTCAAAGGCTATCCTCTTCAGGCTGATGATGGTACCCATTCTCCCTACCCTCTGCATTGGTTTGTCACTTTAGACTCACCAGTTCTGCTGTGATAATTATAAAATCGCTGTAGTGCAAGGCAGCATCATACAAATCTGCAGTGTCTAATCAAGTTGGCACAAGGGAGTTTGTCCTCTAATGCTCTCAGAGGGACAGTGTCTTTCCAAAATTCAAGTACATAATGTCTGTTAAGGTGCAATTCAGCCCTCACTGGGGGACCACAACACAGCTATGTGCCATTTAATATCCTTGGTCGGAAGTGTGGCTCTTGTGTTGCTACTTTCTTCCTCTTCTAGTGGTGTTTTGCCACACTGTGACAGCATTTTTTATCTGTCACAGATAACTGGTCACAGAACACTTCACATGCTCTTTATTACATGATAAATGCAACCTGGTGCTTCCTGTTGCTTAGGAGAAGAACAT
>JAVJGJ010000062.1:10234893-10256455 GCA_035590215.1 Microhierax caerulescens | reverse complement strand
GTCACAGAACACTTCACATGCTCTTTATTACATGATAAATGCAACCTGGTGCTTCCTGTTGCTTAGGAGAAGAACATCAGGGAACACTCTGCTATAATCTGTTAGGAATAAGAGAACAAATTTTTTGGAAAAAAAAACCCAACAAACTGTAGTGGAATGAAGCTGGGTTAATTAGCATTGATAATATACAACTGTGGGTTGACTTCAGGGGCGGTGGGTTGGTCGATGTAGATAAGGGTGCAGCTGTGGCTGGTCAAGTTAAGTGGTCGAGAGCCAAGGAAGACAGTAGACGAGGAAGAAGCAAGAAGAGAGAGAGCATGCTCTGAGTGAGAAGGTAAAGGCAGCAGAGGGACTGCATAAAGAGTGTACTGGTATGAGATGGTGAAAGACCTTTTTGCAGCCGGCTAGTTTGGGGAGTGCTGTGACAATAAACCAAAGAGTAGCAGCTCCTTAGGCATCACGAGTGCTTTAGCCACCTCACGGGAAAGTTCTGTCTTTCATACAGCTAATGGGGAATGATGCTGGAGGACAATGCTAGTTACCTATATCTGCCCAACAGATGCACTGTAGGTTTTTTATAACAGAAGCATGCTGGCCATCTTTTCTGCCTGCTTAATTTTGGCTTTCAGGTAGACCAAGAAGATGGTTTCATTTGCTCCTTTCTAATTTCCCTCTGCTCAAAGGTACCACTCTCTTACATCTCTGGGCCTCTTTTGAGGACTGATGCTTGTTCTGGTGGTCCATTATACTTCTTCTGCCAGGTTTGCTCCTGGGAAAGCAGCTGCAGTTGGGGTACCTGGGTATGTGGAACTCTCATGTAGTCAAGGCCCTTCTTACTACTGTTTGTTATGCAGTTCAGATTCTGGTACAGAAAACAAGCATGAAATCCATGAAAGCATGCACAGCAGAGCCCAAGTAGGATGGATTGGGTACTTTTTTTCCTGGTAAAAGCTAGAATTCCCTATATGTGTGAAAATGAAGTGTTGATCCATCTCTTTGGTCTCCAGAGTCATCACTAGCACTTTTCTCTAGTCACTAAGGGCACCTACAATGTGAAACAAAATCAATGTGATTTTCACTTCTCTCTCTTTCCCAGGTTTTCTTTATGCTCTTGTTTTCTTCAGACTGTACCTAGATCAGTAACAATTTTGTGTGCCATTGTAGCTTTACTAATCCCATATTGCTTCCTTCATTGTCTTTAATTCTTTTCTTTCTTTTGGCTTTTCCATGAGAGCAAACCCCATGAATGCAACGTGTTTAGTGAGCTCCAGAGTAATAATTTACATTTCTCTTGAGAGCTCTGTTGTTTTTCTTTCCCTGCCTTTCAGTTGATTTAGTGCTTTGCTGCTAAAGCTTTGGGGACACATGGAACAAGCAGACCTCTGACTTCTTTCCCGCAGACACGTTCTTTCCAAGCTATTTCAAGCATGGTTGCTTTTTTCTCCTCTTGCCTTTCCTTCCCCTGCCCTCAGCCTGTCTTCACCACTCTTAATGTAGCTGATGTTTGATATCTGTGCTCTTTGTGCTAATGGGCTACTCTGTGTGGGCTGTTTATTTTTTTAACACCCGTCAGGGTTGTTTTGGTTACAGTCAAAAAACCAAATTGGAAGTGAGATGCTCAATGTAAACTTTGAAGTAGCATGTCTCTTTACCGTGTCCTTCCAGAAGCCCTTTCCATGCTTTTTGCAGTAGCTTAAATAGGTCTTGAACTGAAATGTTTCAAATAAGTGTTGGTTTGCATCTTAAGATTGGATCATTTGAACAAAACTGGGCTTTGTTAGCCCAGCTTACTGATCTAATTTATGTGGGCAACAGTAGTGCTCAGGTTTATATGGGGAAAGGCTGGGCTTCTAACAAAACCCTGCAGGGGAACCACAAGTGCCTTCCTCATGATGGTTGTACTTGGATATCCTTTGGGTGTATGTGCTTGAATATACCTAGAAAACTCATGGTCTCAGATAAAGGCTCCAAGGAGAAAATCTTGTCACTTCTAATCTGAAGCCAACAAAACTTACAGGCAGCTAGTGCTTGAGAGGAGAGACCCCTGATGAACTCACGCACCTGAGTCCAGGTCTTTTTTAAGCATCCTAGAATAAAAACTTTATGCTCAGAAAGCGAGACCTCTCCACTGCTAAGGGCTGCCACTGCTGTGTGTCACAGATGTGGCTCTGAGACTCAATGGAAAGTCTAAAAACCATCCAAGTGAAACTGAGATAGAAAAAAAAAATAAATGCAATGATTCCTAAGTAATAGATGGCATTCCTGTAAGGGTTCCTCCATACTTTTCTGTAACACTGAAATCTCTGTTACCTCTATGTACACAATATGCCGATATGCATCTGGGGTATTTTTAAGCTACACTTTTTTTTGCACACAACAACTACTGCATCATTACTGAAAAAGGAAAATTTAGACCAAATAGATTGCTGGTGTCAGTATGTAATAACACCATTAACTGTTTGCTGCTCCCTGCATTAATTTTGTTTAGGTCAGAATATCAATAGCATCAGCTCTTGGGGCAGGGGGCAAGACAAATCAGACTTCCAGCACTAAGGACCGATAAGCAAATTATTCACCTTTCCTTTCTATGTGGTGTGTTTGTTCTCTATTCTCCACTGACAGTTGTTGGATCTCCCAAGGGAATTTCTTTCTCTAACATCACGGAAAACTCTGCTACAGTCAGCTGGACACCCCCTCGCAGCCGCGTGGAGAGCTACCGGATAACCTATGTCCCCATCACAGGAGGTAACTGTGCAGAGAGATGGGGAGGAAGGTGGCAAAAGGGAGAGCAGAAAGGGTTTGTTGTGCCAGTATCCATTTATTAGTGCATCTCCCAGCTGATCCTACACAGATCATTTCTTTCTTCAAACTGCTGACCAGGAATGTGGATGTGGATACACGGTCCCAGCAGCCAACCTCTGTTTCAGCAGTGCCCCACATCCCATGGACAAGACTTGTAAGGGTGCTTAGACCCGAGTATCAGAATCATTGGTACCCTAATAGGGTCATGTTCACAAAAATCTAGATTCCCCCTGGGCCTCCTAATTAAGGATTTCTTTCCAAACTGTCTTGTTATTTTGTAGGCACTTTATAAGCTAGGCATATTTGAAAAAATGGCCCTTGGAAACAATAATCATAGTCCATGGTTATAATAGCTTTCCAAGGCGGTGATCTTCTTAGAGCTCCCCAATGTTGTTTTATTTCATCCATTATATCTCGGTTTTAGTGTTCATTTTAAAAAACTTCCTATACTTAAACAGGTTTTTAGCATAACTTGGGGACATCTTTGAATGGAAACAGCTACACAGCAAGCACTACAGATGTCAGAACTATAAAAGACATGCTATTGACTAAGACAAGTAAAGACGCAAGCCTTTAGAAAATATAGTATGTAAGCACGCACACAACTTTAAATATATAGTTGTCCCACAGAAGAAAAGGAGCAATCCGCTATCATAAAGTTAGGCACTTGCCTAAGTACTTTCCTGGAATAAACCCAGAATCTGAAACAAATATGTGTCCTAAGTCCTCACCCACATATGCAGCACCTCTTAAAATGATATATACTGTATCCTTATTTGAAATGAGATGAGTGAAAGAGAAACTTCCAGCCCTTACCAGAAACAAGGCAGATGGAAGTTGCAAGTCTTGTCCTCTTGCAGGTTTATTATTTTCCATGTAGAGTACGTTGTGTTTTCACCTTACATCTCATTTGTAAAATCCTATTTTTCTGGACAGAAATGTTAAATTTTTCTTACTGTTGGCATACCATTAGGAATTAATAGAAACCAATGCCTTAGATTTACGTGTCATGGCAGCAATATTTTTTCCTAAGGCTACCCTTTGACATTGGTGATTGTAACTAACTAGGGAAAATTCACCTCCTCCTGTACAAGTAGGTCCATGCTAGTCATAATGTCTTTAGCTTGAAACACATCTTTCAAGCATTTCTTGGAGTATTGTGTCACTAATCCCTTGGCATTTGGCTTCGTCCTAGGTATTCCAAATGTTGTTATAGTCGATGGAAGCAAGACAAGGACCAGGCTGGTGAAGTTAGTGCCAGGTGTAGACTACAACGTTAGTATCATCTCCGTGAAAGGCTTTGAAGAAAGCGAACCCATCTCTGGCACTCTGAAAACAGGTGATAAATAAAGAGCAAATAGCAGGATTTCCAATGTGTTGTCTGTGCCGTAGGAGAGGCTGGGGAAGTGGAGCTGCAGACCCACTGAAACCCCATTTTTGCTGTCCTTTTGCCTACTCTTTTTTTGTGCCTCTGTATTTCAGATGAGACTAGAACTTCTAAGTATGATCAGGCTCCAATCTGCCAAGTGCCGATGCTCAACTTCCAGTGAGACAGAGACAATTCATGTACTTACAGTCCTAATGCATCAGAAAAAAAAAAACAACCCCAGAAGCTAATTAATACTATTTTACAGACGAGGGAACAAAGTGCCAGCTCAGCTGAGCAGCTCAGACCAGTTTTTCTTGTGGACTCAAACTCTTCTAAGAGTAAAAACATTCTCTCTCCTGTTTTTTCTTTAACACAGCTTTAAATATCACTGCAGGCAATGAGAGTTCACCACCTCTGCTGACCCCACCCTGCAGTCCCCATCATTCATTCTTATTCTGGGGGCAAACAAGTATCCAGAGAGCAGAGGCAAGGAACAAGTTGACGAGTATTGGATAGTAACATGAAATGTCTAAGCCCATTCCAGCCGTGCTGGAGGCAGATATCTATCCCAGTTCAGGGAGAGCATAAAACCATGTGCAAAGCAGAGCCCTATGAGGAAGCAAGGCAGGCTGTGTGGGGATTTTGAATGGTTGGCTGCTGTTTGATTGGTTTATTTTTAAACGTGCAGAGCAAGCTGGTGGAAGGTCGTGGTGGTGATCAGTTGCTGTCACATTAATTCTTTTTCCCAGCTCTGCCTCCCAATTTTGCTCCAAAAAGCAGCCCAGATTTGGGGGTGTTGAAAGAAATATGCCAGCTCTGACAGAGTCATTAAGATTGATGATATCGAGACTGATCTGAGAACATGGTTCTGGCTGTTCCCAGTGTTTAATCCAGGCATTGACCCCCCCTTTCCAGCTGAGGCATTTGATGTCTCGTTACAGGCACTGACGTCTTTCCTGAAGAGCTCCACTGTTCCAAAGGCGATCAGAAAAGCTGCATCAAGCAGCAGTGTTTGTGCATTTTGTATCATGTATTTACAACAGAGCATTGCACGGAGCCAAGAACATTTGTCAAATGTCAAATTCCTTCACTTTGTTATTCTCTTTCTTTCAGCTCTGGACAGCCCATCAGGTCTAGTAGTGGTGAACATCACAGATGCTGAGGCTCTGGCGACCTGGCAGCCAGCGATTGCTGCCGTCGATAATTACGTTGTCTCCTACGCTTCTGAGAGCGGTAAGGAGTTAGTGATGGGTCCGGGAGCTGACAGCGGTACAGCTCTCGAGAGATGCTCCGAAATGGGTGCAGTGACGTAACTCCAGGAAGATGGCAGGGGGCTGTTATTTGACGGAAACATTTTAAAAATGATCATTTCACTTAAGCATTCCCAGTTGAGATGTGAGCAGGGGTAACGGATTCTTGAAAAGATGGCGTTATACTTCATGTGAACGCTAGAGGGCGCTAATACTCCTAGCGAGGTACTCTGGTGGCAATTCGGGATCGGCAGGGGAGTGAGCAGGGAGACAGGCTCTGGGCTTCTACTATTTTGCTCTTGCTCCCCAGCTAGTAAAAATTAAAATTAAAAAAAAAAAAAAACCCAAAAAAACACTGAGTGGAGCATGGAGTTGAGTACATCATGACTGGGATCTGTTCTCTTTTGTGTTTTCTTCTTAGAACCAGAAGTTACCCAGATGGTATCAGGAAACACTGTGGAGTATGATCTGAAGGGCCTGCGACCTGCAACTGAGTATACGCTGAGTATCCATGCGCTGAAGGACACACAGAAGAGTGAAACTCTCTCCACTCGGTTTACTACAGGTGCTATGTCCCACCTCACTGCGGGGGAGAGCTGCCATCTCTTTCAGTCCCTCCTGGCTTATGTTTCTTTAATACCAGCAAGTGACCCAGCACGCTGGCGCTTTTTTTTAATAGAAACCTGAATTTTGGTAGTATTTGCACCAACTTTTCTCAGGTGGAAGGCTGGCGTGACTGATCCAGAAGGTGTTTTTCTGTCACCATTTCCACAGGTTCTCGAACAAAGCAGGAGCAAGAGCTCTCCTTTGGGGGCTGATGCTGGGATACCAATGCTGAAGTTATCCAGCTAGTTTCATACTTAGGGCTTTCCACGAGCGTCAATGAAATCATGGACGTTTCTTGTTTTCCACTTGGCTTGTCCCAGGGCAAAGGAGCCAAGAGCCGAGTCTTACAAATTCCATGTTGTAATTACAAAGAAGAAGGGAAGCTGTAGCCAGACCAAGTATGAAAAATTTTCCTGTCCAAAAGAGGTGTCACTGAAACCAAAGGTCCTTCTTCTTGTGTGAAATAATGAAAGGCACAATTTTGTTTCAAGAGACATTTTGATGCAACTGCTTATAAAGTGCCTGGCACAAGCCAGTACTAAGATGAAGTAAATACCTTTATTTCAAAACTTCCAATGGGAAAATTACTGTTTAATTACAAAATGTAGGATGTAATATTTTTCAGTTTCAAATTTCTGGGGAGAAAATGTTTGCTTTCCTGTTTTAATATACTGGCCATAAGATAGCCTGTGTACTAAACTTCATATAGATGTGATTTTAATTGATCCTTTGTCTCCATCAGGACTGGATGCTCCAAGAGATTTAAGTGCCACTGAGGTTCAGTCAGAAACAGCTGTGTTGACTTGGAGGCCCCCACGTGCTCCTGTCACTGGTTATCTCCTGATCTACGAGTCCGTTGATGGCAGAGTCAAGGTATAGCACTTGTAACAAAACCAGAAGGGCTGTGCCTCAGAACTGGGCAGTAGAGATGCTCTGAAGCACCCAGCAACGGAACAGAATCACACGCCTTAAGCTAAACACAGTAAAATACAAAGTGCCTGTTTCGGTGCCTGCTTGAACACAAGTGCATTTAAAACCTGCGTAAGTACTTCCTTATATCACAGCCTGAAACAAGCTCAATTGCAGCCTGAATTTCAACGGTCATCTCTTCACAATATGGATAAAAACACAAGCAACTGTTTTCCCTCATTCCAAACCTGTATCATGGAATAAACTCACACAACCCAAAAAATGGCATTCCCCTTAACAAACTCGGGAGAGTGCATCCCTCTGCAAGGGAGGTGTCTAAGGCAGGATGAATCTCCTTTGAAAGTGCCTCTTGCTCCCCAGTAATTTTATTATGATCCTAAATAACTAGATTACACTGGTTGCTTTAAATGAGGTAAATCCCAGCAAAAATTGCAAATAGTTTTGGATGTCCAGCCTGGTACATCAGAAAGGGTTTTGAGTTTCAAGAAGGCAAATTCCCTAAGCATACTGAAAACCAGTCCTTTAAAGTTACAGAAAAACAATCTTTTGAAGACTGCAGTATATTTCCTTGTCCTAAAGGGTGATCTTCTAGATTTTTTTATGAGTTTCATAGAGACATCTATACAATGGCCATGTTTAGGGCATGTATACTTTCATGCTAACTTGCTTTTAAATCACACGACTTATACATTTCAATGGTAAACATTCATTTCCAAGCAACTTTTCTCGAACTTCTAACAGAAGTTTGCTTAATAAAAATCTTAGTGGAATAGAAGTTTTGTATTAAATAATTTAGATCGTTAAAAATACCATAATTCATTACCACAAAAAATAATGTCACAAACTAAAATAGGTAACAGTTCTGGTCATTATCATTTGCTCACTGAGGTTTACCTGTATCATTTCTCCTCCCCATAGGAAGTCATCCTAAACCCCGAGACAACGTCTTACAGCCTCACGGAGCTGAGCCCATCTACCCAGTACACGGTGAAACTCCAGGCACTGAGCGGATCCCTGAAGAGCAAAACAATCCAGACTCTTTTCACCACAAGTAAGGCCTTTAGAGCACACGCGCAGCTGAATGAACATATAAATTATTGCTCTCAAGGCAGAGCAGGCACAGATCTTGTAGAAGATTTTTTACTCCAACTGTCAGTATGTTTCATTTGCTTGTTGTGTCAGTGCAAAAGTCTCTGTTCCCCCTGAGCTGCAGGGGGATGCTTTCACCAGACTGGCAGGATGAAATTATTCTCTTTATATCCATCCACATTACGTCTCTAGTCCTCTCTCTGATGAAACATCCTATCTTTCCCGTGTAAAATTTGGAAAGGAACATTGCTCTTTAAAATCCCAGCTGACACCCTGATTGCCCTCTGTATTGATGCACAGTAAGCACTTAAAACAAATCAGTATTTGAAGTTGAAATGAAGCAAACCACATACACACACACACACAAACCAGTTCAGTGGTCCAAGGAGATGCATTTCTGGACAGGCTGTTTTCTCCTCTTTCTGAGATCAGTTTTCATAAAGCCACACAGCATTTGTTCCAGCTCTAAGAGGACAGCTCTCCAGTGAGCTGAATGCAAGAGTAGATTGGGTTCTCTGAAGGTCACTTCACAGCTGACTTTAAAAGAAAAAGAAGTTGTTCAGTATTAACTGTGAAACCCTGCCTGTCGTTTGTCTCACTTTCTATGGTTTCCAGCCTTTTAGAACCAGCAGGACCTTCAGCCGTTCCCATTGTCCCTTCTGCTGCTTGGACCATCAGCCCAAGGGCTCACACAAGCGCTGATGAAAGCGACACATCCCCGACCCTGCTCGCAGTCACTCCTTGTGCAGAGCAGGATAAACTCTACCACCAGGCATCAAAACACAAGCAGAAATCGGAGAAGAATTAAACCTGGGTGTATTTAAGTGATGGTTGGGAAACTGACCACAAGCAGGGACTTAACGGGGCGCCTTTGCCCATACAAACAGGGTGTCAGCCACATTCAGGCAGATGCTTAATCCTGGCCTCAACTCAAAACATGCATTTGTGTGCTGTTTAGTGAGAGGGAGAGAGCTGCTTTCCTCCGAATCCAGGAGCTGATGCAAATTCTGTAGCTGAGGCAGCGGCAGGGATGGGCAACACAGTGGAAAGGGCACAACAACCACCCCGTGAGCAGCCACAGTTAAAACTCTCCAACAGGCACACCTAGAACTTCACTTAATTAGACCATTGGCTAAAAAATTAATGGCCTGAGTAAATTTAAAAAGTAAAAAAAAAAAAAAAAAGCTTTTTAGGAGGTTAGAAATTGTTCTGACTGGAATGATGCTATTAGCTTGTTAGAAAGAAATGCTTAATGACATTTCCCTGTAGTTTCAACTGTTACTGTTTGCTTTGTTTTTAAAAGCCTAGTTTTGTAATATATTTAATATTGTACTTGCTAGTGAAATATTACCAATCTTTTTATTTTTCATTGTAATCCTGTTTGATTTTACCCAGAAGTTGCCCATGAACACAGCTCATGCCATTTCAGTATTTATCTGGCGGATGCATTCCCATCATAGCAGGGAGTAGTTAGGCGGCATGCACAGCACTTGAAAAGATGTAATTTTTTCTTTTGAATATGCTTTTGAACATCTGTCTACACATCTGCTGTTTACTGTGAATTTTCTGCATGTAGGATGGCAATTACAACTCTGTTCCTGTGCTTTGTACCTGGCTGTGCCATTGACCCCGAACAGATTTCCATGAGTCATCTGTATTCAACAAGTTCCTTGTAATTGCTGATTTCTTAAGGACTGTTTTCTCTTTTTGTGTGTGTGCAGCTGGTCTTCTCTATCCTTACCCTAAAGACTGCTCCCAGGCTCTCCTGAATGGAGAAAGCACCTCTGGGATCTACACAATTTACTTGAATGGGGACAAGGCTGAGCCTCTGCAAGTCTTCTGCGACATGGGCGAGGATGGCGGCGGCTGGACTGTGAGTAAGGGGGAGAGCCCGCCCCCACCCCCCCCACCCCCCTTACATGTATCTGCCTGTACTAAGGGCAGGGAGAGCACATCCCATCCCTGCTCACCTACAGCATCCCTCATAGTGCTCTCTTATCAGAGTAGGGATGACTTGTCTGTAAATTTGGGGACTTTTATCTCAGGTAGGACACCTAGGTGCCTAGAACAAGCTTACCAGCTCTTTCTGTAGGTGGAGGAGAGGAGAGGGACCATCCAAAGGATGGGTCACATCAGTGGTTTCAGCACCTAGGAAAAGCACTGAGCTCTCTCCATTGGCTATAGGGGATGCTGAAATGACCATCTTAGATCAGAAACACACCTTCTAAGTAGCTAATTAGGTGAGAGGAGGGTGGACTGACTATTTGGATGACAGAGACAGTGAAAGAGGTTTAAGCACAGGCCAGAAAAATCAGGTGTTCAGCAGCCACGGGGCATGGTGGTGAGCCCGGCTTGCCACTGCGCAAGGGGACACATCCCAGCCGGCCACCAAATGAATGGCAATAAAACCACCAGCTCTCTGTACTGACAGCCTCGAATCTGGACGTGCCAGAGGGACCCAGGGCACAGAAAGGAAAGAAGGAGCTGGAGAAATCATGGCTAGGGGACTAAGGGATGTAGAAAGTTTTGGCTGAGAAATGGAGAAGTGAGTGCAAGAGGCTGTTAAAAAAGCAGAGAGCATCGTGCAGGGAATGAGCCTGGGAACCCAACAGAGACACGAGACACTTCAAGCTGGCAGAGAGCATTCAGCAGTCGTGGTACAACTCAGCAGCTGCTCCGGGTGGTAAAGGCAGGGCAGCAGCGATGCCAGGTTCTGCGTTTGGCAAAGCCACATCACTAGTGCCCTTTCTGCCCAGGGCACTCTGTCGGTGACGCTGCTTGTGGCCATGGTTGTAGGTGTTCCTGAGGCGTCAAAACGGAAAGGAGGATTTCTACAAGAACTGGAAGACTTATGTGACTGGGTTTGGAGATCCTCAGGATGAATTCTGGATAGGTAAGTGTCAAGAATTTGTCTTAGAAAGAAAAGATGAACACAGCCCAAAAGATTAGGAGCCTCTTGGAAGCCTCTGTTTAGTTGGCAAGAATATTTATAAAGGGGACGGTAGCCTGGGTGAGGGAGGCCGGGGACAGCATGTGAGGGAGACTGGAACTGCCAGGTCCAAGCCAGTCCCCACAGCTGCAGGACACAGATGTCACATTTCTTGGGTCACCAAGCATAGCATACCAAGGCTCACCAGGGTTCTCTAAGGAGTCAGAAGAGTGCCGGAGAAGCAACTGCAAACCTTCTGCCTGTACTTCTAGAACACCCGCAGCCACGCAGGCATATCAGTGAAAGGAGCAAAGTGGGGAAAAGAGAAGGAAAAAGCAAATCAGTCAAAGATTGTGCTACATTTTACTTGGTTGTAAAATGAAAGACAGCGATGACCACACAGCACAACTTTGATTGCTTTTCCCAAAGGGCTACCTTGTACCGTGGTTCGAAGGGAAGAGGTCTCCCAGCCAGCCTGGGTCGAGCTGTTTGCTGTTGTGCTAACAGCTGAAATAGCTCACCATCCTCACCAGTCTTTATGCCCTGCTGTATCTGTACAGGCCAGTATGACCCTTTATGGGATAACGTGACAATAGAGAAATAAACACAGGGAGACAAATGAATTGTTCATTTACGTCCACAGGCCTGGAGAACCTCCACAAAATCACTTCTCAGGGCCAGTACGAGCTGCGTGTGGATCTGCGGGACAAAGGTGAGACAGCTTATGCTGTCTATGACAGGTTCAGCATTGGAGACGTAAAGAGCAGATACCGGCTAAGAGTGGATGGGTACAGTGGCACAGCAGGTGAGATGAAAGCTTTTTTTTTTTTTTTTTTCCTCTTCTCATTTGCAATTTCCTCCCAGTTGACTCAAGATAACTGTGAATGTTGCAGATCAGTGTCAAAGCAGGTACCTCCTGTACGTTAGGTGTTTGAAAATATAAACATATCAGTATATTTTATGTTTCCATTTTAAATCTTCCAGTCGTTTAGGTGCCACATTTTATGGCATGCTTATGACAGAACATAAACAAGTATATTAAATGGCCATATACCTCATTTGGCTGATGCTTGGCTGTCATTTATACAGCTAAGAATAGCTTGGCACAGCCTTATTTCTTCTCAGTCGAATATGCGGCAAAGTCCTGCTATAACATGATTTGCTGAACAAATCATCTGCCTTTTGTAATTACACTGGGGCAAACCCTGCAGCACTTAGTGAGTCCTCTTCAGAGCTTCACAGGATCAAAAGATAAATCCAGCTCCAGAGGATGTCTTGAAAAGAGATGTTGCTGCTAGGTGCATAAAAAGAGAACCACAGAGGTGTGTACGTATGGACTCTGCCCTGTGACCATCACATGAACTTCATGCACAGTCTATAGGGTTACAGACAAAGATATGCAGCGGTAGTAGAATTCATGTCTATTTGAGGCAAACACACTGGTGCAGAGCAGTAGTGGCTGCTATAGCTAGTAGGATTCAATCTTACTACTACCTTTTCCTAAGCATTCAGGCCGAGGATTAATGGATGGAGCAACGTAGATAGTAAGGCATGAATGGGAGCTCTGCCTCAGGCGTACACCCAAGGCTGCTCCTCTTGCACCCACCTGTAAATGGGCACTGGCCCCTGGGAGTGGGAGGTCAGCTGTCTCTCTGTCTGTGTTTCCAGTTCAAAAAGATGGGTGGCTTTGCTGCATGAGCCAGGCAAGTGTGGAGACTCCTTTGGTCTTGATTCACTCCTTGCTGGAGGTCTCTGGACCTGCTTTGTTCAACTGCCTTCTGTACAGGGCCAAGATCCAGCTTTCAGCAAGAAGTGCAGAAAAATTGAGCTGCATAAAAATACACTTAATAAATTGGGGATTAGAGACTACCTGGGAAAATATTCTTACTTGCTTCCACCAACAAAAATTGTCACTTCCTTCTGTATTAAAACAAGTCAATTTTAAAAAATATAGATACACAGTCAGGCTTCACAGATGGTGCATGGCACGGTCCAAACATTTTCTGTAGAACGGGCACTCTGTGTGATTTAAGCCAGGCAGATCAACGACCTTGCTCTTTCTTTTGTCTCCCCCATCCAGGTGACTCCATGACGTACCATAACGGAAGGTCCTTCTCCACCTTTGACAAGGACAACGATTCTGCCATCACCAATTGTGCTTTGTCATACAAGGGTGCCTTCTGGTACAAGAATTGTCACCGAGTCAATCTGATGGGCAGATATGGTGACAACAGCCACAGTCAGGTGAGTTTAGTGTTTAAAGGCTTCTGTAATGCATGAGAAGAAGGGGAGTTGGAATTATGGGTCTGTCTGGTGGTTCAGCTACCCGGACAGAAGAGCGCCAGCCAAGCCCACCCTCCAGACCAAAGGATCATAGGGAAGGATATGGGCAGTTGCTCACAAAACAAGAATTTGATGTCATCTGGTAAAAATTGTTTTTTCCAAATGATTTTGGAAATTATTTTCCAAGGGAATATCCCGATGGAACAATTGTAATTTTTAACATGTGAAACAAACCATCATGGCATGAAAGCCAGGCAGGGTGACAGCTCCAGGGGACATCATGTGGGTTTGCTCGTACAGATCGTGCGTGCCAGCGGCCGGCGCCCCATGCCTCCCCCAGCCCCACTCCTTTGCCGTGCTCTGTTTCCAAGTTATAAACCAGCCCGACATCCAAAACAGAAGCAGTGAAAGCTGACAAAAGGAAAAGTGAATGTGTGATCTCCCACACTTCATCTTTGTCTTTGCAGGGTGTTAACTGGTTCCACTGGAAGGGCCACGAATATTCCATCCAGTTCGCAGAGATGAAGCTGAGACCCTCCAGCTTCCGAAATCTGGAAGGCAGGCGAAAGCGAGCATAAAGCCCGAGTGGTGGCGAAGGGGCTATGGGCAGGGTGATGGGGGGGAGGGGAATAGAGTGGGGGTGTGGGGAGAACCTCTGGCATCACTGGGGTGGTGGTATGTGAAGAGCTGCTAGTCGTACCAAAGCATCGGTGACCCGTGGCCCGACAGAGGCTTCTGCAGCAGCACAAAAAAATAAGCCTTAAGTGTCCCAGCGTTTTCAGCAGAGCAGCTCCAGCTGCCCACCAGTAACGTCCTCCACACCAAAGACAACGATCTCAAGGGTTGTATGTTGTTTTGTTAATTTTTATTTTCTCAGAAAGCCTCTGGGATAAGGTTCTTCCACAGTTTGACTATTTCTTGGGTGGCCCGGGGTAAGGGAGGGAAAACAGTTTTGTACATTGGTAGTTTGTTTTAGAACCAGCCATATTTTACACACAAAAATGTGTATGATTAATTATCATTATCATTATTATTATTAGTTATAATTGAAATTCATTCGTCGTCGGAAAGCCTTTTTATATATATATATCAAGTACCACAGAGAAGGAGGGAATGGGAAGGGGAAAGCAGTATGTTTTAAACTTAAGCATAAGATTAATATTATTAATATAATGAAAAAGTAATAATAATAATGATAATAATAATAATAAGCTAAGGTTTATGTCATTTTTAAGAGAACCATGCTTTCGGAAACACAGCAGGACAGTGTCTGATTGTAAATTTTTTTTTTTATAAATAAAAGCACAATTACTTTAAAATAAATTTCTACCTTTTTTCATACATGTTGAGTTTGTGCATGTCCAGGGTATGTTACCTTAGATGGGGAAGCAAAAGAAAGGCTGAGAATGATTAGGCTGCTGAGCCCATACGAAAACTGTTCCTTGTGTCAGTGACTGGCTGTAAGTATTCTGCTGGGTCTGTTACGGTGAAATGCCCCTAAGGATCTGGTTTCTTTTAGAAGGTATTTCTTTTTTCTTTTTTCTTTTTTTTTTTTTTTTTCCGCCCAAAAGCTTCCTACATGTTTTTCTAAGTGTTACTGACCAACACTTGCTCCACCTAAGTGGGAATAACTAACAGGAGAATACAAATACAGAGTTGTTAGGTACCATGGGCAACTTTGAACATTTGTGTAAATAAAGGGCTCTCTTTTTTTTGATATGAATGAAACCTATGTGTAGTTCCTCTGTATCATACTCTTCAGCTGAAGGCAATAAAAGATCTTTTGTTTTAATCCAGTCTCTCTGCCCTGCTTCAAGGCTGCACTTTTCAAACAGGACAAGGGTTTCTGTCTCCTCCTTGGTGCTCACTGGAAAGTGGCTGGGAAAGAAGATGTTTTCGGTCAAAGTGCATGTGATCAGCTCTAAGACTTATTGTGAAGTGCTAGTTCCTGGGTAAGGTTGGATATTGTTGGTTTGAAACAGGATGTAAAAAGTGTGTGTGCATTGGAAACATCACTAAAAACCTTCCAGATCAGGAGGGAGGAAAGGAAGGAAGGAGAGTATCACTTGTCTTCACCCTCAGGTCCCGCCTTCCTATTTTTTTTTTCCTTTTACTATTGTTATTATTTTTAATTGTAATCCTTTGATTATTGCATTTCTGAGCTTTAGCTGAGCATTTGGTTATTGCATTTCTGAGCTGAGCGTTAGCCCTTGGGAATGGTTATGTCCCAGGGCTGTCTTGTTCATGGTCTTGACTGAAACTTCGGCATTGCCACAGAGGGGAGAGCCTGGTGGGGTGCCCCCGTGCTAGGGTGTGCACTGGGACCGGCTTTACTGGGAGAGAGCCCCAGGACACAGCAATAGCTGAATGGAGACACAGAAGGTGCTGCAGACAAGAGCATCAAAACCTGTGTGCTATGCTTTGCTAGTAATCTGTCTCAGCACCTACAACTCAGAAATGTCTAATTTCTGTGGATACCTATAATTCATCTCCCGGGGACCACTTCAGACAGCCACAGCTGCCCATGGCTAGGCAGACTTTAGGACCACAGGCCAAGAGAATGCAGGGATGGTGCAGAGGATCTACAGTCTGGGAACAGGCAATGCCTGGCTGGGGAAGTGGGAGACGTTCCTAACAGAATTAATAAAAAATATTGGAGGTCTTCTCTTAATGCAGTTTCTGTTCCAGCATCTCCTGGCATCCCTGCCCACTTCCCTCATCTGCTTTAAGCTCAGGTACCGGCAGATGGCACACGGAGCCCATCTGTCCTGGGAGCCTGGAAATCCTGCAGGTACCCAGCATCAGTCCAGGGTGCTGCCGTTCTTCACTGCGGTCTTCTCCAGCACTCTGAGCTTCCCAGCTGGTGGTGGTGCCTCAGCAGCAGTGGTCTCGGTTAGGAAAACTACCTGCATGGAGTAAAGCATCGCCCTGGGGCCACACAGCAGGAACTTCGCAGCTGTAGGAAAAAGTTTCTTTTTGGCTTGCAGGAACTAGGTCGCAGCAAAAGGACATGTCAAAGAGGAACTTCCTTCATCAACGTTATTTCATGTACCTTTAATTTCTTTCTCTCCCACCCTTGCTCCTCAGTTAAAGTTATGCTAGTGAATCCCGTTTGTTTTGCGCAGGGATCACAAGCCTCCTTTGACCTTCCGGAGCGCTGGCAGGGATGTGAGCTGCAGCACTCTATTCAATTCATTCGCTAATTAATAGCCCCTCTTTAGTGTTTGTCAGAGCAAATGACTGGCAGTATAAAAGACAGCAAATCCAATAATGAAGAAATACGCTCTGCTCTCAAGACACTTTTCAAGTTATTAGGAAATGGCACTAAATCTGTGTAACTGGGGACTTGAAAGATCTTGCAGTCTGCCTGCAGACATTCAGAGGAAGAAATGACATTTATGAAATTATTTTCTCATTTCTAGTAACAGCCCAAAGCTGACTGTATCTGGTCGTGATGTCATTTAGCTTGGCAGATCCAAAGAGGGCTGCTGGAGACGGCCTCATATTTGTACCTCACTCCAGAAATGACACAAACACTGCACAGAAGAAAGATGATATTGCCTGTAATTACTCACTGACAGATGCCCTGCCTCGTTTTTTCATAATTACTACTGTGAGAGAGAAACTGGCAAATCCTTGAAGGAACACATGCCAAAGCACCCTTCAGAGCTGACATGGGCTTGGTTTGGTACCAAGCAGCTCTGCTGTGGGCCATTGTCAGGGATATTCGCTTTCTGCTATTTCTCTCCCTCCCTCCCTCGTTGTCACTTGTGAGATTAGCTTAAAAACACCCCCAGTTCTGAAATTTATTTATAAACCTGACAAGGGCAGACCAAATTGCTGTCTGGTTAGTTTGTCAAATTAAAAAACCATAAACCACCTTAGTGCTGCTGTTAATAGGTAACGTGACGAAGCAGTTTAGGAGCCTCACAGGGGACAGGAGAGGAAGGGCTTCAAGAATATTTAGACAGCAAGATCCAAGGTCTCAAAGGCACTCAAGGAGGTGTTTGGGGAAATGAGTGGGATCTATGGGGCCAAGTTTGTATCTGTAAGGGGTACTTTTGAGACATGTAGATGGAAAGCATCTTTTCCAGTGCCACTGTACCTATTCTGCCTCCTTCAGTCAATGTGTGCACCCAGCCCTGCAGACACCTTCATTCATCCTGCAGTCCTAGCAAGATCTCAGACTGGGACTGAAGTACGAGCGAGGTGAGCGCTTCAAGCCAGCTGGGCAAATACAGCTGGGCAGATAAATCTGGGGGACTGAGGCTTAAGTTGATGGCAGCTTTTAGGTTATTCAATCCACTGGCTTTTTGTAAGACTTGGACTACTAAATGATATTGGTTTTTTGTGAATCCAGGCATGAGTTTGTAGCCACGCTGACTGAGTGGCTAGAGCCCTCCAGTTTGATGTGGGAGATGATAGATACTTCAGATTCCTCCATCTGCCTCAACCAGAGTGAGACCTTGATGTCAGCTCAGTTTGACCCCAGGAGAGCACCCTCCTTTGCTGCACCATCTCTGGGTGCAGCTGCCTTACCTCTTCTCCTGATGCTCTTCTATTCTGTTCATTGATCAAGGGAATTGATCTCACCTGTTGCTGGGCTAAACATAACCACAAAACCAGAACATCTTGCCTGAGCCAACATTAGTGAATAAGTAGCCCAAACTATTGCAGAAGACACCTTCTATTTCCCATCTTTCCTGTACAAGGAAGTCCCTTCAACAAAATTACAAAAATTACATACAAATTACTTCATTCAAAATTACAGAAAAGTTAGACTTGCTTTGCTTTAAGAACAGTTGGGCATAACTGGGGGTTGAAGAGCTTGTAAAACTAGGAATCTGAGTATAGATGATCCAGTGGCTGCCCCTGCTACCCATTTGGTCTCAGTCTTCACTACCTGAATCCAACACTGGAGCCTTGATAAACCTTCTCACAGCTGCCACATTAACTCTGAGGGCTGTCACACTCTGCAGGAACAGTACTTTTTTTTCTTCTTTTTTTTACCCCCTCTTCTTCTTGTTCTTCTTAGCGTTCTTTGTGCTTACCCTAATGAACCTTCTCTGTCAGACCTTGATTAGTAGCAGGGCAAGCTGAACAGAGATGTTTCGGCATCATCAATAAGCAGCAGCTTGATCCTCCACCCAGAAGATGTCAAGGTGGTGGCATCAGCCTGACAGGCACCTTGCCACATCATACTTCTGCCTTCCAGGGATGTGGACAAGATGACAAGGCCTGTGGAATACAGCTGGGATTGCTGAGATGGTGCTTGGCTGGTTGCTGCTGGTTCTCTGCAATCCATCAGGAGCTACAGGCAGACTGGAAGTAATGAGCAGATATGAGGCACCTTCATATAACGTTACAAATATAGGATCTGGACAAAACAATCAGGCAAAACCATAAAATGTATTTTATGGGGAGTGGGAGGGGAAAAACCTATGCAAAAGTAAAAACAAAACAGAAGACATGAACCTTTCAGCAGCTTTAGAGCTCCAGGTGGGGATATCCCCTGTTCAGCATTGCCTTTTCATTTTCTTTGAAAAAAATCTGCTCAGAAACCCTCTTGACTGTAGTCTTTGTTCATATGCCTTTTTCTTGGGTATTTCCCGGGAGCTTCACCAGGTAAAGAAATCTCTGCCTGTCGTGCTGTAGCAGCTTTGTGTGGGTACAACATATGTTTGTCTGGCTAAACAAGGTGCGTTTTGTCACCGGGAGACTGCAAACAAATATCAGCAAAAGCTGCACATATGATCTTTGTTCTTGGAAGGCTGACAGCCTCGCTGTAAAGGAACACACCTTCATCAGACCTTCAGTCTAGAGGATAACGACTTCTTTGCCGTGAAGAAGCAGCTGGTTTAAGTGAGCGAGAAAGACAATTCTCATTTAAAAAAAAAAAAAAAAAAAAAAAAAGAAAAAGATTATGTAAGAACAGTTCTGTTTTTCTGGGTCATTCTTACCTGCTCTCAAGCTTTTCCTGGCTCCAGCCCAAGAAGTTTAGGAGTAGCAACACAACCCTGATGATTGTACAGTGAAGAGGTTTTCACTTGACTAGCAACCTTGGTGAGGAATTTCCACAGAACTGAGAATGAGTCTCCATCCGGGCTTGTATCAATCATGTTCGTTCTGCAAAATGAATCAGTCCTATTTCATTTTGCAGTGGAAACGACATCCCAAGTGGAGGATGGAGCAGGAAAATATAAGCACATGCAATCATTTCAACATATCTGCAATTTAAAGGAAGGTTTTCTGGAGGTAGTAGGAGTTGGAGAAGAACAAAAAAGGAAGTTATTGCATTACAGTCAAACAAAGAGGGTGATGTTCTCCCAAGTTTACAATCTCTGTCTGTCTCTCAACCCTTCTACTCCTACATTTAGTCACATGCACACTGAAAAACCCACTTGAGTTTTAGTCACTTTTAAAGTGTGGGGAACTCATGGTCTCATTGAGATGATATCTGAAATGTTACTCACTTGTGCCCTTTTAAGTCACATTGAGGATACATTTTTTTTTGGGTAAAAATCCCTCTTCAGGACGTCTGAAACTGCAAAAGTTTGGGCTGAGCTTTTCAAAGGGATCTTGCAACACAGGAGGTCCAGGTCCCATTCCTTAGTGCTGGTGGTTTGCTTCTCCAGCTTGGCTTCTCAGAAGACTGCAGGGAGGGATGGAGGAGATGGACTTTGAACGGCAGCCCTGGCTATGCCGTACAGACAGGAGCTTGCAGGCTGCCTCCCCCTGCCTGGGTCCCCCATGGCAGCCCTCAGGAGTCAGCCGCAAACTGCCCAGCCTCTGGGTACAGAGAGGAACCTCCGAAGCCCATGGACCATGTGCAGAACAACCTCTAGTCACCACCTGTTAATGTGGGGGGGGGGATTTGGCATGCAACACGCAACGTAAATAATAGCTGCTGTTATTCACAAGCTCAGGACTCCCGTGCTTGGATTGCCACAGGGAAAAATTCGAGCCTCGTGTACCTCCCACCTGCCATGATCTGGCAAAACCACTTCAAAGGTGTCTCTGCAAGATAGCATCTGTGCCTGAAACCACCGAGGAGCCATGGGTAGCGATGAAGTCAAAGGGCCTGGTGACTTCACTCGTTCACCTCTTTGTCAGGTACTTTCCTCAGAGGAAATCATTCAGCTTCCTGTGTTTTTACTGTAAATTATATGCTGCAAAGAGGAAAGAGAGAAAGAGGCAAAGACAGATTGACAGATTAGGAGGGAAAAAACCAACACACGGATGGTTTCAGTACAGACAACCCCTTTCACTGCCACTGTTGTGGCTCCCTTTGTTTCAGGCATCCCCCTTCCTTATAGTTGTACAGAAAGGGTTAAAACCAAGAGCTTACCTGAAATTTTGGCCACTGCTTAAACTGAAACTATTTTCAGGACTCCAAGTGCTCATTTCCTCCCCACCCTTCCCCTACCTCTTTACTTTTACTTTACTTTAGTGCCTTGTCCTTCTATTTCTGTAACTGGCAAAGAGAGAGAAGAAGAGAAATAAGGTGAAAAGGGCTGTTTCTTGTCTAAGTGGAAGCAAAAATTCTTGGCTATGTCACCAAAGAGCACAACCATTCAGATTTATTCTCTGAGATAATTCCCACTTTTTCATCAAACCAATTGTAAAAGTCTTAGCTTTAGGAAGAGTTTTTTATAACAAGCTGTTCTAAGTTTCCAGGTAAATAGGATGCTGCTTGCAGAGAAGGTTAGCCAAAAAAAAAAAAAAAACAAAAAAACCCAAAACCAAAAAAAACCCAACATATCTTCCCGAGAAAAATGTTTCGAAGGGAAATTTTTAAGTAGTCCCCACAGAGGTGTTTCAAGTCCCTTATGACAGAGCCAAGAAGTGTAACTGGCTGAGATAAACAACAAAAAAAGCATTGGGGGTTTTGTGACCCAAGTGCAGAACCCAGCACTGAGCCTTGTTGACCCTCATACAAGTGGCCTCGGCCCATCGGCCCAGCCTGCCCAGGTCCCTCGGCAGCCCCCTGCCCTCCAGCAGGTCAGTGCTCCCCCCCACTTGGCGTTGTCCATGAACACTTACTGATGGTGCACTCAGTTCACTTGTCCAGATCACCGGTAAAGGGACTAAACAGGACTGGCCCCAGCACTGAGCCCTGGGGAACACCACGTGTGACTGGTGCCAACGGGATGTCACTCCATCCCCCACCGCTCCAGGGGTTAAAGAGGGAGAGTACACATGAACAGCATGCACACACACAAACACATTATTTATATTTATATTTATATTTATATTTATATTTATATTTATATTTATATTTATATTTATATTTATATTTATATT
>JAVJGJ010000062.1:10221383-10234793 GCA_035590215.1 Microhierax caerulescens | reverse complement strand
ATATTTATATTTATATTTATATTTATATTTATATTTATATTTATATTTATATTTATATTTATATTTATATTTATATTATTTATATGAAAAACATTGCAAAACTGGGAGCATCACTGGTATAAAGGCCCTAAAATTCTACCAGCTCAGCATAAATGTCAGCATTTCTGGCAGCTCAGCAGGCGAGCAGAAACCACTGAGGTTTCACAGGTGGCAGCAGGTACCCCGCTCTGAGCATCAGCCCTGGTGAGCTGACAGCAACTGCCTGTGGCTGCTAAGTCCCACCAGCCCCACACTACACTCAAGCAGAAATCACTAACATGCCAAAACATTTTGATGGATACCCCCTTCCAATCCTCTTTTAGGGTGTGAAAAAAGCATGTTTATATTTCTTGTTATAGTGTGTTTATAAGTAGGGGTTCTCTGCTTTCTCTAGCAATCAGTTTGTTCGCTTATGTATAAGCCTCAAAGTACATTACAGAAAAAAGAAAAGAAAGGAAAAACCATAGAGGTGACTCTATCCTGGGAGGGAATAATCCCAGATCTGACCTTGTTTCATCTGCCAAAGGCATGAGCAGGTAATCAAAGTGTACAGCTAGCTTTAATGAGCCTAGCTGGAAACTTTTGCTTCTCCCAGGGAAGGATCTTAACAATCTGTGCCTTTAGAACTTTTCTCCTTATTGCAGTTGGGCAACTCTCATCAAACTTCCCATCTCAATAAATCATTGATTTGGGAGACTTAGCAACACACTGGATTCTGGAGACATCTGCTTTCTCCATCTTAGCTGAGCACTGAACAAACACCATCTGATGGCGTTACCTAGGTGGATGCCCAGGGGACTTTACAGTACAGCAAAAAAGGAGACACACAGCACCTCTGGGACAACAGACCTACTTCTCCTCTAAACAAGAGGCAGTAAAAAATAAGGCTATCCCCTCGACTCCATCACAAAGGCAACAGCAACCAATGGACTGCCTGGAGCTAGAATATAGCAAGGAAGAAAATCGTCAGCATGCTCAGCTGTCTGAACAGTGAGTGCCCAAACGGCGAGTGGGCAACTCATGTGTACGCTTTGCTAGACCTGGATCTGGAGAAGAAAGAGCAGAAAGGATACACATAGCTGACAAGTGACTTTCACTCCAACTGCAAAGCAAACAACACATAATGAGAGTTTAAGGTTTCTGTAGCAAAAGACCTCTGAGCTTTGCATACGTTAGTGGCCAAAGAAACATCAGCTGCTTTATTTTTTAGTTGAAGGTTGCATGATTAGCTGCAAAACCAGAACCTACTGCAAGAGCCTTGGTCCCTCCCAGGCGGTCAGATTTTCAAAGTCCTGAAGGTACAGCAGATTTTGGAGGGCTGTACTGCACTTAGCATTTCTGGAACAAAGATCCCCTTGCTAAGAGGTCATCTAGAGATTTTAAAATCCTCACTGAGAATCTTACTTTAGTCCTGAGATAGGTATGCATGTGCATACAAATTAGGAATCAGATTAAGAGTGAATATATGATAATGGCATGTGCTGTTCCTGCTAGAAAATCACTTCTGCATCAGACAAGTGGGTGTATCATGATAGTTTTAAAGTCTTGTGCATGTGTGAATATGTGTGGGTGTATGTATTTTTAATATATAAATATATATCTCCATACATATATCTTACAGAAAGATGTTATCTCTCACCTGTAAACAGCATGGCAAGAAACGTCCCATCAGCACAAATGTATTGTGTGTGATCCTTCAGAGTTAGCCACAGCATCTAAAAACAAGAATATTCTGTGGAGTTTTATGGTTCAGTGCAAACATTTCACAGAAAGCGTCAGTGACTATTATTGTTATTTGCCTCGCAGGACTTCCTAGAAGCTCCAATTGAGAAGATGTAGCCTTTTAGGGGGACTGTAGGGTAAGCATCTGGCACCCTGCCTGGTACTTAGCAGAGCTCCCCTCTTCTCAGAATAGGACCTTTGGAAAATGTAGGCAGCGTGTCCTGAGTACGCCATCCCGTAGCACACCAAGGCAGCTGTGTTCAGATGTTTTTCCACTGACAAATCAACCGAACGCCTAGGCTGGTGTGGCACCACCACATTTCTTTGAAAAACAACCTCTCCTTCCTGGGAAGCCAGCTGATGCTGGGGGTCAAAAATGCCATGGAGGCCAGCTGGCCAAGGGTGTGCAGCGGTGGCAGGGAGTGGAGCTACCTTTGGTGGTCAGCACAGCTCACCCCCAGAGAAATCGATAGAGAAGCTGGAAGGTGTTGGTGTCTGAAATAGGCAAAGTGAAAAAAAATGATAAAGGAAGGCAGGCTGTCAAAGAGGATTTTTAGCAGCCAGTGCTCATGTTAATCCTCTGACCTAGTTTCTGAAAGGCCTATATAAGGAAGAATATTCTCCACTGAGCAAGCAGCTAATAAGCAGTGCCAGCATTTAAGAGTTTGGAGTGCATCAGTTCTGAGATTCAGCTATCTCTTCCTGGAAAAAAATAAAGCACAGAAAACAAACACTCTTAAAAAAAAAAAATAAATCCACCGCCCCTTCTATTTCTAACAAAAGTTTTGCACCTTAGCAACATGGTGAGTTGGTACCACAGCCCGAAAGACGTTGCAGTGTTTGACCACTTGTGGGTAAACTGCCAGATGGACTTACTGGAAAATTCCTCCCCTCAAATTACCGCAGCTTATTTTAATGAAGTTACTGCAAACATACATCCCTTTGAACCACGTGTATATGCAAGCAGCCATCAAGCAGCCATTACTGCACTCTTGGCACCGTTTTTTTAAGTTTCCCTGGTGGCCTCCTGCCTTTTTTTATGGTTTAAAGCTGTGGATAGCCTTAAGCCTACAACCTGTGTAGGTAGGTCCAAGTCGGGCAGAAAAGCCTCTCATGTCAGCCAGCACAACCACTCGTGACTTTGGGAGCCTTCATCTCCACTTTCTCCAGCCAGGCTTAGATGCAGGACCTTGTTTTGACTCCCAGTGGGGGCTGAAGGTTCAGAAAATTAGTATGGAGTTTATCAAGCTGGACTTCAGAAAGCAGCAAACCTAGAGTTATTGTCCAAATCTGATCATTTTTGGCCAGTTTTCACATCTGGCAGCTCTCATTTCACTGCTTACATTGGTTCTAGTGGAGCGTACAGCAATGAATGGCACTGGTGTTATTTCTAATTTACTAAGTTGAAGGCTACACAGTCAGTCCTTGTAAGAGTCACAAGATAGTTTTTCATGTCATTGTCCTTTCAAGAGAAGCTTCATATGTTCCAGTGTAAGAAACATTGATGTTTCAATGCCTCCCACCCATCCATCAAGAAAGAGGTATACCAGTGATCATACAGACATGCCTTCCCTTCTGAGAGCCCCAGTGCCTTTCTCTAGGCTGAGGTACAGAAACATCAGCTCAAATCAACATTTTCCTCAGGATGAGGATGTTTTGAAGGCCATTGGGAGAAAGTGAAAACCCATTGTGTGGTGCTGTGGTTGAGGGAAGAGAGATGGTTTTGTTCATTAATCATCTACTACCACTGATTCTATAACTTTCTAGCTTTCTTCTTAGGTGAACACTTATGGAAGAAAGCTTTCCTTATGTCTTTGCCTATATAATTGCAAAAAAAAAGCATAGCCAGATAGAGGTGTTCACCAACAACATGTGGGAAGAGTGAAAAATAAGAGCTACTCACTGCCATTCTGCACTTTAAATATTTTCCTAATCTTTCTTCTTCTTACATTAATTTTTAATTCTCATAAAGAAATCCGCTAGAAAAAACTTGCTATTGGGATGTCTCAAACACACCAAGAGGCAGCAGCCCCACAAAAGATCTCCTCACGCCAGGGATTTCCATGTTATCAGTTTCAGAAGCCCAACCACAGGGACAGAAAATGCCCAGTTCAATACATAGAGCAAATCACTGCCAAAGCCAAAAGCATCGTCACCTTCCTCCCTCGACTGCCACCACCATTGCCTCAACCATGCAAGCGCCTGCTTTTGTCCTCATCTCCCTCCTCCTCGACACACAGGGATTGGGATGAGCTCAGCACACAGATGGAAGCTGCCTGGCTCCTTCCTACGATGCCACTATAATAGTTTCCACTGAATGTCCCCTGTTAAACAAAAAATAAAGCCTCTAAAGTTTTTTTTAATTATTCTCCTTTTTTTTTTTTTTTTTTTTTTTTCCAAAAATAAAATAGCGAGCCCCAGGGGAACATATGACACAATCATCTCCCTCCTCCTGTTCTTTCTGCATCATCTTGTACAACACAGACTGCCTTGTGGGAGGACCTCTGAGAGGAACTTGTCACAGGTGCTAGTAAAACTTAACCACATTCTTCTTGCAGCTTCATAACCACCTGCCTCACCGGTACGTTCAATCCCTCGGTGCCGCATGCTCACCACAGCTACAAGCAACCTCAAAGCGTGTTTGCTGTCAGGGCCCAGCAGATAGCTGACCGTGGCAGTGCTCATTTTTTTGCCCCTCGCTAAATTTTCACAACACCTACCTGTTTATTAGGTCTTTAAAGCACTTCAGCATGCTTGCGGGTTTCTGTCAAGTTGCAAAACAAGAAATGTCCCCTGATTCTCAGGAAACCATACAAAACCACACCAGAAATCTGTCAGCTTTGTTTGAAGCGTGTTCTCACTGTGTCTGCTTCTATAGGGATGGGGGGACATTGACAGACCAAAAGAAAAACTGACCTGGCATTAGCTGAAAGAAAAACAAGCCCGAAAACCTGCCTCAGCTCTTTTAACAAGCAAATATTGTTTCATTTTAGTTTTTCTTCATAATTTTGGCCAGCCTAGGTTCTCCTGCCCTTGGATGAACCTCTGAAAGGTCAGCAGAGATGCTCAGTGTTTCCCCGGGAAGGGCTGCATCCCTCTTGGCTCTGCGTGCAGAGGCTGGGACACAGCTCTGCCCCCCCCCCCCCTCCCCGTGGGGACAGGCAGCAAGTCCTGCTGCCTGCGCTGCTTCCTCCCAAAACCCCACAGCGACGCCTCCCCCTTTCACTGTGCTCGCTTTTCACACCTTCTGCTCCAAATCAAAACACACAACTGGCACACAACCCCTTCCACCCATTGTCTCCTGGGCTTGCACCAGCAGCTGCCAGGGGCTGCTCCTGGGGGGCCACAGCCCTCCAGGTCTGGCTGTGCAGCCCTGCAGGGGTCATAGCAAAAAGCACACCTTGCTTTTGATTTTCCTTAGTCTTTCCCATGGTCTGAGACTTCAGCAGCTGCTCCGCGGTACAGCTGGGCTCTCCATTCCCCCGGACATCCAAGTGTCCCGAAGATGGAGCCCTTTCATCAAAAGCAGACGGCAGCTGAGGCGCTGAGGAGAGACGGCCACTGCCAGGGCATCAGTCATGCCCTCCTGAAGAAGGTACATAAAATAAGCTAGACAAACTCGTTCCAAAAAGGGTCCATTTCTCCCCCTTGGTTGCAAAGTAAAGAGGTATGAAAAAGCACCATAAAATATTGAATGCATAGGGGCAGCAAGCCCAAGAGAAATCCAGTTCTTTATCTGACAAGCCTAAAGGGCACCCCAGAAATCAAACCCTTCAAAACATTTAAAATAAATGACAAGAGCATTTGCTTTATACATTGCATGACTAAATTGTGGATTTCCTTGTCACAGTGCCTAACTGGACTCAAATCGGAATTAGATCATACAGGTGAATGCCCACGATATTTTGCCTCTTGCTTACACTCTCTCCTAAAGCATCTTGTACTTAACTCCTGTGCTCGTGGTGGGTTAGCGGGCTTGGACGTTATTTGGTCTGACTCAGCACAGTGCTCTGATTCATTGCAGTGACCAAAGACAGTGGGGGGTGACATAACTGATGTTTCCTCAAGTGGCTCTTGAAAATCTGCATCCACCGGATGGCTCCAGAATGGTTTTGCTCTACGTATGGAGCACACCTTTCTAGCGCCTATAGCTGCTGCTCCTGGCATAAAAATGAAATTACAGCTCTCTCCTTATCCAGCTAACATTGAAAGGGTTGTTGATCTCCTGCAGAGTCCAGAGAATAAGTGGTTGAATTCCAATTTATCTAATAAGTACTCGTCCTGTAAAAGTGAGTCCCAGGGAGGGAATTATAACTTGCAGTTTTCAGGAAATTACGATCAGGTATTTTCCTACCCTTTCATTCAGACCATGGTGGTCTGGTTTGTGCATGCTATTTAATAATAATGATTTCATGATGACAGGAGAAGGATGTTCATATGTGGTCTGAATTACTCAGAGAGAGATACCATTTCTACAGCTATTACGATGTGCATTGGTACCTTTATCAGCCAATTAAGGGATGAGGAATAATGTCTGCATCACCTAGCTCAGGTTTGGGCAAGAACCAAACTTATCAGAAGTGTAAAAGTAACTAACCTTGGAATTGTCTCCAACCATTGTTCAATCTTGTTTAATTCCAGCGTTACAACACCTTCCAAAAGTTTTCAGCGCTTGTGGTTTCACCTCAACCACCCAGTAAAATTAAACTCAAATTCATGAAGTGGCTCAGCCAACCCACAAGTGCCCTTTCCAATGAATCAATGATTCATTGAACCATCTTCTCCCAGCTTTAGAGCCACAGCATTTAACAGAGGACAGCTCTTTGCTCAAAGAGATGGCTATCACAACCGATTCCACTGTAGGAGTGTTGAAAGCACAGGCTGTGGGCTGTGCAACCAGCTAGGACTGTCTTCTGTGGTAACCTGAATAGATGTGGTACCTCCTCCTCTACCTATTTCCAATTAGTGTAGCAGATTTATTGCTACTCAATGACTGCATTCCACAAACTTTTCACCAGGGTTAAACTCACCAGCCTTTGCAGTCTCCTTATGATTAGGATGTGCTTTGATTTGTAGGTCCATCATGTGCTCTGTCATTTTGCTTTCCATCTGGCTGGTTTCCCTCCCTTTACTGCTGCACAGTCAGCTGTAGGTCAAGGTAAATATTTAGATTTTAACGTTATAAAAAAAAGAGAAGTAAAAAGTCTCAAAGGTGGTTATAGAAATTCCTCTCTGTGTGGAGAATCACTGTCCCAACCGCTGATTTTAATCAGAAAAATGGTCCCCCAAACCAAGCTCACCAGAGGAGGTGCCTGACCTCTGCCTGTCTCCATCCCCAGCGGCAGCTGCCTGCACGGCTGGGCACCTGCTCCTTGTGCCCAGCTCCCAGGAAGCTTGGACAAGCTGTTCCCTCAGCTGTCTCCCCCCATTGCTGCTCACTCTTCCCCAAAGCAAAGGGGTGAGCGGCAGTGATGAGGTTGGGTCTTCCCCACTCCTCTGAGCCATGCACCACATCCTCTGCCTACATAGTGACTCACCACCAGTTGTACCGTCCAGCACCTGTGCATCACCCCGGTGTCAGCTCAGGGCACACAGCCTCCGCTGTCCCCACTGCGCTGCCTTTATCCCCAATCACCTCTTGTTCTCTCTTCCTCTTCAGTCCCCCAATCATACGTGCAAGCGTCCTGTCCAGTTCTGAACCATACACACACCATCTCGTCATCCTTGGTTTGCCCCCACCCCCCTTGATGCTCACCCCGGGCACCCCATGGCTCTCCCTCCCCGCCAGCTCGCTCCTCCAGCTCAAGTGTTGTGTTAAGAAGGGCAGAAGCTGCTCCCCCGCCAGCAAGGCACCCACCTCCCGCTGTGTTAACGGAGTCTCCGACAGTGCAGCACCTCCTCTGTGCTGGGTGGCTGAGCGTGGACAGTCATGGCCCTGCGCTCCTTCTCCAGCGCATCGGACAGTGTTCCCGAGCAACATGTAGTGGTGGCAGAAGTAGCAAGCCCTGGCTCTAAACCACGTCATGGCAGACTTGCCTTCATGTAGACCGTCCCTTCTATTCCCTTGGGACCCACAAACTGAATCTTTCAACCACCGAGTCCCTCACCTATTGTCAGCTCCTTACTTCTCCCGTTCTTCCTATATTCCACCTACCTTGCCTCTCTGCTAACCCCTGACCCCTCTCTCCCCGTGTCTTTGTGCACCAGCATCCAACCCTCATTGCACTGAGCTGTCTCGTTGGAAAGCAAAGCAAACTGATCATCTTTCAAAGCGTTATGAAATTCGTTAGATTGGCGGCAAGGGAAGTCTTCCTGAATTACTGAATGAAAGTGCTGACAGCCTGCTGTCACTGGAGAACCACTGGTCATGCAAATATTTCATCAGCAAGTAGCTTTTTTATTTGGGTTGTAATGCTGCGATTTCAGAATAACTTTTATTTATAATATAAAAAAATCCTAGAAGAGTATCACAAAGAAAAAGTCCCTTTCTCCACCACTGAAGTGTAGCAAACAGAGATCAAAGGGCTTGATTTTTACCATAGTTTCAAGCTGAATAGATTGAATAAATAAAACAGTATCAAGTGGAATGTTCCAAACCAAAACATTTTTATAGAAAGATGAAATCATTCTATTCCCAAAATGATGAACTTGCATCTTTCATGCTTATTAAAATGTAAGGTTTTTTAAAAAAATTTTCTGAAAAGTTTTATCAGAACTGCCATCTTTTCAACACAAGGGTTTTACTCTTAATGAAACAACATTTTTGAGAGGAAGGGACTCCACTGCAATATTTCCAACTGGTGTCACACGATTTTGGAGTCGGACTCAGAAGACCAGAGCCCTGGTGCAGGGTAGTCCTGGTGCGGGTCTGACACAGACCTGCTGTATGACTGTCACGGGTCACGTCCTTCAGGTAGCACTACCCTGAGAGTTAAGGTTGCCCTGAAGGTCATCTAAAGCCTGCACTGACCAGATGTATCCACGGTAAACCCCAAATATGCCACAGCACCCATAAGATTAAGGTTACCATGGGTTTGATGCACTACTGTCACTTATCCACCAGCTATCTGAGATGCTCCCCCATGCCTGGAACCCACCTGGGCATGCAGAAACGCTAGTGGGTGCCCCAGGAGCCCCATCTCCAGAGTCCCTGCTCCTGCTGGTCTTCTCTTTCCCTCACCCCAAAGCCAGACCTGCTCCCTGCAGGACCATCCTTCATGCACTGAAGGGCTTTTCTGCCCACCCCTGAGGATGCTCCAGGCAAGCAAGAGCAGTTCGTGCACTTCAGGCTGGAAGACAAAGCCTTACAGACCAGACAACCGGTGCTCCACGCCTGAGCTTCCTATCAGACTCTGCATCACCTGTTGAGACTGCAAATTCACAAGACTGCCTTGAATATGTGCGTACAGCAACCAACACTGCATGTTTCCACTGCTGACTGTTACCATGACACAAGCAAGGCTTTGTCAAGGCTTAAAAAGCTTTTATAAACAAGCGCACTGATAATCCTGCCTAGCTGCTTATCGATGTTTTTGTGTCTCACTGCTAGTTTTTAGACTTTAAGGTCTTTGTATCTTCACCTAAGTTGTCCTTCGACAAGAAAAATGCTTATAGGAATATAGACAGCATCGCAAAGCAACAATAATCACAGGCACAGAGTAGCGGTTTGGCTGGGCTGTCCCTCCTGCACGGCAGCTGAGTGAAAGACATATTTGGCTTGTGGCCGGCCCATACCTGGCACCTTGCAGCCTCAGCCCCTGCCTTCTTGTTCTTTATATTAACTACTAATAACAACAACTTCTTTGTGAGCTGTTTACCATGCACATAGATCTATGCCCAGAAAACCCCAGAGGAAGTAACATGAGGTAACATGCTTTTTCTATTTATAAACAGAAAAAGATGATTCCCAGTAACAAACCAGATAGATGTTTATCTCCTACGGCAGAAATGTTGAGTCAATTTTTTTGAAATTCCAAATGTGAAGTTTCCCTTGCTTGTGTCAATGCTGTTTCATCTCCTCTCACAACCTACACCACCACCTCCTTTTTCTCACTGTCTTCACCACACTCCTTCCCTCATTCCTTGCCTTGCCCAGCTGCATGTGAAGAGGCTCAGCTGGGATGGCAGGGACAACCCACTGTCACAAGTGCTCCTGGAGCTTTCCTTCGGCCCGTGACCCTGCTTCTGCCAACTGAATTCAGGGTAGGAACCCACCATAGCTCCATGGATCTCACTTGTCCAGTGCATCTGGCAAAGGCTTTGGAAAGACACAGAGTGTCTGCTCCACTACTCACTTCTCCACCCTCTGCCCCAGTTTTTCTGGCTGTAAAACAGTAGAAATCAAGTAGTTCTTTCTTGAAAAAGGATTTGAGCTGTGGGTGGAAAAGGATGGCTTTAGGTATATTGCAATAGGCCCACAGGCATTAGCAAGTCCTTCTGCTCAGGGCTGGGTTCAAACTTTTCTCTTCCCAAAGTGTTCAGAGAAGAAGCAGACAAGCGGTGAGCATCACTGGTGGCTTTCCCTGCAGCCTGGCCACTTGCTCCCCTACCGCCCTCTTCCCTTGAGATTTTGGCCTAAGAAAGTCCAGGCAAAGTCATTCCTATCTTGTTGAAAATTATCCTCCCCTCTCCAGGGATGCTGGCAGGTGGCGAGGCCATGCTGGCCCAGCTCCCACCGGGTGAGCGTGCCGCTTTCCTACCGGAGCCACTGGGAGAGCGGGACATGGCGGGTGACACACCAGTCAGGCGGCAGAGACCAGACGTGACACCAGATCCCCTTTCAGCCTGAGTTTTACCCACAGGCCAACTTCCTCTAGAAAAGAGCTAAAAGAAAACAAAACAAACCAGCTTGTCAAGGCACATCATGAAACTGTCTCGTTACGTTTAGAGAAATGGAATATTTTTGCAATTGAGGGAGTGCCTCTAACTTTCAATTGTTTGCTATGTTTTTTGCGTTTGAAGTGCCGTTTGAAGCTGCCGTTTGCAGTTCCCCATCCTGCATGTCCTGAGAAACACACTCTGTTACAGATTTTCTCTGCTAAACAGTTGCAGTAGCAAGAGTGAGAAAATTATTTGGGGTCAAAAAAAATACCTTTACCGAGAGAAATCTGAGCAATTTGGTTTCTTTATTTATCCGAACTGAGGAAAGAAGGAAATTTGAACCTGGGTCCATGTGAATTTAATTTTAGAAAAGGAAAGTTTTGACCAGTGGAAATGAGAGTTAATGACAGATGAAGTGAAAAAGAAAACCCACAAGGCTTTCCTGCTTTCTATCTTTCTGGCTGACTCTGTCAATCCAATCAAGAAGAGAAGCAAATCTGTGAGACAGAAGTTAGTTTAACATTGGCATGACTCCTTGAAAGAAATAGCAGATCCATCATGACTTGAAGTGTTTGAAAGAAAGCTAGTTGTCTTTTAAAATGAAATATTCCAGTCTAGCTGAATTTCCTGGTTCAGTTGTGCTCAATAAGGTAATTTCTAAGGAATTCAGCAAAAAAAAAATCAGCGCTGATGTATCTTGGATGACAGAATTGACTCAGTAGATGAGACGCAGCCTTCAGAAATGTATCCAGCAAAAATACACACATTTGCTTATATATCACTAAAAATGCATTATATCTCAGGACAAATTTTCTACAGTGTAATGTATCTCTAATACTGCACATCCTTCATCTCACTCATATTTTCATTTGTCTACTATTTGACTATCATGAATTCAAGGCTGAAGTTATCTTTTCTTTGCACAGCCCTTGCTGCACCACACTCACACGCCTTTGAGTAGCCTGAGCTACCAAGTGCTTGATGAGTTCCCTGGCCTGACTTAGAAATTTTTATTCTCTACTGGAAGAAGCCACTGTTAATAAGAGAGAAGTTTCCCAGTTTCTTTAAACCCTGAGATATAAAAGATATAGACTTGTCTATGCCATGCCTGCACCATCCATACATTTCCCACCATGACAAAGAGGATCCTTGATTTTTGTCTTCTAGGTACGTATTCAAGGCTGAAGCTGTACTAACAAGACCAATACAAGGGCCAAACCCAAGTCCAAAGCTCAGGAGCCGAGGAGGGCCAATAAACAATCTATTGTCACTTAAAATGAACTGGAGGTTCACACAGTGCAGAGAAAACTTCCCAACCAGGCATCTGATAGCAACAACCTGCATTGTCAACTTCTATATTCCCAGTAGACAAAAGTGTAGAAATAGCAATTCAAAGTTTGTAAATGTCTTGCTTTTTTTTTTTTTTTTTTTTTTTATTTTAAGAATACAAGAAAATTTCAAAATTAAAACCCGAAAAAATAGGTGAAATTTATTGGTTTGGTCTGGAAACCATGAGCAATGTTGTGGTTTTGCTTAGGTTTGTACTGAAACTGGTCCAAACTAGGTAGTTTCTTCTAGCTGAATTTTACCTAAAGATTTTGAATTCATTCATACCTGAAACTGAGAGCGAAATTTAGGGGGCATGAACCCATATAGTTTAAAAAAAGGAAAAAAGGTTTGCGTGAAACCGCAGGTCAGGGTTGCTCACTGAATTTAGCACCACACTGAGTTGCTCTGGGTAGTGGTTGCTGCTGACTCGCTGAACCAGGGATGCTGGCTGCTGGACCCCATGACTCTCTGACTCCTTGTGAACTGTCAGGTGGCTGTGGCAATACACAGGTACCCAAATGCTGCTGGTTTCATGGTAGCATCTCTGAAGGTGTGGCTGAGCCTCACCTTGTGGCGTTTCTTCTGCTTTGCCCTAATCGGAGAGAAAGTCACAGTGTTGGCTGACAGGCCTCCAGTGGAGAAAAGTCTGGGGAAAAGGGTACCAAGAAGTAATGTTGCCAGAAAAAACACTTGCTATTTGGTACAGTGGTCCATGTTGATGTGTTCTTTTAGTTGTCCTTTGGGCATCTCAATGCCCAACTCATGTGGGCAGGGTGAAAAACCTACTTTTCCATCAGCAAAAGCCTGCTGTATGTTGTATGCCCAAGGAAGTACATTTGCATAAAGGCATCCAAGAAAGAAATAAAGGAAACTGGGGAGAATGGCAGAATTCAAGAACGGACAAGATTCAGCATCAGCCTGCATAAATTGAGCCTGACATTGCTAAGTTTCCTGGGTTACATTAATTCAAGAGAAGCTGAAGTAGAAATGATATGAATATCAATGGGAATGCACAGAGCTTTTGTACACTGTGATTGGAATCAAAGAGAGAAACACCACATTTAATTCCATGGAGGGCAAACAAAACAGGATCCATGGTGGATATGTCCTTCTTTCTGGATAAGATATACAGATTCAGTGGAAGATTTGGGTATTTTTATGGTAACTGTTTTAGTGAAAATACTGGCAGATGCAGTGTTTTGCCTGACAATTACCTTTGCAGGGGAAAAGAACTGTCATTCAAGGCTGAACATTTTGATTTTGCTTTTTCATTCTCCTGCGACACATACATTTTCTCTGGCTTACATAAATGAACAGCCAATTTTTCCAGAGGTGATCATGCCTTGGCAGTTTTGGCTGTTGTGTGACACAGCAATGCTTCAGTTTCCTTATTCTGCTGTTACAACTCCTACCTGGATGCACCCGACCGAGATAGCTTTCAGTCCCCGGGTCACTCCTGCTTGATTATGGCCTTTTATGATTTCATTCTTATCATGTCAT
>JAVJGJ010000062.1:10200752-10221283 GCA_035590215.1 Microhierax caerulescens | reverse complement strand
GCTTAGGGCGAGCACGACTTCGCATCAACTAAACCTTCACTGTGTTACCAACGCTGTTCTCACACTAAATCCCAAACACAGCACTGTACCGGCTACTGGGAAGAAAAATTAAGCCTATCCCAGGCAAAACCAGGACATCCCTTTAGCAGTGGGACTGCAGTAATCAGAAAAGGCTCCTACAGCATCTGGCCTGTTCCTGCCCGATCTCATGGTGTCTCATACCCACCGCGACAGCCCTGCGTGGGCCGCCCCACTCGGTGGCTATTGGCCCCCTCTGGTGGACAGCCTGACAGAAAGGAAAATAAAAAAAAAAAAAAAAAAAAAGTCGAAAACCACTGCAAATTGCCTCCCAAAACAGATTTCTCACTCACTGAACACCACAGGAAAACCACCGAGACATTTTAGAAGCAAACTCTGCTGTTCTGACTCTTGCTGCCAGTATTCTGTACAGTGACAGTCACCTGCTGCCTAGAGGTGTAACTTCAACAGGTTTTGTTTGTACTGGAAAAACTGAATTTCACACGGGGCTGTTTCCTGTGATGCTCATTACCGGATCAGCTGCGGGACGGTGCTCCACTTTCTGGAGTTTTCACATCTAGTTTCTACCTTTGCCTCTTGGCAGCTCAGGGTCACCTACCTAAACTGCCACTGCCTGCCTTCCCCTCCATCCATCACCTCTGGTGATGATGGTCTGAGGCTGAGCAGAAACACGGGACAGCCTTGAGGCTTTGTTTCAAGCTGCAAAACCTCCTTCCAGGACAGAAGCCCAAAAAGCTCATCCCCGCAGAGCTGCGGTGCGGACACGCTCTGGAATAGCCCTGGACTTAGTTAAGCTGCTCCCAGACCAGTTTCTGGGGGACTCGGCATGGGGGTGTGCTTTCTTAGACTTTCTAAAGGCAGACACACACTTCAGAGATCTCTGAGTAAATGAACATTCACAGTTCTGACACAGGACATTAGAATGACCCTCTAGCAGCACTAGACTGTCTCAGCTTAGGAGAATCTCTTGCAAAATGATTAAGGGAAAGAAGAAAGAAATGCCTTTCACTAGCACCCGGTTATCATTTTCTCTAATGAAGCAAACTAAAATTATTCTGCTTACGGAGTGAAGACTAAGATCTTTCACCAGCAGCACCCAGATCACTCCAGACAGGGTAAAATGCACTGTCATGAATTCTCCCTGAGCTGGCACTGTAGAATTTAATATTTTTGGGCTCCTACTGTGTGCCTCTCTGCATTCCAAATTACAGCATTGCATGCACTATTTTTGCTGTTAAAATAGAAAGAAGCAATGCCAGCAATATTTCAAAGCCAGCTCTAAAATTTTATTTGAATATCTACTCAATTGTCATTAAAATAAATTGCATTAGTATCTGCTGTTTTCACCCACTGGGAGACTTCCCAGGGAAGAACACAACACATTAATACATCTTAATTTGGTTTCTGTGGCCCTGACTACAAAGCAAGCAGCGAGCCACCAGCCGTGTCCCGCATGTCACCTTTGAGGGAGGGCTGCAAGGTGGGCACCTCACTGCCGATAATGTCTCGTGGCTTTACCAAACACTCCTCTACAGGCAGCCGTGGGTCTGCTGCCGGATTTCATTTAGCATAACCTAGCTGGGGACACACCATCCCCTTTCCCTCATAGAAAAAAATGCCTTTAAGTCTCTGCAGAGGGCAGAAATGTTCATCCATTGCACTGAAAAGCGGCGCTTCCCTGCACCGAGTGCATGGGAGGACAGCCCAGCGCCAGGGTGCAGGACGCAGGATGGGAGCGGATGGTCCTTGGGAGTGCTTTCAGCTGGGGCTGTTCTCAGTCCCACACTTGATGATACGTGTGCGTAGGATCCATGAGAGTTTGCAAGGGAGGATGTCGTGTAGGGGACCAAAAAGCTTGGAAATGCCTGGTTTTTTCAAATTACAGCTGTAAATTCCTATTCTTCTCCTAACCCAGCAGCCTGTACAGCTTAGGAAGATCACCTGGAGAAATACTATCTCAACAGATAACTTCTGCCCATCTTACATAGGTGCAGGGAAAGAAAATGAACAAATCAATATTACAGATACACAGGTTTTGAAGCACCTATGCCATCTCCATCTGCAGGACACATTTTGGCATTAGACCAAAGGATAACATTGACTTGCCGGGAGCATATGCAGCTTTACACCTCAGCGGTTGAAAACATGGTCATATTAGGCCGAAGTCTAATTAAAGGTATTCTTAAACATTTAAGGCTAGAACATAAGTACCACAAACAGACACAACATGACTTCTCTCACTGCCTAACCACCTTCCTTCTCCCCACACCACATACAGTCCTATTTACGCACAGAACGTGCTGATGTTTTAGGACCACTGTGGATGGAGCTGCCTCCCACCACGTGCATGGTGTGCCCCACCTCTCCCTGGAGACGTTAGATGGCCTGCTAAAACTGGTAGCAGCTTCCCAACTTTCTTCTTCTTGGACAACCTGGTCGGTCACGGGGACAGGCTTCTCAGGGAAGTGGTCACAGCACCAAGCCTGTCAGAGTTCAAGGAGCATCTGGATGATGCTCTTTGTCATTTAGTTTAGAATTATGTAGCCCTGTGAGGAGCAAGGAGCTGGGGTCAATGATCCTTATGGATCCCTTCCAACTCCAGATATTCTATGATTCTACCCTAAATTGGGCCTGGCCTGGTTAGCCTGCACAATTAGCCCAGCTAATTGGTATCTGGATAAGAGGAGCTGGTTTAGGCTAGCCTAAGCATAAAACCACTCCCTGATACTGAAATCAGAGTGGGACTGCCCGGTGTGTGCGAGTGAAGGGACATGTCAGAGAGTTTCCAACACTGAGGCACTCTTAGTACCTTTCCTCAGCTGTTGGGAGAGCTTCTTTATTCCTTGAGGGCATTGCTGGATGTTTATGAGCTGTCAGTGACTTTCCCTGTGTGGAAATAATCTGCAAGCAAGCACATGCCTCGGGGCTCGATGTTTGGGTGGCAGAGAGGTGTGAAGAACAGGAGCAAGACCGCAGATGAAGCGTACCACATTTCACATGTGGAGCTTGTTTCCTGAGAAGTTCTCAGGCCATGCTGACTGAGGACAATGCCCTGTGCCATGTTGACCTTTGGGTTGACATCCCAGCAAGAAGTAGGGGGAGAGGTGAAGCAGGACAACACTGTTACTCTCAGACCTGTGTTGGGGGTTTACAGACTGTGTTTTCATCCAGTTACTGGTTTTCCAGGAACAAACACCGGCTCTCAAGGGGGTCCAGTCCCACTCTGTCCTACTTGCTCCAAGCTTTGCAAGCCACAGACTGAAGTTTTCAGTGCTTGTGTTTCCAAAACAGCCCCAACAAAACCTACACACCTTTCTTACCACACTGAGAGAACGGCTGGCTGTGTCAGAAATGTATTTTCCTATGTTAGAAAAAAAAAAAGGCTGCAATAAGGGATGACCTGGCTGAGTGCGGGGACCTTGCCAGAGCTGTTTCCTCCACATTAATCCCTCGCTGACCTGTGAGGCTCTATAGGAGCCATACACTGCAGCACCCGGCACTGGCTCCCTGCACCTCAGGCTCTGTATTACCTTCATGGCTTGCTACAGAAGCTTTTAAGATCCATATTTAAAGCATGGACGTACTTGAACATGAATATGCCCCACTCCCAGAATAACCACCCCTTCTCTTGCTTCTCTTTCAGACAGCTGATCCTGCCACAGAGGGCATCTCAAAACCTATCAGGACAGGTAAGACACCTAAACAATACATATGATTTGCATCTGTAATGCAAATATTGTCCAGGATCCAACTATGCACATTTTATCATTTCACATAAGGTCTATTATTGGTGAAAAGCCAAGGTAGCAGGGGGGACAAAGAAGAAAAAAGCTTTCAAATTACTCGGTAGCTCCGGAAACCAGCACATGGCTGAGGAAATAACAAGTATGTCTGAATCTGCCCTGAGGTGTCTTTGCAAGAGAGCCTTTTTTGCTAGAAAATGTGAACATCAGTCTGTTAGGTTTCATTTTAAGGGCTAGCTCTTGCACATGTGGGCATAACATCCCATCTTCACAAGACATGGGTGCAAATGTGCTGGCACATAGTTCAAAACAACTGAAGCTCCTCTTGTACTGCTCTGGCCTGGAGCAGTCATGTTTCCTACTGGTTTGTGGCGAAAAGGGAGGAGGGAATGGGTAGATCTAGAAGGGACGAGTGGAAAACAGCAGCAAGAACCACAGAGCAAGGAATTAAAGGCAGAGTATGAGCACAGGGAACCCAAAACAGGAACAAAACTGTCTAACTGGACTAGCAGAGACCATGTACCAAGATTCTGCTTTTCCTTAGCATAAATCAGGAGAAGCACCATTTATTCCATCAACATTGTTTCCCTGGTTACACAGCCCTTAGGATCAAGTATTGTGACTTTTTGCAAATACAAGTTCATACTTGGTCCCGCAGGATAGGAGATACCATTGCTTCCCACTGCACAGGTGGGGAAAATGAAGCACAGCGTTCATCAAGAAATGATAGCAGAATGGGAAATTGAAGTAATCGAATTTCAAGGTCCAGAGAGTCCTAACCACGCAACCAGCTTTCCTGCAGCTGCATTTCTGCACACAGGTGACATAACATAGTATTTGGTCAATTCATACTCTATCTTGGATAATTTTTGAATCCAGGACTCTTCACTACTGACCTTGTTTCACAGCCCGCAGGTCTCAGAGTAGTCCCTGCACATCACTGTGTCCTTCCTAAGAACCACACGTCCTGCCTGACCATCAGGTTTTTATGTTCTAAAATTCCCCCCGTAACTTGGAGGGATTTTCTTTTTCCCTTAGGATGTCCCTAGGACATCCTAAGCATGTATCACTTTCTCTCTATCAACCTAAGCAGCTTCTTCAGTCTTTTTAAGTAATTTTAAAAACTCCTAGTAGTTTATTTTGTGCTTGAAGTTCCTCAGAAGTAAAGCAAGGTCAGAACATACAAGGCAGAATTGTGTAAGGGCGTTTGGACAGTCACACCCCAGCCCTGCTCCAGTGAGTCCCCAAAGGTGCCCAAAAAGGAGCTTTGCAAACCCAGCGGGCTGCAGAGCATCAGCCTCGCTGCCCTCGGTCCCCTGAGATGATGGAGTCACCGGCAGCTACAAGGCAGTACAGCCCCAGAGCAGAACCTGCAACCTCTTGTAAGCCAGCCTATCATCAGAGAAGTCACCAGAACCGGGCTGGCTTTCATGGCTGAGATTTACCAGCAGTTAGGAGGAGGCAGGGAAAGCTGTTGGTATTGACTCTAGTGGCTGACAGAGGAGCCACAGAGACTGTATCTGTAGGTCAGTATTTTTCAAAGCAAAGCACGAGTGATACTGGCATTCCCAGGGCAGGAAAGATCGCTCTCACTAATCAAAAAATGCATTAATTTAGATATTTACATTTTATTATTTTTTTTATTTCATATTCATATCTGCCAACCTATGCCAACTGCTTTTCCTCCTCATCAATAACGGGCAGGTGCTGGGCAGGAGGGATGCACTTTTTCTAGGAACATACAAGATGCCGCTTCATTAGCCAGAAACTTTTCTGCTTTGGGTCAATATCAATTACAGGCACCTTCTAGCTCAGAGTTCTGCTGCTAAATCTGAGATGATGCCATTAGGAAAAGACAAAGCCAGGAATGACAGAGAAACCCCACAAGGCAGGAAGAGCTGCTAAAAGCTGTTTGCAATGGGTGTAAGTGCTCTGCCAGCCCACCCCGCATTGCCAACCGGGCTCGATTGTACGTCTCAGGCAGGCTAATAGCGCATTTGAAGTGGGAGCCAATTAAAATGGCCTTTTCTTTTTCTCTTAAAATGCATAAAGCAGGGCTAATTGATTAATATATCCCAGTGGGTAATTTACTAAAGGCCCCCTCAGCAGGGAACTCTGTTGCCAGGAGTTGTGGCGACCGCTGCAAGGTCTCTTCCAGCAGCTGCAGAGCAGCAAGAACCAGAAGCATAAGAAACACTGCAGGCTGGGACTGTGGGGAGGCTGAAGCTGCTGGGGGTTTAGATTCAGATCTGTGTCTGCCTCTCAGGCAGCCCAGATGTTGATAGCATAATTTCAACATATTTTGTACCCAACTTGTTCAAATCCGGGCTTCAAAGCCTTGCATTGTAAAAATGGGCAAGCAAGAATAAATTAGCATTGCCTGGTTGCCAGCTGGGTGCTCAGCCCTGCGGCAGCGCTTGTGCAGACATCTGGGAGGTGCTGGTGGGGATGCAGGACTGTGCTACTGGGAACAGCGGGGTTCGCTCAGGCAGAGATCATATTGTAATGCAAATGGATAGTGGTCCAGGCACGGCTGCAGCTCTGAATAAATTTTGTAATGTTAAAGCAGAAAAATCACGATGATTTAATTTAGATTTCCAATGAGATTATGTTCTAATATTAGCTACACATCAGTGGGCAGTAAAGCAGATTGATAGAAGGCTGACATTCCTGACTCAGCTGCCAGTCCTCGATGGGTTTGCAGGACTCCGCAAGCAGTGGCTGAGAGCAATGCAATGTCAGCTAATTAAATGTTTGGGAGAAAACCAGTGCCAATCTCCTCAAAGCTTCTGTGCCATTGTCAGTAGAATGCCTGAGCAACAGAGGAAAAAAATTACATTCCTCATGAACTAACTGTCTGTGGAAATATTTCCCTGTGGAAACTCATCCACATTTCATAAATATTAAATTATATATTAGTATGGGCCAAAGAGGTACTATTGTTAGGTTCATATTTTAGAGGGAAAGCTATGTCACAGAGAAATTTTTGACCTGCCAACATCTGGAGAGGTTCAGCCCTCATCACCTCCTTGTCATCCTCTCCAAACCTCATCTCCCCATAAATGTTGTCACCCTGAACTGAAGGCTTTTCATGTTATTTTGAACTGCAAAGACATGATACCAAAATCTCTTCTCATTTATAAAAGGAAGAACCTGCAGGTAGATATCTGTGCATACACACACTATTTATAGATAATTTTTTTTGCCAGTAAGATCCATTAGCAGCTGATGAACAGACCAGGATAGGAAATCCAACACCCCATTCACATTTTCAAGGGAAATAGGTTCTCAAATAAAAATCTGGTTCTGAGAAATTAGTATAATACAGGTGATATTCACATCCTTGCTGCCCTAGAGTAAATGGGACTGAAGCCAGTGAAGCAAACAAGCCTTTCCAGATTTGCAGCAATACATCTGCGTGCCTTCTGCAACTCAGTCTGGTCTCCTCCAGCCTGGAGTTGTCCTCATACAACACTAATGATGCTGCTGGGTTGTTAGTCACAAATCCCATGATGGTTGGTTCTTCAGAAATGGATATCTCACCTTTAGACCATATAAATATTTGCCTTCTCAGCTTCAGTACACGTGTTCATGTGCGTGTATGTGAAACTGTAGAAGGTCCTGTCTGCCCTTGGGAGGTCGGGACTGATGAGCTGTGTCTCTCCATTAAAAAAAAATAAAAAATAATAATTTGGCAAGCCTGGGCTTGCAAATGCTAAAACGAGCACATGAGCATCCTCCCAGGTAAGCATCCGGAGGAAACTGCAGCTAGACAGATTCCAGTTAGTCATAATGGGGGCTGGTTACTTATTTAATTAACAATGAGATGATTGGTATTGCTACAAAATACTGAACGTTAGATCTTCCATCTCTCCAATACTTAAAACACAAGTTATAGATGAATCTATATGTGAAATTTTGTGACCTGTGCCATGCTCACAAGCAGACTAGAGACTTAAACAGCTTTGGCCTTAAACTCTGCAAGTTTTGCAGTAGCTGGGTATGCAGGGATGAGTTCATAGGAGGTTCCTACATCTGGAGGAAAGAAAGGGATGCTTCTGAAGTTAATGCTTTCAGGAGGTAAAATTGGCAGCTGAGTTCAGTCCCCTTCCAATGCACAGGGCCAGTGACAGCCCTTGGCTTCTCAAGTACCAAAGACCCTGGTGCATGTGTGACAGGCACAGCCTCGAGCAGAGCCCAGCTCCACCACTGAGCCCAGGAGAGGACGTCACCCAGCTGGCACTTGTCACAGCATGACTCAGCTGGGACTGTCCACCAGCGCCAGCTGGCAGCTCTTAGCAGGACACTAAGCTGGAAGAAGAGAGTTAAAGACAGCTAGAGGGACTTCAGAGCACTGCTGAGAAATAGAATTAGGCAAGTTCTGCAGTTCTGCTAGCGCCAGCATGCTGACAGAGACGTGTGAAATCACCTTGCTTAATTGTATAAGCACTTAAATTGGTGCAGGGTACACGGGAATTGAAAGCTGTTTGTTGCCTGCCCTTACTTCTTTACTTCATAAAACAAGTTCAGGGGTTTGACCTGCTCTTGTGCCCGTCCACGCTCAGCCTCCAGCGAGCTGCAATGCCACACACGCTTCAGAGGCATCTCACTGTAAGAGATGACTGGTACTGGGAGAAACTTTAGAAACCCTATTTGAGGGGCTTTCCATGCCTGGGTAGCCATGCTTTGCTATCTGGCATGCCGCTTTCAGATCTTGGTTTTAGTGCCCTTTGCCTGTGCTCCCATTCTACCCATCTTGGGTGGGGAAACTGAGGCAGCCAGCAGTGTGGAGAGTTTCCCAGGCAGAGTCACATCACCTTGGATGAGGCTGGCAGCAGCCCACATGTCCATGTGTCCCAAAGCCCGTGTGTTCCTCCTGGCTGGACAGAGTCCTATAGTGTTTCAATGAGACTCTTTCCATTTTGCACTGCAGGTGAAAATCATGGGAGCATCAGCGAGGCTGCAGCTCCTCTGAGTCCCATCTCACAGTCCTGTGGTGCCTCCCCTTTGGCTCAGTGGGGAAAAGCTGCATTAAGCTCATGGAAAGAGTCTGGCCCTTTTCCTCAGAGCTGCCCCCTCTGGATGCTCATCCTATGGTAAAAGGGGTCAGGAAGACAAAAGTTTATTATCTGTTAATAGCTTTTTTACGACAAAATACCCTAAACAGCTTCCTACTGAGACTCTCCCTCCTTATCAGCAGGCTTCCTTAGAGCAGCCTGATCTAAAGCATCCCTGCATCACAGCAGACCATGAAACCAGTGTGGTCTCCTTGGTCCTTAGTCCCAAACATGCTTTTTCCCTCCTTCTCACAGTATTTTCAAGCTCATATAATCCTATTGACTACAGTGGGATTACTTCTGCTTTACACCGATCCTAGTGCAAAGCCAATTAGGCAATGTGATTGAACACATCCATCTATCAGTCCTGAAACTATAGTAATTTCAGTCCCTCCTGGCTTGCACTGAAATGTTTCAGGTAAAAGAATTAACTTGAGAAATAAAACTAGAAAACAGTTACAAGCTGCCTCAGCAGAGCGAGAACCGGAAACGTCTCTATAAAACCATTTTTTTCCCCGTAACTTGCCTTCTCACAAAGACAACCGATGTCACCAAATAAATGATATAAACACACACACACACAAAACTTGCTGACACCAATAAACATAACTACAGCTTTGGAAATGTAAAGTGCAGCTGGGTCAGTGAGGGGTAGATGCAGAGAGATGCCATGAACATCCCAAGGCAGCTCATGACCCCCGGCAGCACCGGGCTGGCCGTGCCGGCACCGCGCTTTGCTCGCTTAGCAGGTGGTGCAGGGCTGCAGCTTCCAAAGTCTGCCGGAGCAGCAGGGGATTTTCTGCTTTCTAGGGTAAACCCCCGAAATGGCACAGAGTTTCTGCAAAAATACTGTCCCTTCTTGCAGGACACTTATAACACCGGTGGGTTACAGGATGCTGACTATGTATCACCAGCGCCTGTTGCTGCCCCCCTAACAGCTTCAGTCTGAAAGAAGGACCAGAAGGGTTTTCTCCTGTCCTCTGCCATATCTCCACATCTCTGGAGTGTTGTGCACTCACTAAAACATAACACTGACATCAGGAAAGCAGGCTTTGGTTTTTCTTTGGGGATTTCCAGTGTGGGCAAGGGACTTTGATACATGACTTACTCATTCTTGGAGCACAGCAGGCACCTGCTTCCCTCAAAAGTGTTTAAACTACTGTAACAAAAGACAGATTGCAATTCTTTCAAGATACCCACAGCCTCCTTTCTCCAAGTGAGTGCAATGGGTGCAGCGTTAGAGATCAGCAGCTGGGGGGTGCTTGTGTGGGAGAGCCAGCTTCCCCCTGATTTATCCATCCTCCTGACCAAGTACCTCTTCAAAACCAGGCCATGCAGATACCACAGGGACTGGAGGTTTGAATCTCTGGTTTGTACCCTTAGTTTCAGGAATCCTACGAAACTTAAGTTGCTTGTCTCACTGCATTTAGTAGATTCCTTGTTCATGGAAAAAAAACAAGAAATATATCATCTGATGTCAAGTAATAGCATCAAGATTTAGCAGAACTTAGTTTTGTGTGTTAACTGGTCCTTCAGAGACCGTTATAGGGTGTGTGACTTATACCAATTTTATAAACTGACTCACAGGAAAACTTAGGTGATCTGTGTGCCCAGGGAGAGGGGAGTATTTATTGGTAAGGCTTTACTGAGACTCCTTCATACTCTATTCAAGGTATTCAGCTGTAAAATAAAACACAGGAAATTCCCACTCTTCCACCTGAGCTGCTACACATCCCTTCCCCAGCTGCAGCAGGGTGAGGAGATGTAAAGAAGGAGAGGCAAGGCAAGGAGAAAAAACATTCAGCTGTCTGGTTGCAGCCACTGGGATAACCTACACTATTTTCCTGCATCTGTATCTTGTCCCTGTGTCCATACATGGGCTGCACAGGGAGGTACAAGCTTTGCTCTGTACAACCCCAAAATAATGGAGGAACAGTCACTGAGGCGAGAGGTGGAAAATCTTAAACAGAGCAGATGGGAAGGTGAAATGTGGCTGGAAAGGAGGTGAAATACAAGGAGGAGTGGTAGGGTGCAGGGTCCAGGATGCAAGAGCTGGGACACCAGCATGCAGTAACGGGAATCAGGGACTGGGGCACTGGGATGTGGCAATGGGATACAGGAGCTGGAACACAGGGGTGAGGTACTGGGATGCAGGGGCTGGGGCACAGGGATATGGTGCCTGGATGTGGGTGGGAGCTGGGACACCAGGATGCAATGATGTGATATGGGATGTGAGAGCTGGGACACAGGGATATGATGCTGGGATGGAGGAGCTAAAACAGCAGGATGCAGTGCCGGGATGTGGCAGCTGGGACACTGGGAGGCGGTGCCGGGATGCAGGGGCTGTGATACTTGGCTGCAGTACTGTGCTGCAGGGACTGGGACATTGGGGTGCAGGGGCTGGGACACGGCAGTGCAGTGCCAGGATGCAGGGGCTGGGATACCGAGCTGCAGTACTGGAATGCAGGGATGCGGTACTGGGATACAGGGGGTGGGACACGGCGGTGCAGTGCCAGGATGCGGGGGCTGGGACACCGGACTGCAGTACTGGGATACCGGACCGCAGTACTGGGATGCAGGGGCTAGGACACAGTGGTGTGGTACTGGGATGCAGGGACTGGGACACCAGGATGCGATGCCGAGATGCAGGGGCTGGGACACCGGGATGCGGTGCCGGGATGCAGGGATACGGTGCCGGGATGCGGAGGTACGGTGCCGGGATGCGGAGCCCTGCAGTGCCGGGCGCGGCCATGGGAGGGCGCCGTCCCCGCGTGGCCCCGGGCGCCCTGCGGCGGGGCAGCCCCGCAGCCTCCCCGGCGGCGCCCGGCCCTGGGGGACAGACCCCGGCACTGCGGGCGCCCCCCGCCCCGGGCTGGGGAGGAAGGGGCGCAGGGCTGTGCCGGCCCCCCTAGCAGGCAGCCTGCGGGTCCGAGCAGCCAACAACCTCGCCGAAAGTCCTGGCGACATCCGCGCTTCATCCGCGAGAGAACAGAGCGGCGCCTCTAAAGCACCCAAAGAGCCGTTTTCAGGAGCTCGTTCCAGTTAAATGTTTAACAGCTGCTTCTTGTAATTGCACCGCACAAATAACGTGGTTAAATTCCGCTTACCTGCACATAGAATCTATTTGTAAGAAGAATAAGAAACACCATTTTTTGCACTGATAGCTGCAATCCACCAGAGCTTTCGCCAGCTTTTCATTTACCAGTCAAGTTAGTGATTCCCTGTGCAGGTCAGATGTTATCAGCCAAGAGTAAGAACCAAGTCTCCTACGTGCTGTTCTAGGTGCTGCTGCTTGTCGCTTCGAAGCTGCCACTATGGAGCTTGTCCATAACACAGTTATAGCAAATAAACAAGGGGCTAAATGCTGACAGTGTTTTGCAGTACATAAAAACCAAACAAACAACAAAAAAAAAACAAACAAGGCTGGTCACCTAATCTGTTGTTTCCTTCAGGGAACATCTCCGAAGATTATTTAAGAATCCTACAGAATGTCCCGACCAAGAGAGCGGCTGCGTACATGAGAGGTCAGTGGGGAGCCCTGCAGAGGGCAAGAGCTGGTGGAGCGAGGTTGCAGAGCTGGCTGAAGAGCAGGTTGTTCACGTCACCCAAACTGGTTTCAGTGGCAAACAGCTTTCTGACCAGATAGGCATTTTATAGGAACAAAATCTTTAGCTTTCCTGAAATGTGGGTGTATTTGGTAAACCCCCTATCTGATGACATAAAATTTCTCTATCTAAACTTGATAAGAAAAAATAAACCTTCTGCACACAAACACACGAATATACACCTCCGTTATTTCCCTTCCAATATTACAGAAGCCCATTGGCACTCCACGCACACACACACACACCCGTCTTGGGTTTCCCAAGGGCTGTGTAAGTCCTTGGAACTTTTAACACCCAGCTTCCCCGTGTGAATCCCAGCTGCCTGGCCGGGGCATTTTCTTGAGCTTCCTGCAGGAAAACCATGACCAGGCCCCTCCATGTCCCAGCAAACACACGGCTGCACCACGAAAGGCTGAAGTCAGGTCACTAGAGCCCCACGGCCCATTGTAAAACGTGTTTGCTTCCCTTTCTAGTGTCCAGTCCAGTAAACAGCTCAAAACTGAGCTTGGTCGAGAAGGGTGTTTGTGAAGACATCCAGTGCAAGAGAGAAGAGCTGGTGATCAAGAAACAAGGCCTCTACTTGATCTATTGGAACTTGAACTTTCATTTCTCCAGCTGTTCTAACAGCCCCACCGACCTCAAGATAGAGCTCCTGGTGAACGACAAGGTCCACAGGCAAGCGTTATCCACGTGGTGCGCATCAGAAGCGTGCCCAGAAAAGACTTTCAAGACCTTGTTCCAGCTCCATTTGACACACTTGAAAGCGGCGGATCGAATATCAGTAACACTCAACCATCCCAGATTCTTGAATGAAATTTCCCTTCCCAATGAAAACGTTCTTGGGGTCTTGAGGTACAGAGACGAAATGTGAGCAGCTCTCTGGCTTCCTGCTGCTGCCCAAACTCACCTTTCTCTGAACAACAGCTTTTCCTCGGCAACACCTTGTTTTGAATCTCCTATTTCACCTGGTTACTAGAGTAAACAAGGAATTTTGTGAGCATCCCAGAACAAAACCTAAACCACTCCAAGACCCTCACCCGACAGATTCCTCTGGTTTGGCTCAGGGCAGCACTGCTGTTGGATTCTCCAGCATATGACCCCAGACCAGCCAACGGTTCCTCAAAACAGCACTGTGTAAACACAGATTAAAACGTAACCAGATTAGGGGAAGAATACTTTTTAGCCCATAGACTGCTGTCAAGGTGCCTGTGCTCAGGAGATGGGAAAATCTTTTAAACCGAATTTTATGGAGTAGTATTTTGAGGTGGTTTTTGCAAAAAGCTACGATCACTGCTTGTAACCAAGGCTTTCTTTACAACCGGAGCGTGCACCTGCAGCTCTGGGGTAGGTTGATGGACAGACTGGACAAAAGCAAAGACGATGAAATTATTGACTCTCAGGCTGGTAGTTAAAACTCTGGGGCAGGATGTAGGAGATATGGGACTTACGGGATATTTCTGTGCTGCATTCTGCTATAGACTTTATGCAATTTACTTCCAAGTGTCTTCCTTTCCACTACTTATCCATCTTTTCTATTTAAACATTAAGCTCTTTGGGGCAGAGACTTTGTCTACACACAGTGCACAGCCTCTGTTCTCACCTGAGGTTTCTAGACCTTTTTGTAACAAATACTCAAATAGTAACCTCGTTGCAAATCCATCCACCTAACAAAGTTAATTATCACACATTTTCCTTGAATCCTGCCCTGCCTGTTTGACAGTTCCCTGCACGGCAGCAGACCACGCTGTGTGTAAATACACTTCTGACACCTGCACTTCCTGAAAAGCCAAGATTTAGATCTGAGGTCCAGAGTCTCCCTAAGCTAACCTCAGACCCAGCCCTCGGCTGAGAGCTGCGGGGCTTGGGCAGTCCAGAGGATGATGTGTTTGAGCTGCTTCAGTTCACTAGAAGGCTTAGAAGATAATGAAGGATAAAAGAGTAACCTCAGGCCCTCTTATTCTATGAATTGCAGTAACACAGGCATTTATTGGACATTTCATTCTTACTGTATGGGGAGGGAAGGGACCAAAACTTTCCAAAGGCTGGTACCAGTTTACTCTTTCCTCCTTTCCCTTCATCCCTGAGATCCTACTAACATGTATTTTCACTTGTTTTCGAGTTTTTCCCCTTGTGTACCTCTACCTTCTCTCCTTTACATGACTAGAGCTGGGTGAACTGTTCACATCAAAACATTTAGTCATGGATTTTATTTCTGGCTTCAGAAACTCAGTGTTTTATTATTCAGGCTTAGCTGATGTCATCAGCTGATGTAGCTTAATTTGTGTAAGCACACTCAAAATACTCCTAATAGTAGTAGTCTGTTACTTGTGTTATATCACCAGAAACTAATGGTACATACTGGTGAGGTTTCGTCCCATTGACCAGGTGACTTCAAAATGCACAAGAACCTTCCAAAGGGTCATGAGCAATTGGTTCAATTCACTGCTAGAGATACCGACTTTCTGCTTGAGTAAACATAGCTAAAACAAAAATTCCTTTTGCTATTAATGGTTGAGGGGAGGAAAAAAAAAAAAAAAAAGAAAAGAAGAAAGCTAAATCCATGTTTTCTTTCTTTCTTTTCTCCTTAAAGAATTTTTTCTTTTTTAATATGACTCGGCTTACCCTGCCTATGACATTGTAACCTTCACTGGGATTTCCTCACCTCTCTGGATCCTATAAATATCTCATGTCTCTGAATAGGGTTTTTAATCTCTATCTGCCTCCACCTCGATACACACGACTAATGCCCAGAGAAGTTTAAGCAAGCCAGGCAGTCAGGAATCATAGCTTCTGAATATAGAAGAGGCAGCTGATGAATGAAAATATGCATTTACTCACACATACCACCACTTGCCCCACACACACACCCCCCCGCCACCTTTTCTGAAGGATTTGAATTGAAAGAGAAAGACCATTCTTTAAAAAAATAAAGCAGCTCTCTGCATAGGATGATTTTATTCTATTATTTTGCCAGATGGAGAAAATCCTGACAAAGCAGTGCTAAGCTTCTCAGCCCCAGGCTTTTTAATACCACAGGATAAAGCAATCTGGCCTCTACTCTGTTGCCTCTGAGAAATAGGAATAAATTATAGGCATAAAGAGAGCCCATTAATAGCGTGCAATTTTGCCATCAGTTATAAAAATGTTAAATAGCTTTCACTAAAACAAAGCCTTGAGCCAAGCAGCATCCTCCACGCTTTCTGGCAGGCTCCAAGTCCCTTCACTCTTTCAGCCTTTTTCCTTCACTTATTAGTTTTTTGAAGCAGGTCATTCTTGACAACAACCCTGTGCCAAAAAAAAAAAAAAAAAAAAAAAAAAAGACCAGGCTGATCCTTCACACAATGCCGTGTCTTTTCAGCAACGCCACCAGCAATTCCCCTTGGGGAACAGCCTGTTCCCATGCCTCAGCCTCACCGCTGGGCTGGCAGCGGACGAGCTTTTCTGCAGGAGGGTCCTCACCCTCCCGAGGGGCACCTCAGACCTACGGACCCTGCCCTGGTTCCCCACCACAGAGCTCAGTCCAGGAGAAGGGAGCACTGCAGAAAGCACTGAAGTCACAGAGAAATTTGGAAAATTCCTCCCCTCGTCCTCAGCCGTGGCCAACCTGCGGCGTCCTGCGCGTACACTCTGCGGCTGACTCCGCCAGAAACAAGCAGCATCAGCAATCTCACAAGGCAGTTTGCTCTGCTGAGGTTTCTTGACCCTTCTCAGACACTGAAAAACTCGCCCCTTAAACTGCTTCCTGCAGCGTCGATGGGAGTTAATACATGCCATTATCCCTAATCTTGGTTGAGGGGCGAAAACGTATATTATTGGCTTAATTCTGGTTGTTAATTGCTACAGAAAATGTGAATAGCGCGAAAACGTATATTATTGGCTTAATTCTGGTTGTTAATTGCTACAGAAAATGTGAATAGGGACTTAAATAGAACTCAAGACAATGCAATACACTTCCATCCAAGCTCACCTGGGGCAGCAAACCAAAACCAGACCAAGTCCACTGTCAGAGATAACAGAGTTGGATCTGAACTTCACCAAAGCTGTCAAAACTTTGGGACCAGGATTCTAATTAGACTTCACAAGGCCTGATGACAGTTCCCATCAAACTGGCCTGAGCCAAACTCCTCAAAGCTCAGATAAGACAATTAAGTCACAGCTCATCTGACACAGGCTGAGGTTATGCAAGGGCTGACTGAGGAAGTTTTGCGTTCACTTCACTTCTGGCTTTGCTTCATTTTATTTTTTTTGGCACTTCCCACAGGGAGGCAATATCACAGTCACTTAGAGAGAAATTCTTTACCGTGCTGTGGGCCAACCAGGGGCTGGGTGCTACCTAAAACCGTCCAGCAATCCTATTTTAAAGATCCCACTTGGATCAATAGTGCAGTTCTGCAGGGTAACTACCTGACTGCACACCTCTTGCACACCTGGATTCCTTTGGAGAGCAAACAGCATTCTGCAAAATCCTTGGCCACTTGCTTATGCTCTTAAATGAATATTATTGTTCTTTGTAATGTTCTTAGATGCAAAAACTACAAACAGCTCTATATTTTTGGAACACCCTATCCTGAAGGTGAAGAAAGAAAGGCACTACTCAACACAAATAACCAGCCAAAAAGCAAAATAAATAAAAAGCCACTGCTTTTTGGGACCTCTAACTGGGCCTTGCTGACAGGTCTTTAAAAACTGGAAGTGATACAGCTTGTGTTTGGTGAGAGACAGCAAGAGAAAACCTCAAAGCAAAGGCAGATTCTGTAAGAGGAATAACTGTAAAAATGCAAATTATGATGAGCAACACTTGTGACAGCAAGCGTTGTACTGAGTGACCTCAAAACCTTTTCCAGCCTCGGCTTTTTATGGTTATAATAGGCTCAACTTCAAGAAAGTATGACAGACTGTGACGATACAGAGTCTTGGAAAAATGTTTGGAAAAGTGCATTCTGCAGCCATGCCCCCCCTGCTCCCCTTTCCCCCCCAGGGATGCTCGGCTGAAGTGGTTCAAATTCCCGATTTCTCCTTTCAGTACTGATCCCAGGAGCTTGAAGATTTGGGGTGGAGGAGGGTAGAGACCAAACAAGGACAGCACGGCATATTCTGAAATTCAGGTACCGAGCCCCCAGAGCCGCCATTCGCATCGGGGCCGGAGCCTTCAGCCCCTCCGCGCTCAGCATCCCTCTGGGCTGCACAGGGCTCGCTGCGGGCAGCAGCCACCCTCCTCTGATGTAAGACAAGAATGTTGTACAGGATGGATAAAGTCATCAGTTTTTCCTAGGGTGCCGTGTCCTGCAGTACTGGTACACCATTTCCCTTCAGGCATGTCCACAGCATCTAATTTTAGGTTCCCTATTTCCCTCTATAGCGAGCGTGAAGCAAGAACTGCCAGGAGATGAGTCAGAGCACCCAAAATAGCTGCCTAGATAAGACACCAGAACAGCTGGGTGAGTCTTCAGAAGGATGATGTCAAAAGGTGGGTGTGATTTCTCACAAGAGCCGCAATGATTAACCTCCCAGCCCTCTGCCCACTAATGAGGCTCATGATCTTAAATTACAAGCACCCCCAGTCATTTCCCCTGTATTTAGCTACCTGAGACATATCTAGACCAAACAACTTGTCTAGGCTCTTTCTATAATCGCTCAGTGATATGGGTTGAGGACACAAATATTACCAAACCGATTCACCCCACCTAACTCAACTATTTTAAGCTAGGCTGAATCACTTACCAAGAAAGCGCGGTCCCGCTTGCACAGATGCCTGCCTTCAGAATTGGCCTGGGGAGCTGAGAAGTATTTCATCCAACACATTGATGAATATCTTGCCCCTTGTCAGGGAGTACAGCTTGTGAGAAGCCAAGCCACTCTGAAAATTCACTGCAGAAAAATGCTCATCCAAAGCTGTGCATTAGCACAACTGTGAATTAGCATAATTGTAAATTGCATAGAGCTGGGATCTCAACAGCTCTGTTTACTGACGCAGATTGCAGCCAAGAGCTACACTGCTCCAAGGAGGGAACTTACAGCTTTTCTCATGGTGATTTTTGTCTTTAACTGTAGTTATGGGAGACTAGAAAGCAGCTACACCTTGCAGGTGTCCCACACCCAAGCTGGTAATCAAAAGCTACCAGTAGCTTCAAGCTGAACTTGTGCTAATTGCCATGAATAAAATGCTCCAGGTGACTTTCATTATTTAAGCCTTTTTGCCTTAGCAAGCACATTGTCCTTGCCTCATTCTTAGGATTTCTATCCATTCCACACCTGGAGAGAGAGCTCCTATCTCCCTGAGGAGGTAGAGCTTATTTCCTTCTTTTACTGTGGATTTTTTTCTGTGGATTTTGTCAGGTCACTTAAGCTAAGATGTCCTTGGCTGCAGCTTTTCTGTACGTGCTCCTGAGCCATGTCACATCAACTCTGTAGGGGCCTGGGGACCTCCTGGACAGCCTTTGTGGGCCAGAGGGTGTCCCCAGACTGGAGCGCACAGCTGAATTTTATCACTGAGCCCATATAGAGGCACTTTCACTTCCGATGCTTCATTACTTGTCTTCAACAGGGACATAAAGGAGAAACACCACGACTGACCCACCTCAAATAGGTGCTGTGAGGATAAACCCATCTCAGACTGTGAGGTGACGTGAGGTAGCTCTGGTACCAAAGGCAGCTGACTCTATCACATATGCTACAGTGGAAATTTTGCAAGCTCTTTCCTCCTTGCATTCTAGGGATGGAAAAAATAAGCAGCTTCACAGTTTCTTCCCTGAGAAGAAGAGTGATGGCATTTTATTATTTTGAGAAAGGTGAACTACTGAAGCCTTTTGACTTGCCAGAATCATAAATACACTTTCACTCTACATTCTTGCTCTTCCCGTGATGTACATACTGCATTTCAAGCAAGTTGCAGCTCTGGCTATTTGCTGGTTCTGATTTCCTGACAGGGTTTGCTGTACAAACACCACGCTGAGCACACTGTATATTTCCCTTTTTACAAGACACAGGGAGATTTAGTAGCTGTCAAATGTGGAATGCCATCCATTCATGTGGTCTTTATTTCTAATCTGGATACATTACACTGCTGGCTAAATTCAGTCGTGAATTACATCACGACTTCTCCTCTTTTAGTGAAGTTTAACCGGAGATTATGTGGTCCCTATGAAGGTTTAATTTTTTTTGATCTGACCTCCAGGTCACTCATCTCTCTTCAATCAAAAGCTTTCAACACACTTCTTATGCACAGGGAACACAAATACCTTTTGACATAAACCAGACCAATTGTCTTCAGATCAGGATTCCACTTCTTACCATGACCAATTACCAAAAGTTTCACATTCACACACAGGAAAATTCTTATTATTACATAATATCATCTCTAGAGCAATGCCTTTCCTGACTTAGACCCTTATATCCATGTCTCCAAAGTCATCCAAGTCCCCGTTCCAAGAGGCACTGTCATAATTTCTGAAACCATTGCTCATCTGCATCCCCACGTCTCTACATGCCTCATGCTCCTCTTTAGGTGTGGTGGGAGGGCCACACAAGAAGCAAAACACTGCTCGAGTCTGATCCTGTCCCACAACTCAGCCCCCACCTGATGTTCCTTTGCCTGGCTCATCGGCATTATTATGTTCCAGGTTTTCCAGTTAAAACCGTGTGCCCGTTTCCTGAACAGCATGTCAGGTTGTATGCTCTGAAGGCCCCTTTCTGACTTAAAACCTGTGAATCTCTCACGCACGTTGACTGTCAGACCCTTTCCTATGATGCCCTGGCTGCAGCGCTGCATCCCTCCGCCACCCGGGATGTCCCTGGATCCAGCTGGTGCCAGCGCTGCCGCCCCTCACGCAGCACAGCCACGGGGCAGCGCAAGGACGCGGAGCCAGAACCTCCGTGTCAGCGGCTCAGTGCTTGCAGCCATCTCTGCTGGCTACCCAAATCCACTTACCAGAACTCCCTCCTGCTGACCCAAAACCACCTCCAGGATTTGCTCAGGCCAAGATTTTCAGGTCTGTCCAGAGACTTTAAGAACCATGCTCAGTCCAGCAAGTACGACTGTCCCTGTCCTCTCACTTGAAATTGCTACACTCCTCCTCCTCCTCCTGAAT
>JAVJGJ010000062.1:10167358-10183612 GCA_035590215.1 Microhierax caerulescens | reverse complement strand
GGAATTTACAGTGATTAATGTGGTAACGCATCTTGTAAAATCTACAAAGGTACACATTCAAGAAAGAAGGAAATGCTATATGATAGTGGTATGTGGCGAGGTGAAATTAGATGAGGAACATAAAATATTTCTATCATGTTTCTTCCCTTATACCCCAGGACACTTTGTCTAATAGAATTATTTTTTTTCTCCACCTACAGTCTCACCTTGCTTCTAATTTTAGATTAAAAAAGCCAGAACATTACTGATCAATTAAAACGGGAAATGACTTGCCTTTAACAACCGAATGGGAGAGTATCAGGGAACAGCCTTTCTGTATAAGAGATCTGCATGTTACCCATGACACAGCCACCTCCCTTCTGGCACGCCTCCCACAAGCCTGCTCTTTAACCTGGGAAAGGAGATGCACACGCAGACAGGAGCTATAGGACTCGGTATAATTTTGTGATAAGGCACAGACTGTGCCATTTATTTGAGCAGCTGTTTCTCAGCATTTGCTCCATAAACTTTTAACATCAGCTACTGTTCTTTTGACATACCAGAGAGCTTGCAAGTGAGAAAAAAATAAGAAGCCGTTAGTGACTTTTGCTTTCTCAAATAATTTTTTTTGATCTTTTTTTGATAATTGATTTTGATCCCCATTTTTTTTTTAATGTGACTTTTACAGCTTGATTTCTGTATAGATTAACCTATGACTTCTTCTAGCAGCTATAGCTCAGAGTTCAGCTCTACAAAAATAATGAGCTTTAATGAAATCTGATCAGTCTTAAAGTCAAAAAGGCTGAAGGTTTGACTGTGGCATAGTCACATCCTGTGCTAAGTGATAGTGATCCTTCCAAGAGCCCCCGCTGCGCTGCAGTAAACCCATTATTTCAGTCACCGGAAATCTTGGCCCCAATGCTTGGTGCATTCTACCTTTCCCAGAGGTCACTGACTCACTGGTTTTGCCCACACAGCAAGACTGGGAGATGAGGACTGTTGCATCACTCTTCCAGGCTCATGGACTTAGTGCAGCATGCGGTGGCTCTGCCTCCCCACTGGCATGCCCACGCCTGCACACCCCTGAGCGCTCGGGGGATGGTGTGGTCCCAGCCCTTGCTCTCTCCTGCAGTGTGGTCATGGACTGGGAGCACACCCACAGCCCTGGAACGGCGGGTACGGCAGAGGGCTCGTCATTCCCCGGGTGAGATTCTGCCAAGAGATCCCAGCGGAAGAGACTAGGGATACAGATCTGTCGACAGGTTTCAGGAATTGACTCATTAACTCCCTTGGCACTTGAGAAAGGCCCAATTAAGAAGCAGCAAACTTCTGACCTCAGGAAGCAGCCAGAAACATTAGCTTTACAGAGATCCTACCTGGAGCCTGCATCTGAGGCTGGGCTGTTCCAACAAGTCTCTTTCCTCACCCACTCAAGCTGTAATTCAACTAATGAAGCTGACAGAGCAATAATGCCTTTCAGTAAATTGCCTCATCAACCACACCCCAGTGTGTTACCAACCTTCACTTTTGCTGAGAAGGCTCTTCTCAATGCTCTTCCCCTATCCCAAAGAGGTAGACTTCAGAGGCCCAACTCTGCCCTAGTTACACCACTACTTTTACTAAAACCCGTGCTATATCAGAGCATGCTTTTTATGGGTGCATTCAAGCCTGCTCTAAGCCAGTTTCTTGGCTGTGACAGATCCAATTCCCCAGCTCAGACCCCCTAAACCTAGATCCTGGTGGCTAACCCATTACCAACCTCCACCACATCCTTCTGCACTGAGTGACCATGAGATTTGGCCATCGTGCCTTTCACAGATAGCCTTCCCAGACTGCTTTCTCATCCTTCTGCCACATCTGCCCACAAAGCCAGATGTGTTCATCTGTCTCCTGTGTCCACCTTAAGCACTCTCCTCTTGTGATGGGAACCTCACTGATCAGTTCATACCAGCACCAGGCTCATATAACCCCTCTAGGTAGAGTCCTGTATATGTACTACCTATAGTAGTGATCTACTCAGACCCCTTGAGAGGTCCCATCTTATCACTCAGTTTGGTAGAATGCAGTTAGGTCTGATGCAGACAGTTTTCTGCCTGGGCAGCCCTTGGGCAGCCAGCCAATTATGACTCTCAAAGCAAACAAACTCAAAGTAATTGCACTGGAAGAGATGCACACAAGTACATAGCTGTCCTGGCAGGAGACTTCCCTCCGCAAAAAATGTCATGTCAAAAAAACAGGAGGAATTTCCCAGCTTTACTCCAGTTCAAATGGTGCATCTCAGGAATGCACCATTTTTTTCTTTGGGGAAGCTACAGTTTGGTTCAACTTTTTGGGGCATCAGCCTGAGAAAAATAGGGCTAATCTGTCCACAAACACCAGCTCCCAGGAGCTGTCTGTATGATGCCTGCACTACACAGGTGCTGAGAGGCACAGTGAGTTACCATTACCAGAGCATTTAAGAGCCCTTCACAGTAAGAAACCACATAAACACTCAAATGCTGTGTAGAGCTAATCAGATTCTCCTGGTAATTCTATAAAGCTCAGATGATTTTTCTCTTCTGTTCAGAATTTCACAGATGTTTATATCGCCCCTGAAACATGAATCTGTTCAGCATTAAATATAGCAATGCTTAAGTGAGTGGAGGCTTGACTCAGTCCCTCCTTGTTCACACTTGTGTCACTTCTGCATTTGAAGCCATGACCACATACTTTGTGCAACATGAAAGTAATGCCCTCCCTCCTGTTGTAATTTCTTTTCCCCCGTCCCACCGCACCTCTCATCCTTGTATGAGGTCGTGGTTTTCTTTGCTCACCATGGGCAGCAGCATTTGTCCACTCACAGCGGAGGCTCGTTAGACCTTACACAGTGTCTGCTGCTTTGATTTGCATGTCTTGTGCTCTGGGCTGAACCACCCTTATGAATCACAATGAACTTTATCATATAGTAATTCAACAGAGCAGCTTATACGTTTCAATTTCCAGGGACAAAAATCAAGGTCAGCCCTTTATGGATAGATGGAAAACAACCTTAATGATGGCTGACAACTAGTCTCAAATCATACATCGGGTCATATAGGCTAAATTTAAGGATAGTTTTGCAAAAGAGAAACATCACCCTCCATGCATCCAAACACATTTCTACATACTTATGAAAAAGCTGACCCTGAGAGGCCACTGTCTCCCCAGCAAGAGCTGAACATCTCCCATATGCCTGGCAACACTCCCAGTGTTTATTAATCGCTCTTCAGGAAAAAAAAAATCATTTTTTTTAAAAAAATGGAGAGACAGAAAGCTTTCAAGCACAAAAGAATTTACTGTGCTTTGTCATGGACTGAACAATCTAGTGTTTCTCATCTTTACAAAGCAATATTTGGGGTCCATTACCATGAAATATTTGCTTTCATTTACAAATAAGGGTATTTTTTACAGGTGGAGAATCAATAAACAATAAGCAATTATCCCACTGCAAGGTAAACTATATGAGCTGAAGCCTGGCTGATATTAGTGCCTGCATCTTTTTCCAGTGTCAGAATAATAAACTACAATTGTTTCTCTGTACTTCACAACAAAAAACTACCTGTGGTGGGTTAGTAATCTCTGTGTCAATAGAAGTAAAATCCCTTTGTATTAATGAAAACACCAAAAGATCATGCAGTCTCACACGGGGCCTTTAAGAGAAGGGGGCTGGAACATTAAAATCAAAAAAATCACATACAATCTTCATGCCTTTTTCAGCCTGCTTCATTTCCGAAACGTGTGTTTGCTTCACAGATTTAGAAATGTAAAATTGGTCTTGGAGAACTTCCCCATGCTATTTCCACCTAGCGCCCTGAATTTCTCCTGTTACATCATGTTTCTGAGCACATCAGTTTGAAGATCAGCTCCTGAAGAACGGACCAGAACCATTGGCAAACTGCCTTTCCAGCCTCTGTGGAAGTACATTTATTTCTTAATCCCTAATTCCATTTGAGGTAGGGAAAGAGTTTTGTGTGGGCAAGCTGGTTCTGCAGAACTGCAGCCAACAGAGAGGGTGTGTTGGAGGGTGGGGAAGGGCGATACAAGCGAGGAGTCTCCCACGCCGAGCGCACCAGGCAGCTGCTGGCAGCCCAGGTGGGCACAGGCTTCCCCAGCCCACCTGGGAAACTGTAGATAGAGGTGTTATTCAAATGACCAGTTTTCTGGAAAAGACGAGTAAGTGGGCTGAAAGGCTCGGCTCAGGAAATGTGTCATTAAGATGGATCAAAAGAAGGAAGCAGACTGAGCAGGTCCTCCTTCAGTGTGGGTCTCCATCCCTTGCTGGTCATAAAGGTGTATCCACACCCTCCCCAGCTGTAGCCCTGGGACCAGGGCTCCAGTACAGACCTGTGCCCAGTAACTCCACCTATTTCCTCTTGTTGGAGCCACGACAAATTGCCAGTATCAGAGAGCCATGGTGGAGTAATTTCCAGAAGTGTCCCAGCACAGCAGGCAGTGTGGAGATCTACCACGAGGGCATTTCCACAGGCATGTCCCAAATCTCCCCCACACTGGGGCACAGGTAGATATACACGGCAAACAAATACACTTCCCCAAAACATTTCCTCAGCTTCCAGCCACCAGTTGCCCAAGGACTTCCTGAGAAACAGAAATTCTGAGTTCTTCGTCCCCACAGATAACTCCTCTTCTACAAACACGTCTAGGATGTGCTTGAACCCGTGTCAATTTTCAGCATCCACAATATCCTATATAAAGGAATTCCACAACTGAAATGGAGGTGGGGTCGGGGGAGATGTTGCTTTCTTTGGACTTCTCTCTTGCCGGTTTAGATTTTCAGTAAGTGCTAGAACTCATCCTAGCATTAATTTAATTGGTTCAATGATGGTGGCCATAAAGACCTGGCAGTGAAGGCAGATCATAAAAATTATGTGGAGGTTCCTGTGATGTTCACAGAACCCAGCACGAACCAAGCTGTAGACATTTACACCAGCAATACAATCTGTAATATTCTGGTCTGTGGAAGATTTGGCATCCTGCCCAAAACCAGAGAGAGAAGGACCTCACTGGGGTTTCTTCTTGTACAGTCATAAATTACATTCTGTCCATCTAAACAAGTGCTTTCTTGGTATCATGATGTCCACTAACAACTTTTATTTGGCGACAGGCCACAGGTCAACGCATCTCAAAACTCACAAGAGGTCAGCTGCTTCTCCTGGGCAAGCTGCTGGTTTTCTCAGAGTCCTTCCACACACACCCCCCAGCACTGAGACACAGGCAGGTGGCTTCCCCTCCCCTCCCCCAGCTGTACAAAGCAGCGCTGCAGCCCCTGAGCCCTGGTGAGCCCATGCCACCTTCCAGCCAAGCTCCCAGCACCTCTCCAGTGGGGCCTGAGATGGCTGAGCTGTGCCAAAGGCAAACCCAGCTTCCCAGGGCCACGCTGAGGAGTCACAGCCCCATCATGTGTCTAATGTAAGGCTCTAACTGCTCCTTTTTTACTGTCACACACCCCAGGACAGCAGGTCTGGCTCACTGGCTGGGGAAGGAGAGCTCTGAAAATAACTGCGAGTGAAGGGTCCTGGCCCTGATGGGAAACGGTCCACAAAGCCTCTGCCACAGCGAGCCATAAGGCTACTAGAGACTGGCACGAAGGGCACTGTATTTGATAGCAAAGCGTGGCAGGAGGCGTGTAAATGATGGACAAATACATCGCACTGCTCGTTTCAAGAGAAAACCAGGGTCAGATCAGCACCAGGGAACTGTCAGCGCATGGAGGGACATTAATGACTCTCAGATGCAAAAGCTAAAGTTGGCTATCCTGCCATGTGCACAGAAGGGCACTTGCACAGCAGGACAGAGAGATCCTCAGGTGAATCTGTGCTGACTTGTCCTTCCTTCTCTGTCTTTGGCCAGGGCCTGATACCTGGGATGAGGTTAAGCGTGACCATACTGACTTACACAATGTGATACAGCATCCCAAGTAGAGTCATCCTTCCTTTTCAGCATAACGATCTGTTTCCCCAAAGCATAGGATTGAGAGCTGGGATTTAATTTTTTCTGCACTTGCTCAGCCAGAGGGCTCTACCTTTTGCAGAGGTACTCCCTCTGTGGCCGCACAGCCACCTCCGCTGCTGTACCGAGTCAAGTCTGACATCAGAACCTTTTCCTTTGTGAATAAGTTTTTCAGCACTGGAGAAACTCTGCAACTAAGCCACAAATACAGTGGAAAAGACTTGGATCTGACACAAGCCTTCCAGCATAAACTTCCTTAAAGCATATCTAGAAGACATCTCCCCAAGTTCCTGCTTTATCATGCAAAGAGCTCTGTCTCATTGAGCTTTGTCTGAAAACACATGGGATTTTCTTCCTGTTTTTTCTCTCTGTGAAAGTGTTCCTTCATGCTTTGGCAAAGTCCCTGTGGTTCAGAGAAGCAGGAACAAGGGCAACGGTGGATATTGCTCCGTGGCTCTGCTCAGCTCTGGCTCCATTTGCCTGGCACACAGCCATGCCACTTGGCACAGCAGCAGCATCCTGCCCCAGAATTTCAGCCATGCCTGGGGCTATTTTGGCAGACTCACTGCTTATGGGAGCAGCAGGCCTTGTCTGAGGAAACGTGGGGCATCCCTAGAGGGAAAGAAGACTACTCGTACCCTCCAGGTTTTTATGGCATGCACTTCATGTGTTGGTGGCAGCTTAAAAGTCACAGCCCTGTCTTAAAAGTGAAATGGGAATTACTCAGAAGCGTGGCCTGGCAGACTGAGCCTCAAGGGTTTGAGAGCATATTAGGGCAATACAAGCCAAGACCCTGAGCTGAGACTATGTCTCCACTGCCCTGATCAGGGAAATCTGGAGTCTCAAGCAAGTGAGCACCAAGATCCCATTTCTCACACCTGCCAGTTCCTGGGCTGCATTGTTCCTGGAGAAGGCAATAGGAAAGGGAAAGTCTAGCTGCAACATATAAAAGGAAGGCAATGACAAAGTCATTCTTCCCCCAATCCATGCCATATAATCCTTTCTACGAAATCACCAGGAGCTGCACTGTATAATCAGATTTTCTTTATTTGTGTTTGCCACACAGAAACCTGCATCACTGGTGGTATTTCATGCATGTATCCTCAGCAACCTCACGATGTTTAGACAATAACTAGCTGCGTTTGCTTCTGACAGACTCACAGGCACGTAGAGCAGAAGGCTGGTGCCGAGTCAAGAGCTCTGCTTCACTGGATCATTTGCTAGGGACCGTCAGCAGTCAGGAGGAAAACAAACCCCTGGATTCACAAAGGGAACACTTTACAGAGCCAGCTTCCTTATATGCACCAAGACAGATGGGAAAATGGGCACCTCGCCTGTCCCCAACAATACAAACGTGTTCTTGCAAAACCTGAGCAAGACACCACTCCAGCAACAGAAAGGAATGAGCAGTGCCTCTGCAAACACACCTGGTACTCAGTCCAGGAGAAAAAGCATTATACATCCGACTTGATGATATTATTTCCTGCTGATGTTGTCTGTATCCTCTTGCATGAGGAGCAGAGTTCAGACTGTGCACCCAGGCACAGGTATGTTGTGTGACTCTCACCCGAACAGCAGTGAGGACAGCCCATCCTCAACTCACGTGCACTGCTGTCACTCACAGATTTCAACTGACCTGTACCAATGGGGGCAGAAGTAGAGTATCTGCCCCACAGTACCTTTTTGAAAACCTTGCCTGGAGTTTGGCTAAGAATGCTTTTCTTAGCTCTGTAATCACCTGGGCTTCAGCTACGGCAAATTTAAATGACCTTTTTGGTTGACAGAACAATGTTTTCCACTGTTTATTTATGATGAGCTTTCATCCTTCTCTCTGATCCTGAGAAATCTATCAGGAGAAGAAGCATAAAGAAAAGCAGAGAGTGTTATGCCTAGGAAGGAGTGAAGACAGTGAAATTGTTCAGATCACCAGAAATTAACTTCCAAGAGAATAAACCACCTTGGGTTGCTGAGCTGCAACAACTCTTAAGTATGTGCTGGAAGCAAAACACCTTGGTCAAACACAGAGAGTTCTCTTAGATGAGAGCTAGGGAGCCCTGCACCTGACCTCTTTGGCTTCAAGAGAGATTTGAAAAGAGTGACAAAGGTGATCTTAGCGTCTTGAAGATCAAGGTAGACACTAAGGTGCTCTCCCCTTGTCGAGTTGGTTCTTCCCTTTGTCATGCCCCAACCTTATCCCTTAGTCACCTAAACACTCACTGTACATGTTACTCTCTCCTGCGCTTCAGTCTTGGGCAAACCAACTAGTCTCCCTGGTGAGAAATCTACCCACAAACAGAGGATGAGTTCTGCCAGGGTCTACATAGCCCAGGGATCACGCTGGATTTTGGTTCCTTTGCACAATACATTGCATCAAAGTATTCTAGGAGTCCTTGTGTGTTTACACTCCCCTTAATCCATCCCACTTTGCCCCAGCACACTCAATCCAAGTCCAGTACAGTGCAAAGCCTCCTGTGTATTATTTGCCTTTCTCTCCTTGAAGTAAAGGCAGAGGGGTGAAGAAAGCTTACTTGGGCACTAGAAGAGACTAAAGCTCTGCTCTCCCTGTGTCTCACCTGGGGTTTTGCTGCTGGGAAAAAATCTGCTGGCAGCAGCAGTAGAAGGTGAAGCAGTTCAGCACGGCAAACAAATACGGTGCTCAGTGCAGCCACTTCAGATTCAAAAAATTCAAGTCTGTCTCCATCATACTGACAAGCACCTTACAACATCATACACAAGGGGACAGACGAGGATTCACCCTGAAAGGCTCTCCCGGAGTCCCTGCCTTGGCGCAGCTCCCATCTCACAGCCTCTGCCTCCTCCGCAGCCTTGGGCTGGAGCCAAGGACATGGGAGCAGCACCCCTTTGGGCCATGACATTCCTGCAGCTTCTGACACCCCGGGAGTACCACCCAGCTGATTGTCTCACTTGGTGTGTGTGGGAGGAGAAACATCCTCACAGGACCTGCGCTATGTGGCAGGAGGAGGGTTTCAGCAGCAGAGAGGTGGGAGGTCATGGCAAGGACACAATGGCTGGAGGTGGGGAACCATCCTGCACCCTCCTGCACCCTCCCACTCCTTCCCGTCACACATCATCCTCTAGCAAGGGGCAGCTCAAGGAGCTGGTCCCCATCTCCTGTCTGGTGGCAAACCCAGTCTAACTGGGTAACACTTCCACATAGTGACCGCTTACATCCTGCTTCTGCTTATTGGTGTTCAGGAGTTGCGTAAGAGTAATGACTGACCTGAAAAGCCCCTCCTGACACATATCCGTACCTGACCATGCCTATGGCAAAACCCTCCCACAACACTTGTGCACAACAGAAGTCACAGTTCCTCTTCCAAGGTGGTGGTGGTCATGCTAAGATGAGCCTCCATCCCTCTGCCATCCATCCCCCCAGCCCTGCCGTTCTCAGCAACCACAACCAGCAGCACTTCAATTTGTCCAATGCCCATGAGCTGACGCTGGTGTAGTAGAAATTTCCACACCACTATCTCTCCCTGCTTTCAGCATTCCCCCTGCCTGGCGCCAGCCATGGGCTGGCAGCAGCAGGCATCGCCCATCGCCCCCCACGCAGCCACAGCAGACCACAGTGAGGAGCAACCACCAACTACCACCAACTACCACCAACTACCACCAGCAACCAACAGCCACAGGACCGAGGCAGCAGCAGCAAGAGGGAAGGACGCAATGCCAACCTGGGAAGTCATGGCTGGTGCTGAGAGTGCTCAGCACCAGCTACAATCTATCCATGCTGCATCTCTGTACACATGATGTCTTTGGTGGGAGACTCCTGCCAACTTGGTGAAACACTGAGCAGGAAAGATATGACAAGATTTAGAGGAGCAAATGCCACGTCCTGGTTCCCCCTCTCCTCCCAGCTGAAGGATGCTCTGTGCCTGGTCTTTCTAAGGGGAATCTCACAGGATTCAGCTGGAAACCTTGCAGATAAAACATTAACCATTCTGAACACAGGAAACAAAAATAACTTTGAAAGCTCTCAGAAAATGTGTGAAATGGTCTTTGAATGCTCAATTACTTTTTTCCCATACTCACTGCAAGCTTAAAAACTAAAACCACAGCCATTACCTGACACAGACAAGGAATGAATAAAGATGCAATATGTTAAGGATCCTGCACGCTAGACAGAAATACCTGTAATACCAGCCACCCTCGTGTATACTGCTTTATCCTCACTATATACATGATACAGCTGACTTGACCTCAGACAAAATGCCCTCATACATGTCATACAAAAGCATGTAGTGCTTTTTCTTCTCTTTAAAAGTATCTCTAAGTCCCATATTTTTAACTCCACAGTAGAACACCTGCCCTCTGTAAACCTGTTAAACTGCAGAGGTGAGCCGCACTGGGAACCCTTGCAGATTTCTCTATTCAGTAGAAATTAATCAAGGATCACTGACACGTCTGACACGAGCAGAATGTGCCCCCCAGTCAGGGCCAAAAGCTCAGCTGGGGAAAGTGGGGAGCAGCAGGAGGAAGGCGAAGAGTGCCATGGCAGCCGAACAGGACTGCCTCTGCCAGCTCCGTTCAGGGGACAGATGAGGCCGTAGTGGCCACCAAAGGTCCCCATGGCTGCTGTGTGGCCAGGGGCTGTGCCCCAGGCAGGGGTGGCCGGCGCGATGTGGCACAGCCACCGTGGCCACCCGAGCCCCGTGCTGGCACAGCGGCTCACAGACCCAGCCGCATTCTGGCTGCCGTGAAGCTGCCCTGCTGACCCGTCCGGGTGAGTCACCTCCTGGCAAATAAAAGGCATGCCATGTGCCAGATGCACTTGCATTCTGGAGAGGAAAAAGAAATTTCTCCATCCTTTCTTGGGGTTTTTAACAAGTTCTCAACTTGGCCCCACAAGCCGGGTGGAGAGCATGAACCTGTTCCCAACTCATCTCAAGCGCCCAACCCTCGCTATCCGAGGCTCCGGCTACTCATCCTCTTCCAGCAAAAGCTTTGCTGGTCACACACCACTGCAGGAAGTCTCAGGCCAATAAATGTTCTTATGAGCTGTTTTAACTAAGAACTGACCTCTCTGGAATTCCTTTGGGGGAAAAAAAAAAAAGAAAAAAAAAAGTAACATCCAAGAGGTTTGGTAGTTTACAGATTGGAGATATCTGTGGCTGGCTGCTTCTAAGGTGTGTGCCTTGAATATATAGCGAGCATTTTGGGACACTCACAATGAAGAGAAAATAAAATTAGCCTTGGCATTCATGTCCAAAAGATTAGGTTTGTTTTTTTAGTACTCTGCCCTAGAATAAGCAGGTGGGACCTCAGAGGAAAAATAATAATAAATAAAAAACAATAATCACATCTCTACATGGCACTTCCACAGAATTATGAATTTTCTTTTTACTGATTTTAGCAGCACCTTCCAGCCCATTACGTTTTTAAAATTTATGATTAATGGAACCACACCTGCCCTGAAATCAGTTCTGGGTGCTGTAAAAACAGAGGAGTCCTTATCCTCAGGGCTTTACAGCCTAAATAAAAACAAACAATGAATTAAAGAAGGAAACAAAGTCAGTGACTAGCCTAAGGTCACAAAGGATTTATGTGGCTTAGCTCAGATTAGAGCGCGCATCCTTTGGTGCTTTATGGGCTCTCTTGCTCCATCTCCCTAAACCATACTGGGTTGCACTGTTCCTTGTTTTCTCCTTCAAATTTTCTCTTTCCCTGGCCTGTTCTGCATCCAACCTGCTGGCAGGGGTCCCTGCCCCACTGCCAACAGCCTCAGTCATCCTCACTAAATCAGACTTTCTGCTCAGCGCGTATTTTCCACTTTCTGTCTATCTTTCTATCTATCCAGATTTCCACTATCCAGAGCTGCACCAGACTTTTGTCACAGGGAGGTTCCTGGCAGCGTCATCGAAGTGTCAGTGATGACAGCTGGCTGCATTTTTATCGCAGACCAGACATGAGAAAATGTGTTTCTCTGATACTGTTTTGTAGTAACACAAATCTGAAATGTTTTTTATGGGGAGGTGGGGGAATCCAAAACTTTTTGCTCTTTACTAAAAATTAAGTTTCCACCCTGTTTCTCTACCCAGGGAAAAAGGAGAAGTTTCTGCACATCAGTGTGTGTGTGTGTATAAATCAAAGACACTTTCAGTTTTGATGAGAATGATGTTTTCCCAGGAAAAAAAAAAATCCAGTTTCAACAATCTGGATAAGTCCACATGGCAACATCTCCAGTGATGGCTCCTTCCTAGATGCTGGCAAGGCCAGGTGATGGAGGGTGGGCTGCTGCTGTGGGGCAGGCAGTGAGCATGCAACTAGCCTTCCTCGAGCAAAAGGGAGCCCCTTCCAGCCAGACACCAGTTGCCGTCTGAGCCTCTTTCTCCTAAATCAGTCACTGAGCAGCTCCTGAGGTGGTCAGTAGGTGACAGGCCCTTTAATCAGAGATCGCAGCTATCAATAAAGTAAGATGGCATAATTTTTTTGTGCGATAGTCATGGCTTTTTGCACAATAGCATTAATATAAGTGCCATAGTCACGGCTTTTCGAGGCACTGATTAACCGGCTCATGCGACCACCACTACAGGGGGGTTGGAGATGAGCCCCACAGTGGCTGAACACCCCGTTCAGGCCTGGCTGGACTGTTTGATGCAAAAGGTACATCGAGCAACCTGCAGCCCGCCGCAAATTCTGCTAATGCGTAGGAACAGAGAAACATTACAGAGACTCAGGCTTCTTCTTTGGGGTCATGCAATTCCCTAAGAGACTCCCCCGTTTTCTCCCTGGGCTGCGCTGCAAGTGCTGGGCTCTGGGCCACCAGCCGCTCGCTCCTGCCGCTTGCTCTCGCTCTCCCCCTGCTTCTCACTTTCACTCCCATTGGTTTCACGTTCCCTTTGCCATGCGGAAAAGCTTTCAAACTTATCCATCCCAGCAGCAGGGTTTATCCTGGTTCCACCCACTGGGACTTTCCTAGCTTCCTTCTGCACGGCGAGAAGGGGAAAAAAGCCAGACGGCAGCAGGCACCTCGGGGAGCTCGGGGAGCCGCCGTGCTCTCTTTCCCTGAGCTAGGTTTCTATTGTAGGCGGTGCATTCCTTGGGAGGGAGGGTGTGTGTGTGTCGGTGCCTTCCCACACTCGGGGCAGCTCTTATTTAATGGGGGTCTCCATGCAGGGCAGACGCCAGAAGAGGTTTTGCTGTTCCCACTTCCCATCCAGGAACAGCAGCAGCTCGCACGCCAGGCGCTGGCATGGACCGTGCGGCCAAGATAACCCTGGCAGAGGAAGCTCCTGGGATCAGCCAAACCTCCAGGATGCACCTCAGGAAGGACCTGAGGAGGATACGGTACGCGGTGCTGCTGTGCCTGCTCTCCATGCTGCTCCTTATGATGCCCATTGTCTACCTGCTGGTTGGAAACCTCCGAGCTCCCAGCTCCTGCACCAGCCAGGTAAGAGACTGATGGCTGATTTCTGTCCTGCCGTGCTAGGAGGGGGAGAGCACCCCATCCTGCATCTCCAGGGTTGGGCTTGTGTGGTTCTTTTATTCTCTTTATGAGTTTCTCACATTTAAGGGAGTGTGAGAAACTTGCTGTTACATTCCTTTTTCCTTATGCAGAGCAAATCTGCCTCGGCTAAGTCTTATTATTCTTTGGTCTTTTTAACTAACGGTTTCTGTTCCTCTTGTCTTAATTTCACTAAGGTCACAGTACAACATGCTACTTTAAAACTTTTACTGGCGGGCTGCAGGAAATGCCTAAGAAAAATCACTAATTGATGGATATCAGTGTGTCTGCTGATTTCAGTGGAGGTTTTGATACTATGGCTCATTTTCCTCCCTTCTTTTGGGTTAACTCTGAGACTTCCCCACCCAGCATCCTATTTCAGCAAACATCTGCTGACCACTCTCATGATGTCAGCGGGTCAGCCGTGCATCATCCATTACTGGGCCAACAGCTATAGCTTTTGTATATTATTAATGCAAACTCCTGCAGAGATATGATTTCAGACAATTAAAGAATCTGACCCTAAATTTCACATCCCATTTTCACTCCCCACAAAACTTTCCCTAGAGCTAGGAATCATCTCAGCGATTCTCCTTTGATGGAAAGCTAAACTCAGTTTGCTCCTGGCAACACAAGCTTGTTGCTGTGGCTGCTTCTAACGCTTTTCTATGCCATCCCACTCCTCCTCATGCCAGACTCCAGACAAGTGCCTGTTTCCATGGGAGGCTATGAATTCTGCAGGACTGCCCCATGCTAGAAGTATGCATATATGCATATAGGTCTGAAGTATTAAGGTTTGAATTTTAGCTTCAGGTCTGAAATTCCCCAACTAATTAGCCTGCTTGTCGTACGCTCCCTTAGGAAAAGCTGTGTTAAGTGGCCTCGAAGGCAGGCTTCTAACCCTGCACACCTTTATCCTACGGGTGTGTAGGGAACATGACAGCTGTGCACATGGGTGCACAGAGATGTGCCAGCCCCTGCCTGACCTCAAGTCTGCACGGCTGCATCTCGCACCCGGGAGGTACCAGCTCCTGGGCACAGCATCATCTGTGCCACCTGGTTACACCTCCGTGCGTGGCTGGAAGGAGATGCGGAGCCCTGTGTAGTGCCTCAGGCTGTGACATCTGCCCATCTCCGACACGTGTGAGTGCGTGTCCCTGCGCTGACCCCGTCACTGCTGTTCAGGCCAGCTGGAGCGGGTGCACACGAAGTGAAGAGGCACTTGGGCCAGCCTCTCTGCTCGCGTCCCGTGAGGCTGTACAGAGCAAACCAGCTCAGTTCTTTAAAAGATCTTAGAGTGAAATAATCAAATATTAGCCTGTTTGATTGGACTGACGTGTTCCTGGCTCTTGACCTTGCCCATACAGTTAGCACAGAAAAGTTTTTTTGTGAGTGGCTTTGGCTTCTTGAGAGGAAAAGCACAACTTAAGCCATCAGATTTGCTCTAGGCCTGGGCTACGCTGATGCGTTTCCACACATATGCACTGAATTACTAGTACATAGTATTCCCCAGTGATGTAACGAGGTGATCAATGAGTTACAGCCTCTGTGAGTCCCAGTGAGGAAAATGATGGGATCTGGCCGGCTGCCTGCTGTCTCCATGCCAAGCCCTGTGGGTGGATGCCCAGCTGCAGCTCAACTGGATCCTGCATTTTCTGAATTCTTCATTCACTCTGCTGGCGACCAACTATACTGCCAGTGTTGTCCAGCAACAGAATGCAGATGGGGGGATTGTCTGCCTGTGTAGCTTTCTGTTAATTCCCCAAAAAGCTGTGTCACAGGTTAAGCTCGGCATGGTTGTAGCTGTTTCAGTCCACGGGAACATTTCTGGGAATAAAGACTCTCAGGAAAATGTCTTTTTGCATTTCCTTCTGCATGTGAAGTATTAAAACTGGATTGCTAAAAGATGCCATGTGCCCCCCTGGGAGCTCAGACCCAAAGGACTAGGTTGGGGCCAGACACGTGTGTCAGAGCTCTCAGTGGTACTGGTTTTGGGGTGTGGATGCCCTGGGCATACTGGCAGCGAGTGAGCAGAGCCAGTTTGCTCCAGGTGTGTGTTTGGCTGCTGACCCTTGCAGCAGCGAGCCCACGGGACGGGTGCAGGACCAGAGCTCAGCCCACACGTGCCACATTATCAACTTCTCGTGCACTGGGGACAGTCCTGGGAGTAGGGAGGGACTCAGCAGGTGAGCAGATGAGAAACAAATGTAGTAAATTCCTGAGTCCATTCTTCCTGGGACACAGAGGAGGAGAAGGGGAGCTGGGGAAGGTTTCTGCAACAGGGGCGTGCCTCTCTGATCTGCCCACAGGCTGAGACAGTTTATTCATTCCTGCTTTTGCATGGGTGTATATGGTATCGCATTCTGCCTTTGAAGGGATACAAACTCATCTTTTCCTCTGGAAACATCCCGGTCAGGAAAAAGCAGGGCAAGTTATGTCATTACAGCCACAGCTTTCTCTCTCTCTTTTTCATGGTATAATATGTCTTGCATATGAATAATTCAAGTCTGGTGATGGTTTCCCTGGACACCTTCCAGGCTCATTACACTGTTTCCCTTTTGGAAAGCAAAATCACTTTCTTTTGTGCATCAAGACAGAGCGAGGTGAGGAAATAGGGTTTTTTAAGCAATAACACATGGCTTGTGTTATTAGCAAGAAATCTATAAAAGGCTCTAGTGGTGCCTTTCCAGAGGAAGGTCCAAGACTGCCATGCATCCTTCCCCCAGGGGAAGCCAAGGTTCAGTCTGAGTGCACAAATCTACCAAGGGAATAGCACAGCCGCCAGGAGAGCATCTCTGGCTGCCTTAGCAACCTGCTCAGCTAGC